>LR991088.1:15567500-16192500 GCA_905163515.2 Lymantria monacha
ATAGATGTTATATGCGTTTTATATCCCTTAGTCGTCTCGTGTGATACCCACGGGTAAGATATGGGGTGGTGAATTGTATTGTATTCTTACTCCGTCACCATACGGTAATTATGGTACTTTATATAATTATGACACTTTATAGGTAGTTATGGTTTATTTCTTGGCGGCAAAAGGTAATAATAAATTTAAATAAGTCAGTCACCTTTTTTTTTTTTTTTTTTTGGGGGCGGGTTACGGTCGGCACACTCCTCGCACCACTCCGTCCGGGGTGACAGAGGGGCGTAAGCATGCACACCCGTAACCCACCCGTGACGTCGCCTTCGTCGTTGGGCCAACCACCGGAGCAGCGTGACTTGACGTCAGTGGTTGGCCCGACGGAATACCCCTGAGGAGTACCCTCTCCTCGACCGACGTCCCCCCTCGGGTAGAATGTCGGTCTTTCCTCACGCGGTCGGCCTCTCGGCGGGTGACGGACTAAATCCCCGATCCAGTCACCCGCGGCCTCGGCTAGGGCGGCATCAGGCGCAGGTAATAAAGCGTAATAACTTTAGATAACAAAAACTTCGAAATGAGTTATATATTTTCCCCATAAATCTAATTATTCACTTGGTAATCAATTCTAATGTGACGGGTTCTTTACAAATACGCAATTAACAAATATCAATTTGTAAAGCTATAAATTGTCTTCCTCGTTTTTTTATTATTTCTATTTGTAGAGGAGATTTTTAGTTGAACCAAATTCCCAGTTTAAATCTATGTAAATGATAACGCGAATCACCAAAGTACGCGAATCATAAAATTTAATTTTTAGTGTTACGATAGAATAGTGTTAGAAATTGTGAAAAAAAAAAAAGAAAAATCTTTATCGACGTATGGGAGAAAAAAAAGTACAACTTTTTTTTACGTTATTCTGTTACGCGCCATCTTTATTTCTAAGTCACATTTTTTCGTTACGCGCCATATTTATTTTGAAGTGAAACTTCTTTGCACAATAGGGTAAAATTTTTACAGATGAAACGAGACACGAGATATGCGGCACGAGAGAGAAAGAGAGAGAGAGAGAGAGAAAATACACGCTATTGGTTAATGTATGTAAACGAGATTTAAAAATTTGTTTGCCAGAGTTTCACATGCATAATGGTAGGACCATGCTGTTGACAGTTCTCTGTCTATAATGGGATGTCCGTTTGGGGTAATACCACGCTCTCGCAGAAGATCGACGTCTGAATGATGGCAATGTGTTATTGCGCTTCGTTCGGTGAGCGAGAGAGCCGGGTGCCCAACTGGGTGAGTTTGGAGATTGTAATGGTAGACAGCGGCCTAGCTATACTTGTGGTATTTATTGCAAAGGTCCATAGCCAGCAGTGACACTGCCATCAGCTGTGCGGCTTGCTCGTATGCCACCATAAACAATAAAAAAAATTGACTCTAAATTCATTAGTATGCCACAACGAATTCTTCGTTTAAAACACTAAGCAGTTTTAAGGAAAGAACATTTTAAGAGATGAAAGAAATATACAAAAATATTTATATACATGTAGGTATCGTACATAGCCACATATAACATTGTCACCAGAAATTAACCTAAACCTATACAGGTCGCAAGGGTTGGTAAAGAGATTTTTGAGTTAGTTTTATTTGAACGTCGAGCGTACTGGTGATCTCTAAGCCTATTTATACTACCCCCAACAAACAAAGGATGGCAACACATTGTATCCTTAACCTAAGAAAGCCCAAAGCTACATTTTATAATGACTGTAGCTTGTTTACAACCTTACTAAACAGATTACCATGCATCATTAAATGGCTTATTAGATTACCCGCCAATAAAAGTGATGAAAATGGAAGCAAATACTTTTTTAGCAACTAAATAAGAATATTACCACATCGTGATTTTCATAAAAGCCCATTAAGTAATGTAAACAGTATGATATCACAGCAAGAAATTGTAAGCTTAAATCAAAACCGCCGGTGATTAATACCAAATCAACGTAACGAAGTTTGTATTACTTAATTATAGTTTGTGCTTAATCCTTCGCTCACTAAACTAATAGTTTTAGTTACTAGAAGGAACTGATACTTTCACCACATGCAAATCTGTAGCAATGTTCCTCTTAATATATTTGTATCTTATACAGGTGCCGATTTTATTACTAGAATAACTTAGACTAGGTGTAGGAATGACGTCATAAAAACATTAAAATTAGTTGCAGACTCCTAGCTCTGCCCAATCCAGAGAAAAAGTCATTTGTTTCTTATCAAAACAATAGGTTTATTACTGTACAATGACCTGTAGGTACATTTTGACTCTAAGCTGTGTGGCGGCGAGAGCAGCGCGAGCGGGGTTATTTGTTTACTAGTTCAGTGTCACACGCATGCCTACATCGAATTTTTATAGTACAGGTGTATTGACCGCTTATCAGTATGGCAATTTAATCAAAACTTAGGTACTATTTCTTTAGTGATTTGGATAGTGTATCATGGTCTGTACATACACCCCCTTCAAGGATTCTACTAATTAAATCGGCAAACTGTATTAAAACACCAAACATTTTCTGCGAACGATTAGCAAAGGTTATATTCATTTGAGCAGTTAATGATAGTACTTTTGAAATTTAGATGACTTCTGGTGACAAAGGCAGGCCTTAATTTTTATAGTCACCCCTTTAATTATGATTTCTTTAATAAAATGTGAGGAACATCAAATTAAAAGACTACTAATCAAGTTTTTATAAAAGACTACGGTTAATTTTTTATTTATTTGGCTGTATACAGCTTTCTTAATACACACAGATCTGCAATAATTGTGGTGCCGCCAAAATTAAAACTGTTTTTTTATGTATATTCTATACCCTAATTCTTAAGTGTATATTTATTTTATCAAAACTCCGTATGGAGACATTTCAGGTATAAAAAACGGAAATAAAAGATTTTACAACATTTTATTCGATTATTCTACCGGTTAAAAAGATCTTTTCTTAGATTTTCTGCGATAGAAATCTTTGGGACGCTCTAATGTAGGTAATATTCCTCATGATCCACTCAATAATCTGCCTCAGATCAAATTAAATCACAGTAATGTTCATACGAGCAAACTGGTAACTATCTTCTATAATTTTTAAATCTTAACGCATTCTCCTTGTTCCTCTTTATATTTATAGTAGGTACTACTACGTCTTTATTATTATATCCCAGATTTTTAAAACTTATTAAATAGTCTTAAACTAACTACTCTTAAAAAATCGGTTACTGCGAAAACAAAAGTAAACATAGATCTTTCTCATCAAATCTATTCTACATATATATATATATATACACACTACATATATATATATATATATATATATATATATATATATATATATATGTATTGACTATGTATTGACTCATTACCATATCTCTGGAACCATAAGGTCTACAGACTTTAAATTTGGTGGGAATATTCCTTTCGCCGAGTAGAGGTCAGCTAAGAACGGATTTTACGAAATTCCACCCGCAAGAGGGGTTGCTGAGGTGGGAGGGCTCCTACAGGCTTGAATTTTGGTAGGCATATTTGTGTTACGATACAGTGGTAAACTAAGAACGGCTTTTTAAAAATAGCACCCCTAAAGGGGATTGCGTAGGTCTTAACCCAAAAAATCCACATTTTCCAATATTGCCCCTTTTTTTTTGGAGTTTACTCCTTAAGAATCGATTTTCATATAAGGCGCCCGGTATGAGAAAACTTTGAGGAGTAGAAAATCTAGTGATCGAATGACCTCGTTACGTTTTTGGTGCGCAACCTATTCTGCGCACCTTTCACTTCACTAAACAGTTTGAGTAAATGTAAATAAAAATATATATATTATGTTTAGTCAAATGAGCTTTTTTTGCGCCTGTTTTGATAATCGTACTTAAGGAGTAAACTCCAGTCGTGCGTCGGAGCTGACACACACACTTTTTTTTTCTTTGCAAGGTGGTCCATAGATGTGGTCGCGCCGCAACAAATCGGTCCGGGGCGACAGAAAAGGCGGCGCGCACCCCCATGGACCCACCTTGCAAACACCTCTCTTCGCCGTGCGAGCGGGCCATCGGTACCCGATCTTTGTCTTCGGTGGCCTTCCAATATTGCCCCTAGAGATTTGGAATTTGGTGTGGACTTTCTTTCTACCCTGTAAAGTTCAGATGAAGTAAGATTTGAAGAACTTCCTTTTCTGAAAGAAATTCTATGTCGCGAAAGTAAACTACACAATTGAACTGACGTAACCGAAGCGAAGCGAGGGCTGGTCGCTAGTTTGTTATATAGGTTTTCTAATTTTTTTACCACATTTTCACCATAAATGTTACAAAGTGTATTTGAATCAAACAAACCTTCCTGGACGACGGTATATCGGAATTAAAATTACAAAAAAAAAAAAAAAAAAAAAAACAATATGATGACCTTTATTGAACAATATTTTTATTCGTTATTCATTAATTAATAAATATGAATACTGTAAAAATATGAATACTGTAAAAAAATATATGAATACTGTAAAAATATGAATACTGTACATAAATTCAGTTATTTGATACTTCTGTACTACTTTTGAGTTAAACAAACTATAATATATAATTTTCAGCACCAAAAATCTTATGTAGAACTATTAATTAATTAAAACCCTACGAATAGTATTAATATTTTTGAAGTAGCTATTCGTAGATATGATTCACTCAATTGAACTGTAAGAAAATGAAAGTATCACAAACTCAGTAATAAAGTCTGTTTTTTTAAAGTCTATCAGTGTCTTATCTAGGCAGCACAGTCATATTCTTGATTATTAATTGGACTACCCATCGTTGTCGTACCTTAAAAAGTGTTGTTTACAATAAAAGTAAAACCCGCTTGGTAAACAACTGAAGTGTTTTCATTGAAGCTCTGATATCCTTCTCGTGTAGGTTTTCTAATTTTCCTATCAATAAATCGTCAGAGTTTTAGTATAGCCACTAAAATAGCCAAAGTTCTGTAATAGGTACTATTACCAAGCCGGAGTGTTTGTCTGTTATTTGAGCATGGTAACTTCGCCACTATTCATCAGATTACTAAATTCATTTTTACGTTTAATCGCCTGTTAATCGCTTGTGGCTAAAAAACATAATGCTGTGAACCATAGAAGTGAAGTAGTGACTATAAATTTTAACAATCCGGCTAATTTCAGTTTATCAACCAGTCTTTGGCATTTTCTATAATATTGATAGGCTGGCTTATCACCAATTGAATTCCAAATACCTAGTAAATACTGATACTAAGGCTGTATATTACTTAGCTATGGATTTTATTCGTCAGGTGAGGAACTAAAGAAGAGGATACGATTACGATCGATACGATCCATCGAATATGGGATTACCGTATAAGCGACGAACTTCTGAGTGAACTGTCAAGCAACCGGGGAAATATGCTTCCATCAATCAAGTAGTACCGTTCTCTATGAAAAATATAAATACAACGATGTCATTGCACAAGTCATCGGTACTTTGATAGATTAATCCGTAACTTGTTCAATAAGGGAGGTGGACCGGTGAGCGGATATTATAGTTTATAATTTTCTTATATAAAATGTTCAAATTACTGAAATTTAGCATAGCATAGCAAGCGAAAAATGATGTCTTCGTAATCGGGTTTTTATAAATAATTAAGCATATTAAATGCTAAATTTCAGTAATTTGAATAATAAGTCTTGTCGGGTAGATGGCACACGTCACTTTAAAGACGTAAATATGATACGAAGCGAGATTTGAATGTTATACAAAATGCTCAAAATAATAATGATTACAATTTACAAATTACTATTCACCATCTTACCCGTGGGTGTTCGTACGAGACGACTAAGGGATATAAAACATATCTAACATCTATGCGAGAAAAGGAAAACTCGAAAAAAACTCTATACTAACACGTCTGACTAGCGCGGTATAGTAGGTTAATTTCCCTCCCATTACGGAGGAGGCCCGAACCCAACAGTGGGACATTTATGGGTTGTGATGATGATGATGATGATTATATCTCCAAGCTATGTACCAATCGATAAAATAATAAATTAGTTCGGAACCCCCAAAGGCGACGTCATAAATTAAAAAAACTAAAGCAATCGGTATCCTTTTACCCTTCCATTTTCACAAAATAAATATCATTGTTATTATTTCATTATCGTAAACTTAACCAACTATAGGCTTAAACATAACCACTCAGGTCTTTGTAGTCAGCCAATGTTAGAAGTTAAATGCCAATACCAATAAAGAAGAGAAAGTACAGACAACTTTTTTGGCGGGAATGTGAAAATGTCATGTTGCGGTATAGATTTAGATTGAATTTTAATTATTATTATATTCAACCTTTTCGTTGTTTTAGTGCATCATCATTCTCCTAATCTTATCTCAATTACTTAGGGTCGATACAATATGTACTCTTCTTTCATAAGACATATTGTAAAAATTATTAACAATAGTTTTATGACCGGCCGTATGCCAGACGTCAACCCTCTTTGAGAATGTAATTGTTGACCAAATGGCATTAAGTGGAGTTGGCCCAGGTCGTTATAAGGCTCTTAGTCGTCTTTTACGACATCCACGAGCAACGTTAGGGTTAGTAGTATTCGTAGCCGCTACCACGCATTTTGTTGTTTTAGTGTATTATGTTAAATAATAGATTTAGATTGAATTTTATGTGAAATAACAATGCATAGTGTTTTCATATCTGCCATAACTCTCAGAAAAATATTTATTAAAATGACTTCGCCTTACTAAAGTCGACGACCTGATTTATTGATACACAATAACTTTACGTACAAAATAAACTTAAGAAAATAATTCACTCAACACTGGCACTGGACTATATTAGGATGTGATTTACAACACTAAAGAAGTAAGAAGAAGAAGAAAATATTATTAGATCAAAAAAAAAGTTAAGTCAATCTGAAAGTAAAAGTCAAAATAATTTTCAATAATTATTTTAATATAATTTCATTAATTTCACATTTAATCTTAATAAGGCCAGTTGATACTCCTAAGGTGATGATAGACTAATCGAATATACATATAAAATTTCGTGACAAGCTGTTTATTATTGAGCTATTCCGCAACGAGACCTATTTTAATGTTTTTTTTTGCGTATTTGTTAGATGCGAGAATAGGCCATTAAGTGTTTTTAAGATTTCTTATAATTTCTCCTAAGTAACTAGGCAATACTATGAAGAACGAAAATGGTATATATACTACTTACTATTGGTTCATTAAACTTAAAACCATTTTGAGTAGGTAAGCAGCAATTTTCCGTGTGGTGACGGAGTAAGAAAACAATTAGCCACCCCCTATCATACCCGTGGCGTGGGTAATCGTAAAAGATAACTAAGGGATATAAAACGCCTTATCCAGGCCCATATGAAGTACTTGGGTCTGGTGCTCGACGGGCGATGGTGGTTCCGGGAGCATTGCCACCGAATTACTCCCCGGCTGGTCGGCGCGGCGTCCGCCCTATCACGGCTCGGGCCGACGGCTGTATGCGGGGGTGATCCGTTCGATGGCCATGTAAGGCGCACCCGTGTGGGCGAGGGCTCTGAACGCCCAGCTCAGGCTGTTCTGTGGAGACCACAGAGAGCCATGGCGGTCAGAGCCATTCGCGTGTACCGCACGGTATCGACCGAGGCGGCATGCCTACTGGCCGGGACACCCCCGTGGGACCTGGAGGCGGAGATGCTCTCCGACCTCTACCAGCGGGTTACCTCAGCGCGAGGGTGGCTCCCCATCGTCCAGCGAGATAGCCACCTGGTGCGAGGACGCCCTCCGAGACGTCATCGCCCGTTGAGTTACGCGGCTGGAGAGGCCTAGACACGGTGTTGTTACCGTAGAGGCCCTCCGACCCGTACTGATGGAGTGGATGGAGCGGCGGCACGGGGTCCTCTCTTTCCGGCTGGTGCAGGTGTTGTTGGGGCACGGTTGCCTCGGCAAGTACCTGCACACGGTCGTGTGGAGGGAGTGGACCCCGTCCTGCCACCATTGCGGCAGTGACGGGGAGGTGTGTTCGAGCTGAGACAGCCAGCGCCGCGACCTCATCGCTGTCATCGGTGCTGACCTGACGCTGCCGGCTGTCGCGAAAGCGATGGTTGACAGCGTCAGGAACTGGGACGTAGTCGCCGTCTTCTGAGGCTGGAGGCGGCGGAACGAGTCCAGGAGGATTCCCGCGACCCGGGCCGACGCCAGTGGCCGGGGCGGCGCAGACGCGAATATCTGCGCCTGATGCCGCCCTAACCAAGGCTTCGGGTGATCAAACCGGGGAATTGTCCGGTCCCCCGACGTTAGGCCACCGCGTGAGGGCGACGCCCCGACGGGGAAAGCTGTCGGGGCATCGACAAGAGAGGAACCCGCAAGGGTATACCGCCGGGCCGGCCACCGAAGACAAAGATCAGGTACCGATGGCCCGCTCGCACGGCGAAGAGGTGTTTGCAGGGTGGGTTCGTGGGGTTGCGTGCCGCCTCTTCCGTCGCCCCGGGCCGATTTGCCAGGGCGCGACCACATCCATGGTCCCACCTTGCAAAGTAAAAAAAAAAGGATATAAAACGCATATAAAAACCGGAGGTGTCAAGGGACACCCGGATGGAACGAAGTTCTATTTTAATTATATAATTTTTTTCTGCCTTAAGCGATTTTTATCTTTATATTTTAGCCAACTTGCAAAATATCTTTATAAATTATAGCCTATGTGTTATTCTGATGTGCAAGCTGTATTACTATAAATTTCATCAAAATCCATTCAGTAGTTTTTACGTGAAAGAGCAACAAACATGTTCACATCCATACATTATTACAAACTTTCACGTTTATAATATTAATAATAGGATATACAATTCCACTAGACTACCAAAACTTTTCGGCCCCGAGCTCGAACGCGAGCCGGCCACGCGGCCCGGTCACGGGCGAAAATAATTTCGTTGCGCATTATTTTGATTTTGCTATATCTCTTAAGGTATTGATTTAATTTGCATGGTCTGAAGGAAAAAAAATATCTTCATGAAATGCTCAAGCCAACTAATGTATTTAAAATGATAAGGATTAATACAGTATTTGTGTAAATAGCTTTTCAATTACCGTTTTATAATAGAACATTTTTTAAAGTATTAAAATGGATATAGTATGTTATCCTTAAGAGATAGATATATACCATCGCGGACTTTTTTGTAGGCCTTTTTAAGCCGTATAATACTGTAGTACTTTATTTTGATCTATTTCGTAGGGTTCAGCCAGCGTTTGCAATGTAAGCGCAAAATAATGTGTTTATTTACGACATCACATTAGAAACCTCTAAAATTATCAGTGTTTCTCTAGTAGATTATGCATATATTATACATATAAACCTTCCTCTTGAATCACTCTATCTATAAAAAAAATCGTCGCGACACCACACTGTTCAATGCGAAATAGAAATGAAAATATCTGGCTTGCTTTCTATAAGAGAGAGAGAGACAGACAGAGAAACATGCGACGCCGCACAGCTTACAATAGCTTACTATAGCAAAAAGTGTCGTGACAACTTTTCGTAAGAATTTTTTCCGTCTAGCCCCCTTTCACAACGCGCGATAAGGAACTTCGTTCCAACATCTATGCAAGAGAAGGAAAACTCGAAATAAAACCCAATATCAACACACCTGACCAACGTGGTATAGTAGGTCAATTTCCCTCCTAGTGTGGAGGAGACTCGAGCCGAGCAGTGGAGACATATATAAGCTGAAATGATGTAAAAATTATGACGCAGCAAAATAAAACTGCAGCTATCTACCTTGTCAAGGTAAACAGCCCCATCAAAAATAAAAAGGAATGGTTCTTTTAGTTTCTATTTCTTTTAAAAATACAACACCCAACAGTAAGACTTCTTGTATTGTACTTATTGACTTTTGAAACATTCAATTTAACGAACACAAATTACACCCAGACTCAGAACGAGAATTTGTGGATCGCAAAAAGTATTGTCGACACTGGTTAGGTAGGTCGGTTTCTTACGCATTAAAAACTTCTTAAACACTACGCTATCTGTCAGCCGTTATTTTACCACCCGCAGAGAGGCTGACCGTGAGGGCGACGCCTCAGCAGTTAGCTAGGGCGTCGACGGCAGATGACCCGAAAGGGTAACCCGCCGGGCTGGCCACGGATGGCAAGGACGCAGTACCAGTGGCCAGCCCAATGGCAATGGGTATAATACGGTGGGTTATAGCGGCCACGCGCTGCCCTTCCGTCGCCCCGGACGGAACGGGCGGCGTGTGTCCAGACCATAGCCTACACAAAAAAGCAGTTATTTTATAAAAATCATTAACTACGTCATGCGTCAACGGACATACCGTTAATTTATGCGTTAATTACGACAAAACTACAGTAAGGATTTTTATTAAGTAATCTTAGTTGTAACTGCCTAACAGTTACAACTAAGATGCTAAAAGAGATCTTAACATATTTTTATCGCCTCCATAAATAATTGTAGTAAATAGAGATGTTTATCAATTGAATATTTCCGTGAGCAAGGGCACATTATGCAGGCTTCGGTGACCATTCCTTCTACTTCATGCAAACATATCTAAATAAATACGCAAAATCCACGTGGATTAAGCTGTATTGCTGTCTATCAAATAATAATAAATAATATACCTAAGCATTTACTTTATTTTCAATAAACATGCTTTGTATTTAACAAAGCGAGGATGAGTTTGACGCTTAATTAATTTCGCCTTCCGAAATTGTTGGAAGACTTTCTGCGGGCCTGACAAAAAGGTGTAGGTACCTGAACGGTGTTACGCAAAAACAAAATTGACTTATTATTGTGGCAGAAGTATTATTTGAAACATTCCAACTCACAATCAATTTTAATTTCGTTTTAAGTGCTATGCTTTAGCACTTATATTAAAATTTTCTTATGTATCACGGTCAATAACTAACATCTTTCGATCAAATCATGACAGAAAATAGGTACACACTTTCTTCACTTTGACTTCAAGGTTATATGAGTGGCAAGTCGGTAACTAATGATACAGGTCTGCAGCGCTATGTTACTGGAGCGTCAACGAGAATTATAACTCGTAAAGGTAGAACGTGAGGCGGGCCATCAAAGTTAACGAATCAGGAGTAATATGGCACTTTAAGGGGTCGCTCTTCCGTCGTCCCGCCCGCTCCTGGCGTGGTGTAACCAGATGAAAAAAAGTAATGAATGCAAATCACTTAATGCAAATAACCCGTCTGACCAGCATATTTTACTAACACAATTCCTTTGCTCTTTTTGAGATTGTTGAGAAACCTCGTCCTCAATAGTAATAAACGTATATGGACTGAGAAAAATAATTTCGTACATAAGATCAGCTGTTGGAAACTCCGATGAGTTCAGTGTTGGGGTGGGCCTGCACCAAGGGTCGGCGTTAAGTCCTTACCCCTTCCTGTTGATAATGGATGCCTTAACGTCGGAGATACAGGAAGAGGCACCCTGGTGCATGCTTTTCGCTGACGACGTTGTTCTTATCGGAGAAGATGGGCTTGAGGTACAGAGCATGCTGGAAAAATGGCGCTGTAGATTGGAGAATGTTGGCTTGGAAATCAGCAGAACAAAAACAGAGTGCATGTTCTGCGATTTCGGCGGTCTCTCCAATTTTACACCCATATCTCTAGATGGAGTACCTATACCAGTATGCTCCAACTTTCGATACCTCGGTTCGCTTATCCAAAGCAATGGCGACCTGTATCGTGCGGTGAAGCACAGAAACGACGCGGGATGGATGAAATGGCGGCAGGTCACAGGTACCATATTTGACTCTTAAGTACCCTTAAAATTGAATTGAAAGTAAAATATACAAAAGCTTAATAAGGCCTGCCGTATTGTATGGGTCTGACTGAGAAAAATAATTAGATATCTATGTACATAGATTAAAAATAGATAAATGCATAATACATTTTTGGAAAAATACTTCTTAATTCCTTTCTTTATGTGTATGCTTGTGTTTTATTTTAAAAACTACTATGTACCTATGCAATACAACTTTGGAATATACTCAAAGATTGAGAGCATTTTAATACATTTTCAGTTTCGTTTTATTCTTATTTCTGTTTAACACTATCCTAAGTTTGTAAAATGTGACTAGGGATGAAACGATGACTCTGTGGGACATCGGTTACAACTGGGCGTTGAGAGGGAGTCTCCCTCCCGGGCTGGGCTTAATTTGCTATGCTGACGACACGCTCGTCACATCCCGGGGTGGGACACCGCAAGAGGCGATGAGCCTGGCCACTCTCGACACCGAGGAGATGGTCAGGCGAATCGAGGCGCTGGGACTCAGGGTGGCTCTAGATAAGACGGAGGCCATCATATTTCACGGGCCCCGCACGGGGCCACCCGTCGGCGCCTCGATAGTCGTCAACTCCGTCCCCATCGGTATCCAGGCCCATATGAAGTATTTGGGCCTGGTGCTCGACGGGCGGTGGTTCTTCCGGGAGCATTTCCGAAGACTTGCTCCCCGGCTGGTCGGCGTGGCGTCCGCCCTTTCGCGGCTTATGCCGAATCTGGGCGGACCCAGCTTTGAAAGTCGACGGCTATACGCGGGGGTGGTCCGGTCAATGGCATTGTACGGCGCACCCGTGTGGGCGAGGGCTCTGACCGTCCGCCTTAGGGCTATTCTGCGGCGACCGCAGAGAGCCATGGCGGTCAGGGCTATCCGCGGATACCGCACGGTGGCGACCGAGTCAGCATGCGTATTGGCCGGAACGCCCCCTTGGGACTTGGAGGCGGAAATGCTCGCCGGAATATATCGGCGGGTGTCTTCCACTCGCGAGGAAGGTGGCGAAGTTTCGCCTAGCGAATTGGCCACCTGGCGCGAAGACGCCCGCCGGGAAGTCCTTGCCTGTTGGGCGACGCGGCTGGAGAGGCCTCGATTCGGACTTCGTGTCATCGAGGCCGTCTGACCCGTACTGATGGAGTGGCTGGAGAGGTGGCACGGAGTCCTCTCTTTCCAGCTGGTGCAGGTCTTGTCGGGGCATGGTTGCTTCGGCAAGTACCTGTACACGGTCGCAAGGAGGGAGACGACTCCGTCCTGCCAGCAGGGCGGCGACGGCGAGGACACAGCGCAGCATACGCTCGAGGTCTGCGTGACCTGGGCTTCGCAGCGCTCTGCCCTCGTCGCCGCCATCAGTGCCGACCTATCGCTGCCAGCCGTCGTGAAAGCGATGGTCGACAGTGAGAGGAATTGGGACGCGGTCGCCGCCTTCTGCGAGAGCGTCATCTTGCAGAAGGAAGCGGCGGGGCGAATCCGGGAGGATCTCCTCTTCGAGGATTCGCGCCGCCGCCGGCGACTGGGGCGGCGAAGGCGAGAATACCTCCGCCTTATGCCGCCCTAGCCGAGGCAGCGGGTGACCGGACCGGGGATTAGTCTGGTCACCCTTGGAGAGAGGCCACCGCGTGAAGACGACGCCCTGACATCGAGACATAATATTAGTCGAGATGGCAGGGCGTCGACCCGAGAGGATACCCGTGAGGGTAAACCGGATGGGCCACTGAAGAAAAGAACGCGTACCAGTGGCCCACCCGCAATGCGTAGAGAGGTAGGTATATTGTAGGGCGGGTCTACGGGGTCGTGCGCCACTTCTTCCGTCGCCCCGGACGGATTAGCGGGGCGTGACCGTTCCTTAGCCCGCCACCAAAAAAAAAAAAAAAAAAAAGGGATGATACGATACGGTCAAGGTATTGATTTTCTCTTTTTTTTTATTGACGCCTTGAACTCGTTGCAATCATCGGTGCCGACCTGGCGCTGCCGACCATCGCTAAGGCGATGCTCGACAGCGTCAGAAATTGGGACGCGGTTGCCGCCTTCTATGAGACGGTCGTCTCGTGGAAGGAGGCAGCGGGGCGGCTCCGAGAGGAAATCCTCTTCGGTGACGCGTTCCCTGGCGGCGCCTGGGGTATCTGCGCCTGATGCCGCCCTAGCCGAGGCCGCGGGTGACTGGACCGGCGAATAGTCCATCACCCGCAGAGAGGCTGACCACGTGAGGGTGACGCCCCGGCAGTTAGCTGGGGCGTCAACGAGGGATGGTACCCGAAAGGATAACCCGCCGGGCTGGCCACGGATGGCAAGTAAGCGATACCAGTAGCCGGCCCAATGGCGATGGGGATGGAATACGGTGGATTATGGGACCACGCGCTGCCCTTCCGTCACCCTGGACGGAACGGGCGGCGCGTGTCCGGGCCATAGCCTAACCAAAAAAAAAGCTGTTTACTTTTCATCTGTCAGTTTTTATTACGTAAAAACCAGAAGTATTCTGTGTCAGTTTTAGAAATTCTAACTCTCATTAACAGTTGTAGATAAATTACTTGATTCTCAGCTTTAGTGCTACTGTTATAGGTCCCTTGTAGTTGAATGCATACTATATAAACGGTTGTGAAATCATTCTTTATAATCGTCTTTTACTAACAATAGAAATGAAATAGATACCAGAAATAATAATTATGTCGTTTAAGCCTATCATATCATCAATATTGGGTATCCATCACTACTTCTAACGAATTTCCAGAATAGACACACGGTCTTTTGGGGTGAATCTGAAAACAACTTGTGGTAGTCTTGTATTATATTCAATATCTTAGTATTTTAACGTATTATATTAGATCATTTTGATGGCATTTTATGTAATGTGATGCAATGGAACTGCTGGGATGTAGTGAAAATGATATAAAAGTGATTTACAACGTTTTCGTTTTCCACCAAAATTCACAGAAGATTAACAGTCAGGCTATAGCACTGTTGATGGCGATAATTTCACACACTGATGAACCTACTAATTACTAACCTGAAGAGACTAAAGATTTGAAGAAAATTATAGCTCGACAGTTGCAACAATAGCTCACATAAGCAGCCGATTGCCAATACTTAAAAAAAAATAAAAAGAATGGCAACACTTTGGAAACAAAAATAAACCAAAAAGACACACAATCAAAACCAATCCGTTTCGCATCGTCAGCTACATACTAAATTGTATTAATAGTGAATGTCTCTTACATGAATCACATCGTTAATTAATAAATGTTATAATTTTTTTTCGTACACAGATAGTCTAGAGCCTGACAAAGGACATAGGCTACTTTTTAATGCAAAAAAAAGGTTGTAAAGGGGATGGAAAGTTGTAAGGAAGTATCGTCATTTATAGAGGCAGAAGCTTGAAACTTATTTTTAGGGTATTGATTAGATATAAATAAATATGACATTAACATGTTGTTAAAATTTACTCTTAAGGGGTAAAATAAAAATAGGGGATGTAAAACTTTAGGAAAGTAACCTTTTACGCAGGCGAAGACGCCGGCAGAAACTAGTAATTAGTAAAGCAACCACAGAAAAAGCTATCATTCTCATAAATATATTTGAATATTAGACATTTCTAAACTATAATGACTAGAAGTAAAGCTCTTTTTTATACCTTATAACATAAAATGTATCATAAGCAAGAAAAGGTTAAAGGCAGTGTTATAATACTCGAGATACGGACTGTTAAGTTGCTAAATAATAAATGTTATGCTAATATCATTCCAACACTTCTGTTTATTTAAATAAAACGTAATCTTAGCAAATGCGTCAATCCGTAAAAATGGTAATCATAATAATTCATTGCACCTGCCGGCTTTTACGACTGACGCACACACATCGTTCAATAAATACTATTTTTTATTTTCAAGCAATAATTCAATCACTATATAGAACTTTTGTATTTCTTTATAAAACAACTAGCAGACCCGGCCACGCGTTTCTGTGGCTAAGGTAAGACTCAGTAACACGTGGTGGTTATGCTAATAAATTGTAGCTTATATGAAACGTTTGTACGTTTAACATAGCGCTATCTATTAAATACTTACTCAATCCAGTCAACCACCAACCACCACCATCTGTAAGAATCGTTTGGAGATAACAGATAATTGTGACTGTCAAATTATAGACAAATAATTTACAATAAAACAATATTGCGACTATAAATTGAGATGCAAGCTATCCTATCTTTTAAGTTGGATCAAACTACACATGCTGTGCAAATTTGATTAAAATCGGTTAAGTACTTTAGGAGTCCATCGCGGACAAACAACGTGACGCGTAATTTATATATATTAAGATTGCGTGTGTAGGTATATATTAAGTTTATAACTACATAGTTAAGTAAGAACTAAATTGTACCCATCAGGGTAATTATTAGAGTTTAACGATCCAATGCGTGCTTTCATCATCATCATCACCACAACCCATAAATTTCCCATTGTAAGGCTCTGGCCTCCTCCGTATTTGGAAGGAAATTAACCTACTATACCGCGCTGGTCAGACTAGTTCGAATAGGGTATTGTTTCGAGTTTTCCTTCTCTCACATAGATGTTATATGCGTTTTATATCCCTTAGTCGTCTCTTACGATCATCCACGGGTAAGATATGGGGTGGCGAATAGTATTCTTACTCCGTCACCACACGGACTTGTGTGCTCTATATCCCAAATATCAAAAAATGAATAACCACACTCGAACAAGCCAATTATAAATGAAATATACTTGAAAGCCATAAATGAAAAATTAATATTTCCTAGACTAATATGTACAAGCAGGGATAAATCAATTGACAGGCAGGCAAAGGGTCCGGGTTTGTTTCTCAGTGGACAAATATAACTTCTAGCAGTATTATAACGTAAATTGTTTATTACCGTGTGTTTAAACGGTGAAAGCAAATATCGCAAGAAAACCTATGTAGAAAAGTTCAAAAAAAATTTCAAATACATATGCAATCGCGTCGGAAGCGTCGGAAATCATATTAAGCCATCGTTCCCATAGGGAATCAGCAATACAAATATAGAATTTATCTTAGAATATCGATAGTTTTGATTTACCGGAAAATATTCTGGCAAGCCAACCTAAATAAATTGAGGCAAACAAAGTCTCGCATTTGAGTAATATGTATAATATCTATGAAGTTGTCTTTGGAAACTACATAAAGATAACTAAACTTTAACTAACTTTTTTACGCCTCATCTGAGTCTGACTGCTGGCCAGTAGGAATTCTCCATATAAAGAAATATATTAACTTAGTAAACCGTAATAACTACAAGGATTATAGTTGTCATTGTATTGTATAATTTTGCATTAAGTGTGATGAACTGCTTACGTATCTCCTTTCACTATACTGTCAAGAAGGTTTTTTTTTATTTATTTTTTTATTTTGGTAACGCAGTGGCTAAAAATGCATTTTTCGCATACCCGCCCGTACGGGGTATGTGGGACTCGCAAGCCCTGAAGGGGTCACTGAATACCCACTAAAAAACCAACTGCGAGCTGTTAGCCGTTGGGGCTTTTACAGCTGAACCGGACTGCGGGCGAGCCCGAGGGCTCTCAACCCGAGGTCTGTCAAGAAGGAAAAGAGCGGTACATTATATACTAAGCCCGTACACCTCGCTACCGAAGATAAAGACCGAGTTCCTGTGACCCGCTCGCCGCCTTAGATAGGTAGTACTTGTAGGACAAGTCTATGGGATCGCGCGCCGTTTTCTCTTTCGGCCCGGAGGGATTTAACGGGGTGAGACCACACTACAGCCCGCCGTCAAAAAAATACCCGGCTTCTCGCGGATAATTATACCTATCTTAAATTGTAATAGTTTATTTGAAAGATCAATAAATTACAAAGTAGGTACATATAGTGACTATTTTTTATAGTTTTAGGAATTATAGTATCAGGGGATTGTGATTTGTGTCTTACTCCGTCACCATACTGAAAATGTACCATTAAAACACATTTAACGTACACAAATTACACCCAGATTCGGAACAATAATTTGTGGATATTACAAAGATATTTTCCGTTCAATCATTCATTAATTTCAGCTCAAAGACGTTCCAATTTAGGCTCGAGACTCTTCCGCAATGGGAGGAAAATTAACCTACTATACCGCGCTGGTCAGACGTGTTGGTACAGGGTATTGTTTCAAGTTTTGCTTATCATCCATAGATGTTATATGAATTTTATATCCCTTAGTCGTCCTTATTGGTGAATCGTATTCTTATTCCGTCACCACATGAAACAATTTTTTGCTCTGGGTGTAATTGGTGTCCGTTAAAAGACAGACCGTTAGGAAAATCCTAATTAATTTGCTGTTATGATTTATGAAATCCACGTTTTAATATTGTTATTATTTTTATTGAAATTATTTGAGGGCTGTCGTTTAAATTTGTGTTCTCAATAATGAATGTAGCTAATTCTAAAAACTTTTTTAAATTCTATTATGAATTTTAAATTTATTTATAACTTAATCGTCATCTGTTAGATAATTCCAAAGAATCCACAAAGAAGTTTTACTTCCATCATTTGTAACATTTACACGTACTTTGACTATGTTTGTGTCACCTGCAACGCAGACTATATTCCAATGTTAGTGATACCTTTGAAAAAGAAAACACAAAATGAATTCGTATAGAAATAAAACTACACTAAACTAGGAAGCGGCATTAGAATTTAAACGCTATTTTAACGTTCACATAACGATCTTCATCCTTGCATTAGATTTATGTAGGTCACACCGATAAATTTTCTTTCACACTTCTTTCGTTTCCCCTAGTTGCTCAGAAAATTTTCTTTTATTGTTTTTTTATATTGTTCCGGCAAATATAATAGCGCTATAAAAATGTGATATTTTCAGTTAAATGTAAATTTAGTATTTTGTGTAGTGATTGACTGCACTGAAACGTGGTCTCTCATCAAAAGGCTCAAAGTCGCTCAGCCTGCTATGGAAAGGGCTATAATCTGTATTTCTCTACGTGATAGAATCCGGAATACGGAAATCCGTAGAAGAACGGGTGTAAATGACATAGCCCGAAGAATTAGCACGTTGAGTGGCAATGGGCAGACCACATCACTCGACAAACCATTGGGAAAGAAAGGTTCTCGAGTGGGGACCACAAATCGGACGGCACAGCGTAGGACGACTCCCTACTAGGTGGACTGACGACATTATCAAGGTAGAAGGAAACCGTTGGATGCAGGTGGCGCGGGACCATTTTGAATGGCATTCTCATGGGGAGGCCTATGTCCAACCGTGGACGTTTACGGGCTGATGGGTGGATGGATGGTGTAGTGAATTACAACTAATAAAAAAAATTATCAACTCATTCGTTCATCAAAGATCACAAAACTAATTAGATAACAATATTCACATTTTAAAATAGAACAGAAATAAAACAAAATTGGTATTAGTGATGAACGAAAGTTAGATATTACTGTCACTAAACATACATATGTACCTGATTAGGCTATGATTAAACCATGAATCATTTTAGAATATTCAATAAATGATCATTATATTACCACTCCACGCCTGAGTATAAGCGAAAGTAGAGAATAGTTTAGTTGGTAGGTGGCATTAATAAGGAAACTTACCTATAGTAAACCTGGCCTATTTTTTACAAGCTTTAATCCATTGGTCACCCGCAGTATACGGCTAAGACCCAATTTGTTCTAGCGTGTTATTATTGAAGATCCTCTAGGAACAGGTCACGTAATATATCTACATTGGGACGTATCTACGTTCGTTAACTTCTGTTGTTTTAAATATTCAAAGGCAAGGTGCCTTTAATATTAATTATTCCGCTCAACAGTATAGTTAAATATATATTCTTCTTAGCTTATATAAGTATGTTCGTACACTGTAAAATGAACATCATCAATCTCCATTCCGAGGGGTAGTGTTCTCTCAAAAAGAATGAACATTAGGCTTAACATGTTTTGATTCGTAGAATCTGACATATATAGGTATCAGAAAAAAATCGTAGTAAAATGAATATAAAATGTCTGTATAAAAATCAAGGGGATTTTGATTTAATATTAGCCATTCCAGTAAACATTTTTATCTGAATTAGTCAAGTTGGTCTGGCTTGCATCTAAGAACAAGGAAGGTGTAAAATTCAAAATAATACTTCTCGAATTATTTCATAATTAAGAAGAATTCGTTATAGTTTGGCAACGAAATCATTTGTGATTTAAAAACAATTGGCGTAATGGTTCAAATACCGGCCTACCGTGCCAGTATTGTGGGTTCAATGCCCATGCTGGACAATAAATAGGTACTTTGTGCAAACCACATTGTTGTCCTGAGTCTAGGTGCAATTTGTGTCAGTTAATTATATATTTATAAATACAAGGATTATTGCCCTAGTGCAAGATGCCTTTATAAAAAAAATATCACATCTCTTAAAATTACTGATCGATTGACTTTTTTACTTTTGCAAATACCCACAAATAATCTCAAAGTATTAAATAGGTAATTCGTGTGGACTGCCCCATAATAACAAGGGAGGAAGTGGTTAGCCTCGTTGTTTATTGCTACCCTTAATTTGGATAGCATTGGTTATAATCAACGTGCTATAATATCTATGTATATGTAAATCGAAAATGTTTCCTAAATTCATTTTCATCATCTAAGTTAATTGGATTCCCAGCGTCACGTAAATAGAATCGAAATAAGTAATTGTATGGTTTGTATAGATATCTGAAGATCACCTTATGCTATCTCTGGATAAGTACCTGACATAGTCATGATGCAGGAAACGTCCCCGTGCTGCCACCATCGCGATTGCAGCGAGAATACGGCGCAGCTTATGCTCAAAAGCTGCGTGGCCGTACAGGACAGTGTCGTGAACTAGTCACAACCATGGGTTTCGACTTAGTGATACCGACTATCGCTATAGGCGATATATGGTAGCAAGAACAGGGACGCGGTCGCCGCCTTCCACAAAGGAAGACGGCGACTGTTTCTCACAGAAGGAAGTGCTAGGGCAGTCAGGAAGGAACTCCTCTACGCTGATATAATCATCCACTAAAGACTGGAGACTGAAGAACTGGCACAGATGGTTCACCCAAGTAGCGATAAAGAATTTAGTACGGCAAGTTATGTGGTTGCACGCAGTGCCTTCCGCCAGCCCGGATGGTTGGGCGGGGTATATAGCGCGATAGCCTTTCCCTAAACAAATTATCTTAAAAAACAGTGTGATGTAACGTACATTTAACAGTTTTTCATCGATTTTTTTCAGTAAATGTTTAAAAGTGAGATCAAAACTGACTATGAATATGAGACAACTTGACTGAGAACGAGTAAATTCGAGGAAATTTTGAAGATTCATCTACACGAAATTATTCTATAGTTGTACCTCTGAATACCTATAAATCTCCTTGATTACTTTCCACTCCTAATAAAGAACAACTAAACAATAAAAGAAAAACATACTCAAAACAAAACTTTAAGACAACTCGTTTGCGGATGGAGCGGTGGCACGGAGCCCTCTCTTTCCGAATGGTGCAGGTTTTTTCGGGGCATGGATGTTTCGGCAAATACCTGTACACGGTTGCAAGGAGGGACACTACTCCACCCTGACAACAGTGCGGTTGTAACGAGGACACGGCGCAGCATATGTTCGAGGTCTGTTCGTGACCTCGGCGCGAGAGTAGCGCCGTGAACTCATTGCAACCATCAGTGGCGCCCTGACGCTGCCGGCCGTCGTGAAGGCGATGGTTGACAGCGTCAGGAACTACGGTAGCCGCCTTCTGCAAAACAGTCATCTCGAAAAAAGAGACCGCGGGGCGGGTCAGGTCCGTGAGAAAATCCTCACGGCAACACGCTCTGCCGCCGGTGCATCGGGTGGCGCAGGCTCAAGTACCTACGCCTGATGCCGCCGATATCTGTAAACCTGGCTGCCTAATAATTTTTAAATTTTTATTGAAAGAAAGAAAGAAACCGTTTATCTTGAAAGTCGCATTTATTGAACCACCGAAACATCCATCCCCAATCATCCGAAATTGTTCACCAGAATTGGCAACTATTTAAGAAATGTGAATCCGTCCGGCAAGGTTCAATATATTTATATAAATGGATTGAAATCAATTTATTTAAAAACCTTGTAAAGCCTTAGGTACAAATCATTCTCGAAAATCGATTTTTTTGGCATTACAATTTCATGAACAATAAAATTAACATCATAATTATCAATATTCTATAACTTCAATTCACTATTCCTAACGTATTAGGATCGTCTTTTCAGTTTAACAAGTTACGATATACATGATTTTCTTTTTCACGAAGCGGAACGTACTGCAACCTTCACAAACTAATAGGATGACGATATTCTACGATTAGACCAAAGGTCAGAATGTTTGAAAGATTCGAATTCAAAATATAAATCTGTCAAACAATTCCTAATAGCCAGAACAGATGCTTCAATATATGGTGCATGAGGCATGAAATTTACAAATCTACGAGAGCAATTTTTTGATTTCATAGGTATATGGTATATACGCTGTTTTGTGAAACATCGTTTTATTGAATCGATTGAGTACAATATATTGCTAAAATCATTCTTTTTGGTTCTAAAATTCAATTCTTTAATTAATCGATATGAGGGCACTATCCTACAATTCTACTGTTAAACGGCTGCTGTAACATCTCTACTTTATCTGTGAGCTGGGTAGTTTTGGCGAATCTGTCATAACTGACCCCAACTCCCTAGCGTAGAGGCGGCTCGGACCGGGGAATAGTCCGGTCACCCGACGTGAGGCCACCGCGTGAGAGCGATGAAAGCTGTCGGGGCGTCGACTCGAGAGAAACCCACGAGGGTAAACCACCGGGCGGGCCACCGAAGACAAAGATCGGGTATCGGTGGCCCGCTCGCACGGCGAAGAGAGGAGTTTGGCATGGTGGGTCTATAGTGTCACGCGCCGCTTATTTCGTCACCCCGGACCGATTTGGCGAGGGAGACCACATCCATAGTCCACCGAAAAAAAAACTAACTGTATTTCTTCATAAATATCCGCGATCCTACGTCCCCGACATTTACTTGACGATACAAAATATTTCATTATAGTCGCTCTACAAAGGGCTTGCACAGCTCGCGCGATGATAACACGTATATATATACATATATATATATATACAGGGTGTCCCAAAATTCAACGATAAGCTGGCACCAGCAGGTGGACCTACACATGACTACTCGAGAACAGAAAAGAAAAAAATTCTACCTTGATTATTTTTTTCATTACGACAAAAAAACCAAAATCTTTAAAAATGGACATCCTTTATTATATTATTAAGTGCTATTGCTACAGTTTTACAAGTAATTCTGTGATTTTTTTTGTATTGGCAAGGTAAGTAGCACTACTATCGATCACAACCATTAAAAATTCCAGAATATCTATAGTTTTTACACAAAAATCAATCAAAACTATGTTTTTTTCATAAATTATGTAAGATTTTGACTTTCAGCTCACTTTCACTCATCATAGTGAAAAAAAAAAGTATGGACGCTACTGTGGCAAATAGTATTAAAAATTGGCGCATCTAACTACAATTCTAAAATGGTATAACATTCTAGACAAACTAGCCACAAAAATATACTTAGGTGTACTATTTCAAAATAACAACCATATTTCGAAAATTGTTAGTGCTGATAGTAATCACTTTTACTATGTAGCCAAAATGTTTTTGTAGCAAGTTCTCAGAATTTTAATGAGACATGTGCGTAGTCCATAAGTCCATAAAATAAGTTAGACAGAGATAGAGAGATTATACGTTAGAGGGAGATAGATAGATGCTAATTGTTTAGTAACATTAATGCAGGTGGAGAAGTAATTAATGTCCTCAGCAGCACAGCAAGTCAGTATGCTCTACTTCTTTGTTTACTGCACACCGTTCTGTTTTAATTAAAGTGGCTCTGGTACTGACGACTTTTGGATTGAATTAAGTGACCTGGAAATTGACCTGACTTGGCATTATTTTAGACTGTGATTTTGTGTTTTTTTTAAAGAAGTTTTGCCTTATTTTCAAGTGTTTAGCATTCATCATGCCGCTACCATACACAGCGTTAGAATACGCTAATATGCACCTAATTTATGGAGAATGCCGATGCAATGCCAACGCTGCTAGCAGATTGTATCGAGCAAGGTACCCTAATCTTCAAAGGTATCCGGATTATCGCGTATTTATTAACGTGTATCAAGCTTTTTCGGAGGGTCGTATACCATCTGACAGGCGAAACGCTGGAAAACCTAGATCGGAACACGATGAAGAAGTTCTCAATGAAATAGAAAACGATTCAACTACCTCTGTACGTGCTGTACAAGCAGCAACGGGAATCCCAAAAAGTACTGCACATAGAATTTTAAAACGTCACGTCGTCGTGATGAAACAACCTGCAAGAAAGATGGATATTTAAATCTTCACAATCTTCATAGCTGGAACAATGAAAATCTGCTCCTGGTGAGAGAAGACAATCCCAATACCAATTTAAGGTTAACCTATGGACTGGCATAATAAATGGCAAAGTGATAGGGCCCTTTGAGTTACAAGGAAACATAGATGGCAATAGTTATTTAAACTTCTTACAAAATGAGTTGCCAGGATTATTAGAAGATGTGCCCTTAAGTGATTTGCAAACCATGTGGTTTCTAAACGATGGTTGCCCAGCTCACTATGCCCGTCCTGTGCGAGAGTACTTAGACCAAGAGTACCCAGGGCGTTGGATCGGGCGACTTGGTCCTATCTTGTGGCCACCCCGTTCACCCGATCTAAATCCCCTGGACTTTTTCTATTGGGGTTGTCTAAAGGACAGAGTCTGCACAAAACCGATTGCAACCTTGGACGAGCTTCGCCATAAAATAATTCAGACTGTGGATCTACGGACTACGCACATGTCTCATTCAAATTCTGGGAACTTGCTACAAAAACATTTTGGCTACTTAGTAAAAGTGATTACTATCAACACTAACAATTTTCGAAATATGGTTGTTATTTTGAAATAGTACACCTAAGTATATTTTTGTGGCTAGTTTGCCTTGAATGTTATACCATTTTAGAATTGTAGTTAGTTGCGCCAATTTTTAATACTATTTGCCACAGTAGTGTCCATACTTTTTTTTTTCACTATGATGAGTGAAAGTGAGCTGAAAGTCAAAATCTTACATAATTTATGAAAAAAACATAGTTTTGATTGATTTTTGTGTAAAAACTATAGATATTCTGGAATTTTTAATGGTTGTGATCGATAGTAGTGCTACTTACCTTGCCAATACAAAAAAAAATCACAGAATTACTTGTAAAACTGTAGCAATAGCACTTAATAATATAATAAAGGATGTCCATTTTTAAAGATTTTGGTTTTTTTTGTCGTAATGAAAAAAAAAATCAAGGTAGAATTTTTTTCTTTTCTGTTCTCGAGTAGTCATATGTAGGTCCACCTGCTGGTGCCAGCTTATCGTTGAATTTTGGGACACCCTGTATATATATATATATATATATATATATATATATATATATGTATATATACGTGTATATATATCTGTGCTTCCGCCCCCACCGCCGTGGACAGACGACGTGGCGCGAAGTCGTCATTAATTCAAATGTAAGCACGTCCACTTTGGCATCAGCTACGCTCCAAGCCGAAATCCGTTTCCCACAGGAGGACACCTGGGGCGATGTCGCTTAAAGCTTTTTCCAGGTTGAAACTGTTGAAAGCCCTCAGTGCTCACCCATAGCCCGAGCCAGGCTCTGAAAGCCGTTTGCGGCTAACAAGTACAAAACTAAAAGATACGACAAAAAAAGAGTTCAATTCAATTCAATTCTTCTTCATGGCAATGTGAAAAAAAAAGAGTTTTGGCTGGAATACAGCAATGTCATGTTCATAGATCAATAAACCTTTAGTCATGTTGCGCTCTTGCATTTTATTCATTTCTTTAGTGTTTTGTAGAAATTTAACAAAATTTAAAAAAAAAACTGAGATTTTTATGTAATACTAGCTTTTGCCCGCGACTTCGTCTACGCAGAAGTCATCTCTGACAGAGTTAAATAGAAAAAGCAATGCAAGGTGTTGAAGGTTTGTCGCTAGGACGATAATCAACAGCGTCAGAAACTGGTATGCAGTCGCCGCCTTCTGCGAGTTAGTTGTCTAACGGAATTAGGCAATAGGGTGGGTCTGAGAGAAAATACTCTAGGTTGACACGCTCTACCGTCCGGCTTCGACTCGAGATGATACCTGGTTGCGGTGGCCCGCCCGCACAACGTAGATGTACGTGTACGGCACGCGTGTGTCTATATACCATAGCCGGTCACTAAAGAAAAAGGTGGTTCAAAGTTCTATTCATTCTACAAATTATATTGCCATTAATATACTATTTACGGTATGACCATAGGATAAAAATATAGATAATTATCGCCACCCTTTATTTGACTGTTTTGTTTCACCAGCAGAGTTGCGACCTCGTTAGATATGATTTATTATTTGAGTTATAAAGTGAAAATTTTTGAAGCTAAATTTAACCTGTATCTTAAATCATTAGGCAAGAACCTATTGCTGTCTACTGTGTGTATTCTAGTGTAGTTCTATGGCACTCTGTTCTCTCTGCCTACCCTGCATGTGATATGGCGTGATGATATGTATGTATGTATGTATGTAGCACCACATGACGTATTCAAATTCCCGTCAAAAGTCCTACCTATATATTTAAAGTACTCTATGAAAGTAGGTAAGCATCTGTTAAACACAACTTTTTCGAGTGTCGAACAGTGTACGGCTGTGTTCAACAGTGTCGTTGATGGAAAGCGCTTTATCGAACACTGCGTCACTTTTTGTATTAAATGGAAAGCACACAATGACTATTAAGGCTACACTGCCTACACAATATGAAGAAATGATAAATAATGCATGAAAAAAATGAAATAAGACTTGGCTGTGTGGGCTTTGATGTCTTTGCCTGTCCGAATGGACGAACAGAAACATCAACACAAAATAATGGTCTTTGAAAGAGATCAAGCCAGAACAGATGTAAGAGTAACAATAGGTAATGATGTACTGGAGCAAGTGGATGAATTTGTATATCTTGGATGTGGATTTAGCCGAGATGGAAGTTACACCACTGATATAGAGCGAAGAGTGAATGCGGGAAATAGAGTGAACGGAGCGTTGGGACAACTTCTCGGTAGGGATGTGAGGTTCCTGGAAAAAAATCGATTAAATAAAAATCGATTTTTTTTTATTTAATATTAATCGATTTGCTAAAAATCGATTATAATCAAAATAAATAATCGATTTTTATGAAAAAATCGTTTTTTTTCTATTATTTAAAAATGTATATACTTTTCATATTCCAATAATAAACCTAAGAGATTCATATTAACAATTTATCAGATTAAAATCAAATCAAATTATATGAATAAAAAATCAACCAATTCAAATCTAAAAATTCATCAAAGCGAATATTCCTTTAAATTTTCAAGGTAAGGGGACGTCCATTAATCACGTGATCTTTTTTTTAGCATTTTTTAATATAATAAATAGTATATAGTATAATAAATTTAACTTTGGTAGACAGTCGCCTCCGAAGCAAAATATTGGACGCAAGAGCCTACAGTGGCCCCACAATCGATACGGACCACTGTCTCGTTATTGCGAGATTTAGTGGTCTGTTCATAAAGTGGGGGCACTGGCGAGAGTGTGTCCACTTAGGAGGGCTTGAAAGATTAAAGATTGAAAGTTTGCAAGAAGAGTATGTAAGAGAAAAGTATGCAGAGGGTGTCCGAGAACGGCTGACGATGGCAAGCCAGCCGCAATCGGACATTGAAGAATGCTGGAGAATATTGTAAGAGAGTATGGTAGATACAGCGAAAGAAGTATGTGGAAGCTCAAAGAAGCATAGAAAAACAAATGGTGATGCATGGTGGGATGCGGAAGTGGCAGCTTCCGTAGAGCAAAAGAAGAAAGCGTGGCTGGACTATGTCTCTTCTTTGAATCTAAATGACAGTATGACTGAACAGAAGAAAGAAATATATCGGCAATGTAAGAATGACACCAAGGCCTTAGTGAAGGAGAAACGTGATAGAACAAATATGAGTGCAGAAGATAGGTTAGCTAAAAACTTCGAGGGTAACACCAAACTCTTTTGGAGAGAGGTGAAGAGGTCTCGGGGTGGGTGGTCAGCCTTCAGAATGAATAAAATAAGGTCTAAAGGTGGAGACATTCTTACTCAAATACAAGACGTGTGAAGCCGATCAAGTGAATATTTTGGCGATATGTATGCGGATACTCGGGTTGGCGCCGGTGTTGCATATGGTCTAGTAGATCAACTGGTAAGGCAGCGGGCATTGATATGGTGTCTGCCGAGATGATCAAGCTTGGCGGCTCCTGTGTCTGGGAGGCGTTCTTGTTGTTCCTCAATTTATGTCGGAGCTCGGGAATGGTTCCCAGGGACTGGAATAGCGCAGTCATCGTGCCTTTGTTTAAAAACAAGGGTTCACGTTATGACTGCTTAAATTACAGAGCCATAAACTTGACCAGTTTGGCAGCAAAAGTGTATGCTAAAATGATTGGAATGAGAATGAGGATGGAGTCCGATGGTTTACTGTGTAAGGCACAAGGAGGTTTTAGGAGTGGAAGGGGATGCATGGATCAAGTGTTCTCTCTGCGCAACATTGTGGAGAAGCATCTGGCTCAAGGTCAGAGGGTTTTCTGCAGTTTTGTGGATCTGGAGAGAACATTTGACACGGTTGCACGAAAGGAACTTTGGGACATTTTACCGGAGTATGGTATTAACGGTAAACTTCTGCAGGCTGTGCAGTCCAGTTACATGGGCTGTAGAGCTTGTGTGCGGTTGGATGCTGTTTTAAATTTGTAGTATTATTACAAGTTTTTAGCTCTTTGGAACAGTACTTGCATATTGCTGTATGTTTCTTAATCGTAAAATATTTTCGCCAACCGCGTTTAGATGTTTTACTATTGGAAGACATTTTTATTGTTTACCAACAACTACATATATTATGGCACTCTTAACTTGTAAATAATAATGGATTTACGTCGAGTTTTATTCATCCGTTCCATAGATGGCGCTTTTCTTAAAAATCGATTAAAACGCATAATTTATATAATCGATTTTTTAAAAATCGATTAATATTACTATAAAAATCGATTATAAAAAAATCGATTATTAGAAAAAAAATCGATTAAAATAAAAATCGATTATTTTTTACATCCCTACTTCTCGGTAGCCAGAAGGCACATGTAGCAATACATAAGGCAGTGATTGTCCCAAAATTACTGTATGGAATCGAGAGTTGGGTATGCAGAAAAGAGTATGAAAGTAAAATTAATGCGGTTGAAATGCGATCTCTACGGAAAATCTGTGGAGTTAGGCTGATCGATCGCATTCGTAACGACGATATAAGAGAGCGAGTAGGTATGAAAGAGAGTATTGGTGTAAAGATGCGAAAGGGAATGCTCCGATGGTTCGGACATGTGGAAAGAATGCCGAACGAACGTCTGGTTAAGAAGATATACAATGAGAAAGTGAAAGGATGTAGGTACCGGGGGAGACCGAGACTAACCTACTTAGACCAAATCAGTCATGTACTGAAGGAAGGTGGAGTCAAGAGTCTCCGAAACCGGTGAGCGTGTATGAAGAAAATTATGAATGTTGAGGAAGCGAGTGAAGTATGCAAGGATAGAGTTCTCTGGCACTCTGTTCTCTCTGCCTACCCTGCAAGGGACATGGCGTGATGGTATGTATGTATGTATTCATATTTTACCAAATTCCCAAAAAAAACATTGATTTGGTTATCAGCGCCCGATTAGTGGTAAGTTAACAACTTGACTTACTGACGGAAATTGACTATTAAGACTATACAATATGAAGAAGTATTCAATGATATATGAAAAAAATAAGACGTGGCTGTTTGGGCTTTGAGCCCTTTGCCTGTCCGAACGGACGAACAAAACAAAAAAATATTTATGGGCTTAAGTGACGCTAAGAAAGTGTGAGTATTGTTTGGCGGAAAATAAATAATATTTTGAGTTATAGCTAGTTTTTGAAGATATTTCATTATTTGAAAATAATATACCAAAATGGTGAAACTTACTACAGAGTTAATTCAAAATTCTATGCAATATATGAATCCATGTCGAGATCGAGAATTAGATTTGAGAGGTTAGTATTTCAAGTTTATTTAGTCGCGTAGATAATTTAGTTATATCCATCCATCAACCTATTGACAGCCACTGTTGGCAAAAGCCCTTGATACATGAGGGGATACTGCTTTAATACTCATGCTGGGCAGCAGGTTGACAATTGCACTTCGTATTATTATACATTTCGTAGAAGTGCCGCTATCTATTTTCCTAGCAATTCACTGTTAAGTAAAAATAGCAGTGTATTCTTAACTCACTACTTGAATGTAGCTGCCTACCTACCATAGCAAAATTATTAAATTTTCTGTGGAAAACTATTATGATTGACCATATTGGAATTAATTATTTTTCTGCTATGATTTTAGGTTATAAAATACCCCAAATTGAGAATATGGGTGCAACATTAGATCAATTTGATACAATTGACTTCTCAGATAATGATATCAGAAAACTAGATGGATTTCCATTGTTAAACAGGTTGAAGTGCTTATTACTAAATAGTAATAGGATTGTGTAAGTATTTTAGTTTCTCAAATTACCAAAATTCAGAATTTAATATGTTTAATTATTTATAAAAACCCAATTACGAAGCGAAAAATTTGTATGTCCTACGATAGTTCACAGTGGTGTAGTGGCAGCACGATTGGGCCGGAATCCTAATAGGCGCGGGTTCGAATCCCGCTTGTGACATCATTTTTCGCTTCGTAATTGGGTTTTTATTTTAGTTTCCATTTTATGATAGTAAATATATCTAATAATTATTAGCAATACTTAAAGTGTGTGCATCTAATATCTATAACTTGATAATTTTAATATGTTTTACAAACATAAAATTTTTTAGATAATTAGTTAAATTATTGTGTAATAAATGCTTAAGAGTTTAAATTTCTGCTTAAAGAGTTTAGTTAGATTTAAATTACTGCTTAAAGAGTCCCATGATTTGATAGACTAAATAGAAATATTTTTTCATGGTGCTCTTCTATTCTATTCAGTATATAAAATTTAAAATATAACAGTTTGTGTATAAAATATTTGTATAAATTTACTCTTTTACAGGAGGCTTGGTGAAAATTTAGAACAATACATCCCTAATTTAGAATCCTTAATACTAACTAATAATAATATTCAAGAACTTGGTGATTTAGACCCACTTGCTACACTGCCAAAGCTAAGAACCTTATCACTTTTGCACAATCCAGTGGCAAATAAACAACATTACAGGTAAACTATTTGAAATTTATATAAATTTTCCACATGGCAACTACTAAAAGAAAGAAAACTCAGAATAAAACCATATACCAACCCATCTGACTAAATGTGGTATAGTAAGTCAATTCTCCTCCTATTTTAGAGCTAGCTCAAGCTCAGAAGTGGTACTTATATGAGCTGAATTGATGATGAAGATTTATTATGAGCAAACTTAGAAATTATAAGTAACTATTATTCTTCAAACTCTACTGTTATAGTACTGCTACTAGTACTCTTATACCACAGATATCCCAACTAATATTATAAATGTGAAATTTATAAAGATGTTTGTTAAATAATTATGCATAAACTGTTGAAAAGATTTTGATAAAATGAGCACATAGACAAACTATCTCTTGGATATGTGATAAACATAGGATATTTTTTTTCCTGGTAATATGTTCCATTGGGATAATAGTTAAACTTTTTCATCATTCTTTAAAAGCTACTTTTTATATAAACTATCATACTTGATAATATTCTCTGTAAGCTTAGAATTGTAATTAAAATTTAATAGAATCAATATTCACCAACTTAGTGCACCGAAAGCAATTTCAAGTCATCATTTAATATCAGTATTTTGAATGTCCACCAATGTGCTTTAAGTATTTGCTCTAATGATTAGTTATCTATTCTTCACTAATTTAGATATTACAAATGTAATGACATAATTTAATGATTTCAGAGCATATGTGGCATTCAGATTCCCAGAGCTAAGACTATTGGACTTCAGAAAAATTAAACAAAAAGAAAGAGATGAAGCAAATACATTATTCAAGAGCAAGAAAGGGAAAGAGATGCAAAAGGAAATTATAAGAAAAGCTAAAACATTTGTACCAGGAGGCAATATGCCAGATCCTAAAGTCACAAGTATGTATTATTGAGTCATCTGTGAGAAATGTTGGCAGAAATTGTGCTATATTAGCTGTACTTACGAAATAAATGTAGGAGTTATTTACACCCTCTCTTCTCTCTCTCTCTCTTCTCAGACCATATAGGTCCATTTGCATGTACTAACCATCCATACAGACCATATAGGTTCATTTGCATGTACTTCTTTCTATACTTAAAATAATCCACCTAATATTTTGCCAGATAGGTTAATGATTGCATGTATTATACACACCACTGCTAGAGTCAAGTCAGGGAGATTACAAAGGGAAAGTAATTTCTTGATATATGACATGTTTGTCAGATGGGTTGGTGTAGGGTTTTATTTTCAGTTTGCCTGCCTTTATAGGAATGATAAGCTTGCATATTGAAATTTATTTACTTTCTGAATATATTGCGTTTTATGTTCATATTTAGTTTCAATCTGCATGACTATCACCAAAATATTAATTAATTAGTTGATTGATCTATAATTATTCTCTTTAATAATTAATTCATACATATATTAATCACAATATCGGCGTTAAGCAGGGGTGCGTTCTGTCAGCCAGGCTGTTTATCATATATCTGGATAAATGTCTCCAAAGGTTGAACGATATGAATGTGGGAGTCCAGATGGGCGACTCAGTGGTCACTGCTCTGTTCTATGCAGATGATGCAGTACTGCTGACACAGTCAGCGACTGACCTGCAGACCCTAGTCGACACAATGACAGAAGATTGTAAGAAAAGGGGTTTACGTGTGAATGTGAGCAAAACCATAATGGTCTTTGAAAGAGATGAAGCCAGAACAGATGTAAGAGTAACAATAGGTAATGATGTACTGGAGCAAGTGGATGAATTTGTATATCTTGGATGTGGATTTAGCCAAGATGGAAGGTACACCACTGATATTGAGCGAAGAGTGAATGCGGGAAATAGAGTGAACAGAGCGTTGGGGCAACTTCTCGGTTGCCACCACCTCAGCCAGAAAGCACGTTTAGCAATACATAACACATTACTGTATGGAAGGGAGAGTTGGGTATGCAGAAAAGAGTATGAAAGTAAAATTAATTCAGTCGAAATGCGATCTCTACGGAAAATCTGTGGAGTTAGGCTGACCGATCGCTTTCGTAACGACGACGTAAGGGAGCGAGTAGGTATGAAAGAGAGTATTGGTGTAAAAATGCGAAACGGTATGCTCCGATGGTTCGGACATGTGGAAAGAATGCCGAACGAACGTCTGGTTAAGAAGATATACAATGCGAAAGTGAAAGGATGTAGTTACCGGGGGAGACCGAGACCAACCTACCTAGACCAAATCAGTCATGTACTGAAGGAATGTGGAGTCAAGAGTCTCCGAAACCGGCGAGCGTGCATGAAGAGAATTATGAATGTTGAGGAAGCGAGTGAAGTATGCAAGGATAGAGTTCTCTAGCACTCTGTTCTCTCTGCCTACCCTGCAAGGGACATGGCGTGATGGTGTGTATGTATGTATGTATATTAATCAAATTTAAACAATGTTTCAGATCTTACTCCACAAGAAATCCATAAGATACGTGAAGCCATTAAAAATGCTTCATCTCTACAAGAGGTGGAGAGACTTACTAGAATGCTGCAATCAGGACAGATTCCTGGACAGAAACCTTTACAACCACAGAGTCATTCCAATGGCACCCGTAAGAGATATATAAAAATAATAATTGTATTAATAATTTTCATACATGACTACAAATGATGTAAATGCAACATATTCTAGGGTTCTGCAACTATTAGTATATTGTGTATAAACCCTAAACTGACTTAAACTTCTTTATAAGTTTAAGTGACAAAGTGAGTGAGTGAGTGAGAGTCTAAGAAACAAAGTGAAACTGAAATTCATTTAAAGATGCAAATCAGCTGTCGTATTTATTCCATAGCCATTGTTATAGACTAACTAGCCTGAACTTGACCTGACAAGCATAATTTTTTTTTTGAAAGATAAAGATGTATTTGTTAATTTGTTCACCCAGATAAATTGTAAAAGCTAAACTATACAAGTTGAGAAAAATGATTATAGTTGATTTGATGATGATATTCGTCCTTGACACTGAGGGTTATTGGCTTATCATGCTTGCCTCATACAAGGCCCTCATATCATGTAGAAATTTACTTGCTCTTGGCATATCTCGTTATTGCCAAACCTGAGATCATTATATGTATGCAGTTGCTTCCTCCTGGAATGGAGATATATACTGCAGTTGCTTTTGACTCTCCAGAGGATATGTCCAATGTTATTGCTGAGACACTACAGCACACTAGTTCTTATTTATTATAAAAGGTGACATCTGAAGTTCCTCATTCTATGAATGTTTACTTTCTCTTACTTTTTCTTGTCAATAATATGCCATATTAGTTTGTAAATAGAAACCAGCTAAAACTGTCAATAAAAACAACGACAACTGATCGATCAGCCTTAAAGAAAAATTTAACCGACAACACCGCCACTAAAGAATATGTCCTTGTATCATGCAAGTATTTTACGAACATACGATTAATGGACATAAATAATAGCCGGCCTCATAATAAATATTTGTGGATCACACAAAGATCTAACCTGTGTGGGTAAACACACAGTGCTCGTCATGAGAGGGCGCTGCTAAACCACTATGTTATTCCTGCAGTGATTATTCATTATAAAGCCATTATTAGTCATATTATAGGTAGTTGTATAGAAACCAGCAGACCAACAGATTTAATGTTTAGGGAATTCTCTGCTCTTTATGGTGCAGATAAAACATAATTGGTGTACTTATATTATCTTTTACGTAACTAACACAATTATTTATGATTTCAGACGATGAAGATGAAGATATGGAAAATAGAAATATATGAGTAAAAGGGTCACCAACTATTTAAAAAATACTTTTTTTTACTTAAGAACAGATATTACAATTGTTAGGTTATTTTTCCTCCTTAATTTTAGGAGTTTTAAATGTATTAAGCTGGTAAGAACAGTTTTGATTTACACTGTGTGTGTGTGTGTACTATGTATATATATTATGTGAATGTATTACTTTGCTTTTAAGGCAGATACTACACAGGTTTGAAAAACGAAAGAACAGATACATATGCATCACTAGAACTCAGTGTTATACTAAATAAAATACCTTAAAAAAAATGGGTATCATTTTTAAAGTTTTATAATTTTAGAATCTGCACCAATGTTACAAAAACGTATCAAATACTAACAATAGTGTTATGCCACATTTCTGGCAATTTTCTTCATGATAGCACGAATTGTTGGCTCGTCTAGGGTAGTGTTAAATACTGCTGCTATAGCTAGCTAGTAGCTACTGCTACAGGCACGCAGAAAATCTGCGTCAGCGTAGTAGCAATTTGCTAGTGGGCTTAGTGCTGTGAGTGAAAGAGCAGAGGACGAAATCTACTCCGCTGTCTTGCCTATTCTCATTATATACCCTCAGACAGATTCCGATGAATTCCAGATACCACTTTCATCATTAACGCTATTCGTTGTCTGCTACTAGGAATAAAAAAATCCTAGAGTGGACTTAACTAAGCACAATCCTGGGACACTTTTTTTAATCTGTACTGTTGGATTGAAACAGATAATATCAAATCTGTGAAAACTATAGAAGAATTTGTACACATGTATTCTTTATATTTAACAGCATAGGTACATGGGTTGCTTTCCATTTACAACACAGAGGGACTCTGTGGTACATTGTGAAACACTGTGTAAAAGTTTAAAAGAAACAGCTAGCCTGTTGCATTTAAACTTTTACACAGTGTTTGGCAGTGTTTCACAATGTACCGCAGAGCTAGCTGTTTCATTTAAACTTTTACACAGTGTTTGGCAATGTTTCACAATGTACCGCAGAGTCCCTCTGTGTTAACTAAATGGAAAGCAACCATGGTCTATGACAAATGTACAAAATACCACGTTGTAAATCAAAGAACGATCGATCATCCTGCTCTAATCCGAATTACTCGGGGTTGACGCAATAGGTGTTCATCGTACATATGACAAGTTTTACGCACCGCCTGCTAGATTTCAACCTGGGGGGGCACACTTAAAACATTACTTATTTTTACTGACCGTCGCGCCGCCTACAGATTGGTTGTACAAACTTAAGTGCTGCCATTTTGTCCTGCCTGTCAAACGTTTGACAACTGAGAATTGTTATTTTTTGTTCCTAGCGTAGGTACTTATTGTCATCGATCTATTTCGGTTATTGATATTTTTCTGAAAATTATCTCAAGTTTCAATGTTAGGCTGATATTATTAGTGTTTAATTATCAGCTGATATGTTTTTTTTTACATTTCAGGGTTGCTTTCATAGTAAAAGAAAATTCTATGTAATTACACATGCACATGTAGATATGTATATATATTACTTCAACTTTAGTTCACCGCCTAAACTCTGGGTGGCAGCACTTTCCATACATGCATATTTTATCATCGAGTTGCCACTCTTTTTCAATTTAATAACTTTACTCTTTGATTTCAACCTTCCTTGGGAATGTAACTGTTGACCAGAATCAGATGAGAACCAAGTTGCTGTAAAACTCTGTAACACCCACGAACAGTATAAGGCTTGGTAATTGCTGCCATCACCCAGCAAATTATTTGTAAATCAAAGAACATTGATTAAATTTAATCACGCAAACAAATTCTGAATGTACATTGGAATAGGCTCTAAAATTTTCTATTATAAATGTCTTGGAACATTTCAAGGAACTTTCAAAAATAATCTGAAAAGACCAGAACACTACAACTGTTTTAAAACATTTTGAAATAAATATAAATCTCCATAGTTTCATTGTTTTATTATTATCATAAATGAATAAAAATTAGGTTCATGAAACAAATAATTCTTTTGCTTTTAAATACAATAATTCTTCGTTACCTGCGTCTAAAAATACAGTATATATGGTTGGTAAAAGTATTATTCGTCCCATTAATTCTCTCACAGTCGGCCTTTTATCCGGTAAAATTGACAGCATTGAATCGACAAGGTCCTGCATGCTTCTAGTGTATACTGCCAAATCAACTGGGTGGACGCTTCCGCTTGTTATTGCTTTTACCAAACCTACTAATGTCTGGAACAAATTCCAGTATGTATAAAGAGAATTTGGAAGTTTCTAAAAGTAAAAGTATAAATGTCTTGCTATAATCAAATTTACACAACTGCCGAATCTAAAGATTAATCCCTAGATAACATATGCACCTGTGTACTTATTAGTTAGCAATTGGACAATAAAAGCTCCAGAAATTATGGCCTCCTTAATTTAACTTAATTGTGCCATACGAGTTAATTAATTTAAATTATTGATCTTCATTACTGTCTCGGATTGTGTGATACCAGTTACAGTTGGTAATCGTTTTCTAAGTTAATACTAAGTTTGGGCAAACTGTAGTCCGCTTTTCAACCTCAGAGAATAAATTCGAATTGAAAAAAACCCTATTGATATGTCCGGGTTCTGGACTCTAAAATCCGAAGTTTTCACGCGTCTTGTCTTGATTACCAAATTTTAGAGATAGCATCCCTAAATAGGTTATAATTTTAAATTGTATCCCGCCAAAATATGTAATTTCGTGCCTGAAGTAGAGACGTAACAGAAAACAATTTAGTAGGTAATAAGTAAATATTTTTAAGGTTTTACCTCAGCTTCGAAAGCTCTTTTGTGTGTGCACATCTCATATAGTAAACAACCGAGAGCCCAAACATCACTTTTGCTGTCGTAAGGTTTACCCTCGCAAAGCTCAGGCGCTAAATAATATGGAGTACCTATGACTGTTGACGTTTTTTTAGCACTGAAAGAAAAGAATAAGTTTCTTCATCTTACGGTCTTTACCCATTATTTACGGGGTCTGCACAGCATAACATTTTCTCTTATTCTTCCTCTAAAATATGGAAGAGTAATAGGTACGCCGCGCATGATTTCAAAAGTAGCTTGACAGTTTTTGTGTGGTGATTGGTGGAAAATAGTCTGTTACCACACCTTCATATCCCGTGGAAATCAGAGCAAGAGAAGAATGAGCAGCAGCACTCTACTGGGAAACTTATAACACCAACTGTAATCGCCAACCCGCCTGTCAAGCGTGGCGATGGTGGCAAATATCCTTACGACCACCCAGGTCTATATCCAGCACTGGACGTCGCTAGGCTGGTGATAATTAACAGTTTATTGGTGATATGGTAATCCCCGGGTCAGTGTGAAGCCCTTAGTGAACTTTTACGCCACTCGCAAACTATTTGGGTTGATAGTACCTATCGATAAGCTCTACCAACAATAACATTATTATTTAATTTGTCTCAAATGTTTAGTTCCCAAAGCAGCCATAGCCTAGAGACCTATAAACTGCTACGCCGAGGGCTTAGATCAGATGGCAACCTTTTCTTAAAAAATAAACCCTTAATAAGTAATAAAGTTGATCTAAACTGAAAGCTAATACTAATTGGGCAAAGACATAACAACGAACGTCATATACTGATACAGTTACGTTGCTGTATCTGACGCATAGAATGATTCTAATGACAAGTAGGTGCATCCCACCAGTAGCGTAGCGCTAGAGTACCTTAGAGGTGGCCCTGTATCAAAATTAGTTTTTTTGGGGTCAAATGAAGGTAAAGATTTCCCACAAAAGAAACAATAATTCTTGCAAAAATAAAATAGATACTACTTAATTGATTACAACTTATCACTTCCTCCTAGAAATTGAGCTAGCCATAAAATTCGAAAGTGAACACTATAGGCACTTATGACAGTTTTTCTGTTTTTTTTTTTCAGGAAGCACGAGATTAAGTGACTTATGGATATTAACAATTTTCTAATTTTTGTTTGCACATCTTAGGGGCCTTAGTAGCTCAGGAGTCCTTATCACTGATACAGCGGTAGTTCCGCCCCTGATCCATACTAATGGTATTGATGCAACAGGATTCGAACCTGCAATCTGACGATCAACTGTTGTAATAATGTACCGCTTAGACCAAAAAAGCACTGTTAAATTAGGTATCTATTAAACGGGAAGAAGTGGTCTAATTTTTGAGAAGAGTAACCTAATTACAAACAACTAATCCATGTCCGTGAATTAAGAATGCATAGAATTAATCACTACCCCTAACTTGTCCATGGGTGAGTGACAATTAGTCGAATGATCACCAGTAAAACCAAGCTGCCTGTCAAACGAAGCATTTATGGCACTTTTCCCTCTTCGTAGACTGTTCTATGTCCAACAGTGGACAATTGATGGATGTAATCGGTGCAATCCGCGGGCCGGTCCGTCCGGAGTAGTACCACACTCTCGCAGAATATCGACGTCTGAATAATGGCAACGTGCTATTGCTTCGTTCGGTGAATGAAAGGAACCGGAAGCCCAACTGCGTGGGTTTGGGATTTGTATTGGTAGGCAGCGGCCCAGCTATGCCCTTGGTATTGCAAAGGTCCATGAGTGACAGCGATACTTACCATCTGCAGCAGAGCTGCATGCTCGTTTGTCACCATAAGCAAGAAAAAAAAACTATGAAAAAATCCGGTATGTACCTATAAATGAAATTGTCGTAGATAGATACTAGGTAAATCAAGTTATTTTTCTATTCATTAAATACACGAACTTACCTCGCCAGCATCTTTGAGATTCCAAAATCACCTATTTTTACTAGTATACCATGTTGCCCAGTCAGAAGAATATTTTCTGCCTTAATATCTCTATGAATAATATTTTTGTTATGAATATAATCGACTCCTAATAAAACTTGGCAGAAATAGAAGAAAATTTCCTACAAAGACATAAATGTTATAGTAAAGTAAGTAGTTACTGCTAAAGAAAAGAGATAACTACCCACCAAAAGTAGATAAACTCAAACCTTAGTAAATTTTCTGGAAAATAATTTAATTTTCACTTTGCCGTAGGTATTCATAGTCGTGGGCCGACCAAGGTAAATTTTATTCCTTCCGCGACCACGAACGCTGTATGTGTATGTTTAATACTTGTGTAAATATAAAAATGGTATTTACTTCCTACAAGTAACAGGTCCAAATAGGAATATAGATATGCTTAATATCATTTTGTACCTAACGCATATCTGTCACACTGGGTACAAGTTCCATAAAGACCTGGCAATAAGTTAGTGGGAACGGTACGGGTTTAGGCATGGTTGCTTGCTTTCAAGATACGACTGTTCCTCGACTGCGTTCGCTCGGTGAAATGGAACCAATTAAGTTTTCTTGCGTAAAAAAAGTTTTAAGTTTTGTCGGATTATTTTAAATATCCGCCCATCAGGTATCGGACCACTGACAGTTAAACTCTACTGGGTCAGTATATCAAAGGAAAGCACAGCAGGTTATGGAGTCTCCACCAGTCGCCTTGAGCGTGGAGTACGACTGGACTACATACTGTCAAGGAAAGACTGTGCACTATGATGGCTCACAATTTATTTTGTAGGTAACAAATATACGTGGAACTAGGTTTAATAGATAATTGCTGTTCTGGTTTGTGGAGACTATTATTGAAGATATCATTCAGATTATAGAATATGTGTACATACTATGTACTTGGTGATGATCTCAAAAATTAATTCTATAAAAATTAATTCTAATTATACAATTATATGCAGATACGGATTTGAATAAATAGTTATATATCTATTATGTACCTATTACCTGTTCTTTTAGTAATTTCGGGCATTTTTGATACATGTATTCTGCTAAATTCCCAGATGCTGCGTATTCCATGGATATCATAACATGGTTGTCTAAATAATAGCAGGCATAAAACTTTATTATGTTTGAATGACTTAATGAAGATAGTATATGCACTTCATTAGTTAAATCCTGTAACAATTAATAGTAAGCACTTGAAGACCTTCACAGCTTAGAGACTATATTACTAATTTAAAATTAACACATACTTGTTTATGATCTTGAAGTTTTATATTTAATTCTATATCCTTTACTATCGTCAGGGCGGTATTGTCACGATGTTCACATAAATAAACATTTCTGAAAACAATTTAATACGTAGTTAACAACTAAAATAAAATGTATACAATGCAAAATGCTTTAGGCATAATTAGTAACTCACCCATAAGTACCCTTGCCAACCGTCTTCAAAATCGTTAAGTTATACTTTTGAAATCTTATATGTACATCCATTTTAAATTACAAAATATTCATCTTTTTATGAAATTTAAATAATCATTTTCACATATTTTATCATCAATTATCTTAGTCATAATAGAAGTATATACTCCTGTATTTAGTTATTCATTTATAGGTGCTACCCACATTTATTTTATTTTCAGAACAAATTTTAAACTCGTTCTAAAGAGTTTAAAATTGCAATTTTCCGTGTGAAGACAGTGTAAAATTACAGTTTATGAAAAGTTTTGCCAGTATCTTAAGGGATATAAACATCCATAACTACCTTAAGAAAAAGAAAAATCTTTTCCCAAACTGTTTTACTGTTGGTAGGTAAGTCTTTCAGTAAAATGCCCAGCAAGGCCTTCATTGGAAGATAAGATCAATATGCTAATTCTCGTTAATTTAGTGGAATTAAATTCGAAAAGCAGTCAAAAATATTGTTTTTTTTTACAGAAGAAATGATTGCAATTACACTCCCAAGGAGGGTTGACGTCTGGCAGGCGGCCGGTCATAAAACTAATGCCAATAACTTTTACAATATGTAGGTACTATGAAAGAAGAGTACATATTATATCGACCCCACGTAATTTGGATAAGAGTAGGAGAATGATGATGTGTTACTTCAGAACTTTATCTAGGTGAAGCAATTTTCATAATTCTTTCTTATTTGAAAGCTGTTACCTTCTAGATGGTCTCATTTAAAGACCAAGTTTTTGAGTTATCCTCAATAATGTGTATTTGTTTGACCACGACTAAATCGTTCTGAAGTCTTTATTTGTTATGATAAAATGTATTTGTTGTGGCTATAAATTTATAGATTTGTAGACGAATGGGTCAGGTATAAGGAACAAAAATGCGGATATAAAGTTTCAAATGCCCGTACTTCGAGTAATCACAATTACGTTCACAGCTATATATCAATCACAGCTCACACCCAAAGTGAACCCACAGAGCAGACCCAGGCAATCGCCTTTGTACAAACAACTATATGGTATGAATGGATGACACAGGATAGTCTTTCCCGTGCGACCACGGGAGATGACTACAACCAGCGCCATCCCTTTACCTGCCCGTGGATTCCTTGCCAAATCGCCCAAGGGTTCACCGAGAGAACGAGCAGCTCTTTCCCGGGAAACGTACAACACCCACCGCTACCGCCAGCCCACCTGCCAAGCGCGGCAACTATGGCATCACTCTCTCACACGAGTTACAGCATGAGAGACTCACATGGCGGGTATACGGCATGTGAACTGTGCCACTCGTGTGCCTAGACTGCCAAACGGATTTTTTTTTGTGTGTGTCTTAGTTGTTAGCCTCAGATGGCTATAACAATTTTACCCGGACTGGGTGAGCGCTAAGGGCTCTCAACTCGATGCCAAACGATTTTTTTTTTTGTAATGCAGTGGCTAAAAAATGCATTTTTTGGATGCCCGCCCGGGCGGGGTATATGGGACTCGCAGGCCCTGAAGGGGTAACTGAATACCCCCACTAAAAAAGACCAACTGCGAGCTGTTAGCCGTTGGGGCTTTTACAGCTTAACCGGACTATGGGCGAGCCTTATGGGCTCTCAACCCGACAAGGTAAACTAAGCGACTTCGCCCGAGGGCTCCCCCGAAGGGGAACGGACCTCAGCTTGGGGCGTCGCTGGAGGCAAAGTGGACGCGTCCACGTTTGGGTTGGTTAATATTGCGCGTCGTGTTTTCGCACCTCGACGGCGAGGATGAAACCGCGGATATTTTAGTGAGATGGCCTCTCAAGCGGCGTAGGCTCTTGTTTGGGCGAGAGTTATTTGATCGTCATCGTCATTGAGGACGTGACGCGGACGTCGAATTTTCGATATACACGATGGAGTGTAGGAAGCCGCCCTAATCACTAGTGGGTTGGGGTGTGTCATGGCAGAGTCAAAATAGCTCTCGGAGCACCGCTTCATAAACTGCCCGATGGTCGGCAGTTCGAGGTCGATGTGAAGATCGGTGTTTCGAATGAACCACGGTGCTCCCGTAGCTCGGCGCATGAACCTATTCTGAAGGGTCTGTAACCTATGGATCTTGTGTGCCTTAGTGTGCTCGAACACTACGCTCGCATAGGTCATGATCGGCCGTATGCAAGCGGTTTATAGTCGGACCTTGATGCCAAACGAAGCTCGCTCGCTTTCTTTTATACATGTCTTAAAACAATTTTGTGCGGTAGGGAGCGAATAGGGCGCGGTCAGTGAATCCGTTGTTAACATGTTTCCGCTTAGCACGTACGATAAACGCAAGTGCCGTCAGATTTTTAAATTTCATAAAAATGCCAAAAATAGCAGTATTGCACTCCTAATTAAAGTAAAGAATGTAAAATTTTCAACTGATTTAAAAAAAGGAGAAGGTTCTCAATTGCACTCGAGGTACTTTTTCTATGTGAACCGATGTTGATTATTATTTTTCTCAATAATGCGTATTTAGTAGATCTAGTTTTAATTTTTTTTTTGTTGTTGAAATGTTATTTTTAAAATATTATATTTAAATTACAGATAAAAATTAATAATATTTCCATCATTAAAAATAATTATTAAAACATTCCGGGATCACAGTGTATTAGATATACATTTCCAATGAAACATAGAACCTCCTTCTTTTTGAAATCGGTTAAAAAGAGAGTTGCTGTTTGCTTTCCCGTTAAAACTTTTAGCTGATCTGACTGATAACACACCCGTGTTCCGCGACAAATCTCCACCGAGTCTTATACCTATGGTGTTCTAATATATTAATCTGTGCCTATGGTAGCCCCAAAGAGTAAAGTTATTAAATTGAAAAAGAGTGGCAACTCGATGATAAAATATGCATGTATGGAAAGTGCTGCCACCCAGAGTTTAGGCGGTGAACTAAAGTTGAAGTAATATATATATACATATCTACATGTGTATGTGTAATTACATAGAATTTTCTTTTACTATGAAAGCTACCCTGAAATATAAAAAAAAACATATCAACTGATAATTAAACAATAATAATATCAGCCTAACATTGAAACTTGAGATAATTTTCAGAAAAATATCAATAACCGAAAATAGATCGATGACAATAAGTACCTACGCTAGGAACAAAAAATAACAATTCTCAGTTGTCAAACGTTTGACAGGCAGGACAAAATGGCAGCAGCTAAGTTTGTACAACCTATCTCTAGGCGGCGCGACGGTCAGTAAAAATAAGTAATGTTTTAAGTGTGCCCCCCCAGGGTAGCCCACAGCGTAGAGAGGTACGTTGTTGGGCGGGTCTATGAGGTCGCGCGTCGTTTCTTCCGTCGCCCCGGACGGATTAGTGGAATGCGACCACTTCATAGCCCGCCGCCAAAAAAAAACAGGTGAGTCTTATACGTACATATTATTATTACTACATTTTTTTTATTGACTATGGTAGCAAACGAGCGAGCAGCACACCTGGTGGTAAGTGATACTGCTGCACATGGACCTTAGCAACACCACGGGCATAGCCAAGCTGTTGCCTATCTTGAAAAAAGTGCTCTTCTTAAGCCTCGTTTGAAAAAAGACATCTCATTATAGCGCTCGGGAAACACAGCAGCAGGTAGTTCATTCCAGATCTTGCACTTACGTGGGAGAGATGATCGCTGAAAACATAGAGTCGAGGACCGTATCGTTTCCACATGAAAGGGATGAACCGTGCAACATATTTTTAAACCTATAGACGAAGTACCAATATTTACACATTGTATTAAATGTACATATATGAATACTTTAGTGTACTACTATATGTACTCGTATGTGTCATTAACTTTGATAAAATAATTAGCAAAAGTTGAGCTTTGAGAGAGAGAGAGAGAGTTTTTTTTTAGAGGGCTCGTGAATTTTTTCTAACGGGTAATATTTTTTTTTATTTATTACTTTTTATGTAGGATTATTGATTTGGGCTTCGGTAAATAAATCATGCGACCAATCATTTTTATATATTTTTTATTTATCAAACATTCGTTAGTAGGTACCTACTTATATTAATTCTGTGACACGATGTACATATTTGAGTATTGAGTTGTTTTTTTACAGTGATGTTAACTCTTTAATTTACTAATAGGTGGCGTTAGTAGTACAATAACATTCTATCCAAATCCAATAAATGCAAAATGGTTATCTAATTTATATTTTTTAATGGTTATAAATTTATATATTTTTGACTGATAACACATATAGATATGAAGTTAAATTACTGTGTTAAAGTACAAATCTATAGGCGTAATAGTTTTTTAGTAAAGTGTACCACCAAAATGCTCAGGTTGTGGGTTAGTATTAGGGCTCACTTCACTCGCCCTGATAAAATGCCCAGAAAATCTTGAAATCATTTTTATCTCAGACGAACATCTTAGTCTTTATTTTTATATATTCGGTCTTATATTATTCCTTTTAAAAGATAAAGAAGTTATTGTCAAATATTTTATTATTTAGGTTCCTATATACTCGCCAACTATACAATATTAAAATTAATTATTTTTGAGGACTCATTCGAAATTATTTGTTGGGTACTAAATGTTGTTTCATCATGTTTATTTCATCATCATCAATGATGATGATATGTTGTAAAAAATGAAATTCATTTCTCGATCAATTTCTTTTAATTTTATAATATTGGCATTTGAAATAGAACATAATATGTTTGCCACGATCTATAGACTCTAAGTAAGGCGCATAAATGGTGTTTAAAAAAACCGAAATACATACATACATACATATCATCACGCCATATCCCTTGCAGGGTAGGCAGAGAGAACAGAGTGCCAGAGAACTCTATCTCTGCATACTTCACTCGCTTCCTCAACATTCATAATTCTCTTCATACACGCTCGCCGGTTACATATTAAAAATTCAACAAATTACTGACTAAGATAGTAGTATAAGTAAAATTTTATAAAAATAGTATATAACACTTTTTCCCATTTTATCACGTGCTTCTAAACCTTGAATTAATTTGAAACTATAACATCTATCAAAGACCGGTGACAATGGATTAATTTGTTTGCAGGAACAGCGATTATTTATATCTGTAACTTAGATTTTAAGGTAACTTTAGATCCATAACTCGATAGAAGTCGCAATCCTTATTTTCAGCATCACAACAACAAGACCAAAATCCATTATCTATTTATTAGGTAATATTTATATTATCTAGTTTAAATTGAGCTAAAAGGTAAATAATAGTTTAAAACACTAAAAAAACACGTTTTTGTGCAGACTTTAGAAAATTAAACACCAAGTTGGAGCTATAGCTCCACGTTGGTATGTCTGTATACAGAGGGCTCCCCTATGAGCTACGATGATATCTGCTCTATTATGAGATATATCGATGTCTGCTTATCTGTATGTTTATTACAGTAAATATACACGGAAGTACGTGCTTATAATTAACTACCTATTTAATTTATGCTTAAAACAATGACATGTTAATACTAAGGTCTTATAATATAAACTAAGTGATTCTAAATAAACGTTAACTATAATAAAGAATAGTATTTTTGTAAAAATATATGGTGCAAAGCAACGTAAATCAGTAATTAGTATATACATTTAGATATGAAGAAACTCAATACATACAAAAAATAAGACTTGGCTGTATGAACTCTATTCCCTTTGCTGGGCCAAGAAGGATAAACACATGGAGACTAGAGAGTAAGGAGTACCATCTTGTATGGGCGATTAGTCAAAAAAGTGTCCACTTGTAAACAGCAAATTATTGTTCGAACACTCACCGAAATAGCGCTAGTGTAGCAAGTGGAAATGATATGAATGTAGCAGTAATAAGCAGAGTGAAGTGTGCTGAGTTACGTAGTCAGCTGTGATTTGATAAATATATGAAATTTGATGAAATCTATGAAATTTGTGGAGGTCTTTTTAAAATTCTTACACTTGCTACTATAGCGCCACCTTAATTTGCTCCCGTTCATTGGACACTTAATACACTGAGATAGTACTCCTTACTCTAGTCTCCATGGATAAACAGAATCAAAAAAAAAATAACCGTGCATAGTGATGAGACTCGAGTAGAATTTTCTGACTCGACACTCGAGTAAACTACTTACACTCCTTAAAATATAATTCGAGTAAGAATTCATTACTCAAGCTAAGTTTCAGTTAATTTAGGTTAAGAATTTTCAAATACAGAGAAAATAAAATACCTTCTCAGGATTAACTAACTTACCATGTAAAAATGACTTTAAATTGCCAATAAGATGTTATCAGTTTTTATCTTTTTATAGTTCAATATGTACTTTATTTTAAAAGTAAATTTAGCTTTTGATAATTAAATATTGAAAATTTATATAGTAAACAAATATAAAGTACATTTTAATCACTTTCGATGCTATACACTTGGTACTATAATAACAAAAATTAAACTCATAATCACACTTTCATAATAAAACGATGCACGTAAATTCAACTAATATTTGTTGACATTTAAGATGCAATTTTGAACTTATAAAGTTTCGACATAAACTAGTGATGTAGTGACATTTAACGTAGCGCTTAACAAATCTACATCTATCAGCGCGCCGAATTGACTCGGTAACTCGAGCGTAAATCAACTCGAGTCAAATATATTTTCACTCGAGTACGAGTTTAACAAATTGACTCGAGTCTTTCGAGTAAAAAATGGCTCGAGTCGCATCACTAATCGTGCACCCCTTTACGGGACGAGCCGAGTCAAAGAAAAATGAGACAGTTGACAGAACAAAAATAAAAACTACAGAAAATTTCTGTCTATAAAGTATCAAAACAGCAAGAGCATAATCGATTTGTGGTAGAGTTATGTCTGTCACGTTTTTCTTTACTAGATTTTAATAAATCTCTTCGAAGTTCTATTTTGAAAGCGGACTACATAATTTGAAGCTGATTGTTGATTATAGAAGTTTTAAAGAAGAACATCAAACAACTATATGGATTTATAATTTACATACCCCGAAGACAATGGTTAATTAATAGGGTCATCACTGTCACTGAATTGACACATTGTTGTTTCAGAGATTTTGGTGATTTTAGTTTCTTTAATTATTTTAACTTAATCAAAATATAGCAGTCACTTTATAAAGTGTACTTTACTAATAATTTTCCAATTCTTCTCTACGTGGCGTAAACCTAAAACGAGTGAAATGGAGATAATTCCTCCAGATCCACCTCCACCTGATCCTCCTGATCGGGGTCGTACAGATATACCATTAAAACGGCGTGCCGTAAATGATGACGCCACAATTTCATCCAAAAAAACTATCACAAATACCGAAATAGCCTCAGCATCCATACAAACTGTTTACTCCTCTCCAGCATATACAGTTGGTGTAACCGCATACAGTAATTATGACACTGGCCCGTTCATCGTGCATGTGTCAAAATCAACTGTTGATAATTCATCTTATACGCTAAAATCTATAACATTTGGTCAATTTTTATCTAGGAATAAAATCCAAAATATTTGCCCAGATGGTGTCAAACTCATTGGAAGAAATAGGGTAGCCGTATCATTTAAGACTGCGCAAGATGCCAATAATTTTGTCGTAAATCCAGTTATTGGTCTCGGCAATTATAATGCTGTTATTCCCACATTTAATATTTGTAAATACGGTGTTGTAAGAGATGTTCCCATAGATCTATCAATGGAGGAGTTTGTATCCTCTCTCGTTCTTCCTTTGGGATATGGGGAAGTTCTTAAAGCTAGAAGACTAAACCGCAAATCTTCTATTGACGGGCAAATTACATGGATCCCTACCCAATCTGTGGTACTAACTTTTCGGGGTCAAAAACTGCCACAAAATGTTTACTCATACTATACATCTCTTTCAGTTGAACCTTACCTTTTCCCAACGATCCAATGTAACAATTGCTGTCGGTTTGGTCACATCCAAACGCAATGTAGATCCAAACCCAGGTGTTTCAAATGCGCTCAACCTCACTCTGGTGAATCTTGTGATACTACCGAAGATAAATCTACATGCTTACACTGTTTGGGTAATCATTTTTGTACTAATAAATGTTGCCCAGAACATGAACGACAACGTTCAATAAAAACTATCATGTCTCAAGAGAGTATTTCTTATCAAGATGCTAGTTCTAAGATTCCTAGAATCAACCGTTTTTATGCTAATGTCGCGTCCCAAAATTCAACTTCAGACCGTCTCATTTCATCGATCTCATCTCCTCAACCAACCACCACTTCTTATAGGAAAACTGTTTTCACTACTCCTAAGCCTAAATTGCCGCTTGGGAAATCTTTCGATAGGGCTGCCCATCAGTCCATCATTAATCAAGTTTCTTCTTCTCTCCCCAATGGTTGCGCGCTCTCTTCACAAACCTCTTCTAATCATGAAGCACAAGAGAACTTACTTGATATTTTGTTAACTCTATTAATTACTGCAATATCCCAAAATAACTCTAATTTACCGTCCAACGTTGCCGCGAAACTTTCCACATTAATTTCTTTATTAGGTATAAATGGCTCCTACACCAATCCTACAGTGGAACTGTAAAAGCCTCCGTCCACGCAAACCCGAACTACTTACATTGATTGATAGATTCCATCCATCTGTCATGGCTATCTCGGAGACATGGCTTGTACCTGGTTCTCATTTTCGAGTACCGGGATATAGATGTATCCGGGATGACAGATATGATGGTTTTGCTGGTTGTGCCTTACTATTAAAACGATCCCTCTCCTTCTGTCAAATTTCTCTTCCTTCCCATCCTCCAGAGATCAATATTGTTGCAATTAGAGCTTTAAATATGTCTTTAATATCTGTTTACATCCCACATCCTAATTCTAGACTCATTGCTGATATTCTCCATCTAATCTCATCTATCCCTCCGCCCATTATTCTAATGGGAGACTTAAATGCCCACCATTCGGCCTGGGGCTCTCATCGCTGCGACTCCTTTGGTTATTCTATATTAGAAGTATTTGATGAGCTTAACCTTTGTATTTTAAATAATGGCTCCCCTACTCGCCGTGTTCTTCCCTCTCAAAATCAAAATAGTGCTGTAGATCTTACCGTATGTTCCTCCTCCTTGTTCCCTCTTCTATCTTGGAACATCTTACCCTTATCATACGGGAGTGATCATTATCCCATAATAATCTACCTTTCACAAAGAACAACTCCTTGTTCTTATCGTGATTCACGTTTTAAATTTAAGATATCAAATATTGACTGGTCCTCTTATTCATCAACTCTTGATTCAAATATTGACATGATCGCTACTCCTAACGTTCTAAACTTTAAAGAAACCTATACTTCTTTTCAAAACAGTATCATTTCATCCGCTAAAATTCACATTCCTATTAAAAAGAAAGCCCAATCCAATGCTTCACCTCCCTGGTGGGACAGTGAATGTACTGCATTAGTTAATGAAAGAAACCAATCCGAATTAGTTTATAAATCATGTATGACTCCGGAGAACCTGTTATCTTATAAACGATCATCTGCTAAACTTCGTAAAACTTTCCGAACAAAGAAAAGATTAGGTTGGCGCTCATTTTGTGAACATCTTGCCCCGAAAACTCCAGCCTCAAAGATCTGGAATCAGATAAAACGCTTTAGAGGGGTATATACAGAAGACAACTTAACTTCTAATCAACAATCAATCTGGCTTGACTCTTTTTTTGACAAACTCTGCCCTTCCTATGTTCCTACCTTTGATTCGATTCCTTCTTCTTTAATTTATATACCATCTCATAACCACTTATCCTCACATTTTTCTCCTTCCGAACTTAAGCTAGTTATGGATGGCCTACAAGACTCTTCTCCCGGTATGGATAGTATTGTTTATAGTTTTCTAACCAGATCTTCGAACAAGGTTAAATTATTTTACTTAAATATGGTGAACTTTTTTTTTGATTATGGTATCATACCTGATCAATGGAAGTCACAGTTGATTATCCCTATTCTTAAACCTAAAAAGAATCCCACAGATCCAAACAGCTATCGCCCTATTGCCCTTTCCTCAGTCCTATTAAAAATAACGGAACATTTAATTAAGAACCGTATTGAATGGTTTGTAGAAAAACATAATATTTTAGCTAGTTCTCAATTCGGGTTTCGCAAAGGTTACAGCACTCTTGATAGCCTTAGCATATTAACAACAGATATACGCATATCTTTTTTAAAAAAAGAATATTTCATAGGTGTTTTTCTAGATATAACAGCTGCTTATGACAACGTTTTACTCCCAGTGCTTAGGAACAAACTTATTCATCTAAATATCCCTGAGAAGCTTATTAGATTTTGTATGCAATTACTTTCAGAACGATCCCTTTCTATAATTAACAACCCGCTTACTCCTAGAACTACCTGGAAAGGCTTACCTCAAGGATCCGTTCTGAGTCCATTACTATTTAATCTGTACACACACGATCTTGAGCAGTCAATTCTCACACAATGTCAGATTTTACAGTATGCTGATGACCTGGTCATCTATACTCAATCACAAGACATTGCCCAAGCCCGTAACATACTTAACTCCTCTTTAAATTCATTGAGTACATATCTCCACAATCACGGTTTCTGTATTTCTGCTAATAAAAGTAACGTTGTCATATTTACTAAGAAAACACTTATCCCCATCATATCTTTAGAAGTAGACGGGGAATTAATTCCCCAAGAAAATAAAGTTAAATTTCTAGGTTTGTGGTTAGACTCCAGACTTTCTGGAGCTATTCACATGGAATACATATCGCAGAAATGTGAAAAAAACACGAACATCCTTAGATGTTTAGCTGGTGTATGGTGGGGTTCTCACCCATTTTTCCTAAAACTCTTTTTTAATGCTATTATTCGCAGCCATTTAGATTATGGTTCCTTCGTTTTAGATCCTATCACTAAATATGCCTCTGATAAAATTAATAAAATACAATCCAAAAATCTTCGTATTATTCTAGGTGCCATGAGATCCACTCCAATAAATGCTATGCAAGTTGAGTGTGTTGATCCCCCACTATATTTACGAAGACAATATTTATCGGACAGATTTTTATTTAAATTAGTTCAAAATTCTAGTCACCCTCTTTTGAACAAACTTGAACTCTTTTCCGGTCTCGTGAGCAATCACGATATCACTTACTCTAGTAAGCTGCCACCACTCCTTTATAGTTTTTTGAAATTTTCTCGCCTCCCTCATCCGGTACAGCATAGCTTAACCCACCCGCTATTTTCACTTTCGTTTGAAGCACTTTTGTTCCAACCTCACGTTATCTTAGATTTTGGTATTAACAAGAACGATCCAGGATCTTGTACTAAATTTAATAGAAAGATTGCAGATTATTATGATGGTTTTGTAACTTTTTACACAGATGCCTCCAAGTTAGAATCTCATAGTGCAGTTGGGTCTGCAGTTTGGATCCCATCATCATCAATTATTTTAGATTTTAAGCTTCCTTCCATCTCTTCAGTTTTTACAGGAGAATCTATTGCCATTTTAGAAGCCATCTCATTTATAAAAGCTCATAATATTACAAAAGCTATTATTTTCACAGACTCAAAAAGTACTCTTCAAGCTATAAAAGCCAATCCGTTCAAATTTAAATCCTTTTTCCTTCCTATATTTAAAATTAAGGAATCCCTTTACCAATGTCATCAGTTAGGGTTACATGTTTCATTAGCTTGGATTCCAGGCCATTGTGGAATACCTGGCAATGAATCTGCAGACTCATGTGCCAAACGGGCAATCATCACCGGTTCCGCAGTTAACGCCGTTATTTACAGCTATGATTTGTGCTCTTACTCAAAACCTCTTCTTATTAACAACTGGACAAAAGAATGGGAAAAATCACGATCACTAAGGGGCAAATATTTTGGATTTATTCAACCTGTTATTCCTTGCCGGCCATGGTTCTACAAACATAAAAACTTCAATAGAACTATTACCACCACAATTTGCCGATTACGATTAGGTCATTCTTGCACACCAACTCATTTACGTAAACTAAGGATTAGGAATAATTCTATTTGCGAGTGCGGATTGGATGAAGGTTCAATAGATCACATCATTTTTAGTTGCCCGCTACAAAACATTTCTCTTTATGATGTTCTTCCCACAGAAATTCCTCGTCCTACTTCTGCTCAATTAATTCTCTCTCTTGCCTTTACTCCATTCATAAATATTTTATGTAAATATTTTAGTCTTACTAAACTCAAGTTTTAATACATTTTTATTGCTATCTGTGGATTAAATAGCGATAAAGTTTACGTTCCTAATAATTATAACTTTAACGATCGTCTGATGTCTTTTCTTTATAATTTTGTCTTTTTTCTATTCTTATTCTTCTTTTATCATTCACCAATCTCAATTCAACATGAGTTAAAGTAAGTGTCATATGAACCCAAGAGTTGCACCATTGACCATACCGACCAACAAGATTTGGAAGGATCGAAAGGCAGAGTTACTGATTATCAAGATCTAAAGGATTTAATTTGCTAAGGAAAACTATAATTCTAAAGACTTCTTCGAAGCGCTTTAACTTGGACATTGGCGAAATTGCTCCTACCGTGCAGCAGAAGCCAAAGAAAAAAAAAAAAAAAAAAAAAAAAAAAAAAAAAAAAGAGCATAATCGTCAGTCTTAAAATATAATTATATATTGCAATCATGGGTCAGATACTTGGATCTTATAATGCCAAAAATGTAGATCTTTATATGGATGATAAACCTACATTTGACCCACAAGCAGGGTTTTCCTATAATAGGGCATCAAGAGGTAAATATATGATAAATAAATAAGACGAAATACGAGTCTGTATTATTTTTTAATATATTAATATTCTATTCGAAGAATTTAAACTGTTACATAATTTGTGTTTAGGTTATGAAACAGTCAAATAAACAGTATTATATTTTTTATGATATTAATAAGTTACATTGATGGAAATTGAATTGAACTAACAATACGACAGGTTTTAGTATTACAGTCTTCTTGTTTTAGAAATGATCGCCCAGGAGGCCGACCTCATCTCTGCCAAGATCCCTCCTAAGTATCGAGACTATTGTGCTCATCATTTGCTGGAATACCAAACTTGCCGTCACAAAGTATGGCCAATGGTATATAAATGTGCTCATGAGAAACATGCTTACTTGACCTGTGAGAAGGATGAGTAAGTACAGTATAATAATAATAACTCTTTATTGTACACCATATATACAGGAATAAAATAATAAGACAAAAAAAATAAACTTTGGTACAATTAGGCGGTCTTATCGTATACTGCAATTTCTTCCATACAACCTTGGGATGGATTTTAATTTTAGTGAGCAAGGAACTTGAGTATTAAACTATTTCAAAAATCAACATTATAAACATATTTTTGCAGTTATTAGTGCTTTACAAATGTCAATTATATGATCTTCCTAAATCATTCAGATAATATTGATTGGTAGAAAAACAAGAGTAGAATGAATTCTAGTATTCCAAAATGAGCAGACTTAACTGACAGTTGATGTTAAAGAGATGGGGAAACTTAATTAACAATGTTGATTATTTCAAGTAGAATCTCGTTTGTCGGAACACTAAATTCCCAAATTTGTCATTCAATTTTCAAGATTTATATGTCCTATTTCCATTTATTGATTTCTATGTGATTGCTTATTTTGATATGCAAAAAGTTACATATTTCCAAAAAAAAAATTACAAAATTGCATCTTCTATATCTTTTTTGATCATAATTTAAACTTATAGTGATATAGTCTATCTAATCTAAGAAGTGCACTTTGACAGCTGTCTGAGTAAGTTGTCTAGGTATGTGAACCAAATAATCGCTATCGAAAATATCCGATTTTACTGAGAAATTGATATTGATTCTTTATAATTAATAACCGGTTTATTATTTATTTTTCAAAAAGGTGATGAATAAATTAAGTGCTAAATTAGTACTAGACAAATTTAATTATTTCAGCATAGAATCTATTAATCATATTTAGTAGGATTAGGTTAATTAAAAACAAAAACTGGATTTGAATATAGCTATTTATTAAGAATTACTACTACAGTCAAAATCTGTTATAACGACATCGAAGGCACTGCTCATATTCAGTCGTAAAAACTGATAGTAGTAACAACCGGTGATATTTAATGTGTATCGTGCAAGTACAAACAAATCAATAGGTAATTATTGGAAATACATATTCATTCAACTATGTACATTTTGTTTATTACACATAAGTACAATGCATATTATTTTTCTGTGTACATAAAATCGGTAATTTTAGTCTGTTTGGAACACTTCTGTGCAAAGATATTTTGTAATTCACGTTGGATTTTCATAAACGTATCGTCATAATTGCTCTGGATGTAGAACTGTTCATTAAAAAGAATAATCTTTCTTAATACACTAACAGCAACAACAAAAGTAACAAAGTAACTGAAGAGATATGAAGAAGCGGGCTTTGACTCTACTGCATGCACATGTTTTGTTTCTAAAAATTAGAAGAGACCCTACACTAAACTAAATCCTATTGTTTTCTTTCCTGATTTTAATAGCCATTGAAGACAGATATGGATACCCATTCAAATAGTTTACTGATTCTCCGAAATATTAGTTGAATGTGGTTGTTTAATGAGGTATGTCGTTATTAGCAATGTCGTAAAAAGCAATATTTTTGATAAGGCGGTCATATAGCATTCAGCCGGGACCTTTTCTCTGGGTTATTATAACCGGCATGTTGTTCTAAACGATGTTGCAGTAAACGATTTTGACTGTATTACTTGAATTATCAGCGTCGCGAACATTAATAGTTATTTCGTCGTCAATCAAAGTGTCGAAATGTACATCTCTGTCAAAATCTCTATTCGATTAATTGTATTATTCTAATATTTTTACTGATTATTTGGATATTCGTGAATGATGACAACTTCCATCAAACACTACTGTATAGAACGTGATGACGTGACATTGTTAGGTCGTCAATAACAAATTCAAATTCAAATTCATTTATTATGCATAGGCCCTGCGAGGGCACTTACATATTGTCAGTTTTAACATATTATATTAATTCAATTAACTACCACCGGATCGGAAGTAGACCACTACTGAGAAGATCCGGCAAGAAACTCAGCGGGTTAGTCTGTTGTTTTTTCTTTTAAATCTTTTTTATACAAAAAATGGTACAACATATGTAATAAGAAATAGCTCCAGTGTGATGCCCTGCGAACCCAATAGTTCAAATAGAATGTAAAAATAACCACGGCTGGACCAGATCCCACAGGCGGCACCCGATCACGAGTTAACTACTAGGGCAGCCATCACTCCCCTCAACCACCTTGGAGGGAAGGGAGAGACCCGCCCCACGCAGCTACCGCAAGAAGACCTTTCAGTGAGCATGACCAATACCATGAGCTACAAACGCTAACCAAAGTCAAAATTCGTTGGGCAAAACACGCTACGCTTTACAAGTATGTAAAAATATTATAAAATAAAAACGAACAGTTTACAAATATATAGTAATTGCTGAATGAGGAGCTGCTCATAGCCAGTCTGTAGTATCGCTTAGATAATCCTCGATTTTATAATAACCTCTTTTACAGAGTCTGTTTTTGACTGCCCTTTTAAATTTATTCACAGGCATGTCTCGGATATCTCTTGGTAATTTATTATAAAAGCGTATACATTGCCCCATGAATGACCTATTAATTCTTTCCAGACGAGTAGTGTGTACAACTAATTTGTCCTTATTCCGAGTATTAACACAATGAATGTCACAATATCTTTCAAAATTACTGATATTTCTTTTTACATACAATACATTCTCGTATATATATTGTGATACAACAGTCAGAATATTTACTTCTTTGAATTTCTCTCGAAGTGAAACTCTTGGGCCTAGATTATAAATTGCGCGGACAGCCCTTTTTTGGAGAACAAAGATACTACTCAGATCCGCGGAGCATCCCCACAGTAATATGCCGTATGACATAAGACTATGAAAATAAGCGAAATAAACTATTCTAGCTGTTTCAATATCAGTCAATACTCGAATTTTTTTGACCGCATAAGCCGCTGAGCTAAGTCTGTTTGACAATTTATCAATATGAAGGCCCCATTGGAGTCTAGCATCTATAGTGATACCTAAAAATACAGTTGATTCCACAAGGTCTAGAGCCACACCATTCATTTGAACATTGGTTCCCACTTGTCTCACATTAGGTGTGGTAAACTTAATACATTTTGTTTTCTTCTCATTAAGAACTAGATTATTTGTACTGAACCAATGAACAACGTTTGACAGTGCGTTGTTCACATCGTCATAATTAAGCTTTTGTCTTTTGATTTTAAATAGCAAAGATGTGTCATCTGCGAACAACACAATGTTTTGACTTTCTTCTATATAGTAGGGTAAGTCATTCATGTAAACAAGAAACAGAAATGGCCCCAGAATGGACCCTTGTGGAACGCCCATTTTGATGACAGAACCAGATGATCGTGCACCATTAACATCGACCCTCTGAATTCTGTTGTTTAGGTAGGAAGTTAAAAGCTCAAGAGCGTTATTCCTGATCCCATAGTGGTATAGTTTTTTGATAAGGGTTTCGTGGTGCACACAATCAAATGCCTTAGACAAATCGCAAAATATACCCAATGCTTCATGCGATTCCTCCCAGGCTGCAAATATATTCTTTAACAATTCTACACCCGCATCAGTAGTAGAGCAATTCTTTGTGAAACCAAATTGATTTTTATGAAAAATACTATATTTATTAAAATGACTTAACATCTGATTGAGTAAAATTTTCTCAAATACTTTACTAAGTGTTGGTAGTATGGAAATAGGGCGAAAATTGTTAACATCTGACATACTACCAGATTTGTGCAAAGGAACAATTACTATTTACCATGTTATTTTAATTTTAAATTAGTTTTACGAGTTTGAACATTAGATTATTGTACAAGAAAGTCACCCGCAATGTTAATTATGTAAATAACTTAATAGTTGTTTAAAATTTCAGATTTAGTGTTTACAATCATGTGGATACGTTTGACCGAGGTTATTGTGTATTAAAAAATGCAAAACGTACAAAATGCACTTCTTAGATTAGGGGCTGTTCTAGTATTACGTAACGCAATTTTTGAAGATTTTTGATCCTCCCTCCCCCCATGTAACGTGCCGTAACGTTTATCTGTATACCACCATCTCCCCTCCGTAAACGTTACGTAACACGCAAGTGACCGTTTTTAAACATGTATGCGGCAATAATAATTAAAACAAGAGATTCCAAACTCACAATATATGTGTAAATATGTTGTTTATTTAATTATTGATATTGTTATTTAATTAACAAAATGCGTCGAAGACCGGCATACTTTATTAAAAATTTTTAGATGAGAATATTTGTATTAAGTTTCACCATACTATGTGATAAATTGTATAACTGACTAACTATTTAAAAATCTATTAAATTCACGTAAAACTACTGTTTTTAAATAAACTCAAATTTTGATGAAGAGTCATACAAATGGATTTTCCCCCTAGATAGTATATGATCTGAAATCTGTCATCAGATAAGCCTAATGGGAAACACTTGATGAATAAGCAGGTTACATGTACACAGACATAGATTTTGTATATAAATTTTAATAGCAGTTACTTGTATTCCTTCAATTATTAAATAAAAGGCTCCAAACGACTTATATTGTAAAAAGAGGCATTTGTCGGGTAAGCTATGCATAATTCGCCATTCAGGGGTGAAAAACACCACCCCCAGCGGACGGAGTGGACCCATGCTGTCCGAATTCGTAGTGCGTTAACGCAGATCTGCGATGCGACCATGCCCAGGGTACGGCGTCTACCTCCGAGGCAGGGGGCACTGGTGGTCCCTAAGGCTTCGTGCGGCATATATTAGTGCCCGAAGGTCCTACACCCGCAGCCGGCAGCGTCACAGCGGCTGGTGGTGGACTATTTGGAGGGGCGCAGTGTCCTCTGCGCGACTCCCGCAGGGGACATTGTGCGAACGCCCATGACGTGCGGTGTTCCACAAACCCGGTTCTGGGGCCGACTCTGTGGGACATCGGTTACGACTGGCCGTTCAGAGAGAGTCTCCCACGGGCTGGGCTTGATATGCTATGCTGACGACAAGCTCTTCACAGCCCGGGGCAGGACACTGGAAGAGGCGATGAGCCTGGCCACTCTCGGCACCGAGGAGATAGTCAGGCGAATCACGCGGTGGCCTCACTTTGGGTGACCAGACTAGTCCCCGGTCAGATCACCCGATGCCTCGGCTAAGGCGGCATCAGGCCCTGGTATTAGCGCTTGCGCCGCCCAGGTTGCCCGAGTCAAGGCAATCCTCCGGGACTCGTTCCGCCACCTCCTTCTGCGAGATAACTAGCTTGCAGAAAGCGGCGACCGCGTCACAGTTCCTGACGCTGTCAACCATCGCTTTCACGACAGCCGTTAGCGTCAGGTAGGCACCGATGACAGTGACGGGGTCACAGCGCTGTCGAGATCAGCTCGTACAGAATTTGATCGCATACGGCGCCGTGTCGCTGACTTGATCCTGTCCTTACATATATTTTTGGCTTTATCTATCATTGTTCTCATGATTTATTTTCCGATTTTAGTTTTATTTACTAATAAATTCTTAAAACAAAATAAAAATGACGTACAATACAGTCGAGGGATTTCCCATAAAACAAACGAAAAGGGCTGCCAAATTTGAAGAACAGAATAGAGTTGATGTAGACAATCGAGGGATTCTCTGTAAAACTTAAACGTAAAGGGTTGCCATCTTGGAAATTTTAATTCCCTAGTTTTTATTTATTAAAAAAAAACAATGTTACGTAACGCGTTGTCTAAACTCCCCCTCCCGGCTGTGTAACGCATTGTAACGTTTTACAAGACCCCCACTCCCCCCAAATTGCGTTACGTAATACTTGAACGGCCCCTTAGATGAACTATAGTTATTTTAATGTCCCAGCAATGTTTATACATAAATATTGTGATGATAAAAGTCTGATGAGATTTTTTTTTTATATTTTAATATGATATCTATTACCCAAATTTTCAGGATTTTCAACTACCCCTAGTTTTGAATAATTTGGAACATTGTGCTACTACTGTAAATGAATATTATTAAAGAGCATGCTTTTAGCATGTGCCTACTTAACAGTGGAAGTTGAATGAGTCTGGAACGGAATTACAGTCTTGCTGGTTAAAGGGTTTAACATAAATTTTCATTTGGAGTTTTCTTTATAGTAATATATACATACATACACATACATATCATCACGCCATATCCCTTGCAGGGTAGGCAGAGAGAACAGAGTGCCAGAGAACTCTATCTCTGCATACTTCACTCGCTTCCTCAACATTCATAATTCTCTTCATACACGCACCGATCTGGTCTAGGTAGGTTAGTCTCGGTCTCCCTCGGTACCTACATCCTTCCACTTTCGCATTGTATATCTTCTTAACCAGGCGTTCGTTCAGCATTCTTTCCACATGTCCGAACCATCGGAGCATTCCCTTTCGCATCTTTACACCAATACTCTCTTTCATACCTACTCGCTCTCTTACGTCGTCGTTACGAATGCGGTCGGTCAGCCTAACTCCACAGATTTTCCGCAGAGATCGCATTTCGACCGCATTAATTTTACTTTCATACTCTTTTCTGCATACCCAACTCTCGCTTCCATACAGTAATGTTGGGACAAGCACTGCGTTATGTATTGCTACACGTGCCTTCTGGCTGAGGTGGTGGCTGCCGAGAAGTTGCCCCAACGCTCCGTTCACTCTATTTCCCGCATTCACTCTTCGCTCTATATCAGTGGTGTACCTTCCATCTCGGCTAAATCCACATCCAAGATATACAAATTCATCCACTTGCTCTGCATCATTGCATCATTACCTATTGTTACTCTTACATCTGTTCTGGTTTTATCTCTTTCAAAGACCATTATTTTGGTTTTGCTCACATTCACGCGTAGACCCCTTTTCTTACAATCTTCTGTCACTGTGTCGACTAGGGTCTGCAGGTCAGTCGCTGACTGCGCCAACAGGACTGCATCATCTGCATATAGCAGAGCAGTGACCGCTGAGTCGCCCATCTGGACTCCCACATTCATATCGTTCAACCTTTGGAGACATTTATCCAGATATATGATAAACAGCCTGGCTGACAGAACGCACCCCTGCTTAACGCCGATATTGACGTCAAACCAAGGCGACATTCCATCATCCAGCCGCACACAGGCTCTACAGCCCATGTAACTGGACTGCACAGCCTGTAGCAGTTTACCGTTAATACCATACTCCGGTAAAATGTCCCAAAGTTCCTTTCGTACAACTGTGTCAAATGCTCTCTCCAGATCCACAAAACTGCAGAAAACCCTCTGATCTAGAGCCAGATGCTTCTCCACAATGTTGCGCAGAGAGAACACTTGATCCATGCATCCCCTTCCACTCCTGAAACCTCCTTAGTAGTAGTAATATATAATAATTTATAAATACATATATATAAATACTAGTATTTTAAAACAGGTCTAATGACAAGTGAGAATTCTAATTCACTACCAATTTGCTACAGTTAGTATACCCTATTTATTTGTGTCTAGTAGTGATATAGTAACTGTCAATGTAATACTTATGCATTGGCATATTAGAAAGAAAGTTTTCCACTTTTGTCTATGTATAAATGGATTTTTACAGGTAGTTGTGATATGTTTTCACTCTAATTTGGCATAGCAAATGAGCTACTTTTTGTCCCTTCAAGAGCTGATGCCTACTTTTTGTCCCTTCTAGACTAATTAGTTTCGTAAAAGAAACATTCTAAAAATTTGCATCAGAACTCGCATTATGCATATATACACCAAACTAATATAATATAAGAGTAAGAGGCCTCTGTGTCTAGCGTTTGTGGACTATGAGAAAGCCTTTGATTCTGTTGAAACTTGGGCAGTGCTGCAGTCCCTTCAGAGGTTCCAAATTGACTATTGATATATCGAAGTGCTGATTGTAAAAAAATGCTATTATGTCAGTCCGCATCCAGGATAAGAGTACGAAACCGATTCAGTTGCAGAAAGGCGTGAGACAGGGAGACCTTATCTCTCCGAAACTGTTCACCACTGCGCTGGAAGATGTCTTCAAGCTCTTAGACTGGACCGGACTCGGCATCAACATCAATGGCGAATACATCACTCACCTTCGATTCGCAGATGATATCGTAGTCATGGCAGAGGACCTTGGCACTATGCTTAATGACCTCAGCAAGGTCTCCCAACTAGTAGGGCTGCAAATGAACATGGACAAAACGAAAGTCATGTCTAATGCCCATGTCATTTCTGTACCGGTCCTGGTTGGGAATGCGATTCTCGAAGTTGTCGATCACTATGTTTACCTAGGACAAACAGTCCAATTAGGTAGATCCAATTTCGAGAAAGAGGTCAGCCGACGAATCCAACTCGGCTGGGCAGCGTTCGGGAAACTTAAGATATAGGATCTTCTCGTCTAAAATTCCGCAGTTTCTGAAAACAAAGATTTATAACCAGTGTGTGTTACCAGCGATGACTTACGACACTGAAACGTGGTCTCTAAATGTCGGCCTCATAAAAAGGCTCAAAGTCGCTCAGCGTGCAATGGAGAGGGCTATGCTCGGTATTTCTCTACGTGATAAAATCCGGAATACGGAAATCCGTAGAAGAACGGGTGCAACCGACATAGCCCGAAGAAATGAGCACGTTGAAGTGGCAATGGGCAGGCCACATCGCTCGACGAACCGACAACCGTTGGGAAAGAAAGGTTCTCGAGTGGCGATCACGAATCGGACGACGCAGCGCAGGACGACCCCCCACTCGGTGGACTGCTGACCTCATTAAGGTCGCAGGAAACCGTTGGATGCAGGTGGCACTGGACCGTTGCAGATGGTATTTTCGTGGGGAGGCCTATGTCCAACAGTGGACGTTTACGGGCTGATGGATGGATGATGGATGACACCAAACTAACAAAGTTTTCATATAACCAAGCAGCTATAAATCCCTTTGCTAAAAAAAATAGCAACTATTTTATCTTTATATTCTGCAGAAATAAATCAAACCTATGTAACCTTAGAGTGAAATGAAAACATATTTTTTAATTAATTCATACACTATCAAAATATCAACTATTTTATATGAATATAAGATTGGTGTATACAGCGTCGTGTGACGACAGTATACGGCCTGAGTATTATTTTTCTCTATGGTCATCACTTTACTATTACTAGTGCAAAAGTTTTGTTAAAACTATCATTTTCATGTGCAAAAGTTTTGTTAAAGGTAGATAGATATTGTTTGAACTCGCGGACAAGAATATGGTAGTTATTTTAGTCCTTCGTCATATGGATATCTATTAAATAGAACTAGAGAAGTTTATAAGCATGGTTTTTTTTTCAGTTATGTTCTGCGCATGAAGGAGTTCGAACGTGAACGCCGTCTGAGACTACGGGAGAAGCGTGTAGCGAATGTTGCTTGAAACAAATGAATTTTATTCAGTAGATAATTCTGTTGTTATAAATAATAATATGTAAATAAAACCAAAGTGGCTGTATTATTTATCTATTTTACAAATATATAAAATATACTATTAAAATTCCTTAGATTAAGGCAACTAAATAATATAGCGCCCATGTTAACCTATACTACTCATTGAAAATCACTTACTCGACTAAAAATGATGGGATTACAATGCTTATAAAATCTACCTATCGATCCGCCGAGCTACCCATCGGTCCGCCGATCTATCTATCGATCCGCCGATCTATCCATCGACCTGCCGACCTATCCATCGACCTGCCGACCTATCCATCGATCCGCCGATCTACCTATCGATCCGCCGATCTACCTATCGATCCGCCGATCTACCAATCGATCCGCCGGTCTACCCATCGAACCGCCGGTCTAACCACCATAAAGAACTGTTCTGCGTGGCAACTGAACCCCATCGATCCGCCAATCAACCCATCGAACCGCCGGTCTTCCCATTGATCCGCCAATCGATCCGCCGATCTACCAATCGATCCGCCGATCTACCAATCGATCCGCCGTTCTACCAATCGATCCGCCGATCTACCAATCGATCCGCCGATCTACCAATCGATCCGCCGATCTACCAATCGATCCGCCGATCTACCAATCGATCCGCCGATCTACCAATCGATCCGCCGGTCTACCCATCGAACCGCCGGTCCAACCACCATAAAGAACTGTTCTACGTGGCAACTGAAACCATAACACTCAATATGGGAGTTCGGTAGTTAAACCACTACGCCCTCAATGGAGTGAAAAGTACGTGACAATGCAATGTGATGCTTTTAAATTATATTCAATATTTAGAGTGCAAACAAACACCATTTCTAAAATCCTGGATTGATTAAAAATATTATTGCGTGTTTATCACAAACAAATTGTGAATGTGGTATTTATATATAAGAACTGTTCTCGGTCCAATCAATTTTTATCTAAGGAGTCAGCAGAAGTATAGTTCTGCTGATAATATAATTATATGACAGAGAAGAGTTCTTCAAATTGTTATTCTAAATTAATAAGGACCCTCGCAACCTTGAGACCTCCGTGGAATCACCGTGGAAACTCTACAGACTCACCGTAAATGCACTGTGGAAACACCGTGGATTTGTTTCATTTGTACACGATGGATCCACAGTGTTTCCACTACGGTACGGTGTTGTACTGTGGAAACACGGTGGAAAAATGGAACAAAATTAAGTTGAGAGAGCCAGGATTCGAAACCACGACTGTTCATTTAAACGGGCAATCAGAAATAGAATCTTCTACCCCAACGCCATAGGAACATTTAGTGTGAAAACGAAATTGGTGAATATATGATGTAAATTAATTTTTGATGTAAACGCCGTGGGTGCAGCGAAAAACTACTGTGGAAAAATGGAACAAATTAGACTTGGGTAGCTCCTGAATGAGAGATACAAATGAACTAGCTCTTTGATTTCAATCTAGCTCACATTAGCTCGGTAGCTCAGTTAATAGTTCAATCGGCTCTTTTACTTGCGTCGTCATGTCGTGCGAGCAGTCGACGACCGAAAGTGCCCGATATATGCCGATCACCGCTGAACAGTAAAATTACCTATTGAGCATGTTCCGATCAGTGTTGCATAAAAATCGATAGTTTGACTATCGATAGTTAACCTCAAAAAGTATTCATACTATCGATAGTATCGTCACATATCAATACTATCGATAGTATCGATAGCTCTCCACGAGCAATACTATTAATAACGGCGATACTATCGATAGTGATTCATTCGATAGTATCAATACTATCGATAGTATTGTTAATACCATTAGTTTTAACCTAAAACTATCGATACTATCGATAGTATCGACTATTTCGGGCTATCGATTGCCAGAAAATTTTCAATAGTATTGCTTAAAAATATAAATACCGTAGTTGTGTCCCTGTTGCTTGTTTTCAGTGAATTTTGTGGTGACTTTTCTAGCAGTAACTTGCATTTGCGTTCTTACTTTGAAGTCTAAGTTAGCTAATAATGGTTAAGATCAATAGCCATTGAAAGTTGAGTAAAATTATAATGCTCCGAGACTTCTGGACAATTGGGTCAGAATGTGAGTGTGAATGAATGTAAGTGGTACCTTGTACTTGTACCACACTGTTGACAGTTTTCTGTCAACAGCCGCGGGCCGTTGCGTCCGGGGTAGTACCACACTCTCGCAGAAGATCGACGTCTGAGTAATGGCAATGTGCTATTGCGCTTCGTTCGGTGAGCGAGAAAGCCGGCAGCCCAACTAGGGGGGTTTTAGCGGCCTAAGCTATACCCTTGGTATTGCCAAGCTCTATGGGCGGCAGTAACACTTACCATTAGGTGTGCTGCTGCTTGCTCGTTCGCCACCATAAGCAATAAAATAAAAAAAATGGTTTGTATCAGTATACTAATGAAACTCAGAATGTCTATTACTGTAAATTTTTATTGTAGTTATTAGTTTTGATAGTTTCGGCTAAACAAAATTAAGAAAAACATAATCAAGAATTTTGAGTTACAATTCTACACAGAATTATGGCCGACACACACAGAAACACAGAATGATTAGTCATTAGATTTGTTGTATTTTTAGCAATATTAACCTTGTGAAATAAATTTAACAGGGTCCGAAAAACATAAGTTCTCTGTACGCTCGATTGCAATGTAATCCATCGAGAAGCCTCTATTAAAAATATGCTTACATATATGTAACTTCACATTATAGGGATATAGAAATATGTATCTAACTGAATCCAGTATCAATTTTCAATTGTATATTATATACAATTGAAAATAAAATAAACGAGATGCAACGTTGACATCAAAATTCCCGAATTGAAAACATTTAAACTAGCTTTATGTTACTCTCTCTGACTCCACATTAGGTCCATAAACGTCACAATTTTTTCACAGCTTGCGTTGCATAGGTATATCTTTTTTGTAATGAAGTTTTAAAATATGTCGAATTTCTTCATAGAATTGACTCATTTTAACAAAAATAAAATAAAATGAAAGACGACGGAAAATAACATTTTACTAAATTGTTTCGTTATTTAAATGATACTTTAATTTGTTATCAATACCAGCCAGATATAACTAGTAAAGCCAAAGAAATTGTATTAAAAGTTTATACAGACTATTTGCGAAAAGACTTTTCTCTGTCTTAGTATATACCAATGAATGTAATATAACACTGTGTGATAGTGATAAACACATTTGAAAAATTAAATAATCCAAGAATATGACATAATACTTCCACATTCCCACCGAAACTCAAGAAATATTGACAGCAGCAAGTATTGCTATTATAATTGTTTCACTTTGTTAGTATCACAAATTTAATGTTATTCACCTGACTAAAATTTGTTCTACTCTTCTTCTTCTTATGTATTGGCAATCAGCTACATATACGAGCTATTGGTGCCACTATCAAGTTATAAATATTTTCACGTTTTTAGTCTTTCAAGTCAGTCGTTGTCTAATTCAAACTGTACCATTAACAGTGCAATGGCCACACTGTTAATATCTTGTGGGAATTTTGATGGAAAACGTTGTAAAGCACTTTTATATGATATTCACTACATCCTAGTATTGCCGCACATCACATTACATAAAATGCCATCAAAATTATCTAATATAACACGTTAAAATACTAAGATATCGAATATAATACAAGAGCACCACATGACGTTTTCAAATTCCCGTCAAAAGTCTTCTTCTTCTTCTTATGTATTGGCAATCAGCTACATATACGAGCTATTGGTGCCAGTGTCAAGTTATAAATATTTTCACGTTTTTAGTCTTTCAAGTCAGTCGTTGTCTAAGTCAAATTGTCACCATTAACAGTGCAATGGCTACACTGTTAATGGTATTTTGTGGGAATTTTGATGGAAAACGAAAACGTTGTAAAGCACTTTTATATGATATTCACTACATCCAAGTATTTCCGCACATCACATTACATAAAATGCCATCAAAATTATCTAATATAACACGTTAAAACACTAAGATATCGAATATAATACAAGAGCACCACATGACGTTTTCAAATTCCCGTCAAAAGTCGTCTTGTTCTACTGTATGATGACGCAAATTTAAATAAATTTCTTTAATAATAATGTCAGTACTTGGCTTACCACATAACATAACTTTAGACAACAATACTATCGAATAGTTGCTTGCTATCGATAGTCCAAAATAGTCGATACTATCGATAGTATCGATAGTTTTAAGTTAAAACTAATGATATTAGCGATACTATCGATAGTATTGATACTATCGAATGAATCACTATCGATAGTATCGATAGTATCGTTGTTATTGATAGTATTGCTCGTAGAGAGCTATCGATAGTATCGATAGTATTGACGTATTACAATACAATCGATATACTATTGATACTATTGCTTATACGTAAACTATCGATAGACAATTGATTGTCTATCGATAGTAGACTATCGATATGCAACACTAATTCCGATATGCATTGTGACTATTGCGAGCACTAAACGTACAAGTTATATGTTCGACAAAGAAAATGTTTGAAAAATAAAAAGTTATTTAAAAATTAATATTCATCTTTGAATAACAATATTCAATAATAATAATAGTTATCAGTGCAAGTCACTGAACGCAGTCGATTCTGTCAGCCCATATGTATTTAGTGAAAAGCTATTTTAACCATTTAAATTACAAACAGACCTTTCAATTTTATTTTTTTTATATAAATATATTTTATATCTCATCCTGCGATCACCAATCAAAATTTACACGCTCAAGCATATCAAGCTTATCGCTTAATGATCGCGTAGTTCAGAGTTGGAACTATTCAAAAGAGTTAGAGCTGTGAACGAGCTGAAATGAAATGAGCTAACTCAATAAGAGAGCTAGCTCTCTTGATGAGCTAAATGAACTCAGGATATATATCAGCTAAATGAACTAAAGAGCTAAAAGAGTGATATAGCTGTTTTGATCAAAAGAGCTATAATAATATCTCTCTTTTCTTTTCAGTGAGCCGTTTTTCGCATCTCTAGAACAAAGCCACCGTGGAAACTGCACAGATTACACGGTGTTTCCACGGTGGTCTCAAGGTTGCGAGGGGAGTAATTTCCTTATTCTGAGATTTAGTTTGAGTTTTTGACGAAATCCTGTGAAAGTCATCATAAAATTCTAAAAAATCATAAATATTGTGCTTACAACTAAACATATACGTAACCGTAACCTTCGAATTTTCGAAATAAAAATATATCCGAAACCGATATAGAAGTTTCGGATATATATGAGATCTGTGTGAATTCAAAAAGCGCTAACGCTGCATGAGCCGAGGTTGATGATGAATGAACTTAACTTGATGAATGAATTTAACTTCACAATTGTGTATAAATTCCTCTTTTGTTACTCTGCGACTACAGTACCGACTGTACTCGAACGGCGAAATGGCAATGTGTTGATGCATTTTGTTCGGTGAGTGAGAAAGCCGGAAGCCCAACTGGGTGGGTTTAGGGTTTTTATATTGGTAGGCAGCGGTCTAGCTATAACCTTGGTATAGCAAATTTCCATGGGCGACATTAACACTTACCGTCAGGTATGCCGCTTGCTCGTTTGCCACTATTGGAATTAAAAAAAAAGAAAACGTAATATTTTCATTGTTATATAGTTACATATAGGAAAGTATTTGTTTTTACAGCGTTCTTTTTCACGGGAGGACTGTCCTTTCGTGACCATAAACTCTGCAGTATGTGAAATGTCGGGTAATTAAAAATCAAATAGAAACGCGGTAGAATCCGTAAAAATATTTTTATTTTTACCATATCTTAGACGACGATGATGATGAAACAATTAGTAGACTGAACAGGTTTCGAGTTAATAAAAGTTGAGAGAATTTAAAGTTAATATGGACGAACGGGCAAGAGTTTTTTTTTGTAAAACTGCTTGGCATCAAGGGACTGTAGTTATTCATAGTAGTCTTTGCATATCTACTCTATGCTTTAGCTGCATAGACCACTAAGCATAGACTACAAAGTTGCATGTCAACTCCGTTAAGAAATCAATAATGTTGCCATGAATTAAAAATATTTGCTACTACAATTTTAACACATTGTTTTGAAACAACAAGGATGCATTTCCAATGACATATTTGAGATATTGTTATGAGATTTACAGGTACTTTATCTATATGAGGATGAGCAATTAAAAACTGTAATGGTAATTGATATTAAAGTCTTTGTGACATTTTGTGACGCAGTGCCCATCTACAATTTTTGTAAACACGCTTGGCGAATACACAAATTGTATAGGGATAGTTGAATAGGCTATTTAATGCGGAAGTAATGGCTTCCTAAAATTTAATTGCAGGCATTAGTCTAACATAGATAATTAAAAACAAATAAGTTGATATGTCAATTTTTCATGTGATTAGGCGTGCTGTGTTAAATGATTATATCGTCCGGCTTGATTCCTCCGATATTTTAATGCCGTCTTCTGTAAAAGCCACAAAGAGCAACTCCTGAAATTATCGTTTGTGTCAATACGAGTAATAGCTACAATTAGCAAATAAGTTAGTGTTTATAACAACAATAGTATGTATTTTTAGTTTCTGTCATAGAAATGTGGTAATGATGACTTTCGATAGGTATACTTAGTTATCATAAGAACTACTTATTGGAAATTAGATTTATTACCATGGTTGATGCGGCCGGCACTAGTTCAGTGAAAAATAAAATGCAGGGTAACATGGAAGAAACTGAGGACTCTGACGAAGAAGTTCTTGAGAGCGAAGATGACGAAGAAACTATTGCAAGGATACAACGAGCTCATTTTGCTCAAGCAGCTGCTATGAACTCTCGTAGACGCTCAGCTCCAAAGCAAAGACCTATGAGTCAGAAAAGGAAGATGGAAGCTGTCAGAAGCTTCCACGATTTTACTAAAAAGCTTAAAAAGGACACTGGTATTACAATACGAAGTTTAGTTGGTAACAACTTATTAGAATTAAGTGACTTTACAAGTGATAGTAAGTCAGAAAGTGATGGACTATCAGAAGAGGAATTTCAGGTCAACCCTAATGCTGTGCAAGAACTTAATGAAGAGAATGAGAGTTATCTTGATCCAGAGACAGGTGATATAGTGGCACCAAAACGTCCAATACTAATGAATGATAATCAACCTCCATTAGAAGCTACTATAGTTCCTGAAAACCCATCTCTACCTGAAATTAAACAGGAAGCAGTACCTAAAACACTTTCAATCAGTGATATTATTGATGAGGGTGACTTAGACAACAAAAATGTGGAAATCGCTGAAGTGGAAGGGAGTGAATTATGTTCAGAGAAAACAGCTGAGGATTATCTAGATATCAAACAGGAAGAGAATAGTCAAGACTTTGATGTTACTGAGAAGTTGAAAGAGATGTGTGAAATTAGTGTAAAACCTATAAATAAAAAGGAAAATGAAGGTGAATCTTCAGCTGATGGTGAAAAAAAATCTGAGGATGAAGAAGAGGTGAGGTTTAATTATGATATTTACAAAATATAACCTAAATTTCCTCCTTAAGCATATTGATCATCAGTCTTTCATGATAATAATATAAATTTCAATTTCATATAATTTATTATTGAATATTTTTGCAAATTGTCAAGCTGTAAATGGCCTTAAATTTTTTTTTTTTTTTTTTTGTAAATTGTCAAGCTGTAAATGGCCTTAAATTTCTGTTGCCATTTGGCCTTGTTGATTCAGTGGTATACAGTTATAGATTATGAGGATCTGAGTTTGAATGTTAAAAATGTTAAGATTTTTCCTATAGCTACTATGCGGTGTAACATATTAAGATACACTTAATAAATGCCAGTCTCGTTTTTTTTTTGTTGGAGTGTGTTTCTCCTTTTAGTCTCTCTTTGCAGGGTTAAGACATAACATTACAAAAAATTGCTTTTTTAAAGTGCTATTACTATTTCCCAGCTAGTAATAGACTTAACATATAAGTTAATAAGAGATACCTCTGAATATTAACTGGTTATTATATATTAGAGCAACTATGTGTACCTATAAAAGGTTTTATTTCTCTATGAAATATGTATTAATCTTTCATTTTTGGGAGTATTTATCTGTTGGTTATCTTGAGATCAATCTTCTTTGATCACTATCGTAAGTGCAATCCACAAAAAGAGATTCTCGATCTGGCTGTAATTTGTCTCTATTAATTAATCTGTCCATTATTAGAAATAAGTCTGTGTGTAAAGTCTGCTACGATACCATTATTTATTTTTAGTGCAGGGTTATTGTCTTTCTTTAAATAATTTATATATTATCCAACATTTTATATATTATCTTCATTTATATAATTTGTATTTTCTATTGACCATAATATAGGTACTGCCATTCCACTGTTTTCATAATTAATAAACAGTTCAAGTATAAAATAGTGTATAATAATCTTACACAACTTTTTTATTCTATTATCAGCATATTTATTAATAAAAAACTTTTGATTAATAATCAATTTGATTTTGTGTTGTGTTATTTATAATTCAAAGCACATTAAAATTTTGTTTATTAAATATTTTGGGCAACCCTTAAATTGATTTGTTAAAAATAAAACCACAGAAAAGAGAGGACAAATTATTAAAAAATGTGGGATATCATTACAATTTAAAAGCAAATCGAGAACAAGCCTCTAAAAATATTTTTCTTTGTATAAAATATTTTACTCGAAATGAATAAGACAAGGAAAACTCGAGACACAACCCTATACCAACACGTCTGACCAGCGCGGTATAGTAGGTTAATTTCCCTTACCCGTACGGAGGAGGCCCGAGCCCAACTCTATATGGGCTGTGATGATGATGATTAGAAATGAGTAAATAATTTATTTTATTAGTGATCTTGACTTTTGTTAATATTATCTTGACTTTTATTGTTAAAATAAAAGACAACAGTTATATTTAAGGTTTAAAGAAAGACATTAAAATGTGTACTCTGGTCTTCAAATGAATATTGAGTAGATGCTTTGCTGGACATAACTATCTCAAAATAAACACAGGAAGAAAAGAAATATAAATAGTAATAACTTAGAATTAAAAATATACCTACTATAGATTTTATAAAATGTCAACTGATTTAATCATTTTTACTTGCTTTTGTGACTAAACGCAAGTAAAACATTTAGCGCCATCAATTTTGTCTTGTCAATAAAACTGAAATGATATCTGCAGTACAGCTCTTACCAAAATATGTAGTTGCCTTTCTTTTTGTGGGCACTTTTATAGTAAAAACCATTACTTGCTTTGCCATTACCTAATCTCTAATAACAATATTTTGCTAGGCAGTCTACTCTTACTTTTCTTGCACATACTGCAGTTTCTGACAGACAACTTTACCATGTATTTTAAATGTTACAGAAAAAGGTCCCTAATCCAAATGCCCTAAATGTGCGTCGTAATATAAGGGAAGTGATGGATGAAAAAAATCTAGATGCATCAACACTTGCTGCGCAACGACAGGAATCTGAGCGATTGGCGAGAGTACAGGAGCAGCAAAGAATTATTCGTGAGGTATACATTTCTTTTTTTACGAATTTGTGTAGTAGTTTTAGAATACTTTAATAAACTAAGTTAAGCAAAAATTACATATAGATCTATATTTAAACAGAAGTAAATATCTCTTTTGTAGCATACTGTATTTCAAATTAAAGTGCTTTTGTGACATTTGTGCTATAATTATTGAGTGAAAAAAAAAAAAAATTTAATATGTATTACTTTTATTAACAGGTTCAAAGACAAATAGCACTGAATAGACAGAAAAATCAAAAATCAATATCATTAATGCAAGGTGGATCTTCTCTTTTGAAAAAATCATTGCCTGGACATAAACTAAAGTATGTAAAGATGTTAAATCATTAATATTTATTAAATCAAACATTTTGTTGTAGTCACGGAGTGAGAATACAATTCACCACACCCTATCTTATCCATGGGTGATCGTATGAGACTACTAAGAGATATAAAACGCGTTTAATATCTATGCAAGAGAAGAAAAACTCGAAATAAAACCCTATATCAACATGTTGGACTAGCGTGGTATAGTAGGTAAATTTTCCTCTCATTGTGAAGGAGGCTCGAGCCCAACGGTGGGACATATATGTATGATGTAATAGATGACGAAATCAAACATGATATTTAATATAAATATGGAATAATATGTAAAAAAACCTGTTTTATTATTGATTTTCAGTTTGCCAAATACAGTTCTAGTAAAGTTGCCATCAGGTGAAATAAAAAAGACTACTATGAAATCTGGACAAGTGGAAGTAACAAAACTGTCCAGAGTGCCAATCTCTGGTACCCACAAACCAGGGAAGTCTGATCAGAAAGCTGAGAGAAAAGAGGTCTGTTACATATTTTTTATTATGTAAAAAAAATTACACGTTTTGATGGGGTTATAACCATAAGGTTCTATCTACCTCCAGCTGAATGGAGCTCTATAATCTCTTAAGCTTCATAATTTCTTCGCTTTCATAACTAATTTCTAGTATCCTGGATGTTTGATTTCAGATGATCTGGATGTTTGACACATTGTATTGTATAGTACCGTATTGGATAGTCCGATATTCCCATTTGTTTATTGATTATTTAAAAAAGCAAAACCTATTTGATACAATATTCATACTTGACCAGTTTAAATTATTAATTAATTATGATTAAAAAAGAAATACTTTTCTGAGACCTTGATATTGAAGAGAATAACAGATTATATTAATTTGAGAATGTTCTTTTAATCAATAGTATTTCATTGTGCCTTTATTTAGAGCTGTTGTTCCTTTTTTAAGTTGTAAAGAACTTGGTTATTTTTTTGGTTGTTATTGAATATAAACATATATGTGTAGGTTGTAGAAATAGTTGATAGCAGCAGTGGGGAAGAGTCTTCGTCTTCGTCGTCTGATTCTGATGATTGCATTATGCTATCGGATTCAGAAGTGCCGCCTAGTCCTGAAGCCGAAGAAGATCCTAGTAACTCAGGTATGTTGATCCTGCTATAATAATACGATAGAATAAGTATGTCTTAAAAAAAAATCGCGCAAAAAGAGTTTCGATTAAATGATTAAATAACTATTAAATTGATTAAAGAATTTCGAGATTGTGGAATGGTTATGTAAAAATCTCTCCATCCATCCACCAGTCTGCCGACGTCCGCTGTTGGACATAGGCCTTGCTACGAGGGCGATAATGTCATTAATCTCCACGCATGCCATGCGTGTTGGTGACCACAGTTTGTGTTATGAAAATTCCAGAAGATTGTCGCTACACAATAATTCTCTCAACTGATTCCTACGATTCCCATGGAGAAGAAGCAAGTAATGATAACACATACTATTTTCAACCAGTTACCCGTAAAATTGGGTTGAAATAAATATTTGCATAATAAATCTACATTTAAATCCGGTATGCTAAATACACTAACTGAGTGCATTTTTAACAGACTGAGAGTGAATTAGCTAAATCGTCGTTGATTTAATTCATGCAAATTTTTGTATCATTGACCCAACGATGATGCACGGGATTGCTTGATTATCAATTTAAAAAAATATTTATAATATATGAAATAAAACTATTTTTCCGGATTTAACCGGTTTTGTATTTAAATTTTAACTTTCGCGACGTTTTCAGCACTTTTTAACTGCTTATAAACGCTGAAGAATGTTCGAAACGTGATAAAATCTGTAAAAATAGTTTTATTTCAATATGCATAATATTCGAGTTAACATCAGAAATAATTAAATTTTACATATAATTTCTTAAATTAAACTTTTTTTTTGTCATTTACTAATTAAAAATATCAGAGCAAAATGTAGCTTAAAATATGAAAGAAAATATATAAAAACGATATAACTACAATAAATACCTTTCATATTCTGAAAGTATCTAAGTGATCCTAAAATATATATTCATATAAAAATCGCCCAACGTGCTAAAAGATTTTTACTTAAAAAAATAACATATTCCATTTTATATTCAAGGTCTTCACGTGAATGATACTTATAACATCCCAGATGAACAAGGCCGTGTATTGATCAACATTGGTCATCCAGAAAACGAAGAGGATATATTCTTAGCACCGCAAATTGCGAGAGTTATTAAACCACATCAGGTAAGCCGTTGTACAATCGTAAGACCATCTTGTGATATCTAGAGCAACAGTTACTTCGTTGACAAACAACCCAATCCAAAAACTGTTAATATATTAATGTACGATTCTTTCAAAGGTATTATAACAAAGATATTAGTATAGAATGTCGCTAATTATGTTAAGCTTCAGGCTAAAGTTTTGACGTGCGCGGTGCATATCGCGATTTAAAACCTACATCCATAAAACAGCCTATTAGCGTCCACTGTTAAACATAGGTCTTTCAAGGGAGGATAATGCCATAACAGCCACGCTTGGCAAGCGGGTTCAAGATTGCAGTTGGTCTTATAAATTTCCCTGGAGACTGCTGCTGCCTTCTCTCCTCGGGGGTGATTACCCTCGGCTAATTTTTACGACTCCTATAAAAATAGTAAGGGTGACGATAGTTGAAATAAAACTATTTTTACGGATTCTATCGCGTTTGTATTTGATTTTTAATTTCCCGATGTTTCGAACACTTTACAGCGTCCATGGTCATGGGAGGACTAAAGTCTCATGGCCATCAAGTCGTCGTTATTACAAAGATTATGTCTACCCGCTAAAGTATGAGTTAATACATTTGACACGCATTTTAAATAATTCATTGCCAGTACAAAAAAAAAAGTTCTATGTATAAATTTTTATTTTGTTTATGATCATATTAAACATTTAATTTATAATAATTATTATATTGTGGCAATTTACTAGTTTAAAAAGTAACATAACTCTTAAGCTACCACCGGATCGGAACGGTGGTGATGGTGTTTTGAGGCATACTTCAATTATATTTTGGCTCATTTAATTATGCGCTCTTTACGTCGCTGATCGCAACGTAAGACAATCTGCTATTATTTGTGGTTGGGCGGTAATTATTCAGAATGGATTTACGGTCTTGAATATATACATATATTTATTGTACAAATTGACTTTTAATTTAAATCTCAACAATTGACTTTGCAGATTTACAATTGTATTTCTGCAGATGTTATTTGTTTCTATTTTCTACCTTTAAAATCCCATATGGAACGGTCTCATATTGTCTGTTTTTCAGCTTTCCATGCTATCGGCACGTTTGGTGTGAAGCCATTCTGCAGTTTCATTTACTCTATAGTCGACCTTCGAGAACCTTGCTTCCCTAACGGTTACTGGTTCACTGAGGGATGTGGCCTGCCTAAGCCTTTGGGCTATGTCGATTGCACCTATTTTTCTATGGATCTCCATGTGCTGGTGTTTCTATTGTAGACAACTTTGTATAGCCTACTCTATATTAGGGTATTTTCCGTGTGGTGACGGAGTAAGAATACTATTCACCACCCCATATCTTAACCGTGGGTGATCGTACGAGACGACTAAGGGATATAAAACGCATATAACATCTATGCCAGAGAAGGAAAACTCGAAACAAAACCCTATGCCAACACGTCTGACCAGCGCGGTATAGTAGGTTAATTTCCCTCCCATTACGGAGGAGGCCCGAACCCAACAATGGGACAATTATAGGCTGTGATGATGATGATAATATTAGGGTATGAGGCTTTGAGCCTGGTTATGAGGCCGACTTATAGACCTGTTTTAAGTCTTTGTTAAATATTAGCGAAATCTTACTAAGGATCCTGAGCGTTATTGCTTTTTGCTTACGTCTATTTACATGGTATGACGTAATGATATATATGATAGCGTATGGAAGTCTTCTATTCTTTCATAATTATAATTGTTTGTGTTTATTTCTCTTACAGATTGGTGGTGTAAGGTTCCTATTTGATAATATTATAGAATCTGTAGAACGATTCTCCACGTCTACGGGCTTTGGGTGTATACTGGCACATTCAATGGGTCTCGGAAAAACATTGCAAATTGTATGCTTCTGTGATATTTTCCTTCGGCACACCAGTTCTAAAACTGTATTGTGCATTATGCCAATAAATACTCTTCAGAATTGGGTAAGTATAATATTGATTTAAAAGTTTTTGATATATTTGTCTAATTACGCTAAGCTGTAAGCTTACAATTGCCACTAGACCATTGTTCTCATTCATTATATTCATATTCATATTTAGTGTATAAGAATAGTATTATTATTATTATTTTTGGCGAAAGTAAAGTCATGGGCTCTAAAACTGTCAATAATAGTCCTATGTCATTTAGAACTGTTAGACGGCATTCGTTTTCTGTTTTCCCGAACGCCCAATAGAATTTTATACAGCGAAATGTACGTGTGATATACTTATGCCTGTCTCTAGTCTCCGATGGTATTAGCTTATAATTGTCAGCGCTTCTTTTTATTCCGCCTATTGTGTGGTAGCGGCGACGAATACTACCAACCCTTACTTTGCTCGTGGATGTAAAAGACGACTAAGAGCTTTTTATCGACCTGGGCCAACTTCACCTGATGCCGTCAGGTCAACAATTACTTTCCCAAGGAGAGTTGGCGTCAGGCAGGTGGCCAGTTAAAAAACTATTGCCAGTAACTTTTGCAGTATGTAGCAGATTCCATATTGCGTCAATCCCAAGTAATTGGAATAAGAGCAGGATGATGCTTTTTTTATTTGTCCACTTTTGCAAGCGTTGGTGCAAAGCTATCCTATTAGAATGAGATAATTAAAGGCCATAGTACATCTTGCTGGTCTAATACCGTTGAGCGAGAAACATTCCAAAGCATGGATCAATATCTGGGTTCATATAGTTGAAATTCGTATGTTTATTGTGTAGTATACAATACTTAGAATAGTTTGTATAATTTCAGGTGGCAGAGTTCAATATGTGGCTACCTTTAGACGTGACTACCAGCCCCTTGTCGGCACATGGCGAAGTGCGAGCTAGGAAATTTCCAATTTATGTTCTCAACGATAGCCATAAAACACTACAAATGCGAGCCAAAGTTGTAAAGGTATCTTTTTTCATCATTAGCCTCTACATATATGTGTATCATCATTGCGTACGAGTTTCCCACACAATGAGATGGAAATTTATCTAATATCTCAAGCTATTCAGACCAAACGGATTGAAAAAATATTTTGCTTATAGTTTCCTTTTTCCCATGATATTGTAATTAGAGCCCTTTATTAACACATATAGCATCGGTGAGACATTAAATTGACATAAGTGACTTCATTGTTAGATCTGTCAGAATATCAGCGCTTGGGCAATTGTGTTGCCTCAGCAATAGCTGAGACAGATACCATATTTTGGCCGCACGCATATGCACATTATTTAATATAAACGTCAAGCTTAAGCAAAAATGTGAGGTTGCAAAATGAAACAGTTTTCTTTCTTTCTTGCTTTCTAATTTGCTTATATCCTTTTGTCCGTCTTTTGTGTGAGACCAGCGTGAATTGGTGAATTGTATTCTTGATTGGTGTCCACAGGCAAATTCTTTTCTTTGAATCTATTACGTGTCACTATTGGGAGTGATATGCGATGGAAATTGGACCTGCTATGCTTCATTGGTTGGTTGTAGGAGTTTATTTAGAATTTTCTTTTGTTGCAGTGATGTTATCTGTTTACAATCTTAGTAGTCCTATTTTTCAAATAGTTAAACTCTTTGCTTCTTTTCACGACTACCTGCGAAAAAAGTATGTAATTAAATCTTTTGCTGCAGTCATAACATTGCTCAGTTAATAGATACCATTAATCTGGCCCTTCAATAACACATTGTTGATTTTATTCAAAATTTTGATCTTATATTTAGTTTTATTTTGTTCCTGATCTTGCGAAAACCAGTCAGATAACTTTGACCAGTACATGGATAAGTTTTTATTGAAAATGGTTAGCATTGGGATCATTGATAGATCACTCACTGAAGGTACCTGTCATTTAATGGTTTTCAAAATTATTGTATCCTGTACAGGATTGGACGACCAATGGTGGAGTATTAATGATTGGGTATGAGCTATACAGACTTCTCAGTATGAAAAAAGACAAGAAACCTCGTAAGAAAAAGAAAGCGGATGCCAAGGCTGAAGCTGAGAAAGAGAAAGAAGAGAAAAAGCCTGATCCAACAAATGATGATGCACAGGTAAATAATAGTTACTAGTATTTTTATGTTATTAATATAAAGCTGAAAAGTTGAGATCATCCTTTTGCCCCAATTACTTGGGGTCGACGCAATATGTAATCATTGTCCATCGTACATATTGCAAATGTTATTGGCATTAGTTTTATGACTGGCCGCCTGCCTGACCTTTTCCTTGGGAACGCAATTGTTTACCAGATGGCATCAAGTGGAGTTGGCTCAGGTCGATATAAAGCTCTTAGTCGTCTTTTACGACATCCATTAGCAAAGTTAGTAGTATTCTTAGCCACTACACAGGAAGGAGCTGAAGAATTGAAGGGTGTGTTTAAATCACTTCATCTGAAAAACTACAAGTCCAATGAATAATACTGCATAGCGCTGCTACTAATTGAAATACAGTATTCTTTTTTTATTGCTTATGGTAAGAAACTAGAAAGCAGCATACCTGATGGTATGAGTTCCTTACCGCCCATGGATTTTTGCAATACCAGGAGAACTGCTAGGCTGCCTATCAATAAAATCCCTCAACCCACGCTGAAAGTTGGGCTCTCGGCTCTCTCGCTCACCGAATGAAGTGCAATAGCACATTGCCACTGCTCAGACGTCGATTTTCTGCGAGAGTGTGTGTGTGTACTACCTCAGACGAAACGCCTCGCGGCTGTAGACAGAAAACTGTCATCGGTGTGGTCCTCTCCTCACTCTTGTAACCATTAAGTCCTATGAAAGAGAAATTGTATATTGATTGGACCATTAAAATCTCTATAGACCAGTAAATACTAAAATATTACTCTTCCTTATCATTTAAATATCAATTATATTACTCTGTGTAATATGAAATATTTTCTGCCAGATTTCAGAAGAATCCAAGTTAGATAAAGAAGATGGAGAACTATTAAAAGCTGATGAATTTAAAGATGATGGAAAGAAAGAAGAGAAGAAAGATGATGCTGTTAATGATGAAGATAAGAAAATGTTGGATGGTGAGTATGAACTCGTCATTTTAAATTATTTCATTTTTTAATGCTTTTGGTGCTAGTCATGGGAAGTGGTAACTGTTGTTCATGGTCCTCAGCAATACTACTGATACAATCGAGTTGCCTATCAGAAGGCTGCTATTCAGATGTTGATATTTTTTATTTTTTTATTTTTATTGCCGGTGGTGCAAACAAGCAAGCAGCACACCTGATGGTAATTGATACTGCTGCACATGGATCTTAGCAACACCAGGGGCACAGCTAGGCCATTGCCTACCGTGAAGAAAGTACTCTCCTTATGATATTTTACATACATATCATCACGCCATATCCCTTGCAGGGTAGGCAGAGAGATTTCGCCGGTTTCGGAGACTATTGACTCCACCTTCCTTCAGTACATGACTGATCTGGTCTAGGTAGGTTTGGTCTCCCCCGGTACCTATATCCTTCCACTTTCGCATTGTATGTCTTCTTAACCAGACGTTCGTTCGGCATTCTTTCCACATGTCCGAACCATCGGAGCATTCCCTTTCGCATCTTTACACCAATACTCTCTTTCATACCTACTCGCTCTCCTACGTCATCGTTGCGAATGCGGTCGGTCAGCCTAACTCCACAGATTTTCCGTAGAGATCGCATTTCGACCGCATTAATTTTACTTTCATACTCTTTTCTGCATACCCAACTCTCGCTTCCATACAGTAATGTTGGGACAAGCACTGCGTTATGTATTGCTACACGTGCCTTCTGGCTGAGGTGGTGGCTACCGAGAAGTTGTCCCAACGCTCCGTTCACTCTATTTCTCGCATTCTCTCTTCGCTCTATATCAGAAGTGTACCTTCCATCTCGGCTAAATCCACATCCAAGATATACAAATTCAGCCACTTGCTGTAGTACATCATTACCTATTGTTACTCTTACATCTGTTCTGGCTTCATCTCTTTCAAAGACCATTATTTTGGTTTTGCTCACATTCACGCGTAGACCTCTTTTCTTACAATCTTCTGTCATTGTGTCGACTAGGGTCTGCAGGTCAGTCGCTGACTGTGCCAGCAGGACTGCATCACCTGCATAGAGCAGAGCAGTGACCACTGAGTCGCCCATCTGGACTCCCACATTCATATCGTTCAACCTTTGGAGACATTTATCCAGATATATGATAAACAGCCTGGCTGACAGAACGCACCCCTGCTTAACGCCGATATTGACGTCAAACCAAGGCGACATTCCATCATCCAGCCGCACACAGGCTCTACAGCCCATGTAACTGGACTGCACAGCCTGTAGTAGTTTACCGTTAATACCATACCATACCTCTAGTAGTTTACCGTTAATACCATACCATACTCTGGTAAAATGTCCCAAAGTTCCTTTCGTACAACCGTGTCAAATGCTCTCTCCAGATCCACAAAACTGCAGAAAACCCTCTGACCTAGAGCCAGATGCTTCTCCACAATGTTGCGCAGAGAGAACACTTGATCCATGCATCCCCTTCCACTCCTGAAACCTCCTTGTGTCTCACACAGTAAATCATCGGACACCATCCTCATTCTCCTTTCAATAATTTTACCATACACTTTTGCTGCCAAACTGGTCAAGCTTACGGCTCTGTAATTTGCGCAGTCATAACGTGAACCCTTGTTTTTAAACATATGTACATATAGTAAACATATATTATGATATTTTATTCTGTGATATGCCCTCCTGACGAGCCGGTTAATTTGGGGCAGGTAACTCAGCAATGCGCATATAAATCATGTGAATGCCACTGAGAATGTTTTTATGCCACTTGCATCCAACGGCTCATTATTCATCTAATAGGGTGTTGTACCATGCTGCATCTTCCTATTGATGGCCACCATTCGAAAACCTTTCTTTCCCAACGATTGTCGGGTTGACAATTCTTCGGCTATGTCGGTTATATCTATTTTTCACTGATTTCAAATTTTATTAAATATAGAAAGCCCAAGTATAGCCCTCTCCATAGCTTTTTATGAGGCTTATATATATGAGACCACGTTTCTGTTCTACATGCAATGATAAATATTATAACTTAATTATAACCAGTATTTTCCGTGTGGTGGCGGAGTAAGAATATTATTCACCACACCATATCTTACCCGTGGGTGATCGTACGAGACGACTAAGGGATATAAAACACATATAACATCTATGCGAGAGATGGAATACTTGAAACAAAACCCTATACCAACACGTCTGACCAGCGTAGTATAATAGTAGGTTAATTTCCCTCCCATTACGGAGGAGGCTCGAGCCCAATAGTGGGACCTTTATGCGCTATACAACTGGTGCATTTAGATAGGGTTAAAATTAAGAAGACATAAATAACTTTGGCAACAGTATAATAAAGTGCTAAATATGTTGCCCCTTCATGTGTTGTAATTACTGTCTCACAAAATCATTTATTTACAGAAATGTATGAAGCACTAGTTAAACCCGGACCAGATTTAGTAATATGCGACGAAGGACATCGTATCAAGAATTCCCATTCTAATATTTCTTATGCTTTGAAACAAATGAGAACTAAACGAAGAATTGTCTTAACTGGTAAGTGACTGATATTGCATTTACAGGCAGGATTATTGCAACTGTATGAACTAATATTTAAGTTTTGCTTTGTTAGTTTAAAATATTGCTTTGAAATATTGCGTTGTTTGAATAATTTTATTATTCCTTTGGTTCCACAAATGTTTATAATTATATTATAGTTTTCTCAAGTCAAATCTTTAATATAAATATCCGATATTTTCAAATACTCGAGTCTAATTATCTACAAAAAAGCTTTAAAGATATTTGTGTTGTATAGGATATCCTCTTCAAAACAATCTGTTGGAATATTGGTGTATGGTGGACTTCGTACGTCCGAATTATCTCGGCAGTAAAACTGAATTTTGCAATATGTTTGAAAGACCAATTCAGAATGGACAATGTATAGATTCCACGCCACAAGATATAAGACTAATGCGATACAGAGCTCACGTGTTGCATTCACTACTTTTGGGTTTTGTGCAAAGGTAAGAGCATTATTTTTTTGTTACAGAGCTTAATATTATTTTTTACACCAAGGTAAAAAAAATATGTTTATCACTATTCTTTTGACCTGCTCTTCTATTGTTACAAGTAGAGTAATGTCTTCTGTATGAAATTATGCATTCTCTTTTGTAAAGTTAGTTAAAATATTTAATCTATGCTTACCCATAAATTAATAGACAGGGATGTGAAGAGATGCAGTGTCAAAAATCCACCATAGCGGGTTGAAGATCCTAGCAGGTGTTATATTGTCTATGAGAGTAATGCTGCCTATCTCCTAGTGATCCTTCAGCCAGTTTTTGTGACTCCCATATGGAAGTAAGGGGTGGTGCTATATTGTATTCTTAACCAGTTATCACACGGGGAATGTCTGCTTCAGATGAAAATCTGCTGCTAAGTACTAAGAACTCATTAATACATTTCAGACGATCGCACGCTGTCTTGCAATCAACACTGCCCCAAAAAGAGGAGTATGTACTGCTGATTCGTATGACGGCTTTACAACGGAAATTATATGACAGATTTATGAATGAAGTTGTTCGATCCACTTCAGTGCCAAATCCATTGAAAGCTTTTGCAATTTGCTGTAAGGTATGAATATTAATGCATATTTTTATGTCGCCTTTATTTTGTAAGGAGAAGATCTACCGATGGTCTCAGATTTTGAGTGAGCCGGCAGCTCAACTGGGTGGAATTTGGGGATTTTATTGGCAGGCAGTGCCCTAAGCTTATACTCTTGGTATTGCAAAGTTCCATGGGCGGCAGTGACACTTACCATCATGTGTGCTGCTTACCATAAGCAATAAAAAAAGGGTCAAGGAATTGGTACGGTGACTAGCTTAAGATGGCGGTGATTGCTAATATAATATGTTATGGGTTTCGCACGCTGCCATTGCCGTACGGAGCAACAGAAGGGGATTCTGTTGCTCCGTACGGTTTATGAGGGGTGTGAGTAGACTAAAAAACTAGAAAAGGGTAAGCGGAAGTGTAATACACTAACACCCTCACATTGCATCATTTAATAAGGCATGGGCAATTGATCGCACCAGAATATTTCATCAGAAAATCTTCGAGGATAGCAGCAACCTAAATCCTTTTCTCGTTCGATCTAAGATTTATAACCATGTTTGGCAATAGTACATCCTAGTCATTGGATCCTTTAGATTCAAAAGAAAATGAAATAAATGCCAGAATTAGTGCTTGACATGAATATACTGAGAGAGAATATAAATTAGATTTTCTCACGATAGGGAATAATAATTAGGGTTTATAATTCTTCTTCTTTTTTTTCTTTTTTTTATCAAGACACCACCCTTCTTTTTTTTTTCGCGGTGGGCTATGGACGTCGCACCCCGCCAAATCGGTCCGGGGTGACGGAAGAGGCGGCGCGCAACCCCATTGACCCACCCTGCAAGCACCTCTTCTTCGCCGTGCGAGCGGGCCACCGGTACCCGATCTTTGTCTTCGGTGATCAAGACCACCACCCTGCACTAAGTAAATAATTCTTGTATTGCGGGGGATTTTACAAACATGCAATTAACAGAGACAAATTAGACCCAGACTCAGAACAACACTTTGTGGAGCGCACAAAGTAATGTCCTGCGTGGGAATCGAATCCACGGCACTGGCACGGAAGGTTGGTATCTTAACCTCTACGCCATCCGTGCAGTCAATAATTAATAAGGTAATATCTATTTTATATGTGTGAAATGGTAAAAATATATATATTTAATAAATATGAGTTACTGAATTTTATTTATGGAAATGTAATTTTGTTTAATTAGATATGGAACCACCCAGATGTTCTCTACAATTTTTTAAAGAAACGTAGTGAAATAAATGCTGCTATAGAAGAAGATTTAGATTTGGAGGAAATTGGGGGTATTACAAAGAAAGGTCGGGCACGACGAAGCACAGCACCACCTAGACGTGCTGCTGCACCAAGAGTGAGTATATAGAGGAACATTTTAATACTGCCCAACTCATTAGCTGATATAAAATTGGACAAGATCAGAATGCCACTCAAACTACTAAAGAACTGCAAAGCACTAGGAGATTGCGGTATATGGTAGGTGGATGGAAGGTTAGGTGAGTGACTTCAAAGGCAGTGGACACCTCGTCAAACCGATAACTATTGAATTTTTCCAGTAGTGACCACGAATCGGTCGTCGTAATGTTGGATAGTGTCCCACTAGATGGTGGTATAAGATAACCGCTGGATGCAGGTGGTACAGAATCGGTTTGAGTGGCTTGTAGGGAGATCTATATCCAAAAGTGGACGTGGGAAGGCTGATGAATATATAGATATCAAGTGTTTAGTATTTTCACTTAAGTCTTTATATTAAAACAAATTACCGTTAAATGCTTATTTTATATTTATTTTTAGGGTTCGTCCAAAAAACCGGCGGCAACTATACCACCTAACACAACGACAGGCCCAATTGTACCTCGTCCGGACTCGGGCGTATACGGCAATGCTCCCTATCCACCAAACCCTCCATATGGTGGACCACCAAATTCGTATAGGCCGGATCAACCTTCTGGTTCTTTCCCGCCGTATCCTAACTACCAAAACCAAGGCCCAGGATTCTATCCTCCCAATCAAGGATATAATCAAAACTATGACAACAACTATTATCAGCAACAGCCAAACTATGGAAATAACTACCCAAATCAATACCCACAAAATGTGCCTGAAAGTGGACAAGGATACAATCAAAATTATTGGGGTAATGGTAACTATTACGGCAATACTGGATATTATAATAATCCTCAGTATCCGAATAATCAACCACCACAAGATTTTCGAGGCAATCCTCCGCCAGAGTACAATAATTCTCAGCAATTTCCACCCAATTATAATGCAGCTACGAATGATCAGCCGTATCCAGGCAATGCTATGCAACCCTATACAAATAACCAAGATGGTTACAATAATCAGCAAAGAGGCCCATATCAAGGCTATAATAATCAGCCTGGATATTCACACTATAACACAAACGCACCTCCAGGCGGTTATCCCAACAATCCAGGTCCTCAAGGTTATCCTAATCAACCGTATCCGCCACCTTATGGGCCAAATACTTCTTACGAAAATAATTCTGCTCCTTATAACCAATATGATAATCAACCTCCTAACTATCCGGGATTCTCGAACAATATTGCTCCTAACCAAACTCCTGATTCAAATGTACCAAATCAGCCGATTAAAAGCGAACCTAGCGCATCCGCTAATTATTCATCAGCTGATATCAAGTCGGAGTCAAACATACCTGAACAATCCCAAAACTCAAACTCAGCCCCATATGAAAATGTCCCTTATGGTTTGCCTAGTAGTGCACCATATCCAGAACAACCTGAGAACATTTCAAATGGTAATTATCCATGTTCATATCAAAATTTTCCACCTCATCTGGAAATCAAAACACCTTTGGACAGCGCTGGTTCGGGTAGTCCAGTAACATCATGGCCTTTAACAGAAATTAAGACTGAAGTTGATAAGCTGAAAGCTGAAGAAAGGACTGAAATAAAATCCGAATCAGATGGTGAAGTGAAGATTGAGGATTTGGATACAAAGAAAATAGTAAAAGATGAAACAAAAAAGTCAGTCAAACCTGAACCAGTAAATTTAAATAATCAGAAAATAGATGTTATTAAGAAAAAAGATAAAGTAGAGGGAGGTAAAAGTGAGGGCTCCCAGTCTGAGGATGAAATTCCTAAAAAAGGTAGAAAAGCTAGAAGTAAAAAGGGGGAAAAGACAAAGGCCAAGGCCAAGCCTAAAGCAAAAGGAAGAAATGATAGGAAAACATCAAAAGAAAAAAATAATGATGAATCAGAGTCTGAAGAGAGTGAAAAAGAGGAGAAAATGAGTAGAGAAGAAGAGTTAGCAATAGTTAAGAAAGCAGAAGAAATGACATATGATTGGGCAGCAGAATTATTAAAAGATTACATACCTGGACTTATTGAAAATTCTGCTAAAATGGAATTATTTTTCTACATATTGAATGAAAGCATTAAAATGGGTGATAGGTTACTGTTGTTTAGTCAAAGCTTGTTCACATTGAACCTTATTGAGGACTTCTTAGAGAAAAACTATATTCCAGGAACAAACTGTTATTGGGAAAGGAATACAAACTATTATCGTGAGTTATAATTATTTATTCAAATTAATTATAAGAGTATTTTAAAGTTTATTTTAATAACACCTAATAATAATGTTTACAGGTTTGGATGGCTCAACCCATGCGTTAGAACGTGAAAAATTAATAAATGAATTTAATACAAATCCACACATCTATTTATTCCTTGTATCTACCCGTGCTGGGTCATTGGGTATAAATTTAGTTGGAGCTAATAGAGTGATCGTGTTTGATGCTAGTTGGAATCCTTGTCATGATACGCAGGCTGTGTGTCGTGTTTATAGGCAAGTATCATCATAGTTAAGACAACGGTTGGATAACACATAGATATGATATCAAGGCTGACTGTAGTATTAAACACTTTATCGATTTCGGCGACTGTTAAGTTATTGTACTGATAATAATAACAGTTATTAATTGTGAAGTTCCTCTTTTTACCATCCTTCAAGTACTTAGTTTCCCTCTTGTAGCCTAACTACTATTAAGTTAACTAATTACAAGAAAACCGATACTAATTAAAGGTTTATTTTATTAATTTTGAATTAAGTACATACTATTTTATACTTCATACAACCCTGTATCTCTTTTTATAGCTTTCATTATTAAGCAGATATAATTATGATATTTAATAATTTGCACTGTTTTTATACATGTACTATTTAAAGCTAACTTATATTTGGTGTAAAAAAGATAAAATATTAACTAAAATATTAACGGTAAACTGCTGCAGGCTGTGCAATCCAGTTACATTAGAGATGGGCGTTTTCAGATTTTGTACGCAAACCGATACAAATTCGATTTCTGATATTTAAATCGATTTTAAAAACCGATTTCAGAAATCGATTTCCAGAGCGGTTGACGGAGCGGGTTTACTTTAGTTTCGATCGATATTCGATGTTTTTAGTTATTTTAGCGTAGCAAACGAAAAACGCAATCGAACGAACGCATTCAAAATATTTTTCTATAATTTCTTTGTTGATTGGATTTAGGTGTACGATTTTCCTTCATGCTTTATCTAGGCTTAACTAGAGTACTAGACTAGCAAAAATGTTTTGTTTTGGATATGATACAAAACTTTCTTGCGTATTTAAAAATCGTCATATTTACAATGATTTCATGATTATATTATATAATGTACATTTTTTTTGTATGGTTTTTTTTTATTAATCCCGATTACGAAGCGAAAATCTTACCTTTTTACATTAAATAGTTATTTCTTATTTATCATCAAATCGTATGTATGATACTAACATACGTTAGTATAGTATTGAATCGTAAAATACCTATCTAATTATATAGTTCACGAGATCACAAAAATAACATTACGCGCACACCGCACGTGTCACCAAGGTCAAGTGTGCAAAAACTCTCCCATAATTCAAAAATCTATTTAACAAACACAAAACTTAAACTACTATCATTAAGTATTGTGTAATATTATCATGGAAGTAGTTGCATTCTAATATAGATCTTATTCCCTGACTCTTGTAATTCTGTTTCGTTTCCATCTGCCATTCTGAGTTTCTTAGAAACCGCCAAATTCCAAAACAGATGACAATTCGCTTCATCTCTTTCAATGCACTAAACGATCGCTTAGTTAGAATGAAAGGAGGCGAATTTTAATGAAATTCGCTTTCTCTCATTCTGACTAAGCGATCGCTTAGCGGAGTGAAAGAGATAGTTAGTAAGTTTTCAAATATTGGTTTGGTTTGCAAAACTAGCAATAGAAAACGATTGCGCGATGATTAGATTTATTATTAGTTTGCGTTTTCGTCGTTTTGTTTTGATATATGTTGATTTAGTTTCTGCCGAAATACGTTTTCTAAAATCAGTTTGTATAGTGTTGAATATCGATACGATACGATTTCTGACTGAAATCCGATTTCAGATTCGTTTTGATATATCGGACGCATACCTAAGTTACATGAGCTGTAGAGCCTGTGTGCGGCTGGATGATGGAATGTCGTCTTGGTTTGACGTCAATATTGGCGTTAAGCAGGGCTGCGTTCTATCAGCCAGGCTGTTTATCATATATCTGGATAAATGTCTCCAAAGGTTGAACGATATGAATGTGGGAGTCCAGATGGGTGACTCAGTGGTCTCTGCTCTGCTTTATGCAGATGATGCAGTCCTGCTGGCACAGTCAGCGACTGACCTGCAGACCCTAGTCGACACAATGACAGAAGATTGTAAGAAAAGGGGTCTACGCGTGAATGTGAGCAAAACCAAAATAATGGTGTTTGAAAGAGATGAAGCCAGAACAGATGTAAGAATAACAATAGGTAATGATGTACTAGAGCAAGTGGATGAATTTGTATATCTTGGATGTGGATTTAGCCGAGATGCAAGGTACACCACTGATATAGAGCGAAGAGTGAATGCGGGAAATAGAGTGAACGGAGCGTTGGGGCAACTTCTCGGCAGCCACCGAAAATTTTCTAATTAATAATTATATATTAAAATATTCTAATGATGAGCAGATCTAACATTACTCTTGTGCACTTAAATATAAAAAAAGAAGTGAAGTAGTTAAAGTACTTATTTTCTTTTTTCAAAATTACAGATATGGACAAAGAAAACCATGTTTTGTATATCGTTTCGTAATGGATTGCTGTCTCGAAAAGAAGATCTATGACCGTCAAATTAATAAGCAGGGTATGGCGGACCGCGTCGTCGACGAATGTAATCCGGATGCAGTACTGTCCATGAAAGAAATAACAAATCTTTGTTTTGACAACGATGAGAAGGTAACTTTATTGCGACAATTGTTTACTTAGCTTCTAAATTATAACACACATATCGACATACTATCAGATGTAACTCTTACTTATTTAGTTGAAAACAAGATTAATTATTATGCCTGCCTTCTTAGGGTTCCTTACCCAAAGGGTAAAATGGGACCCTATTATTAAGACTCCAATGTCCGTCCATCTGTCACCAGGCTGTATCTCACGAACCGTGATAGTTAGACAGTTGAAATTTTCACAGATGATGTATTTCTGTTGCCGCTATAACAAGAAATACTAAAAAAGAGAAAATAAATATTTAGGAGGGCTCCCATACAACAAACGTGATTTTTTTTGCTCGATATTGATAACAGAGTTCAAAAACTTGGCGTTTTTGTAGATAATGGCACGGAATCCTTCGTGCGCGAGTCCGACTCGCACTTGGTTTTATTTATTGGTACTTTAACAATTTTATTATATTTTTAATGCAAATTTATTATTACTTTATGTATTTAAAAATGTAATTTACCTAAACGTTTGTTCGTTGTTGTGTTTTACGATTATTTTTACGTTTAATTATACATTTATTGCTGCGTTAATTGTGATTAATAATTAAATTTATAATAATTATAGTTAATTTATTTTTATTGTTATAATATGTGTTTTTATAGGAAACTGAAGTGAAAGATCTTTCTGAACACAAGGATAAGTATATTGATGTTCTTATGCAAGGTGTGATAATGTATCATACAAAACTTTTGAGTAAGGAACCATTCCAACATGAATCACTGTTGGTTGACAGAAAGGAAAAGAAGTTATCTAGCGCTGAGAAGCGACTTGCACAACGAGGGTGAGTAATATTTTGAATAACAAGGTTTTGTACCGTGTTTAAGTTATTAGAACTGATCGCATTGTAATGTTTTTTAAAGTTTTTTATGGCATGGTATAAACAACTTCATGCCAGTCTTTATTAGTGACGATTTCATTTTTGTCTATCGAAAAATCAAATCGTAAATTTAAATAGTGCGATTGTGATACCATTAATAGTTTGTTCTGGGTATTTTGGTTGGTTCACGAAAACCTAGTTAAAGCACTGTTAGATCGTATTCGCCATATTTTTGCAATATATCTTTGCTACATTACATTAAATGCCATCAAAATGGTTTAGTATAATGTGTTAAAATACTATAATATAAGATTATTATAATAATAAAATATGACACGCTTGACATGAAAATTACGTTTCCGCCAACATTACTCCAATATTTGTTGATAAAACAACTACAGATCCTAATTTGTGTATAAATCTCTTTTTAAAACCATGTCAAATTAGAAATATTATTATTAGATATACTTTATAATGGCATTTTTTTATTCATATAGTTACGAATTAGAAAAGAAAGCAGCACTAGCACCGAAACCTACAACAGCATATCGTACTGTGAGAACAGCTGATGGTAGTCTCGTACAGAGACCTGTAGCGTCTGTGAGGCCCATGCAACATGGAGCTAGGTGGATACCTGCAGATGTATGGAGGCGACAGGGCATGACGGCACAGGAGATGACTCTACCACTAGGTAAGACAACAATCCGTGTTCTTATCTATTAATAAAGTGTTTGACTGATTTTAAGAAATCCAGTTTCTAATATCAGCTTTGCTAGAACAAAGCGATGTTGCTTTGTCACGTCACAATATAGTCATCATGTCATCATGCATTACGAATAATTATGATTTACTGTTGGGTAAAATTGAATGTAATGTAAAGAATTAAATAGAAAAATGTGTGGTAGCTGGTGGCTTTCCTTCTTTCTTACTAGTTATGTTAGATTTCTTCGTTACGTTGATCAAATTGGCAAGCACTTGTGGAAGACGGTCTTACGTTGTGTCGACCGCTATATGTTTATCATTCGAAAACTTTTGTCTTTTATTTTGTCTTGTAGATAAATTACGAGCACAGCCTACGCTCTTGCACGTTGAGCGATTCTGAATCTAGTTATAACGCCAAAATGTAGAAATCAACAACTAAAAGTATCAAATTTTTATATTTATGTAACTAATAAAGCATTTTTATTTCAGATGTTGTTATACCTACGAACTCAGCTGAGAAGACAAATATTGTTTTGAAGGCAGGGCAGAGAGTTATGGTATTAAAATCCCCTAAGGGAATATACATGCAGTTGGAATCCGGCAAGATTATTGCTATTAAGACATCGTTCAAAGGCTTAGGACAGAAAGGCGATAATAAAGACAATAGTCCAATAGGAAAAAAAGGTAAGACAATTTTATAGCAGCATTGAGAATTCGTGGGAGGCTCAGGTGCTAATATGTAAATGAACTGCTCTAGTTAAGGCCATGGAGGTTAATTGAGATCACAGTAATTAGTTCAGTACTAGAAGCTACTATAAACCATTATCATTTTTATAATAGACATCACGATTTGATGAATCTATCTAAAAATGGCAAAATAAAGAGCTCGGCAATTTAATTAATTTATATTGAAACTGAATTTAAATTAGTATATATTATTGGAACCACAGATATAGCCAACGGCCGTAAAATCCCTTTCAGCTGCTATACTTGTCGGTATTATTATCAAAGTACATACATACATATCTTCACGCCATATCCCTTGCAGGGTAGGCAGAGAGAACAGAGTGCCAGAGAACTCTATCCTTGCATACTTTACTCGCTTCTTCAACATTCATAATTCTCTTCATACACGCTCGCCGGTTTCGGAGACTCTTGACTCCACCTTCTTTCAGTACGTGACCTAATGTGTAGTACGTGGGTCTAGGTAGGTGAGTCTCGGTCTCCCCCGGTACCTACAAAGTACATAAATAATTATAAAAAGGAGATTAGCCGAACTCTTTCACTTTCAAACGTAGTAATTTTTTTTTTTTTAATATTTAATAGAAAATAATATGTATCTATATATTTATTTACATTTTGATGTTGTACCGATAAAACAAAACACTTTTGTTGTCTCCAGCAAGGCGTATGATACTGAACTGATCAGGTGGTGTAATGATGAGTAATAAGTAGTAGACATGCGTGAAACAGTAGTTTGCGAAGTGATGTGATATGGCATTACATTTCGTGCCGAGTAATATTACATTTTACCATCACTTCAAACATAACACATGACATTTCATATCGCGTAATGCGGTAAGACTTAAATATACGGCGGGGCGGCGTGAAGAAATATAAACCTTAACATTCTGAAAAAAAAAGCTCAAAATAAATATTGAATTACCAGACCGAAGTAAGAATACAATTCACCACCCCCCTATCTTACCCGTGAGTGATCGTAAGAGACTACTAAGGAATATAAAACGCATATAACATCTATGCGAAGAAGGAAAACTCTAAACAAAACCCTATAACTATGACCATCGTGGTATAGTAGGTCAATCTCTCTCTCTCTCTGACTCAAGAGATTCACTTAAAAAAAAAGTAAAATACCATCCTTCTAATACCAAAATCATCCATACAGCCAACATTTTCCGAAATAATATGAATCACAGAGAATTCTTAGTGATTGAGGGTAAGGACTGGTTGTTTTGACCATGTTTCATTAGATCCACATGAATGCTGCTTTTAAAGAAAAAAAAAATTGGTTGCCTGTAAAGTCGGTATACGGGCGAAAGTTTTACGTGACAACGACTTTGAGTGGTAAAATAATTTTAATGTGAATATTCATTCGTATAGTAGGAAGAAGGATGAAATAATAGTAACAATTTAAAACATTTATTTATACAAAGAATTATATTTAAAACATTAATTTATACAAAGAATCTCGCACTGAATTTCATATTAACAAAATTTTATTTTTACCTTTACACATACATACGTATTTATATACAAATATACATACAATAACTTGCAATACATTAACAACATAACTTTTTATGTCTGTCTCTCTCGCTCTTAGGCGGGCTAACCATGCCCGAGTGGAAGGGACGCGTGCCTCTCACTCGCTCTCATTGTGAGCGCATAACGTGAGCGGAGCGTAACGCAGTTTCTTGAAGTGTCACCCGGCAAACCAATTTATAAGACGTTGTCACGTCAAAATAATCGGATTGATTAATCTAGAATATAATACTTTCGAAATAGCAACAATAAATCAAGTTGTGCTAAAAATATCGTTCGCTTGTTATTGCTATTCCAAAATCAAATTTAAAACTGTCGGATTCTGTTTCATCCGTTTAATGTGGTTCTCCTGACTTCAAAAGAGACGTAAATCCTATTTTGGAAAAGTTGGTGTGAAAATTATAATCTAGTCAGTAAAAAGTGAAGGTTTGTGAGTAGTGTATACATTGCTTATGTCATTACTCTGTATTGCCTCGACAGTTAAGTGAAAGGGAGATTTACTTAGATATATCTTAGATATTAATCCATATGACGATACTGATGTCCAAGATTTTAATCTATAGATGAACAAGAGCTGCCGATATCTGAAATTCGTCAGCACTCACGTTTTTATTCATAATTCTCATTTCATGTTAATTTTTCAGTTCTGGGCAGTCGTCCTTCAGCGTCGAATATACCGGGATCTTTAAAAAATAATACTGCAATTACTATCACGTCTAAAGCAGGGCCTAGACCATATCATAGAGTAGTCAGACCTTCTATGGTAGGTCAAAATAAACTAGGAAGACCTATGGTACCAGGACAGAAAATAATTGATATTAGAAATCGTCTCAATGAACTTCGATCATATTCATCTATGCGACCAAAATCACCCATGCATGGTAGATTAATGCGACCTAGCTTACCTGGATCTGTCAGTATAACGAAAATTCCAAAAGAGCCAAAGAAATGTGAAGCGGACAGTAGTGAAGCTCTTGCTACAGGTAAAGTAGATGTAACATCTGACGAAGATACCCAGATATTAGACAGTGATGAGGAAGCAAGTGGCACTAGTCAAGAACGAACAAAAATCTCGATGAAGAGTCAAGGAAATATAGAAAAACCTAATCTTGAAGGTCCTATGATTCGTGAGACTGATGAACCAGGTACAATTATTGAAAAAGAATCTCAACCAGAGTCTGTGCCTATGGTGTTAACAACCGATGAAAAATTACCTTCAGAAGATGTACTAGAAAATAAATGCATAGAAAGAGATGATGCAGAGATACCTGAAATATCTAGGCCGAAAAATATGAACATATCTCGCAATGTTGAGACAGTCGAAAGAAAGATTAACCCTTTGAAGAATTATAGGCATCAGCGACCGGGAGGCCGACAGTCCCTAGAATCCAGCTTGAGTCAGTTGGAGAGAACGGCCAGTGTTTTGAACAAGGAAGGAATGCCGGATTTTCGAAAGAATTTAGATGACATTACGCAATCGTACTCCCCCACTGGCGAAGAGAGACCAGGAGCTAAACCAAAAAAAAAAAGGTCGCCAACTAAACCAGACAGTACAGTAGAATCTCAACCATCAGTCAGTTCCAGCATGCCTCATAGTGTATCCAGTCTATTGGGATCTACCACCTCATCTCCACGGCCTCGGAAAAGTGATATGAATCAGTCAAATACGGCACCGGTAGCTCCAATTGAGATTACTAACACACATTCGAGGTTGATGAGTCGAGGCGTGGATAATGACTCGCCGGTTGGGCATGTGGGTCCTTCAAGTCACTTGTCGAAGTCGCTACCAACCCCCATCAATATAGCACATCCAGCCATAATGAGTGGTGGAACGGCCGCACCTGCCGCCGAACTCCCTAAGCCACTTGCGCCTAGTCCTCTGCCTCCAGTACCTGGGCAATTATATCCCAGTGGAAATCCGCCTCCAGAAGGACTCTATCCTGCCCAATACCCTGGTAAGATATTTTTATCATAAAATATAAACATTTCATATTGCCATCATTAATTAAAAACGACTTCCTGATCAAGTAATACCGAACAGTGAGTTACCAGGCTCCAGGTTGGACAAAAATTGTATGATTTGATTTTTCTCTGAGAAAATCTATTTAAGATTGAACCTATCTATCCTATATATTGGTTGGCTCTTCCTTCTATGTTCCTAAATGTTATATGGCGAACTATCTGAACTATACCGAGGTCGGTACGTTGCTTCGCCTCCGTGATAATAAAAGTTTCATCATTAATCAATCCTTTAATTAAATCTTCACAATTATATTTTAGTACAATATTTCACTCAAACTGGATTATTTTTGTTACAAGTTATATTAAATAAATATCACTCTCCTCTCTCTTATTTATATGGGCTCCCAACTTTGACTACAAATGTACTACAAAATAAAAAGAAGCGAGCCGTATTGTGAAGTATATTATGAAGAGTGGAAATCCAGTCTTAGAAATACATGTTAATCTGTATTATTTTGTTTAAAGGTTACGGCATGGGGTATGGTGCCTATCCAAATCCGACGTACTATGGTGGGTATGGTGGCGGCCCATATTATCCACCGTACGCGGGCGCGGGTCCTGCGGGCGCGGCGCCACCTTTTGCGGGACCCCCCGCTCCTGCTCCGGCCTACCCACCCGAGGGCTACTTACCGCCTAACCCGCAGTGGTAAACAGTGATAAAAGTGCTAGTTTTTCAGTGAGTTCTATTTCTGATATAACCGTTTGAGATGTGTGCTGGCAAAGTGTGGTCGTACGAGTAAGTGTGCTATATCAACTCCTTGTGAAGCTTTGACTGATTGTTTGTTGTCCATACTTATTTATTTCAATTCTCCATTAAATTTGTACATCTTTATATTAGATTTTATTAACGGCAAGTGCTTGGGATTGGAACATTACTTTTGATCTAAAAGTGGTTGAAATAAAACAACAAGCACTTTTATATAAAAGGGGCTAGATTTTAGATCCTATGCTACACATTTAGATAACTGACTGACTAAAATATTTAATCTTCCTTTTTTAATGGTATTTGATATTGAAACATATTGCATATGTCCTGGCAAAATGTTATTTTTACATTAGTATAATTTGACTTAAAATAATTGAACAATTTATGAATTATAATGTTTTTATAAGCCATATTTTTATTATAATGTAAGATAATATTTTTATCAACAATTTATGTACTGTTTCATGCATATAATATTGCTGACTGTAGATATTTTTTTTATTATTTCTATTCATAATACTTATTGTCAATTGTATGGACATTCATTCAATAAAATATGTAATTATTTTCTTAGTACTTACTATTAAAAGATGTATAAAAAGCTATTTAGAGTGATCAGCAGTAAATGGTTTTCGAATGAATTTTCAATATTATATTTGTAATAAATGCAAATGTATTTGAATTCTTTTAATCTATTATAACTCAGTGATTGTAAAATTGTCAAAGTACATATTCCCACTTATGTAAGCTAGCGTGGTTGATTGTCCGTAAGTGGATGTGATAAGTTGCTACATAGCATTAAGTAGAATATAGCTTGTATGAAGTATTTATCAATCTTAACGTTAGATAAGGCGCCCATAGTGTATTAGAAACTTTCATTTAACTTAACAGTTCCGTGATATGTTTAAAATAAAGTAGTTATGTATTCAAAACACTAGTTAAATATTAAATAATTTTAAATGTGTTCTGAACTATATGATCTGAGTGTGAGAATCGGTAATAATTTAATTTTAGATAAATATTTCTATTTTCTCTGGTGTGTTGTTGAAAATTTGTTATTTTTCTAACTACATGATACTAATTGCCGTGTTTATTACGTTAGTTTTAAAATGTATTTACTAAACAGTTTTACTTGCAATGTTAATTAATAATAATAAATTTACCCAATTTGAAATTGATATTCGAGAATTTGGCGGGAATTTCAAAATGTTATGTGGTGCTCTTGTATTATATTCGATATCTTAGTGTTTTAACGTGTTATATTAGATGTTTTTAACGATATTTTATGTAATGTGATGCGACGAAGCTGCTAGGATGTAGTGAATATGATATAAAAGTGCTTTACAATGTTTTCGTTTGCTACCAAAATTCTCAGAAACGATTAACAGTGTGGCCATAACACTATTGATGGTGACGATTTGACTTACTGACGGATACTGACTAATCTAAAGAGACTAAAGACGTGAAGAAAATTATAACTCGACACTGGCAACAACGGGTCGTATAAGTAGCTGATTGCCAATAAATAAAAAGAAGAAGAAATTGATTTTCATACGAACTGTATACTTATATGGTGATAAGTAAGAAAACATTACATTTACCTCTTAATTTCCATGGATTGTAATAAGTAAAGCAAAAGGGATATGAATATGAAGTTGTAAAAGAAGGCAAATTTCGTTACGCTATACCATATCCACTTGACCAGTGTGGTACAGTATAGACATGCGCGAAACAGTACTTCGCGAAGTGATGTTATATGGCATTACGTTTCGTGCCGAGGAATATTACATTTTACCATTACTTCAAACATCACACATGACATTTCATTTAATATAAGCCTTAATGTAATAAAAATAGAGCTCAAAATAAATATTTATCGACCGCAGACGCAGCGCGGTCCAGTCGTTCTATCCCTCTCACTCTCCCGAAAAGACACACGGCGCGTTTGAGAGATAGATAACCATTACCAAATTACCGAACATTGCAGAAATACAGAACAGTACACGAGTGTTCGGCGTCATGTTTAATGTGATGTGTGATGTTTAATGTCATGTCATGTTTAGTCGCGCAATGTGTAATATGACAGTACGCGGTGGGGTAATATTACGTGTGATGCATCACTCGCATTACTTACACATGTCTAGTACAGTAGGGCAATTTAACTTACATTATAGACTATTTTTCGATTCTAACAATGGTACGTTTGAGGTCTAAAGAGAAAACATATATGCTTCTACTCGTTTTGTGATAGTTAAGCTTACGACTTCGTTCGCGTTAACGTAGATTTTACCAAAATTGTTTTCTGTGACTCGGCAAGTATACTTTGTCTTTTATGTAAGTTATCTCATATCCTTTTAAGTATCCCTTATAACGATATTGTAATTTCAAGGCTACCCCTCACCACCAGAAAGTGGAACAATTAAGCTCTCATACGCATTTATTATATTAGTTACGATACAGTTGGCGCCGATACTCCTTGAATATGTTTTTGATTGACGCCAGGGGACTTGGCAATGGGCAGGCCACATCGCTCGACGAACCGACAACCGTTGGGGAAAAAAGGTTCTCGAGTGGCGACCACGAATCGGACGACGCAGCGTAGGACGACCCCCCACTCGGTGGACTGATAACCTCATCAAGGTCGCAGGAAACCGTTGGATGCAGGTGGCTCAGGACCGTTGTAGATGGCATTCTCGTGGGGAGGCCTATGTCCAACAGTGGACGTTTACGGGCTGATGGATGGATGGAAGGGGACTTCTTGAAATGGACCTAGGTCGACCTAGAGTTCTTTTATAATAACCATAGTGTTTGCGTTGCATTTTACCCATCACCAGTCACCACAAAGGATGAAGAGTTGAGAGCACAATTCTAATAATAAGTGACATTTATGTTAAGAATTTAAGTTTAATTTATATTTGAAGGCTTTAGATTTATTAATTTAACGGTCTACCACTTGGTACCAATCCTCGGCTTAATACTTGAGCAATCTTCTACTACAATACGTTAAAATTTAAAATCCGTGACAGTTTATTAGACAATTCATTGAAATTATTTATGTTTAAATCAGTCTTTAAGTTATAAAAGTAGATCACAACAGAACGAACCACGCAATAGGCTATATATTTCGATTGCAACGAAAACGGTTGTATGCAATCGACTAAGGAAAATTTTATTAAAATTTAGGGCTGCAACTTTGCATTTTTAAAAAGGTTGGTAAATTTTAAAAAGGTTTTTGCAAGACACAGTTTTTGTGTATGTGTATGTAAGTTACCTAGGTATGTATTTACTTAGGTATGTGAAATGACATTAGGTAGGTACATACGTAGGCGTGTATTTGTTAAAACCACGATTATTTAGAAAAAAAACTTTTTAGAATATTAAAATATTCATGTTCTTGTAGAAAATAAGTATTTTGTTTAATAACAAAAATGTATAATTCTTTTAACAGCTCTTAATAGATACCAGACTGTTCAGAGCTTGGTGTGACGTCACACAGGTAGTGTGCGACAGGGAAATGTTCTACGAACCGAAATTAGTCGATCGTCTCTTTTCAACGTTTTCTTTTTCACGTGTAAAATATTTTTCACCGTGTACACGTGTGTAATAACAGCGAACATACGTGTCCCTAGACCATAGACTTAGAAACAAAAAGAAATAACGAAATCTAATACAATTTTCTTTAACTTCGATGCCTAAATATTTTTTTTTCATGTTTTGTTTTTACTAGGGTGAAGCAGAAAATGTAATGGCAACATTACAGAACTGAAAAGCCAAGAATGAAAAAAATAAGACGTATTTAAATACAGAAGGATATACTTTTAGATATTTCCAGGCAGGAATGACATTTTCCCTGGTCAAGTTGAATTTTTAAGATCGGTTAATAGTTTCACAGATTATATTTTACATCCAATCAAATAAACTACCTACCTTTTTTTTTGTTATTTTAAGAATGTGAATGTTTCTATAAAACTTATTACAAATATCGATTTTCAAAATTTCTACTACAACAGTATACCAAATTTTTATCGATGCCTACCTTTAGCAGTATTATCAATTTTGTTTATATAGGCAATTAAAAATCTGGTCTCTCTTGATATACAATTAGTTAATAGTAGCTCATTTGATAGAGTTCATGTTTAATAATGAATTATCTTATTTTTTTTTTATATAAACTATATATACCTACGCACACCAGAGAAAAGTAGTTATATTGTGATGTGTTTTGTTACAAATAAGTCTTTATGTATGTGGTCCTGTGTACAAATAGTGTTCGGAATTACGTATTCGTTCTGAGTGATACAAATAATAAATATTGCATTTTAAAAGTGGTCATATAGTATTGTACTGGCGAAGTCTAATAAAAAAAAATCAGTAAAATGTATGCGCTTTATTTAATTAAATAAATAACCTAAGAAATCAAGTTATCAAAGAGTTTATACTGGTTTTTACTCGATTGCGTGACGCAAAGGAGGATGGTATGTACGTATGTGGCACTCTAGATACAAAACGCGTGGCCCGATTTTGATGGTTCTTACATCTATCAATCTGTCTTAATCTTGGGAGTGTCACTAAAGACATGGCATTACTGAAAATTAAGTATGGCGACTATTGTAAAAATGTGTGTGAAAAATAAAATAATTAAAGTTTGTAAACTAACTATGTCATGTGTATCATGGAATAGGTATTTGAAAAGTATTTCTAGGTTTGTTTTAATGGTTTCATTTAGAATGACTATAATCTATATCTATTAAAAATATACCGTCTAACTAAAAAGACAATAAAGAATTTAAAAAACTCGACTGCGTAAAAATTTACATTAAGTTTTAACTGAAAAGAAACAAGTCCAGATCAGTATAAATAAATTTGAATGCGGAACATAGAAATTTTAACAAGCAGAACCCATTAAATAAATAACCCAGATGAAATCGCCCAATAATGTACATACATACATACATATCATCACGCCATATCCCTTGCAGGGTAGGCAGAGAGAACAAAGTGCCAGAGAACTCTATCCTTGCATACTTCACTCGCTTCCTCAACATTCATAATTCTCTTCATACACGCTCGCCGGTTTCGGAGACTCTTGACTCCACCTTCCTTTAGTACATGACCGATCTGGTCTAGGTAGGTTAGTCTCGGTCTCCCCCGGTACCTACATCCTTCCACTTTCGCATTGTATATCTTCTTAACCAGACGTTCGTTTGGCATTCTTTCCACATGTCCGAACCATCGGAGCATGCCCTTTCGCATCTTTACACCAATACTCTCTTTCATACCTACTCGCTCTCTTACGTCGTCGTTACGAATGCGGTCGTTCAGCCTAACTCCACAGATTTTCCGCAGAGATCGCATTTCGACCGCATTAATTTTACTTTCATACTCTTTTCTGCATACCCAACTCTCGCTTCCATACAGTAATGTTGGGACAAGCACTGCGTTATGTATTGCTACACGTGCCTTTTGGCTGAGGTGGTGGCTGCCGAGAAGTTGCCCCAACGCTCCGTTCACTCTATTTCCCGCATTCACTCTTCGCTCTATATCAGTGGTGTACCTTCCATCTTGGCTAAATCCACATCCAAGATATACAAATTCATCCACTTGCTCTAGTATATCATTACCTATTGTTACTCTTACATCTGTTCTGGCTTCGTCTCTTTCAAAGACCATTATTTTGGTTTTGCTCACATTCACGCGTAGACCAATAACCCAATAATGTAATTTATTTAAATATTTCTTTTTTCGATAATTTGATAATCTGTCGGAATAGATTGATACAATTTTTTTAAAAGGACTATTAATAAAAAAACAGATGTTTGCTTTTGTTAGAGCTATACGCTCGCGATTCCGTTGAATATTTTACGTGACAGATTTAGACCGAAGAATATAAAATATATGCTGCTTTGCAGTTTCACTCAGTATTTTTAAAATATGTGATCACAAAGAATCCAATGAAAATGACTGCTAAAGAAATACGTAATAATAATTTATGATTAACCTTATAGGGTTCATTGGTATTTAATTTATCTCATTACGTTTTTTATTTTCTTTATTGCTTAAGGTGGCAAACGAGCTAGCAGCACACCTGATGGTAAATGTCACTGCCGTCCATGGACCTTTGCTATAACTAAGGCTATAGCTAGGTGTTACTGACGTTCATGAATCTTTGTAATGCCAGAGGTACAGCTAGGCTGTTGCCTACTAACCGAAACCCACCTAGAAAGTTGAGCTACCGGCTTTCTTACACACCGAATGAAGAGCAACAGCACTTTGCCACTGCTCAGACGTCGGTTTTCTGCGGGCTTACGAATCTACATATATAGACAATTTAAGTTTGCATTTTCATTTAAATGTTTTGCTGCTATTGCTGTTTCTGCCAAGACAAGTACTTCTATGAGTTTTAAAATTGCAATATAAATTCAAAATTTACAAAAAATCACGACGTGAAATACTAATACTATAAAAAGCGATGACTACAGATTTTATGTTGGCCCGACGAAAATATGTACATTTCTTTCATCGTATATATTGCAAAAGTGTTGGCAATAGTTTTATTATCGGCCGACTGGCTGTTAATCCTCCTAGGAAATGTATTTGTTGATCTGACGGCATCAGATTAAGTTAGCTCAGGTTTATGTTAACTTAAGCTTAAGCTCGTAGTCGTTATTTACGACATCCATGAGCAATTTAAGTTTTAGGCAGTATTTGCAGCCGCCATCATACAGCAACATAATCATCATCAGGGCCGGCTTTACCTATAGTGTAGACGGTGCGGTGCACCCGGGCGCCGTGTGTTAGGGGGCGCCGAATGACAGGTTTGGGTAGGTTACTCTGTCGCCATGCTCACTGTAACTTCATAATCCGATAGCGATTACCTGATTTTGTGTCAAAACAACGAGACTAAGCATGCGACAACGCATTCCACTGAGGTTCGGAGTTTAGTCGAACGTGTTGTATCAACTTATTCCATTTTGTTCCCCATTTTGATACAAGAGGGCGCCAGGTTATTGATTGCACCCGGGCGCTACATGTGCTAGAGCCGTTCCTGATCATAGAAACATAAGCGAACATATGGTAATAAAAACGAAACAAAACGCGTGTAGCTGACATAGCAACAAAATGCGTGTAAGTGTAATGAGCAGTGGAAAAAAAATAAATAAATAAAAAATAAAATAGCCCGTTGCATAAGTACGCCGAAATGGCAGTAGGCATTATATTACTCAACAAACCTTAAGAGAAAAAGTTTCTCGAGTGGCGATCGGTATTTGACCGTGCTACCGTTATACACAAGAACGGTTCTTCACGAGGTGGATTGACAGCATTGTAAAAGTCACAGAAGACCACTTGATGCGGACGGTATGGGACTGTTCTAAGTATCATTTCCGTGGGGAGGTCTATGTCCAACAAGGAACTACGATATGCTGATGGATGGACAGATTTTTTATGAATAACAAGTGTAATATACACTTGAATGCACAGATTACTGTTTTTTTATTTGAATAATTTGCTGTTTATACATACTGGATTAATCAAATAAAAAAATAAACTATCTGCATGTCATTAGAAACTAGGAGACCCAAACAAATACATATACATACAAAGACACAACAAATGTATAATATCCTTCTTACGGCGAGTTCTATATACATATTTACATTGCCTCATGCATCTTTTCTAGTGGGGGTAGGTAGAGCCTACGGATTGCCACAAACCACGATCCTGGCATACCTCTATTCCTTCATTCACTCTCATAACCGTCTTCATTCATGCTCTACGATTACACGCTCTTAAAGTTTAGTAGTTTTAATAATAATATATTATTAAAAATGAATAAGGTCATATACTGTTTCTGTTTTGAGATAAAGTAATATAATATTTCACCACCTGTTCACCTGTTTCTCTTCCGGGAGTGTCGTAAAAGACGATTAAGGCATATAAGTAGATAACATGAACGAAAAGGAAAACTCGAAACAAAACATCAAACTACCTGACTAGCGTGTACAGTATCTATTTACTCCTATCTATTGGCCTATTAGTCAATTTTGCTTCATGTCTCCCGCTTTGCATAGGAGGGAAGTGGAAATCCTTCAACTCCTGTTTTTCTTTTCTAATTAAATTTGTTGCGAGTCCCAAGACACTTAAAAGCGTTTCCCGGGACTTCCTGAGGGTCAAACCTCAGTGTCTTTTATGGAGACCATTGTGGATCCTGGCTTACAGGAGTTACAGTGGTGGGATTAGTTCCATTAAAAAAAATAGCGTGTACAGTAATAGATCGACCCTTAATTAGTAAAAGACAAAACTCTTTGTTTTTTTTACAAAGGCATAAAGCTCTCTTAACTCGCATAACTAAAGTAAGGTAGTAGATTAAAATTGCGGTCTAAAAATTATCCCAGACACTAAGTTTTCTAGTAGCGTTTCCTTCATCACTATCCTAAATAAAATAAAAAAAAATCGAGTCGGTAAACGTTAAGAAATCAAGTATCTGTTACAAATTAATCAGTCATGAACCATGAACGCTGTCTCCAGGTAATTCATATCAAAAATTAACTACAAAATGTAACCATTTAATCGAAGAATTCCGTTCTTTCTATGTCTATATAAGTAATTTAACATTATTACAATAGAAGACCTATTGGAAATATGATGAAACTGGGGGATGTAATACCTGTCTCGGTTGACCTTGCATCTGTTTTTTACTGAAACAAAAAAAATGTTTTGCACAACGAAAAGTATTGTGAAAAGTCAATCTATTTTAAACGACGCAAACGATTAGAATTGCGTGACCGTCTTTAGTTTTGCTCATCGAATATCAATGCCTGTTGTCTACAAATGTACAACGTTATTATACATCACCTTGAATTCTCCAATTTGATATAGTTATGTAGGTACTGAGAACTGCGACTTAATTGTAATGTGACGACCGCGGAAGATGCACACGACGAGAATATTTAATATCAACCAATATACCTAGGTAGGTGTTACATCTACATACAATATGTGCTCATAATAATTGATCACGAAGTATCTACAATTTTATAGACATTATCCTCCTTATGTAATTATATAACTATGTTCAAAAGTCATTAATATTTTTATTCTATATCGTGTGTGATGTTTACAGATCTGCTTTTTTATGGTAGGCTATGTTCTGGACACATCTTGCCCGTTCAATCAGGGACAATGAAAGGGCGGCGTGCGACCCCATAATCCACCGTATTTCCACCCATTGGACTGGCCACTGGTATGATTCCTCGACCTTGGTGGCTTTCAAATATGAATGATTTTAATTGAAGAGAAATAAAGTGATTCCTACCTAGTTGAGCATAATTTGTTACCAATCACTCATGTGGTATAGAGTTATTAATACTTTCTAGGTTCTGGCGCTACTCCTCTTTACCGCTGGAGTGAAAACATCTAAAGCACCACCAAGTAAGTGGGAGCAGCACAGCGTTTTCATGTTACTAATTCCAATTGCCCAAAAACCTCCTAAGCGTGGCGATTGTTAGATAATTGTGCCGTTGATAAGGGCTATACCTGCCACACATCTACAAAATTCTAATTATAGGTGTAAACTTCGAAAAAACCTGAGAAATCGATTCTCAGTTATAAAGGTATGAAAATTGCTACTAATATATGTATTTTAATGTAAAGCCGTCGGGATCTAATTATAATTATCAATAGAGGTTTCTCATATGTCAAGATACTAGTGCTCGGTCCAATGGGAAAGGAACACGGGTTATGAGGCCGCACGCCGCCAATCCGTCGCCCTTTTTTTTTTTTTTTTTTTTATTGGTGGGCTATGGGTGCGTCTCGCCCCGCCAAATCGGTCCGGGGTGACGGAGAAGGCGGCGCGTGATCCCATAGACCCACCGTAAAATCCTCTCTCTTCGCCGTGCGAGCGGACCACCGGTACCCGATCTTTGTCTTCGGTGGTCCGTTCGGCGGTTTACCCTCGCGGGTTCCTCTCGTCGACGCCCCGACAGATTTCGCCGTCGGGGCGTCGCCCTCACGCGGTGGCCTCGCGTCGGGTGACCGGACAATTCCCCGGTCCGATCACCCGAGGCCTGGGTTAGGGCGGCATCAGGCGCAGGTATTCGCGCCTGCGCCGCCCCGGCCGCTGGCGGCGGCCCGGGTCGCGGGAGTCCTCCCTGACTCGTTCCGCCGCCTCCTTCCGCGAGATGACAGCCTCGCAGAAGGCGGCGACCGCGTCCCAATTCCTGACGCTGTCGACCATCGCCCTTGCGACAGCCGGCAGTGACAGGTCGGCACCGATAATAGCGACGAGGTCGCGGCGCTGCCCGTCCCAGCCCGAGCATTCCTCGAGCGTATGTTGCGCCGTGTCCTCGTCACTACTGCAATGATGGCAGCCCGGAGTCCACTCCCTGTACACGACCGTGTGCAGGTATTTCCCGAAGCACCCGTGCCCCGTCAACACCTGCACCAGTCGGAAGGCGAGGACCCCGTGCCGCCGCTCCATCCATTTCATCAATACGGGCCGGAAGGCTTCGACGGTCAAGATACCGTGTCTAGGCCTCTCCAACCGCGTAACCCAACGGGCGATGACGTCTCGGCGGGCGTCCTCGCGCCAGGTGGCTATCTCGCTCAACGATGGGGAGCCACCCTCCTCACGCGCTGAGGTAACCCGCCGGTAGAGGTCGGAGAGCATCTCCGCCTCTAGGTCCCACGGGGGTGTCCCGGCCAATAGGCACGCCGCCTCTGTCGACACCGTGCGGTACCCGCGAATGGCTCTGACCGCCATGGCTCGCTGTGGCCTCCACAGAACCGCCCTGAGCTGGGCGTTCAGAGCCCTCGCCCACACGGGTGCGCCGTACATGGCCATCGAGCGGATGACCCCCGCATACAGCCGTCGGCCCTCGAAACTGGGTCCGCCCACATTCGGCATGAGCCGAGAAAGGGCGGACGCCGCGCCGACCAGCCGGGGAGCAATCTGTCGGAAATGCTCCCGGAACCACCATCGCCCGTCGAGCACCAGACCCAAGTACTTCATATGGGCCTGGATGTTGATCTGGATGGAGTTGACGACTAACGAGGCGCCGGTTGGCAGCCTTACGCGTGGCCCATGGAATAATAGGGCCTCCGTCTTATTTAAGGCCACCCTGAGCCCCAGCGCCTCGATTCGCCTGACCATCTCCTCGGTGCCGAGAGTGGCCAGGCTCGCCGCCTCTTCGAGTGTCCTGCCCCGGGCTGTGACGAGCGTGTCGTCAGCATAGCACACCAAGCTCAGCCCGGGGGAGAGACTCCCTCTCAACGCCCAGTCGTACCCGATGTCCCACAGAGTCGGCCCCAGAACCGACCCCTGTGGAACACCGCACGACATGGGCGTCCGCACAATGTCCCCTGCGGGACCCGCGCAGAGGATACTGCGCCCCTCCAAATAGTCTGCCACCAGCCGCCTGAGGTACAGGGGCACTCCATTCCATTTCCTCCAGCGTTGAACAGTTGCCTGAGGCGAGGCTCGAAGTGCTCGAGGAGCGACGTCAACACCCGGACTGGTATTCCGTCCGGGCCGGGGGCCGTGGTGGCGGAGCGAATCCGCGCCACTGCCGCCCCCACTTCCGACTCCGTCACGGGTGGAACACTCTCGTCGTCGGCCTCCCGGTCTTGATCTGGCGAAGCCATGACCGGGGGCGTGTGTCCCGACTGCCGTGGAAATAGCTCCTCGATCACCCTACAAAGGAAGTCGGGCTGGAGGGTCTCGGTGAGGGGGGGGCCCTGCGCGCGAAGCTTGTTCAGCGACGCGCGATACGGGCGACCCCAGGGGTCACGGTCGAGACCGTCCAACATCTCCTGCCAACTCGCATCCTTGGCGGCTCGGATGGCCAGCCGAAAGGCAGTACGCGCACTGCGGTACGCCTCGTACAGCTGGCCCTCCCGCTCAGCGTCGCGGTGACGCCGCCGGCTGTGGGTGTAGGACCTTCGGGCACTGATACACGCCGCGCGAAGGTCCGCCAGTCTTGGGGACCACCAGTAGACCCCCTGCCTCGGAGGTAGACGCCGCACCCTGGGCATGGCCGCATCGCAGATCTGCGTTAATGCACTGCGGATGCGGACAGCCTCAGCGTCTACTCCGTCCGCTGGGGGCGGTGAGGACAGCCACGTGTGAACGATGGCCGCCTCCGCCAGTAGGTCCCTATCAAGACGACCCACAGCCCACCGCGGAAACGCGGGAGCTCCGTCCGCCCTGTGACCCCTACCGGGTTCCCGGGGGGAGACCTCCATCCGGATGTACCGGTGGTCCGACAGGGTCTCCGCCTCCTCCAGGACACTCCAGTTCCTCACCCGTGGCGCGACAGCGGGGCTAGCGAACGACAAGTCCACTATCGACCCGCCCTGCTGCCGCACACACGTGTTCGCTGAGCCCCTGTTAACAACACAGAGGCCCAGTGAAGCCGCCCACTCAACGACCGCCCGTCCGCGGTCGTCCGTCATAGGGGACCCCCATGCCGTGGATTTGGCGTTGAAGTCCCCCAGGACTAGGACGAGGCCCGGTGCCAGTCGCCGTATCGAAGCCTCCAAGGTGGTGAGGGAGGCCCTGAAATCGTCCATTCTCCTGTTAGGGGAGAGGTAAACGCTGTAGAGTGTGACCCCTCCCCATTCCGCAGCGACAAATTCTTCGCCCCTATCCAAAAAGGATAAGGACGGGAAGTGCCGCTGCGTTGAGACGACGATTGCCGCAGTTCCGTTTCGGCTGACCACCCAATTGGGGCGATCAGGCATGACGTACGGTTCCGCGACTACGGCTGCACCAATCGACCACTCCGCCATGGATTGCAGGAGGAGATCCTGCGCTCCGGCGGAGTGGTTGGTGTTGGCCTGCAGGAGGTGAATGGATTCTGCAGCCATTAGTGGGCCGTATCCATCACCTCCGCCTCGCCAGTGGGCGATCGGGCCGCGCTAGGAGCGGGAGCGGCCGTGGTCGAAAGGCCGCCCCGCCCCTTTGGGGCCGAAGCAGGAGGTCTGCACGCCCCAGAACCCATGCGGTGCTTGGCGGGCTTATTGCCCGCCGCACACGCGGGGCAGTGGGGCGGGGCGGCGCAAGATGCCGCCACGTGCCCGGTCTGACCGCAGCGGAAACACAATCCGCCGCAGTCGAAGCAATTGGTGCACGTCGGTCGAGTGTGTCCGACCGCCATGCACTTATAGCACCTCGCAGGCCGGTGCCCAAGCACGGTTACCCGCGCCGAGCTCCAGCCCACGAGGAGCCTGCCTGAGCCGGCCAGTTGCCTGACCGACTCCACCGGGCACTGCGCCCAGGCAGCACCTACGCCACCCGGACCGGGACGAATGGCACCGACCCGGACGGTGTCTATGGGACACCCGGTTTTCGAGGCAATAGCCTCCCGGATGTCTTCCACCGTCACGGAGTCGTCCAGACCCGAAATGCGCATTTCGGCGCACTTGACGGGCCTGGCGATCCTGATGCCACCCTCCTCGGCGAACAGACCTCGCAGCTTCTCAGCTACGCTGTCAGCCGTCTTGGCGCCCTCGGCCCCTGGGAACTCGAGGATTCGAGCCCCCGTCCGGGCCTTGCGGGTCCTGGCTTCGACGCCTCCAATATCGGAGACGTCTAGCTCCCGCCGGGCCTTCCTCAAGACGGCCTCGTAGCTGAGGCCCTTCTCGGCCGCCTCAGGCAGCACAGTGATCACCACTGCGGCTGTCTTTGGCGGCTTGAGCCCCTTGCGCGACCTCTTCTTCTTGTCGCCAGCTCCTGCCTTGGGAGCGGAGACCTCAGCGGCGCGCTTGGCCTCCGCTCTCCTTTTTTGGCCGCGACTCCTTCTATCGCGCTCGGCCACCTGCCAACCCTCTTCGGGTACGGCAGTCGTGCCAGACGCGGCAGGCCTTGTCGCAGCCTCGCTGGTCGTCGCCGGCGGTTTCGTTGCGGGCGGCTTCAGCGGTCCGGCAGGAGCCAGCGCCGTCTTCCTCCTCAGGGCAGGTCCCTTCGGAGCGGGGCCGGGGCCTTTGGGCTTAAGCCCGGCCGCGGCTGCAGCGTAGCTCCCCACGCGGCCACCCTGACAAGGCAGCGGGGCGGGGGCTGGTGCCGTATGTGGCCGCTTATCTGCGGCAAGAGGCGGCCGGACACGTGGTTCTGGAGGCAGCCTTGCCTCCAGAACGGCGAAGCGCACATCGACAATTTTGCCCACTGCGTCGATTATCGCGCGCAGGGACTCATCCGGCAATCCCCCCACCGCAGGCAGCGGGGTTGGCAGCGGGGTTGGCATCGGGGTCGGCAGCGGGGTCGGCGCCTCCGGTTGAGCCTCCACCGGGGCCCGCTCCGAGACGCATGGCGACTTCTTCGCCGCGGCGCGAGTCGTCCTCCTCGCTACCGGGACAGGTGTCGGCTCGGTGGCCGTGACGGCTTCAGCCGGCGGTGTGCCCTCCGCAGCGGGGGGCGTCCTCCTCGCCGCAGGGACGGGTTTCACCGCGGCAGCTGTTTTGCGCGCCTTGGCCGACGGCTTTGGCGCAGGCGATAGGAGCTGCGCCATCTGGGCCCGCAGGTCGGCCATGTCTTTGGCCAACATGCGGTTTACCTGACGCAGCGACTCCAGCTCGGACCCCAACTGGCGGTTCAGGTCCCGCAGGCCTGAGACCTCGCCACTAAGGCGGACATTTTCAGCCTGCAGGTCCAGGGGGCCGTTGCTCGCAGCAGGCGCCGCCTCACGCCGAGGAGTCACCGACCTTCTTCCAGCTACTGCGGCCCCTCGCCCCCTGCGAGAAGCCGGCACCTTCGGTGGAGGCATGATGGTCCCGCTCCCCTCGGAGTCGGCGCCCGAGCTGCCTCCCTTGCTCAGGGGGCGCTTTCGCACCTGCGAGGGGCGGGCCTCCTCCCTGGTCTTCTCAGCCGCCGCCACAGGACGCGGCGACGACTTAGCGGGGGCTTTAGCGTCCGACGCGCTATCTCCTCTGGACGGCCCTGCGGATATACCGCCCTCGTCCATCTTAGCGGCAGATCTGCTGCCCCCATCTACGGACGGCTCTGCGACGTCACTGTCGCCCTCATCCGTAGACGGCTCTGCAGCATTTCTGCCACCGTCCTCCTTTTCAGCGGCGGCAGCCTCTCTCCGCGCACGCCGCTCCTCCATCCTCCTCTTGTAGCTGGAAGCCTGCCCCCGGCTCTTCCTGGGCGACTTCCGCTTCACTTTTTGGGCCTCCACGATTTGTGCCGGGCCCTTGGCGGACGCCTCAAGTCCTGAGGACGAGGCGTCGTTGTCAGTTTTTCTTTGGCTTGACAAGGCCGTGGTGTGAGAATCACACAGATCGTCGGTGAAAAAGGTTTTTTTTAAGTTGGTATCCATATGATTCCCACGAGTAGGGGAGATACACTACGTCAACCCGGGCAGAGATCCCTTTACCCGGGCAAGCCTACATTTACCAACCAGGGGGGCAGCCGGTGCCCTGGCTGGAGCGTGCTAACGACAGAACAACCCATCTGCCATGCATCTTCTCGCCGCACGCCAGAACTTAAGATTCTGGGTGATTTCCGAGTCCGAATGTTACTTCGAACTCTTTATAGAGGTTGTCTTCCTCGCGGTCCGGGCGGTTAAGCCAAGACCCTCGCTCCTGAAACTAAGACAAGCAAAGAATCAGGTTTACGATGTGTGGGCGGTGGCAAGTGCCTGCCCAGCCCTCAAATGAATGAGTGACTGAGCCCGTCCCGATATTTCGCGTCCTATAACCTCTACTACGACTGTAGTAGAGTAAGGAGCGAAATCGCGCAGATATTCGCTACGGACGACAGTACAACAGAAGAACTGGGGACCGCCGCCCGCACCCAGGGTACACCGCGTGGAGGTTTCTGGGATAGTACCCCGCCAATCCGTCGCCCTGGATAATGGGCGGGATGTGTCCAGACCATGACCTAGGGGTGATCGATACGATGCGATATTTCACAATATTGACACAGCACTATACGGTATATCGTTATTTTATACGACATTCGGCCCATGCGATACGTTTGATATATCGCATTCGCACAAAAATATCGCATTAACGTATCGTATCAAATTATGACAAACTTTTTAATTTTAATATTCGGATTTACATTATAACAAAAGGTGATAAAACACTGCCATTGAATATTTTGTTTTGTGTAACAAGAGCAGTCGACTTTGGTTTAGACATGCAGGTAGACTTAGATTATTTTAGATTTCATCATCATCATCATAGCTTATAAACGTCCCACTGTTGGGCTCGGGCCTCCTCCGTAATGGGAGGGAAATTAACCTACTATACCGCGCTGGTCAGACGTGTTGGTATAGGATGTTGTTTCGAGTTTTCCTTCTCTCGCATAGATGTTATATGCGTTTTATATCCCTTAGTCGTCTCATGCAATCACCCACGGTTAAGATATGGGGTGGTGAAAGGTATTCTTATTCCGTCATCACACGGAAAATTTTAGTTTTATACTTAGGTATTTAAAATACATATAGGTACCTAAATATTTTTCCTATTAAAAGTGGAAGAATATAGTAAAAACATTAAAAATATTGCCTTTTGCATTGATAAACACTTATGATATCGCATACCGATTGAAAAGTTTACGATAATATTACGATATCGATACAAATGGAAGCAATAATATTGCGTATACAATACATACTAATTCGATACATTTGCGGTGCTATATATCGATACAATACCCTATTTCGGCCATCTTTACCATAGCCTGCCAAAAAAGGTACGTTTTGCCTTAAAATTATACGATTATTATTATACATTTTGAGATTATGAACTATTAATTTTTAAAAGAGTAAGTAGCAATGATAGAACTTTGTCTTGAGCATGATTATTTTTTTTAGTATATCAGAACTTCCTGGTCATCTTTTTCATTAGGAATATCATTGTAGACTGTTAACTATAATATATGACAGATATTGCAGGCATTTTAACTATGTATTTGGTTTAGCGCTTACCTTGAACTGAAATCTCATTAGATTTATTTAAATTTCGTTGTAAGGTGAAGGTAAAGCCACACCAAATTCAATATTAGTATAGCAACCATGAATTTATTTAATTATAAAAACTGCGTAACGAATCATCTTCTTCGCCTTGTCTGATTTATTAAGGGCGGCCCTGGTTCATTGGCCAATACAGTTTATTTTAGACTTACTCGAAAAACCTTTACTTTCTACAACCAACAGAAAACATTCGGTACTTTCTTTGTTTCAACACAGTCTTCGAATATTTGCAAAATTTGGACAGCTCAGATATTTCTTTATAGCACGGAATCCGAAAACTGATATCCAAATCTTCAAGAAATATCAGCGATGACTTACGGCACAGAAATGTAGCCACTAGGTATATGTTGGCTCCATATGGTAACTCAAAGTTGCGCAGCGTAATTTGTAGGATCAACGATCTTGATTTCTCAAGTAGAGAAATTCCGGAACACGGAGATCGGTAGCAAAATGAATGCAACCAACATATGCAGGTACTTAACATCTTACAGTGCAATGTGGGCTTATCTTCTACTGGAATGGCTAATGAAATGACGTGGGAGCTGCTGGTAGCATATCGCCCTTTAATATGACAATCTTCTTCGGATGTTGATTCATGGATAAATACCTATCATTAGGCAAATGGTTAATCGTTTAGATTAGGCGCTACACATGTTCTTTTCCATATAGACACTTATGCCATCTTGTCACTTCGTATTTTCGGGTCTTTGGCATTTTAAGCATAATTCATCTTGAGTATTCTTTTGCCCCTTTACCATTGTACGAGTATGTTAATTTTACTTTAAGATAAACAAGTATTGGTCTTGAGTTCCTGTGACATCTTTGCAGTTTTATTTGATGTAATCAATGAAAAAAATGAGAAGGGACGATTAATTAATAGTGGTAGATATCCGGTATGTCTTAGGCCTATATTGAATGAATTGAACAAGTATATAGGTACCTACAATCAAAAACTTATCGGGTCGAAATTTGAGGTGCGTAGGCGAAAAACAAAAAAAGTTGAATATACGAGTATGTACATGCAGGTCGTACAGTATTGCAGCCGTTCACGTCAAATAAAGCTCATGTCACACAATATAAAAATTTGGTTAAAATGTATTAGGATAACCTGGCGTAAATCTATCTAGTGTATTGTCTCGCGACAGTACACTAGAAAATAGACCCATATTAGGCCCCATAAAAAAACTATATAACTGCTTGCCTATCTACTAATGATCATTGTGGTCGCGGCCAACTGTTTGCTGGTTTATATAAGTTTTGATTACATCTATGTAGGTTATTAGATATCATTGTTAAGGGAAAACGTATTATTATAGGTGTGATACAATGCAATGCGGTAGCTGGATATATAAAACGACAAAATCATTGAAAAATAATATTGAGCCGCTGTGACTATACTAACTCTGGTCATTAGATTACTTTGACTTGCTTTCGATAATTTGATAAGTTATTTTCGTTTATGATTTAGCTTTTTTTTAATCCCCACCCTGCACTAAGGAAATAATCCTTGTATTCTAAGGGATTTTACAAACATATAATTAACGAAGACAAATTACACCCAGACTCAGAACACTCTGTTGATCGCACAAAGTATTGTCCTGCATAGGGAATCGAACCCTCGGCACTGGCAGTGAAGGTCGGTATCTTAACCACTACACCATATGTGCAGTCACTGTACCTATATTAGTTATTATGTATATCATATTATTTTCCACACTTCCTGAGGACTGTAATAAAAATATGCAATAATTAGTTGTTTAACAATCCGAGGACAGATAATTTCATGGTTGAATAATTGTGTAGATTATGATGGTGCCACTTTAAACTTAGATAACTTGTGTAAAACAAAACGAGTTCATTTTAACTTAAATTACTTATACATTGTGCAGTGACGGATAGGCGATGTTATATAAAATGCAAGCGTCTGCGCCGTTCTCCTTTACTATTATGAACACCAAGGAAGGTGCGAGCGCAGTATTGGGCGGGAAATCGTAACGTTAACTTCACAAATTATTGATATAGTGTTGTGCTTTATATTCTTCGACGTTATAAAGGAAAACTTACTGAAGTGAAGTAGATAAACATGCTGAACGTTGCTACGATGTGGCATCGATTACTATTTGTAAGTATATTCGTTAAATATTTTTTTTTGAATTAATTTTATTTTAAAAGTTTTAAAGGATATATATAGATCATATTTATCTCAAATTCATTATGATTTTTAAATATTTTGAAGTACTGGAGGTACTTTACACTAATCCACTACGATTTTCTCATAAAATTTAATCCAAATTATTATTTAGCTCAAATTATCTTTTTTCTATATTTTTTTTGTTACACTATGATTATAACTCTATTTATTTTTTGCATAAATATTTATTTTTAATTATTCATCATCTCATATGTGCCACTGTTGGGCTCGAGCCTCCTCCGTAATGGGAGGAAAATTAACCTACTATACCAAGCTGGTCAGACGTGTTGATATAGGGTTTTGTTTCGAGTTTTACTTCTCTTGCATAGATGTTATATACCTTTTGTATCCTTTAGTCGTCTCTTACGATCACCCACGGGTAAGATAGGGGGTGGTGATTTGTATTCTTACTCTGTCACCAAACGGATAAATTTCATTTATTAGTTGCAAAAAATGCAAATGTTCGTTTGTTTCAACGACCTCAAAATTTTAATTAATGCGTAAAGCAATTTAAACATTAATGTTACCTATCAAATGACAAATTAAATAACATCAATCAATCACTGACGTTATGTCATATAGATTGTCTTAAGTACTACTTAAAATTTAGGCATCGTTTATAAAAACAGGTACTTCTCTAATTGACCCTTAATTATTGCTTTTCTGCTGAAAATTTGTAACAGTAATGAAAAAATATGAAATATTGAAAATATAAGGTCTTTTATATTGAATATTTTTATGCCCTAATTTATCTTATTTGGCTGAAAGTTAGCAACAGTATAATTTTTGACTGAAAATTTACAACAGTGATGTAAAAAAAAATAAAATAATTTAAAGCATATCTTTAAATTATTTTCCCTTATAAATATTAAAAAAAAAAGTTAAATTTAGTTGTGCTGTTTAAAACGCATTGCTATGTGCGATCGTATACGTATACATATATACTAATAAAACTCTTAGTGCTCAGATATGTGCATATACATATGTGTATAGTTTATATTCTTTAATTCCACTCTCATTTTTATCTCAATTCATTAGGATGACAATGTTAGATATAAGTTTTCTCTGCAATGAGAGGTAACTCAACATATCACGCTGGCCAAACATGTTCACATAGGCTTTTATTTCCGATTTCCTTTTCTTACATAGGATATTATCTACTTATCATCATCATCATAGCCCATATATGTCCCACTGTTGTGCTCGGGCCTCCTCCATAATGGGAGGGAAATTAACCTACTATACCGCGCTGGTCAAACGTGTTGGTATAGGGTTTTGTTTCGATTTTTCCTTCTCTTGCATAGATATTATATGCGTTTTATATCCTTCAGTCGTCTATTACGATTACCCACGGGCAAGATAGGGGGTGGTGAATTGTATTCTTACTCCGTCAACACACGGATAGTATATCCGTTTCTTACGTAGATATTATCTACTTATATGCCCTAATTATTTTATGTGCCATCAATGTAGAATCAAGGTATTTTTAATTTGTTTGCCCACAGTTTAACAAATTATTATTGCTTTAGACAAATAAATACGTGGTTAACTGTTTATTTTGAAAGTTCGTCACACCAAGGGATTACGCTATCAAAATTTTCACCGCGATTTATTTGACGGTTGCATATTATTAGTTTCACTTTCATTTCAATGTCTTTCACTAGATAATCAAATTGATTTTGTTATTATATCTATGAAAATCTATTATAATAGGAGCATAAAATAACTTTAAAATACACGAGTAATATGGATCTTGGAACTAGGATCCAATGAGTGGATATAACGAAGTGTACGACTCCCGAATGTGATGTATCAGTTTCGAAACTCAGTCTGAATTTTTCTACAAACAAATAATACAAAACAGTTCGTCTGCAATTAAACGTTAAGACTATTATAACTTTATTACGTGAAATGATTCGCAATGTTTTTGATTGCACGTAAAAAGGTCAGCAAGTTGCACTATATAGATCCGCTGAGAACATTTCAATGCTGTAATATTTTTTGTGATAAGGGATTACATGTTGAAAAGTGTGGGATTGATAGCAGTGATCTACAAGAGTACTGTTGCCTCATCAAGCAAGCATTTTACTTGCTACGTATTTTAAAAATCTTACATTTTGATTCTAATATTAGCCAATTTTCAAATTTATTTCATATAGTTTTTCATTGTAATATTAAAATTAAATTTCATTAAAATATAATTATTGATATTGGACATTAATTTAATGATAATAAACAAAAGTTGTTATGATTTTTAAATGAGATATGAATGCCATTTACAATTCTTTACAAAAAAAAAGTAACTCCATACACCTACTAAACGTCATAACTCATTTTTTGTGTTAGTTTTAGCGTTAGCTATTAACCGCAGATGGCTTTAACAGCTTTGCCCGGACTATGGGTGAGCGCTGATGGCACTCGACTCGGAATTATAACACGAGTACCTACTTCCTGTTATATAAATCATATCTATCTAAATAATAGTAGTCTCTAAATCAACAGATAATTTATCAAACAACCTTAATAACACAGCTTTTGGTGGAGCACTATACAGTAATCATTAAAACCGAAATAATAAAATATAAATAAATAAAATTTTACACGAAGAAACAATTTTTCAATTTATTTCAAACATTAACAAAATAAATAAACCATGTTTTCTAGCATTATAGAGATCCTCGATGAGAGAACAAAATAGATATGTAACACAAACATGTTTTCAAAATGTAATTTTTTTTTCATTATCATCATCACAGCCCATAAATGTCACACTGTTGGGCTAGGGCCTCCTTCGTGATGGGAAGGCAATTAACCTACTATACCACGCTGTTCAGACGTGTTAGTATAGAGTTTTTATATGTTCTTCGCTCGCTGTTATATGCGTTTTATATCCCTTAGTCGTATCGTACGATCACCCACGGGTAAGATATGGGGTGGTGTATAGTATTCTTACTCCGTCACCACACGGAAAGATTTTTCAGAGGATTTTTTTTAGATTTTTTTTGACATTTTTTTTTAAGTCCCGCGTAATTACGGCTAGCTAAATTATATGACCATCCATATCGTGACAGGTTTGAATATACATTTTTTATGGCAATGTAAATGGTGGCACCATTTACATTGCCATAAAAAATGTAAAAACTGACTAAAGAAACACTAGGGGAGTGAGCAACAGCTTCCTCCTAAGGAGCCTATAAAAGTAACTGGGACCGCCAATCCGCCTGTCAATTTGTTTATATATTATTTTGTTTTATTTTATGTATTGCTGTTATGTGCAGCTGTTTTTCCGTGAGATGACGAAGTATGAATATAATTCACCATTCCTTTTCTTGTCTGTGAGGGTCATAAAATAAGATTAAAGGATATAATATGCTTATAACATCTGCGCAAGAAAAGGAAAACTCGAAACAAAACCTTTTGGCAACCCGTCTGACCTGGTACAGTAGGTTAGTTTCCCTTCTATTGTAGAGGAGGCTCTTACCCAGCAGTGGAACGTATATGAGCTGAAATGATGATGACTTAACTATTAGCCGCAAATGGCTTTCATAGCTTTGTTCGGAGAGTGGGTGAGTGTTAAGGGCTCTCAACCTGGTTACCTACAAAGCACGGCGATTATTGCATTATAATTTCTTGTGCCTGACCTAAGTCCAACAGCAGAGGTTGATTAGTTGACTGATGGGTGGAAGTGAATATAATCAGCAATTTCAAAGACCATATTAATAGATAGTGTGTATTTGCTAGAATAACCCAATGGTGATTCACGTAATTCTAGACTCTATTGGAATTCAAGAGAGATAAGTTTACATCATTAGACGAAAGTATAATCAATTAAAATATTTACTTAGTGTGTGGGAAAACTGTATGGTGTTATAATATGACATTTATATAGTAGGTATAATATTGGTCAATGGATGTTGTAAGAGAACGTGTTTAGTGGCAATTTTCTTAATATATGTATATTAAAATAAGGTCATAATAGAATTTTACATTTTTGTCAAGGTAGATAAGTAACCTATATTAATCACAAGTTTTTAGTTACGAACATAGTTTTAGACCGGTGTATAGACAAAATATTAATAACATTTTTAATTATATTCGAATAGATAACAATTAAAACGAATTGCTTTTAATTCATTTTGCCTATTAATTTTTAGACGCGAAGATTCGATATTATTAAACTGGACGTTAATTACTATGAAGTCATAAACATTGTTTTTATTACGTTATTATTGAGACTGTAAGTATTCAAGTGTCTTTTGTTCTATAATGAGATCTAATATGCCAAATTAATCGTACGCTGAAGGTGATTGATTGACAGTGATGGATTTACGGCGCTAGATCCGCGAGGCCTGGGATTAGGGCGGCAAAATTATGGCAGAAGAGGATAAAAACAGATTAAAAAAGCTTGGCATATCTCGTGGTGCCTATGGTCAAATCAAACATAAATTCGCCACTGGAGTTGGTGATGAATATGTATAAATCTAATAAAGCCCACTTAATGTTTCTGATTAATTGATTTTAAATAATATAAATGTCATATTTTAATACATCTTTCCTAACTATTTACCTTTATGGACGTTCTTTATTCTTACAGTCAATACAGTATTTTTATTGTTAAAAATATTGATCTACAAGAAATGTTATTAAGGAACTGCTTGAGTTCGCTGGCTGAAAAACCAAAGACCCGCGTTATTTTTGGAGCTTTTCAAGTCTTTTTAACTAAAAGAATATCTGGTAGGGATGCGACAATTTATGATCTCTACAAACTTAGTTCAATCATAGATATTTCCGTCTGACACGTATCCGCTGAATTTGTTCTTAGTCTCTATCCCTTTATCTTATAATGTTATTAGTTCCACGTTATAATCTATTCATAGCAACGTAAATAGCAACTGGCAGCAAACGGTATGAAACCCTTTAAAAAGACATGATGAGTTTAGATGCTATATAATATATGTACCTATATAAATATAAAAACTATGGCGCGGATATTATTTTGAAGTCAATAAAACTGATTCGTTTCTGAAGAAACAAAATAGAGGGGTCGAAATTTGATAAGTTTACACGTGCCAAGTCAGGACAGGCGCGCTAGTAGTTATTTCACAAATTAATCACTCACGTTTCATCTTCAATATTCTTTTCCGTAATGAAGTTCCTTGTTCATTAGCATTTTTTATTAATTTTCTTTTGTTGTCATTGCCAATTGGTTTTATATTTAAATTAGTCAGCAAATTAAAACAAGGAAATCACTTGATGATGCATTAACAACCACTTTACATATCACGAATAAACTCTGAGACTACATTAAAAACTACATTTAGGAAGACGATCTAAATAGATTTTTTGTTTATATATTTGAAATGAAACATACAAAAAGATTTTTTGTTTCATTTGGAACAAAAAAATCTATTTGAAATTAAAAAATAAACTAAAAAATTTCAAAGCACTTGAATATTACAATAAGTGGTTTTTTTTTTGCTTGTAGTGGCAAACAAGCAAGCAGCACATCTGATGGTAAGTGTAACTGCCGCTCATGTAGGTTACCTACGTTTGCAATATGAGAGGTAGGTTTAGCTAGATTGGACCAACCAAAACCCACCCAGAAATTTGGACTTCCTAATCTCTCGCTCACCAAACGAATCACAGCAGCACAGCGCCACTGCTCAGACGTTCATTTTCTAAAAGAACCTGCTAGTACCACCAGTGGGGTCCTACTACTATCAGTTTGTGTGTGCACGTGATTCTGTTATAGAAAATCTTTCTTTCTTTTTGTTTCTCTTTTAAAAAAGACGCTACAATGTGTTAAGGAAATAGTCCTAGCATTACGGCGGACTCCACAAACATATAATTAACGCAGAAAATTTACATCCAGATTCAAAACTACAGTTTGTGAATTGCACAAAGTGTTGCTCTGCGTAGGTATCGAACCCTTGTCCCTGGCACGGAAGGTCGCATCTTAACCACTACGCCATCTATGCAGTCTACGATCCAGTTATACATTTTTTAAACTTCTTTTCCTATGTACGTAAAGAAAAAAAAACAAACGTATGCGTCTCGGGACGCCTGACAGAAGTGATAACTTAAACTAATCTAAGTTGAACTATTTAATATTGAAATTGTTTAACTTGAGAAAAGCTTAAGTTATTACTTAAATTTTATGTATATTAATATGAATTATCGTATTATATTAGTAAGGAAAAGTTATTTATTAATAAAATGTTATAACATCACATTTAAATACGGCTAGCGTTGTGGGTTAGAGTGAGAGAGGCACAGCTTGCCTACCGTATGCGTGAGAGAAAGGAAAGCCAGACAGACTGGCGCTGTTACGCGTTACGTAACAAAGTGGTTTACCCTTCCATAAGAAGTTATCACTTCAAAAACAAATTAGCCTGTATAGCTAAGTTTTTGGACGGCCTGCTCCACATTGAAACTTCGGGTAGTAATTGTTGAGTAAACTTATGGGTGGAATTGAATCAGGGACGTTCATAATTCTTAATATATATACTACTAAGTACACTTAGAACACCTTCAAGTTATATTTAGATTTACTAGTGATCATTATCTCAATGCACATTCTCATTAATACAGTACGATTACATTAATAATGAGTTATAAACTTCAAGAAGTACCAAGAAGTGTTTTCAATTGACTTGAAACTAGCGACATTAAATTAGAACAGATAGATGGGAAAGCTTGCAAAAATTCTACATTACTTAATGCGGGAAACATAATCCAAAATTGGCTGTTAAGTCTATAAAAAAAAGTTAAACAACTAGATTTAGAGTAGCAATAAAACTACCTTATGATCAGTGCCGGATCTACCACAAGGCTTTTAAGGCTTCAGCCTAGGGCCCCATTGATTCAAGGGGCCCCTATGTAAGTCAAGTCAAAGTCAAAAATAGGCGATAATAATTCAAAGAATTTGCCAAAGGAAAGTTGCAGAAAGGTTGTTTTATAATTTGTCAACTTATTTACGGTTGTATTTAACAAACACAACATACTATATTAGAAATCAAATATTCTGTTGTCTTATTTTTTTCCCCTACACTTTGAGTAATTAGGTGGGCCCCTAAGTAGCTTAAGCCTAGGGCCCACTAAACTCAAGGTCCGGCCCTGCTTATGATATAAAAAAAATGAGATGCCTTTAAGAGCTAAAACTTATCTATTAATGGCTAATCATTAATAGATAAAAGCTTGAATTCCCCTACCTCTAGCTGCTACAATGCCAATTTAATATAATATGCTAGACGTGCTTTGCAAATTGTTTAACATAAGATTGAATTTGTGGCCCAAGAGACTTCACTCTGAGAGAATCTGGTTTGTTTACACTCTCAATGAATTGTGGAACGCTAAGATAGTGATGACGGTACAAGTTAAGAAAATAATTAACTTAAATGGTCATATACTGGGAGAATGGGGCCACATAGTGATATATTATTTCCAAACACTCGCAAAGCTTATGGTAATCTCGAAATGACATTGTACACTACTAATCATAGGGAAGAATAGTTATAAGATCGATTTTCTGCTGTTCTAGACTAAAATATACTGAGAAGCTTCTTTGTTCATCTATGCGCCTAACCTTTTATTCTGTACGCGTTGGATTTGCTTGTAAGGTGGTTTTGTTGAGAACTTTCTTTCCACGAGAAAGAATGGGTTAGAGACATATTCTTAGTTAACTATACATTTTATGTAATTTTTTTTTTACGTAACTCAAAATGCTTTTCAATGAATATAGGATATATGTGTCACGGGAAGCTTGGAAATACAATTAATGGACACAAATCACACAATGACTCGGAAGAATTTTTTGTGGCTTGCACAAATAATTGTCCTTCTCGGGAATCGAACTCACGATATTCGGCATATTAAATCGATACTTAGACAAATCCGCAATATATGTAGTCACATGTCATGTATTATCTATATGGTGACCATATTGTATAAAAATATGCTCACGTTCTTGCTTCTTAATACACTAATGGAATATTAATTTATAATTAAATAGCAACGATGTTTCGAATGAATGATAATGTGATTTGTATAATTGCTTGATCTCTTTAGCAAGAGAGCCAAGCCGCAAGGGATCGTTTACAATCGGTAGTTATTGAGAAGCATAGCTTTCTATCCAGACTCTACTAGAAAGTAGGTTGGTAATGTAATATCAGACCCATTATCCGTGACCACAAGTTAATGTAATTCAGATAAATCGTCTCAGTATACGAAGTAGAGGTTAGTAGACTTGATTTGACGAGAAGTTAAATAACTTTGCTACAACATGCTAGGAATAGGTTCAATATATCAAGTTTAGGTTAAATTAAATATAGGTACTATGATTGGTTATTTAATTATCTGTATATTTTCTTCAACCCATTTGAGTACTGGATGCAAGCTTCTACAGCGAAAAATGAATTAGAAAAAAACATAATAAATAACGCTGATTTCGAATCGAAGGACGTGCAAATATTTTATTCTAGAATAATGACCTATCGACCTATGGAGTCTTTCTAAACATGTACATAATTAATTAGAATGTGCCTGAATTCTCTGTTTATCTTCGTAAATTTATCAGTAGATGGTAAATAAATCTGCATAAATTTGTTTTACAAAGTTGTATTTATTGTACGCATAAAATAATAGCTACTTAGTAATCGTGTCTAAAAGCTTTGACAAAGTTTTAATAGATGATTTTAAAAGTTATGGCATCTTCGCACGCTACTCGCGGATTAGAGAAAAGGAGTTAGGTAAAGTTTTAAACAAACTACACAAATAAAGAATGTTTTATTCAACATAATTATCGGTTTCGATCAAATAATAATACCACAGATATCACACAAATGTAGAATGTTTTTCCGTTAAAATCAGCTTTATATAAAACTACCTAGGTAAGTTTTTATTAAAGTAATTATACATAATATAATGTTATATCTTCTCACAAACAATAAAATGGTAGATACTTAAATCTAAAGTTATATCCTTAGTAATTATGTAGATTCATCGCAGGTACTAGATAATTAACTTAGAATATTTTAATAATAACATGTTTTTCACTTAAGTTAATTCTATACACTAAAGGTAACAATAAGTTTTACCCATTAAGTATATTCTTCCATAATATTAAAATGAACTTTGTGATATTTTGTTTTAGTGCATTCAGCAGTGAAAATGTTTTTGTGTTTAACAATATTGTTAGAAAAAAAACAGTAAGTTTACATATGATTTTGTTTTTCTAGGATGTATAATGTACACTATAAAACCAAATGTTATATTTATGACTAATAAAGATATTTTGAAAATGAAAAAAAAATGAATTCTATACCTACGCGTCTTTATTTTATAGAATGACCTTTACACAATAACAAATGTTATTATTTTTGACGCAAACTCACGTAGAAACGAGTTTTTTGGTTATAGAAATTTATTGCTTCTTGTGATTTATTTTCTTCTAAAAAATTAGGATTCGATTAACCACTCTACTAGAGTGCTAGTGGTCGTGCAGATGCATCCACAGATAATAAAATATATTACTGTTCAAATGGACATTCATGAGGTCAAAAATTAATTTCCTTAGTCTCCCTGTAAGCAGTGACGGATTTAGTCTTAGGTCCGGGGATAGGGCGGTAAATTTTTAAAGACATCAGAATATTTGGATATGCGACAATTTGAAATCGTTTTTTTTAAAACTATAGCTACGGTTTAGAACATTTTTGTTTCTTTTCCCCTTACACAATTTTAAAATAACAAATTTAAAAGGTAAAATTCTTTTGTTAATCATGTAAGTACTCATCATCATCATCTCAGCTCATATATGAGTACGTCCCACTGTTGAGTTCAAGCCTCCTCCATAATCGGAGGGAAAATAGCCTTATACCACGCTGGTCAGACGTGTTGGTATAGGGTTTTGTTTCGAGTTTTCCTTCTCTTGCATAGATTTTATATGCGTTTTATATCCTTTATCGTCTCTTACGTTCACCCACGGGTAAGATAGGGGGTGGTTCTTACTCCGTCACCACACGAAAGATGTAAGTACTAAAACGGATTGATCGTGTAAGCACTAAAGTTTAAAATATTTAAAAAAATAGTTTTAAGTTTTCATTTAGGTATTATCATATATAAGGGCGTTATATTAACTTGGAACTAGGGCACCATCGAACCTAAATCGTTAGTTAAGTTAGTCGTTAATAAAAAAATATTAATCTCATTTTTGTTTTTGATGATGACAACATTACGCTAACAGTGATACAGCATCGCGTATTATTCAATATTGCACCACGGTTATTTGTTAACGTTTTATTGATATTATTGAAACCTGTTACGATACCCTTGTCACCAGCTTGATGGCATCTTTTGAAAGATGTTGTTGCTCTAGAAGGTTATGTTCATAGTATTGTGATAGACGTATGTTATTTATTTCTTAAGCGTATTATCCACGCTATACAGAACACCAATAGATTAGGCTCAGTTTATTGTCAACATATTTTTGTTTTGTCTTTTCAAAATAAACAGTGCCCAAATACTTTTTTTGCATAAGTATGTATGTCCAGTTATTAAAGAACTTTGTGTTCTAGGCGAATTCATACAAAGAGGTATCCTTCTCTATGTTTTTACGATTCGTTCGACCGTTATTGTTAAAATCATATCGTCACAGTAATCCAACGTGTGTGTGTTTCACGGTTAGGAATTACCATTCTACAATGCCAAAATCAGTTGGATTTTTCAAGCTTTATTCCTCACATTCCTTAGTCGCCTTTTAAAATTTCCAGACGAAAAGGAGAACTGGTGGATAGCATTTATTCTTTCATATATTATTTTCAATAGTTCCTGTGGAACTATTAAGAATAATATAAGTATGTTTGATCTAAACTCAAGAGGGAAGAGTTCCTCATCACGTGTTGACCTAATGGAACCGCTGAATATCTTTGGTTAAATAGATAGGCTCGCATTCAACAATTTCATAAATATGGGAGGCATATGTGCAGATTTTTTTTCTACCTATACCTACCCTACCTTTTTTTTACGGTGGACTATGGAGGTGGTCGTGCCCCGCCAAATCGGTCCGGGGTGACGGAAGAGGCGGCGCGCGACCCCATAGACCCACCGTGCAAACACCTCGCTATGCCGTGCGAGCGGGCCACCGGTACCCGATCTTTGTCTTCGCCATTATGTCCCCCCATTATGAGGGACTTCTTTCTTTCTTTACAGACTTATAATTAACGGACACAATTTACACCCAGGCTTAGGACAATCATTTGTGGATCGTACAAAGTATTGTTCTGCGTGGGAATCGAAACTTAGACACTTAGCATGATATGTCAGTATCTTAACTGTTACGCCATCTGTGAAGTAGGTATTTGACTGTAATATTCCGTTTTTGAAACCATATTAAATAGTTTGATACCAGTAAGTTAACCATGAAAAGCAATTAATAGAAATATTTAGCTAGCTGAACGCCTGACTTGGTATGGACATGTGATGAGACGGGATGAATGTAATGTTGGGAGAAGAGTTTTAAGTATGAATGTTGAAGGCTTTAGGGGTAAGGGAAGACCGAAGAAAAGATGGATGGATTGCGTGAAGCATGATATGAATAGAAAGGGAGTGAACGCAGAGATGACATCGGATAGGATTGAGTGGAAGAAAAGGACATATTGCGTCGACCCCGATCACTAGATGATGATGATGATTTAGTTAGCTATTATTGTACATTTTTATCAATTACATTTTAATTATATTATATTCTTGCACATCTTTTACACATTTACATTTATACCTTATAACGACCTCAAATCTGATCTGATGCCGTTTGATCAACAATTACATTCCCAAGGAGGGTTGGCGTCTGGCAGGCAACCGGTCATAAAACTATTGCCAATAACTTTTACAATATGTACTTTGAAATAAGTGTATATATTGTATCGACCCCAAGTAATTGGGATAAGAGTAGGAGAATGATGATGCTTTTAATTATATTATACTATATTCTAAAGAGCCCCAAATCTATAGATACATGGCCTAAAGTGGTCTTGTAAACAATGAATGGATAGATGGCGACATATTATTGAAAACGTAAGTGCATTGACTTGACCGGAACTAAAATATTAGATCTTGGTGGGAAAGTAAAAATCGGTTTCTGTTCATGGTTCATTAATTCCATGACCGCCATTGTCAGATTTTTTCATTATCCGCAAATAAGTACAAGCGCCTTTCGTTGCGCAATTTATACTTTTTATATGTTCATGAATATCTTTGCACTAGTTCTCGAAGTTGACGTTCACGGTTATGTCACAGTAAGTTTGTTTCCTAAGGCGCTAGGCGAGGAAAAATAAAACTACTTTTATGATGTAGTGAATGGGGAATGTGACTTGTCTATAATAACTTCGATGGAACATAGTTTCTATTGCACAATGTAGAAAAGCGAGTTCTTTTAAATCAATCGTAGATTATCCAGAACGGCATTAATATCCTGATCAGGCTCTGTGCTGTTTATAGAATAAAAATACTTTGAGTTATAGATTTAAGTAACACTATTTATTTGAGATCTTCGAATAAGTTTCGAAGCTAAATATTTTTTTGATACTGTATTTAAATTCGATTAACTATAGAATATCTATACCTAATTAATAAAAGAAAGTGACTATACAAGTGACAATTTCTAACCATCGACCTTCTATACAAGTGTTATGGGTTGAATCAAGGCATTCTTCGTGCAAACAAGATATGATTGTTCTGAATCTGGGTGTAATTTGTGCCAGTTAATTACATGTTTGCAAAGTCCCCCGCGACACAAGAATTTTCTTTGGTTCTGAATGTATATCTAAAAATCGTATTAATAAAAAAACTGGTAGGTAATAAAAAAGGCAGTGAAAGTTAATTAGCTTTATGTTACAACGTTGAAACTACCGACTGGAGTCCAATCAAATTAAGCCTGATGACACCTGAAATTTTATAAAATGTTAATTGTGAGACATTTTTTGTGTCAATACAACGAATAATTTTAAATAAACACATTAAACACGCATTTGAAATAAAACTACTTTTACGGATTCTATCGCGTTTGTATTTGATTTTTAATTTCCCAACATTTCTCGGTGTGGCCACGTTCCGATCCGGTGGTAGCTGAATAGTTTTGTTAGTTTTTTTTTTAAATTGTAAATTGCCACAATAATAATTAACATAGATTAAATGCTTTAATAATAACAGATCATAAACATTACAAAATTTTATACAGGTATAGAATCTTTTTTTTTGTACTGGCAATGAATTTGTATTAAAAATGTGGGTCAAAATTTAATATTTTATAGGGTAGATATAAATTTCTGTAAAAACCATGACATATTGGACGTAAGACACCTTAGTCTTAGCTTAGTCCTCCCGTGAATGGTCATGGGAGGACTAAGCTAAGAACGATCACTATAAAGTGTTCGAAACGTCGGGAAGTTAAAAAAAATCAAATACAAACGCGATAGAATCCATAAAAGTAGTTTTATTTCAAATGTGTAATACTCGCGTAAACGTCAGAAATCATTAAATACGCATTGTTGAATAATCATTAGTTGCTTGAAATTGAATGTCCATAGACGATCTCTCCTTGTGGTGACGGAGTAAAAATACTATTCACGACCCCACATCCTACCCGTGGGTGATCGTACGAGACGACTAAGGGATATAAAACGCATATAACATCTATGCTAGAGAAGGAAAACTTGAAACAAAACCCTATACCGTCACACGTCTGACCAGCGCGGTATAGTAGGTTAATTTCCCTCCCATTACGGAGCAGGCCCGAGCCAAACTGAGAGAGACATAGAGAGAGAGGGACATTTATGGGCTGTGATGATGATGATGATGAGACGATTTCTCCGGCACCCCGCAAAAACATGAAAGGGACCGCTGTGGTTTTAGTGAGTATTTTGGTCGAGAAGTCGGCCAGCGAGTCCCACATAGGTACCCCCTCGTCTGTTACCGGCGGGGGATAGTGCGTAAATGCATTTCCAAAGCGTTACCAAAAAAAAGTGTCTCTTCTTCACCCGTTATATAGAAGGTTCGTAAAATAAAACATAGCCCACTATAAGGGAGCCTATTTTATAAGAACCACTAGAGACGGACATCCGATTTTAGATTGTCATCGTCATGATAAAATAAATAAAAAAATGTTTAAAATGTTGTAATATAGTTGTGGTCTAATAAGCACCTGGTCGTCAATTGTATACCTGTTTCACGCTCGTGTCATGATTAAGGTATGAGTATACTGTAAGTGTTTAATTATTTTATTGACCGAAGACTTTATAACACGATGTTTTGGTGAACGTAACAGATTCTTTTATGAATCGTTCATTCTTTGATGTAAACTTTCTTTAAGCACAATAAATCTAATCGTTGATATCAAATGTTATATAGGTATATGCACGTCATCATCATTTCAGCTCATGTATGTCCCACTGTTGGGCTCGAGCCGCCTCCATAATAGGAGGAAAATTGACCTACTATACCACGCTGGTCAGACTTGTTGGTATAGGGTTCTGTTTCGAGTTTTCCTTCAGATTTTATATGCTTTTTATATCCCTTAGTCGTCTTTTACGATCACCTACGGGTAAGATAGGGAGTGGTGAACTGTATTCTTGCTCCGTCATCACACGGATATGCACGTACCTACATTTAAGTATGTTGTATTCGCACTAAATATATTTTGTAGGGGTAGGGCCCATACTGTTGATAGTTTTCTGTCAGCAGCCGCGAGTCAGTCCGTCCGGGGTAGTACCGCACTCTCGCAGAAAATCGACGCCTCAGCAGTGGCGATGTGCTGTTGCGATTCTTTCGATGAGTGAGAGCCGGAAGCCCGACTTTCTGGGTGGGTTTCGGTTGGCAGGTATCGACCTCACTATACCCTTGGTATTGCAAAGGTCTATGGCCGGCAGTAACACTTAGCATCAGATGTATGCTCATTTGCTACTATCAGTAATAAAAAAATATTAGTGATGATTCGGCCTTGTCAACACGATAACTGAAACAAGTTTCTCTAGTTTTTTGTTCGCAATGGATGCATAGTAAAATTTTCTTTATTATTAAAAAAGAAAAAGTAATACTTGCCTTAGAATTAAAAGTTTTACAAATCTCGAGAATATTTTATATTTACCCCTTGTGGTAACAGGTTAAGAATACAATATAATATGCCAACACTTTCGGCCAACACATCGGCTGGGGGATAGGTAATCAAGGGAAAGAAGGAGTAGTCTTCTGAAAAACTTAGAACACCAAGTATGATCGCCGAGTCAGTCTGCCAAGCGTGGGGATTATGATACATTGAAGCTCAATAGTTAACTTCGAAAGGCGGAATTATGATTGAAGTCTGTATAAAAACGCTTTAACTCTTTATTTTTGGAAATATTAAATATTAAAATTTAAGAAATCCTAATAAAAAATGAGACCTATTTATCTTGGTAGGAAAATATTTGTTAATCATAAAATAATTCAATCAATAGCGACCCCAGCTTTATTAAGTGCCTTTTATGTCCCACATAATTGAATTCGGCAAAAGTAGATGTAATTGTTATTTTAGAAATTCAATTATTCTATCGTTATTAACATATAAAATTTAGCCTATTCAATATAGTAGACCCAGACCTTTTTTGTACCATATAGCTTTTTACTTTTGTGATCAAGTTGTTCTGTAATTGAACTTTGCGTAACATGATCTAATAGAAAAACAAATTCATTTTTTATCGGCACTTGCTTCTTTCTTTAAATGTAGTGGAACGGTTGGTCTCGTAACCCTTTTACTGTTATTATGCCATTAGCGGTTAATTAAATTGATAAAAAAATAATGCAATTTTATGTAGATGACAAATGTTGACATCGATATTCGATATTCATAATTAGTATGAATTACACAAAATTTACACATTTCCTTATGGTGACGGAGTAAGAATACAATTCACCACCCCCTGTCTTACCCGTGGGTGATCGTAAGAGACGACTAATGGATATAAAAAACATAACATTTATGCAAGAGAAGGAAAACTCGAAACAAAATCCTATACCAACACGTTTGACCAGCGTGGTATAGTAGATCAATTTCCCTCTCGCTATGGAGGAGGCTCGAGCCCAATAGTAGGACATATATGAGCTGAGATGATGATGACACAAAAAAAATTTTCCTTGTGGTGATAGAGTTGTCTGTGTGACGCCACATGTAGCAAAAATACAATGTTCACTACTCTTTCCTGTGAGTATCGCAAAAATTGAGTAAGGGACGTGAGCAGATAACATTGCTGGAAGAGAACTAAATCTAGAAATAAAACACTATAATAATTCACCTAGTGAGCGTGGCCAGTTTCACTTATCTCAAAGAGGCCCAACTGTGGGCAGTAGGTATATATATTTTTAAGAATAAGACTTCGACAAAATACCTTAGTATTTGCTCATTTCTGGATAACATAAGAGGTGTCTATAAATTACGTGAGTAGATCAGAGAGTTTCAAACAAACATCATGTATTTTCCAGGTAAAAAATAGTGTAACAAATATGAGAAAATCGGATCAAAAGAATCAATTTAGTCTTCATGGGCTAAATTAGAATGAATGTTCCCTATTAAATTTAGTAGCTCCTATTTAAACAATAGGTACCTATCTAATGTTATCCCTGTGATTTTAGATTACGATGTAAACAATCTCAAATACTACTTGTGTCTTAATATATTATGTTTTTTAAATTAAATTTAATATTTAATTTATACTCAAAATACATGTTTTGTAAGATTTCACGTGAGATTGAAGAGGGAGTTAGTTATTTATCTTGCGACAACTCACTAGGGGGAGGGGTGGGTCAAAAATGCACGTAATTAATGGATGACCCCCCTTTTTTAAATTACATCTACACTGGTACTGATAAATTTGCTTTTCTTTATTTCAGTTACTGCCAATAATACTAACAGCCAGTTCTATAAAAGTACCGGTTAATAATGGAGAAGCAGCTACGGAACTAATAACGGTGATCCAGGAAGAACCTCAAAGTACACCTCTTTATTATACCAAAGAAAACGCCAACATAGACAGCTATATTATGCGTCCTGATTCTCATGAGTTGGAAGAAATATATACAGATGTGGAAGGAACTCCAGCTACTTATCTCATACCACCCGTAAAGGAAGAGCGAGCAGATTTTTACATTCCTGCAGAACCCAGTGCACAAAGTGATTGGCTTCCAATACTTCAAGCACAGCCTCATAATAATAGAAATGCCAGGTTTCAGAGACCACCTCTAGAGTCGATTCCGATTTTTTTAAATCTTAATCAGCCACCGAAGCAGCAATCAACCGCATTGCCTCTATCCGTTCCCGTGCCTTCTACACAGCTGGTCCCTCCAGCTGTTGACGCTGTAAACGAATTCTTTGTACCTAAAGATACGGAATTACACGTGGAAAAACCTAATCAACCAAATCAAGTGACCAATTACAATTTGCCCATTTATGACGATAGAGATGGACAGAATGCAAATCCACTCCTTGAACTGGTCGAACCTACACTTGCTCTACATCTTACACCTCCAAAACCACAAGGTTTAAATAACCCTACCAATTTATATCCCAAAAAGTATTCTGGAGGATTTAAACCCGTTTCAATACCAATAATTCCGTTTAACGAAGACAAGGAGTTGCAGGTTCCCAAGGCAAAACCTGTAAAGTATTTCAGGCCACTGCCTAATGCCGAAATAGAACAATTTACACCAGCTGATGAAAAGACATTGTATAATTTTCATAAATCTGAACATAAAAGAAAACTGAAAGGAGAAGAAAGTTCGCAGGTTAGTTATCCATAATTTAAGTTTAAAAAGTAAGTACTTTAAGTCTAAACGTAGATATATGCTGATTATATAATTAATCAGCATATCTACGTTTCACTACTATAGTGGAGTACAAATAGCCGAATATTTTATATTGAACAAACGAGGTGATATAAGGTAGGTATAAGTTCGAGATTTTCTTCACTGATGATGGTGTTATCGGCTTACTTGCGGTATTTTCATATCAAGGACAACGTAGTGACAAATTCTATCGCGGAAAAGACAAACTGTATTCTTAAATAGTCACCAGACGGTATGTTCGAACATAAAGCTAAATATAAACTACATAGAGAAATGTTATTCTATACCTTGGTTCCCCAATTGTGAACACTGGCGTGGGAGTTCTCTACGTGACCTCCACCTGTGACTATGAACGCTGTAAAGTGTACGAAACGTCGGGCAAATAAAAATCAAATACAAATGCGATAGGAAAAACTCCTGCCGTGACCACGACTCTATCATCCTTTTTTTTCAATCCACATACCTTATGTCGCTGTTTTATGTATAAGTCCTTCACAATAGAATGGCGGTCTAGAATAATAAACTTCGCTTTGGTGTCACCAAAATTACATATTTAATAACTACTATTATTGTATGTAGCGTGTATTTTTTTCAGGAACTTAATAGTGATGGGGCGGAAAAATATAGTGGACGTGGGCCCACTTCAGACGAACAAGATACATCGGCAACTAACTTCAAATACCCCGGAAGTATGTGTTATAAACATATATTAATATAATAGCAGTTATAGTTTTAAGTGGTTCGAGATTTGATTTATATAAATCATAAACTTGTTACAAGAGAGATTTAGTATAATCTAATGTCAATAGATAGTTTGACCCTTCTAATGGCCTTCGAAACAGAATAATATTATTGTTCAAGATACAATTTCGCAAACTCGTCGTGCGGCTATTGATAGAGTTGGTCGTCTTACTAGTGGTAGTAGCGATTGAAGACAACCCGATTCACGAATATAGATTTATTATGAATTTTGCAGATGACCTATTAGTCTAAACTATCCATATCACGTATCGTACTTCGTGATCTTTTTCATGTACAACAAATATTTATACAATTTGCAATTAAAAGCTCGAGCTTTACAATTGATATTTATTAAAACAATTTATATTTATTAAATCCTCATTCATTATTATCCTCTTACACTAACGACAGAGCCTTTTCGATCATTTAATTGAATAGTCATTAGTATCTAAGTAATTAGCAGACCCGGCAAACAATTCGCATGCCTATAGTCCTATTCATGAAGCTAATTTAGAGATCAGCTCAAGCACTCACTGTATATACCTATATTAATGAACTTTTTGGATATGTGCTAGCCGTTTAGGAGCCATTCATAAATTATGTGAAGCGTTTAGGGCCAAATCATTCTTTAAAATTCCTTACGTAATTTATGAACGGCCCCTTAAGAGTAAGTAGACTCTTACGCTTACATTATAGAAAGATATTATAAAATAAAATAATGAACTATTTACAAATTCTTTACTTTTATAGGAAACATCTATCCTGGTCCGCTACGCCAGGCACCACCACCAGAGCCACCACGTGAAGCAATCCCTGCCGCTACTTCGGTACCCGCTGGACGGACGGAGTTCAGAATGCACGGCATGAAGGGACCACATAGTTATCAGTTCGGTTACGATACCGGCAAAGGGTGAGTATGTATATAGTTTTGAAAGACTGCTCAGATGGCACCTCCTGTACCTACGTAATGTCATAGATCCAATTCTCACGCAGAATAATGTTATGAGATCTACAAATTATTTTGAATGTAGATGTGGTTTGAATCCTTTAAAATTGAATTGTTTATAAAATCAATTCCAATTCAAACTTTAGTCTTTAGTGCAGGGTATTGTCTAACCTGACCGGGTGAGGGTGACGCCTCGCCAGCAAACCTGAGCGTCGACGGGGGTTGGTATCCGAAAGGGTAGTCCGCCGGGCTAGCCACGGATGTCAAGGATTCGGGACTAAGGGGCAGCCCAATGACGATTGAGAGGGAATACGGTGGGTTATGGGGCCACGCGCCGCCCTTCCGTCACCCTGAACGGCATGTGTCCAGATCATAGCCTGCCAAAAAAGGGTATTGTACATACATACATACATATCATCACGCCATATCCCTTGCAGGGTAGGCAGAGAGAACAGAGTGCCAGAGGACTCTATCTCTGCATACTTCACTCGCTTCCTCAACATTCATAATTCTTTTCATACACGCTCCACGGTTTCGGAGAATTTTACTTTCATACTCTTTTCTGCATACCCAACTCTCGCTTCCATACAGTAATGTTGGGACAAGCACTGCGTTATGTATTGCTACACGTGCCTTCTGGCTGAGGTGGTGGCTGCCGAGAAGTTGCCCCAACGCTCCGTTCACTCTATTTCTCGCATTCACTCTTCGCTCTATATCAGTGGTGTACCTTCCATCTCGGCTAAATCCACATCCAAGATATACAAATTCATCCACTTGCTCTAGTACATCATTACCTATTGTTACTCTTACATCTGTTCTGGTTTCATCTCTTTCAAAGACCATTATTTTGGTTTTGCTCACATTCACGCGTAGACCCCTTTTCTTACAATCTTCTGTCATTGTGTCGACTAGGGTCTGCAGGTCAGTCGCTGACTGTACCAGCAGGACTGCATCATCTGCATAAAGCAGAGCAGTGACCACTGAGTCGCCCATCTGGACTCCCACATTCATATCGTTCAACCTTTGGAGACATTTATCCAGATATATGATAAACAGCCTGGCTGACAGAACGCACCCCTGCTTAACGCCGATATTGACGTCAAACCAAGGCGACATTCCATCATCCAGCCGCACACAGGCTCTACAGCCCATGTAACTGGACTGCACAGCCTGTAGCAGTTTACCGTTAATACCATACTCCGGTAAAATGTCCCAAAGTTCCTTTCGTACAACCGTGTCAAATGCTCTCTCCAGATCCACAAAACTGCAGAAAACCCTCTGACTTAGAGCCAGATGCTTCTCCACAATGTTGCGCAGAGAGAACACTTGATCCATGCATCCCCTTCCACTCCTGAAACCTCCTTGTGTCTCACACAGTAAACCATCGGACACCATCCTCAGTCTCCTTTCAATAATTTTACCATACACTTTTGCTGCCAAACTGGTCAAGCTTATGGCTCTGTAATTTGCGCAGTCATAACGTGAACCCTTGTTCGGGGTATTGTCTAACAGATAAATAAAAAATCTGCGATCCATTATGTTGATAAGCCTGAAAGGCATGACTGTATTTATGAGAGTTGACTCGAATTCAATTAAATTATAGGTTATTATGAGACAAAGTTTATGTAATGTACTAAAATAAAAAAAATATTTTCAGAAAAAATCGTCAATTTCGTTACGAAGAGCGCGATAATGAGGGCTTAGTTCACGGACACTACGGCTATATGGATAAGTTGGGAAAACTCCGGGTTGTCAACTACAGCGCTCACCCTGAATATGGTTTCCGTGCTGAAGAACCTGTCACAAAGGAAGAGTAACGCACACATTTTAATGGAATGGTACAGAAACTCTCATGAATTTATTTAAATAAGAATTAAATGCTGTTTCATTGGCAAAGTCATCACTTTAGGACGGCTGGACCGATTTAGGTACTATTACTTATGTTCATAATCATTCAAACAAGTGAAGTAACACTATTTAAATTCAAGTCCCGCCCAGGGCCTTGGAGGCCGTTGGTGCCCCAAACGGGTTTAACAAATCTTAAATTAAAAAACGATAATATGATTGAACGAGAAATTTAAAAAAAAAAGGAAAATTTTAAATTGATTAGATACCTACTGCTTTATTTGCACAAAATACAGCGAGCTATTACGGTTATGTTTATTTTGTTCGTTATGGATCTGAGTCTTGATTTTCTGTAAGCAAATATAACTTTAACTAAAGATGTCGTCCCAATTGGTATAATCACAAAAAACTTCAAACAATTTTTCTTTGGAAGTATAATATTTTTAAAAATTTGGTCAAGTCCACTAGTAACGACTGAAGTTGCTTTAGTCATCTTCAGTTGCGATCTCGCAATAGAGAACCCTCATCCTCCTATCTATATGAAGTTAATACAGCATGTTTTCTTCTTCTGTGTAACCGCAGGGGCAGAGTAGAAATATTGCAAAAAAGTTTGACATTCTACATGATTGGTGATTGTCCCTTTCTAGGTATATAATCATTATCGAGATAAAGTAGGGTAAGGGTCGTAGCTCACTTATACAACACCGCTCTCACCTTGCAAATACTAAATTAGCAGACCGCTCGCTTACAGCTCACTGCTAATTTGTGTTGTCAATAGTGTGTCTACAGAGGATGCTCAAAAGTTCACATTGAACGAACAGTATTTTGGCGGCGGTGTTGTATAAATGAGAACCCTAAAATTGGCTCAGTTTGGTGTAATCTTTTTATTTGATTTGACCGATAGCCACACGAAGTATTTGGTTTGATAATATTCGTTACCATGGAAGTTTTACAATACAAAACTTAGTTAAAATATTTAAAGTGATATCAATTAATGTCTGTATATATTTTAGAGCTTTATTAATAAAATTATACAGTACACACAAACTGATATAGCGACAGAGCGGTCGAGTTATCTTGTGTTTACGTAATCTAGTGAGTTCGGCTACGATAGTAGTTTATTATCTAATCAATGTGCCCTATGACATTGTTAATTGAACTTGAATTAAAAGTTCCCAAAATGTTGATAAAACGTAAGATATTTTCATCCTTATTTAACGATATTAAATACCAATTACAATAAAAAAAGGAAAACTAATTTTATTCATAACAATTGGGATGTTGACTACTTTTTATGGCATACATATAAAATAGACTAAAAACTATAACGGTTTGTTAAAACGACATACATTTTATTCTCATATTGAGTTAGTTACAAGAATTTTAATTTTATTAATTAGATAAATAGAGAGAGCAATACAAACAAGTGACGTCAATTTCGCAATTTCTATACTAACCTGCGTTCTGCTCTAAACAAAAAATTGTGCAAGAAAAGGATAGATATGATCCGCTTTTAATAACTTGAAAACTTATATTTTTTTAATTATGTATATTGTTTTAATAATTATTTGATATATTTTTTTAATTTACATGATTTATATAAAATATTAACAAGAATATAAGCTTTTTATAGTAGTCAAATTACCCAATTATGAAAAAACAAAGTAAATGTAAACACGCGATATATGAATAGATTATTTCAACATTTTATTTACATGATAGGAAATATTTATGTAAATATAATAAAATTAAAAATAAACAAGGTTATAATTGTGAATGTGACATTCATTTATCACTATTTACATAATAAGAATTGGTTATTATATGTACATATCTATAGTTAAGGTTTTATAGATTTGTACCTAAGTGTCATATAGTGGTTAAGGTAATATATAATTTATAATATTTTAAACAAAACCATTTGTATAATAAATAAAAAAAACATTTGTATAAAAATATTTTATTTCATGAACCCATAATGTTTTCCGTATATGTTACAAAGAAAACTTAAATAATATAAATCCTTTTTTTTATTGTAATGGAGGAAGGAAAGGTGACTCAACACTTTCGCATAGTTAATCAGTATACCATACCCTTCAAGAAGGAAGAAATATGGGAATAGTATCAAGGATGTAGGTACCGGTTGAGACCGAAACTAACCAACCTAGACCAGGTTGGTCATATATTGAAGAAAGGTGGAGTCAAGAGTCTCCGAAACCGGCGAGCGTGTATGAAGAGAATTATGAATGTTAAGGAAGCGCGTGAAGTATGCAAGGCTCTATAGAGTTCTCTGGCACTCTGTTCCCTCTGCCTACCCTGCAAGGGATATGGCGTGATTGATATGTATGTATGTATCAAGGTGGATTCCTTCTTTTCTTGAGCAGTACATTTAATCTTGGGAAATTAGTGTCTATCTTCCTTCCACCATTTCGAAATATTAATGAATTTCCGCTTATGTATGGCCTAATTCAATCAAATATGACTTCGTCTGACTAGCATAGTGTCCACGAATCCATTCATCAGCCTATTGATGTCCACTTTTGTACATATGCCTCCTCACAAATAAAGTTAAAACTATAATCGCACTTGGTGTATACTTTAATCCTTGGTGAAAGCAACAGAATATAAATTTCTACTCTATTGTGGAGGAAGTCTGTGTGTAAGAATGGAAAAAATCATTTTTGTTACACCACTTCATCAATCATCATCTCAGCCCACGTACGTCCCACAGTTGGGCTCAAGGCTCTTTCATAATGGGAAGGAAAATTGACCTACTATACCCCGCTGGTCAGACGTGTTGGTATAAGGTTTTGTTTCGAACTTTCCTTGTCTTGTATATATGTTATATGCGTTTTTAATCCCTTAGTCGTCTCTTACGATCACCCACGTGTAAGATCGGGAGGAGGTCGTGATTCGTATTCTTACACCGTCACCACCCGATGACCACTATACACCACTTAATATTCATTTAGTGGAATATAGCACCAAAGGCTCCCTTTTTTTTAATATTATATTTATTTATACTTAAATAATAACATTTTTAACCCTGTCTGTATAATGTTGGTTTATTACTACTGTTTGACTTACACTATATACCAAACCCTTATGTATTGATAACTTCTTAATATTTACAAATATTCAACAGTTTAAAACTAAGTAATCATATATGTATGTATATAATGTCAATTAGTTTATAAAAATAGCTCCAAAATTACTAAGTTGGAAGATTTGAATATAAAATATATAAAAAAAATAACTTTTTAATAACCTCACCTTATTATATATATACAAACGAACGAACAAAAGAACTTATCAAAAATTGATTTCCCAATTATGTAAATATAAAAATAATATTATGAATTTAGTACAATATTACCGATTATACTATCAAGTAAACTAGAAGCACCTAAACGGAACAGTTTAGGTGTAAGCCACTCTGGTCCCAACTCTGTGTACACTAATGTCAACCATTTGATTGCATCCTGTGCAGTTTTTATCCCACCGGCCGGTTTGAATCCCACCTGTGGAATAAATATTCATAATCAAAACTCAAGACATAACACCAAAGTACAGTTAAAATGGTGAATATAACACAATAAATCTTCCGTAAATAAATCTTCTTCGTGTAATTCCAAAAAAATATGTTTGTCAAGCCTGTTTGCCGAGCCTTTGTTTGCCAAGCTGTTATAATAAATCCTTAGTATCATGGGAGATTTAAGAATACATACAATTAATGGAAACCAAATACACCCAGACTCATAATAAAAATTGGTTGATCACAAAAAGAACTGAGCTCCGTGGGAATCGAACCCATGACACAAGACATGCCAAAGACAAATTACATCATCATATGTTTTGGGAGTAACAGCGTAATCGCTAAAAATTAAGATCTTGGTGCTGAACATATTAATAAAAAAAAAAATACCCGCATGATTATACTCACCCTGATGCCAGTATTTTGATAATGCCTCCGAATAGCTCTGCACATTACAAGGCCAACAGGGAAGGTGGCATTTACTGCTTCCATTCCTGTTGATGTTTTTATAAAGTCGGCACCAGCTTCCATGGACACCATTGACGCTTTGTACACCTGTTAAGTAAATTTTGGTATGTCATTTAATATAGTATATTATTATTTCCTGTTTTTATTCCTTATTCATCTCATTACTTAACTGTAGCATCAATGTGTAATATGTTTTTACAATACTACACTAACCATACGCGTTGACATAGGTATGATTTTCTTTCTATTGTATTGATATCACCACATCTATCCGTGTGGACGGAGTAAGATTACAATTCACCACCCTATCTTACCTGTGGGAGATCGTGAGAGACGAGTAAGGGATATAAAACGCTTATAACATCTTTGCGAGAGAAGAAAATTCGAAACTAAACCCTATACCAACACGCGTCTGACCAACGTTGTATAGTAGGTTAATTTCCCTCCCATTACAGAGGAGGCTCGAGCCCAACAGTGGGACATATATGGGCTGTGATGATGATGATTGTTATCTTCTGCTTACAACCCTTATTCGTTTAGAATTGGTGTGATGGACATAACAGAATAAATTAAACACGTAATAAATGTTTTAGGATGAATGGGGTTTAAAATTTTATATCGACAATTGATTTAAGAACGAAGAAATGGAGGGATTATTTAGACTCTAGTATTAAAAATTGTATTCTCTTAATACTCACATTTTCATAAGATCCCAATTGCCCAACGCCAAGTATGACTTTAAGATGAGCTGGGCCGCAAGCTGTTTTCATTTCTTTTACTTCATCATATACCGTGTCCCATTGACCAGTTAAAACTAGACTGCGGTCAAGTACCACATCAATCTCAGTAGCGCCGTTAGAAACAGCAAACTCAATCTCTTGTAATCTTGTTTTCAAAGGATAAAGACCCGAGGGAAATCCTGTGGCAACTGAAATCATTCACAAAAAGTATTTGTTCAAGGTTTCATTCTTTTGCAGTGATCCATTTAAATCTTTTAGTCATATCGTAAGATATCTATGCAGAAGGGATGATATATTGTATTAGGAATTCGTCACTACTTGCAAATTGCTTTGCAGATTTTTTATTTATTAAGATAAAAAATCTTATCTTCTACCTTGCACGAAATTAAGTAGACCTTAAAATTTAGAAAGAAAAATTCATATCAGTGTTGAAATAAAATAAAATGCTTTTTATTTTTAATATTTAAAAAACAGATATTTATATCATATCAAGAGCAATATTGCCGACTTTTCTGGTTAAAGCCCGTTTTTCTGAGGTTCATATTTTAATCCTATGCTTCAAGCCAACTGTTCATTTGAAACACATGGGCTGATGTTGGCGATAAAAAAGTGGGTGCCATTGATGAGGACATTTGTTAATCAGCACAGATCAATAGTACAAGTCATTTGCAGGCCCTGCTGAATTTTTTTCTTGTTCATTTTATTCTAGCGGTAGGTACATCTGCATCTATATTAATATATGTGAATGCCTTTGTAGATTTTAAAATTACGAATGTACACAAAAATTTTGATGTTGAAGTATACTGGAGCTTGGTTAATAACATAGTAGCTATAATAGAAGAGACCAACTGCCTGGCCCTGATTTTATTCGAGCGCTAGAAAGAAATAAATCTATCCCAATCTTTTAAGTTTAAAATAGATATACATAAAACGATTAGAGGAATGAATGTTTGACACAAAGTTTTTGCACAAGATTTAGCAAAATAAAAAATAATCACATACCAGACGCAATATTAACTTCTTCTAGCACATTTAGTCTTTTGAGAGCTTCATATGCATCTTTTACTCTGTTCGGATATACACAAACAGCTGCTGTCCGAATCTTCTCTTTGAGATTTAGTTCGTCTGATAATTCTGATGGCAGTGCATTAGCTGCCTAAAAATTCATGACACTTCTTAATTGACATGAAAATAAAAAAGAGTGATTACGTCGAAGTTACGAATCGTGGGAGACCCAGTAAGAGATGGATGGATTGTGTAAACGAGGGTATGTGTATGAAAGTTGTGAGTGCAGCTATGACGGCTGATAGAAGATTGTGGAAGGCAAGAACGTGTTGCACCGACTCCACTTAGCGTGGGATGAGGGTAGGCAAATGATAATGATGATGAACGTCGAAAGATAATTTCGTATAAACTCTGCTCTGAGGCATTACAATATTCTAATATTGGTATAACATATATTAACATCAATAGACATATCGACGTCCACTACTAGACAGCCTCTTCAAAGGAGATAATGACGTGATTACCATGTTTGGTAGGTGGGTACGAGTAATCGCAGTTAGTATTATAAATTTTCCAGCAGAGTACCTAATGGTATTTATTATTATAAATTATTTTAATTATTATAATAAATATTACTCATTTTCCCTGTGGTACTTCTGGTGATACATCAGTTGATTTCTACTATTCCCAAGGTAAGTAGAAGTCGGTGTTCTTAACTCGCCAAAATCCAAGGTGTTATTAGTCTTTTAATTTTTTTTGTTTCATATAAAAGATAACTTAGCACTATCCCTTATGGAAATTTTGGGGGCGATGAAAGGAAGGTAATGATCTACTATATGTTATTGAAACATGTTACTGAAAGTCATCATCATCTCACCTCATATATGTCCCACTGTTGGGCTCGAGTCTCTTCCATAATGGGAGGGAAATTAACCTACTATACCACCCTAGCCAGACATGTTGGTATAGGGTTTTGTTTCGAGTTTTCCTTCTTTTACATAGATGTTATATGTATTTTATATACCTTACTTCTCTTTTACTATCACCCACAGATAAGATAAGGGATACGTAGTAAGAATGCAATTCACCAAGAATTGCATTCTTACTCCGTTACCATATGGATAAAAAAGGTTTCTCGCTATTTTAGTGATATTATCTATTTACATTCCTTAGGCATCTTTTATGAAAAGTGGGAGCGAAAAAGGTGGTGAATTGTATTTTTACTCCATAAACACATGACAATATGGGTGATATTTTCTTCCAAAAATATGTTCAGATTTTGGAACGAAGTTCCTTATCGCGCGTTGTGAAAGGGGGCTAGACGGAAAAAATTCTTACGAAAAGTTGTCACGACACTTTTTGCTATAGTAAGCTATTGTAAGCTGTGCGGCGTCGCTCGTCGGTTCTCTTATAGAAAGCAAGCCAGATATTTTCATTTCTATTTCGCATTGAACAGTGTGGTGTCGCGACGATTTTTTTTATAGATAGAGTGATTCAAGAGGAAGGTTTATATGTATAATATATGCATAATGTACTAGAGAAACACTGATAATTTTAGAGGTTTCTAATGTGATGTCGTAAATAAACACATTATTTTGCGCTTACATTGCAAACGCTGGCTGAACCCTACGAAATAGATCAAAATAAAGTACTACAGTATTATACAGCTTAAAAAGGCCTACAAAAAAGTCCGCGATGGTATATATCTATCTCTTAAGGATAACATACTATATCCATTTTAATACTTTAAAAAATGTTCTATTATAAAACGGTAATTGAAAAGCTATTTACACAAATACTGTATTAATCCTTATCATTTTAAATACATTAGTTAGCTTGAGCATTTCATGAAGATATTTTTTTTCCTTCAGACCATGCAAATTAAATCAATACCTTAAGAGATATAGCAAAATCAAAATAATGCGCAACGAAATTATTTTCGCTCGGGGCCGAAAAGTTTTGGTAGTCTAGTGGAATTGTATATCCTATTATTAATATTATAAACGTGAAAGTTTGTAATAATGTATGGATGTGAACATGTTTGTTGCTCTTTCACGTAAAAACTACGGAATGGATTTTGATGAACTTCAGCACATCAGAATAACACATAGGCTATAATTTATAAAGATATTTTGCAAATTGGCTAAAATATAACGATAAAAATCGCTTAAGGCAGAAAAAAATTATATAATTAAAATAGAACTTCGTTCTATCCGGGTGTCCCTTGACACCTCCGGTTTTTTTTTTTACAAAAGATCATTGAAATTCAATACAAAATAGCTTCAAATCACTATTATTAAATTAATATTATAAATATTTACCTTGTGGCACAGTCTAAACACATTAGACCTAGTGTCATCTCCTGATAGTGTAGTCAGGTCAATCAATGTTATGGCTTTTAAAAGCCATGCATTCAAGTTATTAGGTGATTTTACGTGATGTGTAGATATAAGTGTTTTAATTTGTGCGTCAAGGCTTGTTTTGTTAATGTACACATTTTTAAAGGCTAAAACGAAAATTACATTGTTTTAACTTTAACTTTTCAGGCCCATTCATTCATTATTCATATTATCATTTCATTTTCATACATCCAATTGATATAGAATATGATAGAAGAAATAAATAAATTATAATTATTATTAATTCTTTGGCAGGTGCTTTTTTGTAGTACCAGAGAAATAAACCTACTAAACCAGGCTGGCCAGGTAAGTTGGATTTTATTTCAAATTTTCCTTTTCTAGAAGTGAAAGCAATAACTAGTGCTGATATCCATTATGAAACTATTGCAGAATTGTGATGGAAATTTAAGGAAATTAATTATCTGGCACTATTTTTTAATATATATGGGGTCAATGCAGGATATCTTCATTCTCTAAATACATCATCATCATCATCACAGCCCATATATGTCCCACTGTTGGGCTCGTGCCTCCTGTGTAATGGGACGGAAATTAACCTACTATACCCCGCTGGTCAGATGTGTTGGTATAGGGTTTTGTTTCGAGTTTTCCTTCTCGTGCATAGATGTTATATGCATTTTATATCCCTTAGTCGTCTCTTACAATCACCCATGGATAAGATAGGTGGTGGTGAATTGTATTCTTACTCCGTCACCACACAGGTAATACAGCTGAGTGCAATACCATATATACATTTTGGTTAAATTGTTCATTTGATAAAAACTACTAAGGCTTCAATTTCATTCAATTGTACAGATATAACTTCCAAGAGTGTTTTAGGCAATTAAGTTATTATTTTCTTTTCTCAATAAGTAGAACTAGTAAGTTCCATTCATAACCCAAGCTAATCAGGCAAGGGGTAATTATACTTTTGCCTATAAAAGAAACCAGTTAATAAGCAAATTATTTGATTTAGTAACTTGTACCTTTAATGTAGTCTGTTTTTAATAACTATTAGCAAACATGCAAACCAGAGATCCCTACACAATGTGGTCTATGTGGGATCTATATGGTCTGAAATATAAAAAAATTAAATTAATCTATATATGTATATAGATAGCTTTCTACATTGCTTTTATGTTATAGGAACCTATGGTTATTATAAAATTTAGTTTTATTTATGAATATGACTATATAAAAATAATATAGATTACTCACCTAAATTTTTGGAAATAACTTCTGCCATTATGTCTCTTTTGATAACTTTTATTTATATGAATGGCACTTTAAAACTGCTATTTGGTTTCTGTAAGAAATTAAGTTTTCTATTAACTAACTTACAATAAAAGTAAGACCAAGTACCTATTGAATTATTATTTAGAAATGCAAAATAAGTGTAAACTATTACTTTTAGTTTTATCAAATATTTTATTTTGATAAGGAATTAGCTTAGGGATATTCGATATACATCGATGCATCGAAAGCATCGATGTTTACAATGCGATACATCGAATCAATCCGATGTTTTGAAGAGCTATCGAAATACTCGATGTATCGATGCTTTTTCATAAAACATCGAAACGATGATAACCAGTAAATGACACAAAAAAGACCTTTTTTTTTAGAAATTGTTTTATAAGGGACTGGAATAGGTATAAATGCCACAAAAAGGACCCTTTTTTTTAGAAGTCAGTTTTATAAGGGATTGGAATAGGTATAAATGCCACAAAAAGACCTTTTTTTTTAGAAGTAACACTTTTGATATGACTTTAGAAAAACTACTCGATGTTTAAAAACATCGATGTTTTCATCCGATACATCGAAAGACATCGATGTACAGTTTCGATTTATCGAATCGAAAAAAACATCGATGTTTTTTCAAAGTGGATACCCCTAAGTTAGCTCACTTTTACTTACCACCTATGCCATTAGGGATATTCTATTTCGATATACATTGATACATCGAAATCACTCGATGCTTACAATACGATACATCGAATCGATCCGATGTTTTGAAAAACTATTAATGTATTAGACGTATCCATGTATTTTCATAAAACATCGAATCCACGATAACCAGTTAATTTCATAAAATCTCAGTTTGGCCTATAAACCACCCCCAAAAAGGCTTCGGTTTATACAAGTTCTGCGACAGATCGAAGCTGCAACCAAGGAAGTGTCAGGCGATAAGTGCTGACTTAGCAGCGAAGTAATACCACTGAACTAATCCATTGTCTAGTTTTAAAAGTTAAGTCTCTTAAACTCGAAGAGTCTCTTGCCAAAGAATTGCAGTCTCTGATCCTGACCAAGATTAACAAGAAAATGGGTCTTATAGAGAAAGTAATTCCTTTCGCTATAGCGAGAATTTTGAACCCAAGGTTGAAAAAATGCATTTTACGGACGCAATCGCTTGCTTCATAGCTGTCATAGGTTTAAATAATCTTTTGTTTTTGCAAAATCTGTCAAAAGAACACGACATGGGACGTTAATTCCACAGTGGCCACAAGCATAGATGATTTTTATTTCATTTGTATTTTTTGTAATAATAATACTATAATAATGATTATTCTCATACATGGCTTTGCGTTTTTGAAGTACCTATACTTCTTTAGACAAGCATCATTGTAACACAAAGGTAACAGGTTGAAGTTGTGCGCATCACTATAACACAATAGTAAAACAGGTTGAAGTTGGCCACAAAACCGCTCATTAAGTCTTGCAAAAAGCTACCAACAAAATAGAAATAAAATCTCTTTCTAGTTTCAGCATGTGCTAATAAATTATATTCAGTAGTAATGGAATATTTTGATTAATATTATTTACTATTCGTAAATATCCAGTCTTTTTATTATTTTCATTATCATCATCTTGCTCTTATCCCAATTACTTGAGGTCAACGCAATATGTCATCTTCGTCCATATGCATAAGCCTATCAAATGTCATCTCTGTAGTCACTCCCAGACTATCCATATCAAGTTTCACGCAGTCTATTCATCTTTTCTTTGATCTTCCTATACACCCTTCCTTCCTATAAAGCCTTCAACATTCATAGTTAAAAATTTTCTCACAACATTACTTTCATCTCGCCTCATCACATGTCCATATCATGTCAGCCGTATACTCCTTAAATTTCCGTCACTAGCGCAACTTTCTAGCTTCCTCTAATGTGTCCAGTCCTTTTATTATTTTATTGTAATTAATTATAATTTGCATGCAGTAAAAATCTATTTTTTAATGATGCCAAAGAAGTATAACTCTCATGCGCGTATATTAGTAGGTACCTGCATCCATCTTTTTTAAATAAACAACAATTAAGTCAGTGATTGTTTGCCTGAAAAGTTGTATTTTCTTAGTTAATATATAGATTTCTTGAACATTCAGCATCAATGTTAGAAGATAGAAAAGTACTCGATTTTCAGAAAACATCGATGTTTCCAATCGATACATCGATACATGTTTTTCTTGAAGTGAACACCCTTAAAGCCCATTATAGTCCTTTTAAAAAGCTGTGACATTGGCCGATTACTTTTTTAAAGGAATTTTATGGCATGGTTATGAAGATTTTTAGACTGACTTAATTAGTAACCAGTAGGTCAACCAGAGCTATACTGATAATGGTATTTTATAGAAATTTTGGTGGTAAACGAAAACTTTTATAAAGCACCATTATAATCATATTCACTATACACTTTATATTCAACACTAATTTTTTTTTGGTGTTTTAACGTGCTTCTATGTTTATCATATACTGAATGTATTTCAGCTAACAAAAAGTGTGACAATAAAATATTGAATATAATACAAGACCACCACATGACGCTCTCACGTATTTGCCCAAAACTCCTGATTACTTTGAATTTCTTTATTAAAAAGTTCTGCAGATCAAATATATCATTATTATAATATAATTGGATAATTTAAAATTAATTAAAGAAAAGCATTATATAATCAATATAGTTGTAGTGTGACATACTGGCTGGTTGATATATAGAGACGCTGATAATTTGAAAACGATTAATCGAACCACGAAGTATTATCTATACTTCGGAGGGCGGTCTTTTTAATTACATATTTTTTATTTTAATTATATTACATATAATTGCAGTAAAATATATAATTAATTGTATATATCTAATATTTAATTAGTTTATTATAAGTAAAACTTTGTATATAGCAATTTAGGTCAGTGTTAAGAAATGTCGAAAAGGCGGAAAAAATCCAAGCCCGAGCGGGATAAAGGTGAGTCTTTTTCAGATTCTGCCTCCGAAAGTAGCCAATATTCAGATTCACGTACAATGTTAGAGGACGATGACAAATTTTATTTACCATATAGGGTGACTGATTATTGTCGCCGTTACCCAGAAGATGCATGTGCCGGTCATGAATTCATAGTATTTATAGAAAGTCTCACTGAACAGCCACTGGGTAGTCGTGACATGCTGACTCTTAGTAGTTGTTTATCGCGCTTCATCAAAGGCATTAAATATCTTAAGAAAATTAATAAGTTTAAAATTGGAGTAGTTTTTGAACGACCTAGTTTAGCCAACACATTTTTAGATAATACAACGTTTTTAAGGGAACAGAATATTAAGGCGTCCATCCCAGCTAGTGCCACTGAACTTTCGGGAGTGATTTCTTCTGTACCTGTCGACATGTCCAACAAAAAAATTTTTAAATCTTTATCGAGTACCAAAAAAATTATTTCTGTTCGAAGAATTATGAAAAAAAGTAAATCTGAGAGCGGTTTTACATTACAACCTACACAGGCTGTTATTATTACTTTCGCATCATCTACTTCACTCCCAGACTACGTACACTTAAAAATGTGGCGTCTACCAGTGCGACCTTATGTGCCACCGGTTAAGCAGTGTTTCCGATGCCTAAGGTTTGATCATTTGGCTAAATTTTGTAAAAATGCTCAGCGATGCTCAATTTGTACAGACAATCATTCATATAAAGAATGTACTGTTCCTATTGATAAAGCAGTATGTGTACACTGTAAAGGTAACCACCTTTCAGTATCTGGTCAGTGCCCTATCAAACAAAAAAAAATAATAGATAGCAAAAATAAAACTAAAATGCCATTTTCAGATTTATTCAAGCATCCAACAAACTTTCCTTCACTAAATAAAATAGAAAACACACAAGACATTATTAACTTAATTTTATCTAATCCAGCAGCAATGAATCTAATTACAGAATCAATAATTAAAGTGATTACATTAAATAAAACTCAAAATCAAAGCATTAGCTCACATGCAATAAGTTCAGCCATCAAAGATACAATACAGAATAAAAATAAAACTTCACATTCAACAGTCACAAACTTAACATAGTACAGTGGAATGCTCAAAGTCTGTTGAGTAACAGACTTGAGCTTCAAAATATCCTTTACGAACAGGACATACACATAGCTCTTATTTCAGAAACTTGGCTTAAACCAAATATGCAGTTTTGTATCAGAGGTTATACAATAATTAGAAATGATTGTGGAAATGATCACAATGGTGTAGCAATTTTCGTCAGAAATGGTATACATTTTCAAAGACTACAAACATTCTGTGATAACTCCTTGCAAAATGTAGCAATCAAAATTAAAATCAACCAAAAAGAAATCTCATTTGTTAGTTTTTACAGTCCTGGTAACAGTGTTCCTAATTTCGAGATATCTAAATTTAATAGACTGTTGCATAGTATTCCAAAACCATTAATAATTGCTGGTGATTTTAACGCTCATCATACCATTTGGGGTTGCAATAGAATTGATTCTAGAGGTAGAGACATTATGGACTCAATGGACGACAATGACTTAATACTCCTGAATAATGGTCAACCCACAACAGTGGGTACTAATTCTTGGAGACCAAATGGACTAGATTTAACAATGGTGTCATCTTCTTTGTTTCTTTGCTGTGAATGGCAAGTTCATGAGGACTGTCTAGGCAGCTATCACCTGCCCACAATCACCAAATTCTCTGTGGCAGTGTCCGAATCTGAAATTTCTTCAACTTCATCCAACATTCCTTCGCACAGTAATCTGAAATTAGTAAATTGGGATCTTTATCAAAACTTAGTAAATGAGTTATTAAAATCATTTGAAATAGATAATTGTAACTTGCTCACATCTTACAATAATTTTTGTTCAATTATTCTTAAAGCAGTGGAAAATTCAGTACCTGCAACTACAACTCGTCATAACAATATTGGCTGTATATCTAAAAGAAAAAGACAGCTTCCTTGGTGGAATGGGAAATGTACTAAAGTGGTAGAAGGTTGTAAGCAGGCTTATTTGTTGTTTAAATCAAATCCCAATAATCAAAACTATATTAATTTTAAACATGCTCAAGCTTACAAAAAACGTGTTTTAAGACTTGAGCGTCGCAAATCTTGGTCAGACTTTTGCTCATCTATAAATAGGTTAACACCAATGAATCAGATTTGGGCAAAAATGAGGAAATTTAAAAACTATTACTCTAATAATAATAGTTTCACTAGCATTAATTGGATATCTAATTTTCTACATAAATACACTCCAGATACTGTAACAAATTTGACAAATATTCACAGTAATAAACCATTAAATAGTGGTAACTCCTTCATGATTGCTCCTTTTTCCATAGAAGAACTAAAAGCTGGTTTATCTTCGAGAAAAGACTCTGCATGTGGTTTGGATTGGCTTTCATATAAAATGTTTAAACTTCTAAACCCCTCTAATTTAAATCATTTTCTAAAGCTGTTAAATCTCCTGTGGCATCACTCCACTGTTCCAGAAGAATGGAAAACCGACTGTTTGATTCCAATTTTAAAACCCGGAAAAGATCCTAGCTTATCTGATTCTTATCGACCTATTACATTAAGCTCTTGTGTGGGTAAAATATTTGAACAGTTAATAAAACAAAGACTTATATTTTATATTGAAAGTAATAACCTCCTACCTTATAATCAATTTGGATTTCGATGTGGTCGCTCTAGTTGTGAGAGTTTACGTCATTTTTGTCTTGACATCCATAGCGCCCAGGCTGAAAATAAGATATCAGCTGGTGTTTTTTTGGACATTGTAGGAGCATTTAATAATGTTGATTTAGAAAAATTATCATCCATTCTTCTGTCCTTAAATGTTCCTGAAAAAATAGTTTGTTGGATATTTAGTTTTTTACATGGTCGTAAACTTTATGTTAAGGTCAATAACCAATTAATAGGGCCTCGATATTCATATAGAGGAGTATCCCAAGGGGGAATTTTGAGTCCATTGCTCTTTATAGTATACATAAATCAAATAAATATTGTTTTAGGTAATAAAGTTCCAAACTTGCAGTTTGCAGATGATCTAGTGGTTTATAATTCAGGACCTAATTTAACAAATGTTGCATTAGAACTTAATGCAGCACTCAAAAAATTGGAGTTCTATTTCCAATGTCTTAGTCTGGAAGTCAGTGCTGTCAAAAGCAAAGTAGTAATATTTTCAAAGCAGTCTATTAGAACAAGAGATGTCAAAATATATTATGGTAATCGTGAAATTACTATAGATAATTCAGTAAAGTTTTTAGGAGTTACATTTCTTAGCAACCTTAAATGGAATAAATATGTTGAAATGTTAGAAAATCGGGCATTAAAGGCTTGTAACATTCTAAAGTCATTAGCTGGTACATACTGGGGTGCAGACCCAGGCATTTTACTAACTCTATACAAGTCATTAGTCCGTAGCCATTTTGAGTATGCCTTCTTTTGTTATGGGGGCGTAAATACTTTAGTCAACAAGTTAGAAAAGATACAAAATAAATGCTTAAGGATCATTACAGGTGCTCTTAGGTCTACTCCTATTGTATCATTACAGGTAGAATGTAATGTTCCCCCACTAGCACTCAGATTTAAGTATCTACAGTCAAAATTATTTCTCAAACTAACATCTATTAATAATCATCCACTCCTCTTAAAGGCACAGGACTATGTGAACAGGACTGGCAATAATACCTATTATCAAGTACAAGGTATGTCTGATATGCTTCATTTTTGTTGTGATCATAACCTATTTTCTAGCACTCTTTGGCCCTGTTATTTAAATTCTTATAACTCAAAGTATAACCCTATTAAAATAGTAATTAATGAATCATTAAAGCATAAGGAGGATGTATATAGTATGTTGGGAGAGTGGCAAAATTATAATCATCTTTATACAGATGGTTCCAAGAATAAAACTGCTGTATCTATAGCAGTCTATGACAAAAAACTACGAAGTGGGTTTGGTCATAGATTAAATACCTTGGCTAGTATATACACAGCAGAATGTGCTGCATTATATGCTGCGCTAGAGTATATTGGAGAACATTCTTACAATAAATGGATAGTTATTACAGACAGTATGAGCATTCTAAAAGCTTTACAGTATCCTAAATGTGATGTTAAAACTAATTTTATAATATACAAAATTAGAGATAAATATCATTGCTTATCACATATAAAAGATATAATTTTATTCTGGACTCCTTCCCACATAGGTGTGGAAGGAAATGAACAGGTTGATTATCTCGCTAAATCTATTGTTAATAGTAATCAGATACATACCAACTTGAACATTCCTATACCACACACAGACGCACAGTCTCATATTAAAGCCACATTGTTGCAAGAATTTCAGGATTATTGGCAGCAAGTTGTCCAAACAAAAGGCAAATGGTTGGCTAATATAAAAAACCAAATCTCTCCTCCCTGGTTTCTTAGAAATCATAATTACTTGAACAGAAAATTTTATACCACAATTTGTCGGCTACGTCTGGGACATTCCCGTTGTGGTGCTCATTTGTACAGGATTGGTCTCTTAGACTCTCCCACTTGTAACTTTTGTACTGTATCTATCGAAACTCTTGATCATATTTTCTTTGATTGTCCACAATATAATCTGCAAAGATTATCTTTGACAGACCGCCTCTTGGATATCTATAAAAATGCTGAAGATATCCCGCGCTCACTTCAGCAATTATTGAAAACACATGACTGCCACATGCCGCTTTATGAATTCATCGTTTCAACGGTAGGCGAAATTTGAAAACTATTCTCCATGTTGAAAACACAGCTCTTGACACATTTTCTTACACAGACTTAGAAACATTCGTTCACGAATTTGAATTATAAATAAAATATAATAATAGGTTTATAATGTACAAATGTAAATATTATAATTAACGTTACCTTATGTATATATATGTGTATGCATATATGTGCATGTGTATATATGTATATTATATAGATATATATACAAAACTGTGTCGTTAACACAGGTTCTTTTTTATATTGTTACTTTAAATTTATGAATTTATATTATAATATAAAGATAAGTACATAAGTATATGGTATAGTAGATCTAGTAGATATTTAATACCGGGCTAAATTTAAAATGGATCGGGATGATAATGATGTTGACAATAAAAGACTTGGCTTCGGCCTACTACTCTTTCACGAAGAAAATTTTATTTACGACGTGAAGAACACCAAACACAAAATTCTGCTATTTATGACTGAAGCTCTTCAATAAACATGTGAAGGGCTACATAATATGAAGAAATGATGAACAATGCTACATAATATGAAGAAATGATGAACAATGCTACATAATATGAAGAAATGATGAACAACATATGAAAAATAATTAAATAAGACTTGGCTGTATGGGCTTTGATCCCTTTGCCTGTCCGAATGGACGAACAGAACCAAAAAAAATATCTATACTTCGTGATTTGAACAATTGATTTTTGTATCTCAAAACGCTATGTTGATATCGAAGCGCGGTAACCTTCAAACGGGCGGTCGTGTTTTAGCATCAAAAAATCTTTTTTATTTAATTTCTTGAGAAATGCCTGAAAAACCGTATATGCCAATTATATCAATATCATCAGTTAGTAACCATTCTGAATTTGATGGGCCATTCAGTCTTTCAGAACTGAAGGGTATTTTATCCCATGTAAAAGATTCCACTCATGGAGCAGATGGGATTCCTTATTCTTTTATTTCTCATTTAAGTGAAGGATGTCTTTTATACTTCTTGAACTTAATAAATTCTAATTACTGAAATTTTTAGCATTTAATATGCTTAATTATTTATAAATACCCGATACGAAACGAAAAATGATGTCACAAGCGGGGTTCGAACCCGCACCTATTGGGAATCCGGCCCAACCGTGCTACCACTTACACCATTGTGAACTATTTTAGGACATGCAAATTTCGAATCATATTATATCTTACGTCTTCAAGGTGACGTATGCCATCTATCGGACAATGTTTACACATTGTATAGACTTAATACTTCAAACTTTACAGTTAGAATTGTATTAAACGATGACACAACCTTGTTATTCAAATTACTGAAATTTTTAGCATTTAATATGCTTAATTATTTATAAATACCCGATACGAAACGAAAAATGATGTCACAAGCGCGGTTCGAACCCGCACCTATTGGGAATCCGGCCCAACCGTGCTACCACTTACACCATTGTGAACTATTTTAGGACATGCAAATTTCGAATCATATTATATCTTACGTCTTCAAGGTGACGTATGCCATCTATCGGACAATGTTTACACATTGTATAGACTTAATACTTCAAACTTTACAGTTAGAATTGTATTAAACGATGACACAACCTTGTTATTCAAATTACTGAAATTTTTAGCATTTAATATGCTTAATTATTTATAAATACCCGATACGAAACGAAAAATGATGTCACAAGCGGGGTTCGAACCCGCACCTATTGGGAATCCGGCCCAACCGTGCTACCACTTACACCATTGTGAACTATTTTAGGACATGCAAATTTCGAATCATATTATATCTTACGTCTTCAAGGTGACGTATGCCATACATATACAATGTGTAAACATTGTCCGATAGATACATATATACAATGTGTAAACATTGTCCGATAGATGGCATACGTCACCTTGAAGACGCAAGATATAATATGATTCGAAATTTGCATGTCCTAAAATAGTTCACAATGGTGTAAGTGGTAGCACGGTTGGGCCGGATTCCCAATAGGTGCGGGTTCGAACCCCGCTTGTGACATCATTTTTCGTTTCGTATCGGGTATTTATAAATAATTAAGCATATTAAATGCTAAAAATTTCAGTAATTTGAATAACAAGGTTGTGTCATCGTTTAATACAATTCTAACTGTAAAGTTTGAAGTATTAAGTCTATACAATGTGTAAACATTGTCCGATAGATGGCATACGTCACCTTGAAGACGTAAGATATAATATGATTCGAAATTTGCATGTCCTAAAATAGTTCACAATGGTGTAAGTGGTAGCACGGTTGGGCCGGATTCCCAATAGGTGCGGGTTCGAACCCCGCTTGTGACATCATTTTTCGTTTCGTATCGGGTATTTATAAATTAATAAATTCTATTATTATAAGTGGAAACATACCCGATTGTTGGAAATCTCAAATAGTTATTCCTATTTTGAAACCTAATAAAAATTCTCTTGACAGTAATTCTTACCGTGCTATCGCTCTTGCATCCGTATTATTAAAAATTGCCGAACAATTGGTTAAGAATCGGCTTGAGTGGTATTTAGAAAATAAGAGAGTACTAAGTGATAGTCAGTTTGGTTTTAGACGAGGAAAAGGCACTCTAGATAATATCAGTATATTTATTACTGATATAAGATTAGCTCTCTCTGATAATCAATCGGTAGTAGCTGCATTTCTAGATATAACTTCTGCATATGATAATGTTGTAATTAATATTCTTAAAAATAAACTTGACCAGTTAAAAGTCCCCTGTATCCTCTCTAATTTCATGTATAATATTTTATGTGAGAGGCATATTTATCTTGATTCCAGCCATGAGACTAGGACTGTGCGGAAGGGTTTGCCTCAGGGTTCTGTCCTTAGTCCCATATTATACAATATTTACACTTATGATCTTGAATCTTCTTTAAAAACTAAAATCAAAATACAATACGCCGATGACCTTCTTCTGTATTCTTCTGATTTGTCTGTTGCTACCGCCTGCACTTTATTGTCCTCCTCTCATATTGTCCTATTTACTCGGGCACGCCTACCGCCGCCTATTGTATCTAGTATATTATGATGGCAACCAAATTCCCGTAAAATCCACTGCAAAATTTTTAGGAATAGTATTAGATAGTAAATTAACGGGGATTGCTCATTTCGACTTTATAACAGCGAAATGCGAAAAGCGACTCAATATTTTAAGATACTTAGCAGAAGTATGGTGGGGAGCTCATCCCCTATGTTTAAAATTACTATATAATGCACTTATCAGAAGTATAATTGATTATGGAACTTTTTTACTGGAACCGGCTAACAGATCAGCTCTTAAGAAATTAGACCTTATTCAACCCAAAGCGCTGAGAATAGTGACTGGCGCCATGAAATCAAGCCCTATTAATGCCCTACAAGTAGAATGTGCCGAACCACCTCTCTTTATTCGTCGCCAATACCTCAGTGATAGATTTTTATTCCGCGCCTTACAATTTTTAAAACTTCCTTTACATGTAAGTTCCCAGTTCTCGCCGACCAAATTAATTTATCATTTTATTGGTCAGGCACCATGCTTTAGTCAAAGTTATCAGAGATTTCTAGCCCTCAAAGCTCCAACCTTTGGATCACTTTCATTTCCCATTTTCCACAATAGGTACGAATCATTAGTGTATACTCCAGATATAAATCTTAATTTAGGTATTTATAAACACGACAAATCTGCAAATCTTTCATTTAATATTATATTAAATAGCGTGTTTAAAAACTGGCATTATATCTATACGGATTCTTCAAAATATTCAATTTTAGATAACGTGGGTGTTGGTGTATACCATCAACAATTTGACATTGTACAAAAGGTTAAACTACCTCCAGAATCTTCAGTATTTACCGGGGAAGGTTTTGCCAATTATAAAGCCATAGAATATGTTAAAATATTTAAACTGAAGAAAACAGTAATTTTCTCTGATTCTCAAAGTGCCTTGCGGGCTATAAAAAGAATTCCTTTTCATAATAAGCATATTCACCCTGTCATTCTATCTATTAGGCAACTTCACTTCGAATGTCTCCAGTGTGGCTCAAAAATCTCCTTTGCGTGAATTCCGGTCATGCTATTACAGGTAATAAAAGAGCTGACCATTTGGCCTCCGAGGCCGTGAATGGTGGTGATATGTATCCTTACATGAATTATTCCATAGAAGGTCTCAATCTGGCTTCGTTTTTCCTCCAGAAGTCTTGGAAGATGTGCTGGGCGGAAAGTAATTTAATTAAAGGAAGGCATTATGCGGCTATTCAACCTGAAAAACACACAAAGCAGTGTAGTAGTAGTATTTTAAATTAAAGTTTAGAAAGGCAGTTACCAGCTGTTTTATCCGAATGAGGTTAGGACATGCCTCTTACCCAGCACATCTTGCTCGACTTAAAATAATAAACAGTGACCTGTGTGAATGTGTCGAGGATGTTGCAGATATGAATCACATTTTCCTTTCCTGTCTTCTTCATAACGTGAGCAGTTTATTTATTCTTTAGTATCTCATGGAATTTCTTTTCCTACCTCTATTACTGTTTTATTATCTTCTAATGATCTTACTGTATATAATTATATTGCGTCTTTTATGTCTCTTAATAATATTCGTTTATGATGTTTTTCATATATATTATTAATGTATAATATTATTATTTGTATAAACCTGATCCTTTACCCTTTATCCTTTACTTGATTATTCCAAATTCCGTGTAAATATTTCCTTAATCCTATTAAGTTTCTCCGTTTCCGTCATTGGCAATGCGCAAATCGCGACTAGCCACTAAAAAAAAAAAAAACGCTATGTTATGTACCAAAGAGTATGTAATGTATGTCTACTTATGTACAAAAAAACGCGCAAAATTATACTTTATTTTTTTTATCATTGTATTCTTCGTCTCTAAAAATACGTTTGTGATCTTGGTTATATTTTTGGCTGGAATATCGAAATGTTCTGTAATATTCCTAAATTTTATACAATGAATTTCCTGGTATTTTATATAATGTTGTATAGAATAATTAAAAAGTAGGTACAGTAAATATGACATAACAGAGTTTACGTATATTTTCATGATCTCCCAAAATACCCAGAGGAATCGTAACTTGGTCAGTGCTCAATTATTGGTCACGTCAATCAAGTACTTAATAACGGACAGTAACTACGAACAAGCTATGTACGTACCTACTTATTATGAATACTGTTCTATAAGTTTTACTGCACAGACGGCGTAGCGGTTAAGATAGCCACCTTTCGTGCCAGTGCAGGAGGTTCGATTCCTGCAGGACAATACCTTGTGCGATCTACAAAGTGCTGTTCTGAGTCTGGATGTAATTTGTCTGCGTTAATTATATGTTTGTAAAGTTCCCCGCAATACAAGGATTATTGCCTTACTGCAGGGTGGAGTTTTTTATAAATACATACATACATATCATCACGCCATATCCCTTGCAGGGTAGGCAGAGAGAACAGAGTGCCAGAGAACTCTATATATGTATATCTAATGTATCTCTAATGTATGTCTTTTATAAAAAAAGTTATAATAATTGTTTTTGTAAAATACTTGTGAATATTATAATTTAACTTAAACTGATAGCTTCGTGGCTCCAGTTTAAAGAAACCAATAACTTTTTTGACGGGAATAAACACAAAGTCACATATTTTATGACTTTCGAATTATGTGGCTCCTAAACTGTTAATTTACAGTTGCTCTAACGAAGAAGTTAAAAAAAAATGTTTCGATGTATAAAATTCATGTCACAGTAAGCATCAAACACGTCTGACGCAACTATCTTGAAGATTGTTAACAATAAGGAGTGTTGGGGTCCTCATAGGTTCATAAATACTATAAGACTAGTCTACTTTTAGCATATCGTTATCCGTTTTTATTGCGTAACTAAAGGCTCGGTGAATCATTATAAATATTGATTTAAAAATGATAAAACTTTAATTATTATGATGTTTTATTTTTGTTTTTCATCATCATAATATTTCTAGTTCCTTTTAAAATATAAATACAAAAAGCACTTACTACACTTTAAATTCGGCTAGATGGCGTATTTAGATATAGGTAAATTATTTAAAAATAATATAAAGAAAATAATCATTTATTTAAGCACACTTAGCACACTAATAAACCAGAATTTATATTTTCTTATATTTTCAATTTTGAATGTGACAACTGTAAAGAGAAATTGCTTCAACGGAAATACCAGTATCATCAAACTTTCAGCTCACATTGATTGAACGACTGTCTCTAGTGACGTAACCTATCCGAACATCAGACAACCTTGCTATTGGATATAAGTCTATATTTCTATTTATCTATTCTACATATAAATTACATTTATATACCACAATATTATTATAAATATACAATTAACAAATCATCTCAGCTCATACACGTCCCACCATTGGGCTCGAGCCTACTCCAAACAGGAAGGATATTTTAACCTACTATACTACGCTGGTCAGGCATGTTGGTTATAGGGTTTTGTTTCGAGTTTTCCTTCTCTTGCGTGGATGTTATATCCGTTTTATATCCCTTAGTTTTCAAGATAAATAAGATTTAAATATATATATATATATATATATATATATATATATATATATATATATATATATATATATATATATATATATATATATGTATATACCAACATATTTTTAAATGATGCGTAGCATAAATTACTTTGGAATAAGATTTTTTATACACCACCCTTTTTTATTTTTTTTTGTTGCGGTGGTCTATGGACTTGGTCTCGCTCCCCCAAAACGGTCCGGGGTGACGGAAGAGGCCGCGCGTGACCCTATAGAGCCACCATGCAACTTTCCTTTCTTCGCCGTGCGAGCGGGCCACCGCAGCGGTACTTTGCACCGAACTTTGTCTTCGGTGGCCTTTATACACCACCCTGCACTAAGGAAATAATCCTTGTATTGCGGGGCACTTTAAACTAAACTTTAAGTTTCCAGTTAAAGTAACAACAGCTTAATCTATCTAACCTATATATGTATGTTTATTTAGTTAAATACTCTATTGACATAATATGTAATAAACAGAATATGTAATAAATTACAAACAGAACGTAAATGCAATCGGTTCTTGAGAACGCAATTTTACTATCACAGATGGAAGTGACGCCTTACAAGAGACGACAAAATAATGACGCGCCAGCTGTCCCTGACACTGTATGAACGATAATCGAAAACTTGCGTTCAAGGAGCGTTTTGTTTGGTAACCGCCTTCTAAGACCTTTTTCTATATCTCAGAAATATGAGTTCAAAATTAAAGTGGTAGATTAAGATTGTTATATAATTATTTTGTTTATAATAATGCTAACGACGTAAGAGAGCGAGTAGGTATGAAAGAGAGTATTGGTGTAAAGATGCGAAAGGGAATGCTCCGATGGTTCGGACATGTGGAAAGAATGCCGAACGAACGTCTGGTTAAGAAGATATACAATGCGAAAGTGGAAGGATGTAGGTACCGAGGGAGACCGAAACTAACCTACCTAGACCAGATCGGTCATGTACTGAAGGAAGGTGGAGTCAAGAGTCTCCGAAACCGGCGAGCGTGTATGAAGAGAATTATGAATGTTGAGATAGCGAGTGAAGTATGCAGAGATAGAGTTCTCTGGCACTCTGTTCTCTCTGCCTACCCTGCAAGGGATATGGCGTGATGATATGTATATATGTATGTATGTATAATAATGCTTTTATTTTGAAATAATATAGCCGCAAATTCGTTGTTATTTGTATTTGAATTAAATCCATTTAAATTTGTAATTAATCAAGTTCTTACAAAGCCTTTATTTATTACTTGTTTTACTTCATTCTAACCAGCATAAAGTTTTTGGTTGTGCCCGCTGGATAGTTAATGGTTTGCTTCTTACTAATTACGAACATATTACATTATTTATTGCTCAGATGGCGTACGTTAAGTAGCGTCATGGGTTCGATTTCCATTAACTATTATATATTTATCATATAAGAAGTAGAAAAATTACGTATACCTACATTTTAATTTAATACATAAGTCCTATGCTCCCTTGCTCCAAGTGTCGTTTACTCCTGTTTTATTAGATTATATTACTTAAAAATACAATCATTCCGATAAAGTGACACTTATAACCATTAACGATCAAGACACTTCAAACGATACCTTTTTTTTTTCGTTTGAGGGGTTATCTGCAATCAGTCTTTGACGGTGGAGGTGCTCCTTGGTGGTAGCAACCTTTTTCAGTATCTGAATATAAATACTGGATATCATGCCGCTTCAGACGTTTGTGATAAGTAACATTGACCAGTTCAGATGCCAATTCATTAGGGTGGTTCTTTAGCCAGGTTTTGTATCTTATACTAAACTTTGTCAAATCCCTGCTAGATGTCCAGAAAAACTCCTCCTTCGCCGACTCTTATCCCAATTACTTGGGGTCGATACAATATGTACTCTTCTTTCATAGTACATATTGTCAAAGTTATTGACAATAGTTTATGACCAGCCGCCTGCCAGACGTCAACCCTCCTTGGAATGTAATTGTTGACCAAACGGCATCAGTTGGCCCAGGTCGTTATAAGGCTCTTAATCGTCTTTTACGACATTCACGAGCAAAGTAAGGGTTGGTAGTGTTCGTAGCCGCCACCACACAGCACTGGATGTCCAGAAAAACTGCTGAGCAATAATACTCTTTGTTCTTCAAAGAGTTTCGTATAGTCTCACAAACACGATGCACCTGTTCTATGTTAGAATGATACTGTCTGAAGCCAAACTGGTGTCTCGGAATAGTCTTATTTTCAGTAAGTATTGGTGTTATCCTGACTAGAAGATTGTTTTCGAATAGCTTAGAGATACTAGGCAAAAGACTGATTGGTCTAATAAGAGTCATCATATGGCGGTTTGCCTACTTTGTGGCTCATCATTATTATCGATATTTTCCATTGTTGCGGCAAGTATTGGAATATACCTGTGGCGTAGCATGCCTTGGCGGGACCCCGTATGAAAAATTGTTTGGGGGCCCTTATGATTTCTCACAAAAGAAAAAATGTTTGCATAAAATTAAAAGAAATATTTATTCATCATAATTATCTATCTGTCACTTTTCCAAAGATTTTACAAACACTTTAGGGCCGCCCGTGGGGTGGGGGTTCCGTATAATTGATACGGCAGATAGGGCGGCAGCTATGCCTCTGGAATGTACTCAAACGATAACTGTTTATTAAATTATGATAAGCAGCTCAGAAGTTATGGTAGAACAGAAGAATATACATATATAGGTATACATACATACACATACATATCATCACGCCATATCCCTTGCAGGGTAAGCAGAGAGAACAGAGTACCAGAGAACTCTATCTTTGCATACTTCACTCGCTTCCTCAACATTCATAATTCTCTTCATACACGCCCGCCGGTTTCGGAGACTCTTAACTCCACCTTCCTTCAGTACATAACCGATCTTGTCTAGGTAGGTTAGTCTCGGTCTCCCCCGGTACCTACATCCTTCCACTTTCGCATTGTATATCTTCTTAACCAGACGTTCGTTCGGCATTCTTTTCACATGTCCGAACCATCGGAGCATTCCCTTTCGCATCTTTACACCAATACTCTCTTTCATACCTACTCGCTCTCTTACGTCGTCGTTACGAGGTAGGTTAGGTATACATATACATATATAAATGTATAAAATCATAGCCTTCGCTCTTTAGCTAGATCGTAATCGATTAGTAATTTAAAATAACCATGGACTTCAGGTAATATTGGATATTATTAATTATAATCCTTTAATAAATGATTACAATTTAATCTATTTTATACTATTTATGATAAACCTATTACTAAAAATGAAATTATTGATTGTATGTGTTTGACGGTATTTTATATATATTATTTGACTTCTTAATACTATATTTAGCAATAAAGTGATTATTTTGAATATTATTATTATTAGCAGTAACGCTACAAAGTATATAATCATTAGAATTATTAATAAAGGAAGGAGTGCTAAATTATATACTCTCTCAGTCACTACACGTGAACTAACCTCCCAATTAAAATAGTCCTAATTAACGTTGAAAAAGAAATTTAGCAGGAATTTGATGTCACAAAAAGTTAATTAATATAAAATAATTATGAGAAGTATTTTCAATTAGTTTAATGAATTCTCTTTCAGCTAAATACTGGTGATAAAAAAATTAATGTTAAGTTCTGTGGTTCAGTTGGCATATAGTATTAACCACAGTATTAACCTAAGTTCGCAGGTGTCGTACAACAGTTCCATGAGAACTAGAGTTTTCATCTAATGCTTGGCAAATTGCATTATATTCCATTAATTTCATTCAAACACATAAAAATAGTATCATCGACGATGTAAAACAGATTGGTATAAGAGAATCATAATATATGATCGATGCGCTTGTATCGTTCTATTGTTATGTAGATTTTTACGAAAACAATAATAAAGGGGCATTGATAAAACATATTTTCAGTAAGCGTAATATTATCGCGGTAACAATAGGTTGGAATCCGGAGAGCCTTAATATTTCATACGCTGAGTAATAAATGGGTAATATAAAGGGGCACAAGCCGCGTAATTAAACGTTTTTCACGCGTGGTTAAGATAAATTAAATTAACGCTTTTGTAGATTATTATAAAATTAGCTATGCCAGCAGCTTCGTTTGTTTCACACATACCTACATATTTATTGATATTATTTATATTTTGCAATTTACTACAAAATACATCAACGAAAATTTCATACCAATTCCTTATCTCAACAAATGTTGTGACAGCCGCAATTTCACAGAAAATTTCATTCGCGATATTCCATTGTTAGTAAAGAAGAACATTATATGGTTATTGTTGCATGTCTTGTTTTTATTAAATTCTCTTTAAGTGCCCGAGATTAGCTTGTTTAAATGACTATGCTAAAAATAGTGGTGGTGATAGTGGTTGCCCAGTTGAAACCTATTTTTAAATAAATATTAACGTGCCAAAGTTAATGTATTGGATATGTTATTTATCATTAATAAAATTACTTGTTTGATAAAGAAAGATGTGAGGCAATCTACACGCCTAGAATTTTCTCGGTGATTTAGAGAATCTTGTGATTCGTATTGGACTGGTATAGTTAGCACGATCCTGGCCTTATAGCAACGTCTTTTTCGAACGTAGTGAGCAAAATGATGTATATTGAAATTAAAGAAAATCAAAACGAATACTCCCTTGTCAATTTGTTACATTTAACTAACTTGGAATAATCGCTTGTGCATACGAGTGTAAAAGGAAAGTTTCTGTGTTTTATAAGGAGTACCTTATTAGTAAATCTTGAGAGTAGTTTTTTTTTGGAAGGACGAAATTCTACATTAAGCAATGAATCCAAATTATTAGCAATGTATTAGTCCATCTATCCATCCCTTAGCCTATCCATATTGACCTAATGATAGTGACTGCGATCGTCGATCGATAGGCGCGTCGTCTACCATACAAGGTGTTGAGTTGTAGCTAGTGTATTAAGTTTATTAGGTAGCGCTGTTGCTAATTCTTTCGACTGCAACGGACTGAAAGGGACTGGGTCACATTGTAACCTAACCCATCAACTAGAATATAAGGGAGCGTCCACAACTTATATGAAGTATTTTTGAGGATTTTTTGAGACCTCTCTCCTCCTTTTGGGATTTAGTGAGACTCGCGTGATTAATAAAATATAATTCCTAAGTAATATTTGATGTAGCGAGTTGATTAAAATCATTATATTTTTGTTTAGCTTATACTAACTAGTCCTTAAAAATTAAATTTTATAAAAAAAAAATAGAAATTATCCAATCCTCTCAATTCTGATTGATCAGACTTTCTTGAGAAATATATTTAAAAAGCTAATTTAAATTGGTTAAATGGTTTACGACAATGAAATATTCAATAACAGACGGAAATATACAAATATTTTTTTACTGTAGACGGTTCGTGGGTTTATGAACAGTAAAAAACCAAGCGCCCATTTATTGTTATCAGTTCCCTAAACGAGCACTATACGTCGTGTCCAGACGTTGTGTTACGGCTCTCTTGTGGTTTCTTAACTACGATCTCTTAGAACCTTGTGATTTACACTCCTAAACTATTTGCACAAACGTGCAAAGAATTCAGATATGGTCATGGCTCGTGAAACTGACTGAGATAGGTACATAATTTATATTTTGCAAGTTTTCTATATTACTAACGATTAAACTTAAAATTAATTATTTTAACTATGTGTATATATATATATATATATATATATATATATATATATATATATATATATATATATATATATATATATATATATATATATATATATATACGTGTATTTTTCTAGAATATTTTTATTAAAGAACTCCCAGACGTGTAGGTTTTACGCTCGAGGTCTGTACTGCCTGGGTAGAGTAGCACCGTGAGCTCGTCACAATCATCGGTGTCAATCTGACGCTATTGACCATCGTTAAGTCGAGGGTCTACAGCATCAGGAATTGGAATGCGGTCGCCACTTTCCGTGACGCAGAAGGAGGCTTCGGAGCATGTCAGAGAAGAGATTCTCCACGTTGACACACACTGCCGCCGGCGTATTGGGTGGCGCAGGTGCGAGTAGTCCGCCATTCGCAGAGACGCCGGTCAGGTGAAGGCGACGCCCCGGCAACACGACACAGTTGTTACTGGGGCTTCAATTGTAATGATACCCGAAAGAACAATCCGCCGGACCGGCCACAGATACAGTTACGGAAGCTTTAAGGTGCCTTTTATCTCCGGGCTGGCCACGGATGTCAAGGAAGCGGTACCAGTAGCCAGCCCAATGGGAATGGCGAGAAAACTCGGTGAGTTATGGGGCCGCACGCCGCTCTTCACTCACCCCAGACGGCATGGACGGGATGTGTCCAGACCATAGCCTACCAAAAAAAGACGTGTAGGAAAAGTTTTCTTAGAAAATTTGTCTTTAGGAAAGCAAGTGATTTGAAAAGTCAAATTATATACATATATATGGTTATAATTCTTGTATGTATTGCTTTAGTCTGTTTTTATGAGTTCACCAATAAACAATTTATTAAACCACCAAAATATAGAAATATTTAGAGGAGTGGGAATTCTCCTATAATGGTCTCATTAAAAATATTCTTTAATATATATATATTTTTTTGCGTTCATTTCATTTAATTTGCGCGTGGTGACGGTGTAGGAATACAATTCACCATTCTATTACTTGCCCGTGGATGTCATAGAAGACGACTAAGATATCTTATATGAAGATAACATCTATACAGTATAAGGAGAACTCGAAATGAAACTCAATACTCAATAGTCTGACTAGCGTGGTGTAGTACCATCGCGGACGACACTCTAACCCAGCATTGGGATGAGTATGAGTTTAGATGATGAATATATATTATACATACATACATATCATCACGCCATATCCCTTGCAGGGTAGGCAGAGAGAACAGAGTGCCAGAGAACTCTATCTCTGCATACTTCACTCGCTTCCTCAACATTCATAATTCTCTTCATACACGCTCGCCGGTTTCGGAGACTCTTGACTCCACCTTCCTTCAGTACATGACCGATCTGGTCTAGGTAGGTTAGTCTCGGTCTCCCTCGGTACCTACATCCTTCCACTCTCGCATTGTATATCTTCTTAACCAGGCGTTCGTTCGGCATTTTTGGGGGGCATAGTCCGGAGCGTGCTCGTTCGCGTCCCCTGCCAGTCTAATTAGACTGCTAATCCGGCTCGAAATGCGTACCGCAATGCGGGTTAGGGCGTCCCCCGGAGGCGACGCGTACCGACCCGCCCCCGTCGGTACGAACATCGGCAGTTGCGGCGATGGGGGCTGCCACCCATCACGCCTTGCCCAGTTAGGCGAGTCGAGGAGAACGGAGTGCTGGGTGGGCACGTGGAATATATTATATATATTTTTTTATATTTCATTCTGTGATATATTAACACCTATAAAACTGTGAAAATTGATTATAAAAATTTTAAAAGTGACTCTTTTTAATAACAAGTTCTAATGTTAATTTAAAAATAAATACGAACGATACGAATAAATGCGAACTTGAGGCAGATACTCCGGACATCACGTCAGATTTATTTGCTAACTTTTCTACTTAATTTTGGATTACTGGAGAGATGGATATTTACAGTAATATTTAATTACATGCCATATCTTGATGTACGCATTAGATGCTAAGATTTAAATATTACAAATTGTCAATTACCGTGTCTGGTTATTCTATTCCATTAGCATATCGGCGTTGGCGTGATCTACCGTAGCCCGCCGCCAAAAAAAAGCGTATCGGAGTCCACTGTTGAACGTGAGCCTCTATGAAGAGAGAAAATGTTATAATCGCCGCATTTAGAGCTACAAGCTTCCCAGGAGAGTGCTGTTTCCCGTTGCCTGAATGCTGCCTTAGCCGGTTTAAATGATGGTTTCGGGAGCATTTCCGTAGGCTCGCTCCGCGGCTCGTCGGCACGGCGTCCGCCCTTTCGTGGCTTATGCCGAACGTGGGCGGACCGAGCGCTACGTGCCGATAGCTGTACTCGGGGGTCGTCCGGTCGATGGCCCTGTACGGCGCACCGGTGTGGGCGGGATCCCTGACCGTCCGACTCAGGGCTCTTCTGTGGCGACCACAGAGGGCCATGGCGGTCAGGGCCCTACGCGGGTACCGCACGGTGGCGACGGAGGCAGCGTGCCTGTGGGCCGGGACTCCCCCGTGGGACCTGGAGGCGGAAATGCTCGCCGATTTGTATCGGCGGGTGTCGGGGGTGCGAGCGGGGGGCGGTATGGTCTCACTGAGGAATCTCACCGCCTGGCGTGTCGACGCCCGCCGAGACGTCATTGCTCGTTGGGCAGTCCGGCTGGAGAGACCTCGGTTCGGTGTGCGGACTGTGGAGGCCTTCCGGCCGGTGCTGATGCAGTGGTTGGAACGGCGGCACGGGGTGCTCTCCTTCCGACTGGTGCAGGTTTTGACGGGGCATGGATGCGTCGCCAAATACCTGTACACGGTCGTCAGGAGGGAGAGTACACCGTCCTGCCACCACTGTGATTGCGACGAGGATACGGCGCAGCATACACTCGAAGCGTGTGCCGCTTGGGCAGAGCAGCGCCGTGAACTCGTCGCAATCATCGGTGCCGACCTGACGCTGCCGACCATCGCCAGGGCGATGCTCGACAGCGTCAGGAACTGGGACGCGGTCGCAGCCTTCTGCGAGGCAGTAGCCTCGCGGAATGAGGCGGCGGAGCGTGTGCGCGAGGAGCGTCTCCTCGACGACGCAAACCGCCGCCGGCGACTGGGGCGGCGTAGGCGCGATTACCTGCGCCTGATGCCGCCCTAGCCGAGGCCGCGGGTGACTGGACCGGGGAATTAGTCCGTCACCCACCGAGAGGCTGACCGCGCGAGGAGGGACCGACCGATCGCTCAAGGGGAGGGTACCTCTCAGGGGGTATTCCGTCGGGCCGGCCACTGACGACAAGTTCACGCTGCTCCAGTGGTCGGTCCAACGATGTAGGCGAGGTTCGTGGGTGGGTTACGGGTATGCGTGCGTACGCCCCTCTGTCGCCCCGGATGGAGTGGTGCGAGAAGAGCGCCGACCATAACCCACCACTAAAAAAAAAAAAAACCGGTTTTAATGATTTCCATTGGATGACAAGGGGTGGCGGCATTTTGGCCACAAGCAGGTATAAACGGGCAGGCAGACAAAAATGATAATATTGATGTGTTATTGTAAGGTAAGTTATATCTGCATATTATATATCGTACTTACTTATAATAAAATATTTATCAATTCTTTGTAAAATATGTTTTCCCCATGTGATGAGAGGTTAGAATAAAATATGTCACCAAATCTTACTTTCTTATGGGTACCGTAATAAACGGTTTGGGTATCACCAGGAGAATGCTTGGGAAGCGCTTTCCTGGGAAACTTATAACCTCAATTGCAGCCGCTAATTCGTCAATTGTGGTGGTTACGGACTTATATCCTTTAATGGGCGCCGATACGCTGATGACGAATATACCTATGTGTAAAATAGGCATTTCATCTCTTTATTTATTTAATTACCAAATTATTTCATATAGGAGTACATGTAAATTGTTGTGTATATTTTGATAAAATTATAGAAACAAGTTTATCAAAAATTGTTGATTACTTTTATTGATAAACACAATCTAATTTTGAAATGTTAAGTTTTTTAAAAAGAAATCTTATTCGTGAACTGCAAAAAAGATTAAATGAACTTGATGTATTCGTTTCAACTGCTTATTGAATGAAACTTTAAAATTACAATAAAGTTTAACTTCCAGAAGCCATTCATCATGAAATTGAAGTTCATTGTAATTTCAACAGAACAATGTTTGTTGGGTCACTAGTATGATTAATAATAAAACAAATGTATTGCTATTACTATTATGTTTAAGTAAATGTGTCCACTGCGTAGTTAATTAATCTCCAGCTGTTCAAGAAAGTATATTGGGATGAATAAATGAAAATATTAATGTAATATCATAATTCACTTTCCGTGTATTGACTGATGGAGTAAGAATACAATTCACCAACCCTATTTTAACCGTGTGTGATCGTAAGAGACGACTCCCTTAGTCGTCTCTTACGATAAAACGCATATAACATCTATGCAAGAGAAGGAAAGCTTGAAAGAAAACCAAAAGTAGGTCAATTTGCCTCTCATTATGTAGGAGGCTCAGGCCCAAAAGTGCTGAGATGATGATGATGACCATAATTTACGGAAGTTCATTAACGCATACGTTCGTATTTGAATTTATTAGGACACAGTACCTATGAAGACAGATTAAAAGAACTTTATTTGATAAAGACAGTCTAAGGAGAAGAGTTTTCTTTTATAAAACAAAAGTGAAGCTCAAGTTAATTATAAACTCAGTTTTAACTAAGATCATTTTAATCTATGAATCTTTTGGTATTTAATCTTTTAGTAATGTGTTTCTTTAAATAACGAATGCTATTAATAATTATATAAAATTATAAAGGCGCTATAATCGAATACACAACTGTATGAACCCTAGGTGTGCATCTAAAAAGGCGTTTTCTGTATAGTTATAAAATTGATTGTAGACAAGTAAACATTGGCTATCCCTGTGGTGATGGAGTAAGAATACAATTCGCCACCGAATATCTTACCCTTGAGTGATCGTAAGAGACGACTGAGGTATATAAAATGCATACAACATCTATGCAAGAGAAGGTAAACTCGAAACAAAATCCTATACTGACACGCTTGACTAGCGTGGTATAGTAGGTTAATTTCCCTCTCATCACGAAGGAGGCTCAAGCCCAACAGTGGGACATGCATATATGAGCTGAGATGATGATGATTCGCTTTAGTTTCTAAAGATTTAATGCATTGAGTTGCATAGACAAGCTCTGTAGTATATAATAGTAAAAATATAATACGCTTTAACATTAATAAACCAAACCATAAAGTATTATCTATGGACGCTACTAATGAATATTGATACGAATTATTACGAGCTAAAAATGAAACCCGTTTAAAATTCTGAAATCAAATGTATTCTGTATTCGAATGAAATTTAAAAGAAATAAATGTGGTTGGTTGTCCTCGCGAAATACATTGAACTAAGCTGGAAGAAAATTAGGGTGATTCCTATTTCTTATATTGGGTTGAATAGCGAAAGTAGGTCTGCGATGTGACACACTTAAGTAAAAAGTTGATTGCATGAAATTTGGAGTGGCTTTTGTTAATTTGTGAGTTTGTAATGGAAATAAATAAAGGATTGAAAATCGATTGAAATTTTGCAGTAGGCTATGAAGCAAATGTTGTGGATATTTTTGTCCCTATTCTATCATTATTTAGTATATCTCTAACTATGTAATTAGAAGTAAAGATCTGCGTCATTACTTGCATTTTTCCAAATATTTCCGACAGACAGCGCGGTAAAACTGCAGCCGTAAATGGGAGAAAGGTTTTTCTATGATTATGTGAGTATCACTTGGTTTTTCTTATACTAATTAAAAAAAAAATAATGGCCATGAATTTCCAACTGGCTTCAAGTTCTACTTATGATAGTAATTCGATATCACAATTCCATATTACATGAGTAATTACAATGAATTAATTTTAATTCTAATTATTGTTTTCTCAGTGCTTTATAGGTACACGGAGCTATCGGTCATGCATAAATAGTTCCTAAATGACATTGAATAACTTTATATTTATTTCCCCAAAAAAATAAAACTCCTTATTAAAAAAGCAAGGACCGTCAGACATAGTAGTGCCACTATACCGTAGATCCATGGTGTCAGGTCAGGTAGTAGCGGGGTATAGAATGCTAAGAATCTCTGGATGAGATTCAGATACCAAAATAAACCCTTGCACCTGGCAACACACAACATTCGGCCTCTTAGCACCGATGAAAGGGTCATCGAGCTATGATACAAGAAGATGCCATCTCTTCGAAATTATTCGTCACTGCATTGTTTGCAAGTCACGTTAGGAATAGTTATACTGCAAGGAATATATAGCAGATCGAAAAAATCCGTACGTTCAGGTGCCATACTAACTATTTGATGCAATCTTAATTCATTATCATACATATATCCATTTTAAATACAATATACGATATACAATATTACAATATTTATATACAATATACGATGAACTTTGCCCTCTGCTTCCAGAGCTAAAATGAATGCCGGTTTTAATGCAAATCCAATAATGCCTATTATTACTTTATGATGTTTTATAGCTCTTACGATAAATTCTCCGAAATTTCTATTTATCCTATATGTATGGGAAGTTTCCCAATTTTGGTAGTACTTTTGTAATACAGTATTCTGTTAATATTTAGGTGAATTATGCCTTGCAATACCTACGTAAATTCCAAAATTAAGTAAATTGGTACCTTAGGGAATTTCCGCGCTGACCATAATGCGTAAACATTTTATGTTTTCTTTTATTTTTGTAAAGAATTCACAATGTTTTGCTCCTTTTGAATCGAAATATTGTCTGAGATCTTTCTTTCTTCCGTGTGAATTCACAATTACAAAACAGGTTAGGATCGCGATTTAATCTACTAAACAATTTTCGAAACATTGATTACAATAAAAAAAAAATAAAATTATTGGATTATAATAACATCAAGTTATAAAATTAAAAATGAGTATAGGTATCATCTCATCTCATTTCAGCTCTGCCACTGTTGGGCTAGAGCCTCCTCCGCAATGAGAAGGAAATGGGCCTACTATAACACGTTGGTCAAACGTGTTGGTATAGGGTTTTGTTTCGAGTTTTCCTTCTCTAGCATAGATGTTATATGCGTTTTATATCCCTTAGTCGTGTCTTACGATCACCCACGGGTAAGATAGGGGGTGGTGAATTGTATTCTTACTCCGTCACCACACGAATAAGTATTATTCATCATTATTATTCAGCCTTCCGTCATTCAGCAGTGGCCGACGAAAGGCTGAATCGCTTCTTCCTCAAATGAGTAATTGCCACGCTTAGCAGGCGGGTTGGTGATTACAGTAAGATATTATTTATATAATACCTCAGGATGGAGGATTATTCCTCAGGGAAGAGGTGCTCACTCTTCTGCTCTTAGCCAATTTTTACGACTGCCGCTGGTAAGTAAGCGTCGCTGACAAATGTATTCATATTCCGTCGCCACACGAGTGTGTTGTAAGATTTTATTCCTTCTAACGTCTTATTCATGGAAAAAAATTAAAATTACATTCAATATGATTTCAACGTAAACTAATTTGGTGAATATATTGTATGTCGAACAACGTGTAGATTTAAGTTCTATATACATATCTCAATGATGAATCATCATTCTCCTACTCTTATCCCAATTACTTGGGGTCGATACAATATGTACTTTTCTTTCATATTACATATTGTAAAAGTTATTGGCAATCATTTTATGACCGGCCGCCTGCCAGACGTCAACCCTCCTTGGAAATGTAATTGTTGACCAAACGGCATCAGATGGAGTTGACTCAGGTCGTTATAAGGCTTTTAGTCGTCTTTTACGACATCCACGAGCAAAGTAAGGGTTGGTAGTATTGATAGCCACTACGACACAGCTTTCCTATGCTATAACCAACCTATTTCAATGATGGATGATGATACCTATTTTAGTAAAGTATCATTAGTACCTAATAATGTATGAATTGAAGTAATTTTAATTGCATGTATGAACAATTCTGACGAACTTAATATCTAGTTCATCTTTGTTTCTACTATTAGTTGATAACTAAAACAAGCGAAATACGATGAATTTTGCGAACGACGTAAATGTTTGCATAAAATTATTTCGTGGAATATATTTTTCAGGAAACATATTAAACGATCATAGATTTTTAAATTGATTAATGAGGATTAGGCACAAATTCATCTTAGCTCATAGATGTCCCACTGTTGGGCTCAGGCCTCCTCCATAATGGAAGGGTAATTGACCTACTACACCTTGCTGGTCAGACGTGTTGGTATAGGGTTTTGTTTCGAGTTTTACTTCTCTTGCATAGATGTTATATGCGTTTTAAGGAGAATTGTATTCTTACTCCGTCACCACACGGAAAAGGTACAAATTATTGTTGGCAGAAAAAAATGTGCCTCTTTAAAAACTTTAAACCTTTATAAATTCTAATTTTTGGCTCTTCCGACTTAAAAGATTGTCGACCCATGGCCTAAGGTGACAAAAGAGCAAGCAGCATACCTGATCGTAAGTGTTACTGCGGCTCACCAACCTTTGCTATTCTAACGGTCAGCTAGGCCACTGCTTATCAATTCAAACCCATCCAGAAAGTCGGGTATCTCTCGCTCACCGAACCAAGTGCAACAGCACATTGTCACTGCTCAGTCTCTGTCGCTTTTATGTGACAATGTGATACTACCCTGAATGGACCAGTCCGCGGCTGTAGACAGAGAACTATCAACAGTATGGCCATATTACTATTATAATTCATAGCTACCAATAATTCAAAATAAACGGTTAAAATTTCCGATTTTGAATGGTTGAATAATTCATCATGACCAATGAAGTACGAAGAAGCTATATATTTACATCTTCTTACTATCCTTAACCTTAACCTCCTCTTATACCAATCTGTCTGACGTCTTTCATCACCGTGCTCATCCGCTTTGTGCCATGTTAACGTCAATACAATTTGTATCTAATTCATTTTTCGGTCTTCTATTATTTCTATAGTGTACGGCTTTCTCTGTATTTTGAATGTAATTAGTCAAATATGTCAGCCTGCCAAACAGATTGGCATTATTTAGAGTTTGCTTTCTGTCATGCCTCTAACGAACCTAGTCAGTTTCTTTGTAGGGTTAATGATACATTGTATTTTGAAGCCGACAACAGGCATTTCTATAGTCTACCAAAATTTATAACTAATACTCTCATGATAATATTACTTTTATCAGTTCGGTATCGATTATGACTTACTTTTATTTTAAACTACTGCCATTTTTGAATTCATCTGTTATACTTATTTTTTATCTCTTTCGCATTACATACGCAACTTAACATTCGCTTCTCTCCTATATGAAATTGTTTTTTATTCATTGCTTTATCATCTCATTATGAGAAATAGGTGCTTATTGCTGTTAATTGGTTGAGTAGTGAACGACGACGTCCCTACGAGAAATGGCCTTGCCCGGTTAAGAACGGTCGGAGAGTAGGTTGCCCATAACCCGGTTTTTTTCTCGACTGGAAGTAGAAAATTAATTGAGCTGTGCGAACACGTCACAACGATCAACAACACATCTATTCTCATCATCATCATCATCTCAACTCATATTATGTCCCACTGTTGGGCTTAAGCCTCCTCCATAATGGAAGGGAAATTGACCTACTATATATACCACGCTGGTCAGATGTGTTTTGGTATAGGGTTTTGTTTTGAGTTTTCCTTCATGCAAGAGCATAGATGTTACATGCGTTACATATACCTTAGTCGTCTTTTACGATCACCCACGGGTAAGATAGGGGGTGGTGAATTGTATTCTTACTCCGTTACCACACGGAAAATTATAATATTAAACCTATATATGGAGGTATATTGTGGGGAGATAATTTTCTGATGCATCAATTAGGAGGAATATGTAAAAAAAAAACAATATATTTTCGTTCCTGCTAAGAATAGTAGCGATGTAGGCAGCATACATTTCGTCAGTGTCACAAGAAGGTGAATATTTTGGGTTAGTAATAGTGGTCCAATGTTATAGCCAGCTTACTAATATTATTATCATTCTCCTACTCTTATCCCAATTACTTGGGGTCGATACAATATGTACTCTTCTTTCATAGTACATATTGTAAAAGTTATGGGCAATAGTTTTATGACCGGCCGCCTGCCAGACGTCAACCCTCCTTGGGAATGTAATTGTTGACCCAACAGCATCAGATGGAGTTGGCCCAGGTCGTTATAAGTCTCTTAGTCGTCTTTTACGACATTCGTAGCTGCTACCACACAGCAAAGCTTACTAATATTACAGTTCACAAAAAATTACTTTTGGCCTTCCTTATGTCATCAACTGAAATCTGGACATTAAAGTGAAGATGAATTTTATATCGTCTACGCTAAAATTCACTTTCAAAGTTACGCCGGGACATTATTGTTTTATGAGGTCTATAACTTTCGCCCTGTAATGGCTTTGCTTCGTTGTGGCTGTAGTTGTAAAATAATATTCGATGCTTGCATATAAAAAAAAAACTAAGGAAAAGAGAAATATTCATGTTACAAACGTGACTAATAAAAAAGGGTAAGTTGGATAGCTCGATAAATCCTCAACCTAACAACATAAAGATTTATATTTCTATTAGCAATCTCCCTTTAAAAACGTCGGCGATACTTCTGTAATTTTATAAAATCACATTTCTTTTTTAAAATCACCACCCTGTACTAATGAGAATTTTTTTTTGCTGTGGGCTATGGACATGGTCGCGCCCCGCCAAATCGGTCCGGGGCGACGGAAGAGGCGGCGCGCAACTCCATAGACACACCCTGCAAACACCTCTCTTCGCCGTGTGAGCGGGCCACCGGTACCCGATCTTTGTCTTCGGTGGCCCGCCCGGCGTTTTGCCCTCACGGGTTCCTCTCGAGTCCTCACGCGGTGGCCTCACGTCGGATGACCGGAGTATTCCCCGACAAGGAAATAATCCTTGTATTGCAGGAAACTTTAGAAACATGTAATTAACGCAGAAAAATTACACCCAGACTCAGAACAACACTTTGTAGGTCGCATAAAATATTGTTCTGTGTAAGAATCGAACCTGCGGCACTGGCACGGTAGGTCAGTATCTTACCACTACGCCATCTCTGCAATAAAAAATATTAATAAAATTAAAATTATTAATAAAATTATTAGTTCATATCTTAACGCAGTGTTGTAAACTAGGTGTGCCCGTAGTTGTAACGAAATGACGGCGAGAGGAATCTTCGAGCTCACACGCGAGGGACTAAGCTGTCAAGCTCTCATCATACCTTACGGAAGGGTGAGGAGTAGTTCCTAAGTAGCATAGTCCACCAAACATAAAATTTGTTAAAATTAATCATACTTTTATCATGCTGCTAATCTTTTATTGATAGATTTCATAAAGAAGATGAACTTATCAGTTGTAATAAAATGTCTGCAACAATAATCTATGAGGAACTATTTTATAGCATAGCATATAAACTTAGCTAGACACAGTGCATTGCCAATATAAAGTATGAGCCAAGATCGTACTAGTTACGCAATCTGTTATTATTATAATTTTATTAATAAAATTATATAAAAGCGTTTCAAGTTTATATATTATTTATAATTAATATAAATTTATACCGTTTATCATGCAAACATATAATTAAACTAGCTCCTGCCCGCGGCTTCGCCCGCGTAAAAGGTTACTTTCCTAAAGTTTTTCATCCCCTATTTTTGTTTTACCCCTTAATTTTTTACAAAATTTTCGGGTTAATTTTTTTTACGAAATTTTAGTGTCATATTTATTTATATCTAATCAATAGCCTAAAAATAAGTTTCTAGCTTCTGGCTTTAAAAATGGCGATAATTCCTTACAACTTTTCATCCCCTTTTACAACCCTTTTTTTTGCATTAAAAAGTAGCCTATGTCCTTTGCCAGGTTCTAGACTATCCACCGGTGGTCCGTTCGCACGGCGAAGAGAGAGGATTTTACGGTGGGTCTATGGGGTCACGCGCCGCCTTCTCCGTCACCCCGGACCGATTCGGCGGTGCGTGACGCACCCATAGCCTACCAATAAAAAAAAAAAAAAAAAAAAAAAAAGGTTCTAGACTATCCGTGTACCTATGTGTTTCATTTAGATCGGTTCAGTAGTTTTGGAGTTACTTTCGCATTTATAATATTAGTAAGGATTATTGTACAATCGATGGCACTTTCTAACGCCCTTTGTTGTTATGTGTTATATCAAAAATGTGTCGTTTTCTTAAACGACTTAGGTGAAGGCATATAAATAACTTAAATTTTAACTCAGCTTAGTGGTACGACCATGCTGTTGACAGTTCTCTGTCTACAGCCGCGGGCCGGTCCGTCCGGGGTAGTACCACACTCTCGAAGAAGATCGACGTCCTAGTAATGGCATTGTGTTATTGCGCTTCGTTCGGTGAGCGAAAGAACCGGAAGCCCAACTGGGTAGGTTTGGTGTTTGTATTGGTAGACAGCGGCCTATCTATAAGAATTGAACGTAGTTTTGGTTGTCATTGAGTTGGAATCTATATAAAAAATACGTGAATATCAATCACATGTGGTCTATATACTTATTATCCATAAAAAGATGAGCTGACTAATTGATTATTTACAAGGTATGGCCAGACTGGCTAAGGGTGAAGGCGAATATAATGAGGGGAAAACACACCGCGTTAACAGAGTCGCTTATATCACTATCATATATAACTCAGAGGACTTAAAAATAAAACCAAATTAAACTCATTCAGATACAAAATATGTTTTAAGGCTTAGTAATACTTTTTCTTAATATACAATTGCAATTGTATAGTATCTATAGAGTTTGGTTAGATGATACTGATATCGAATCTATTCAACATATTCCATATGATTTGGGACTTACCCGGCAAACTGCTTTGATTTAAAACTTTTGTCGTCTTAAACTAAGATCGTTTACTTGATCCAGATTGCGGTCTTGTTTACGCGTATAGATTTTATCGTGCAATCCTCTTCAGATTTAGAGTTACAAATAGTTTTATATATCTTGGAGTATAACACTACGATGATAAGTTTGTATTAAAAGATCGAAATATTTCTTTTTTACAGTATTACACAGCTCACTTTTACATTTTCAATATTCTTGCAATTTTTATTGGAACAGTTTTTTTCAAGTTTTTAATTTGTACGGGAATAGTATTTTTTTTTAATCTTGCAAAAGTGTGTGCAAATTTTCATCACGATTGTTTGGGTAGTTAAGGAGTGGGAGCATAAGAAAAACATTATTTATTTAGTTTCTGCTATTTTTAATGCTAATGAGAAATATATTATTGCTCAAGCAGCTTAAACAGGGAATGAATGTTCCAAGAACTGAAAGAAAAGCACTAACATTTTTAACAATACTTTCTGTGATGCTCTTATAGAATGACAGTTATGTAAGAAATAAAAACGCTATTTGAGATAACAAAATGTAAAATTTTAACTTTGTTTATATAAACAGAAGTGAATTTCTTCTGGAATTCTTCTTTCTTCGCGAATCTACGATTAATATATTACAGGAAAAACTAGTCGTGCTACTTAATAAAATTCAACATTTTTTTTGGTAGTAGTCTGATTTTTTATTGTTAATGAAGGCCAACGAAAAAGCAGCTCATGGTAAGTGTTATTGCCGACAAGGAGTTTAACAATGCCAGTGGTACAGCTAAGACCGCTGCCTACCATTTAAAACCCCAAACCCACTCAGAAAGTGCTGCTGGCTTTTTCGCTCACTGAATAAACCACAACAGCACACTGACACTTTTTTTTTGGTGTGGACTACGGTCGGCGCGCTCCTCGCACCACTCCGTCCGGGGCGACAGAGGGGCGTAGGCACGCACACCCGTAACCCACCCGTAAACCTCACCTTCGTCGTTGGACCGGCCACTGGAGCAGCGTGAACTTGTCGTCAGTGGCCGGCCCGACGGAATACCGCACACCGAACCGAGGCCTCTCCAGCCGGACTGCCCAACGGGCAATGACATCTCGACGGTCGTCGACGCGCCAGGCTCCCTTAATGAGACCACACCGTCCTCCGCTCGCAACCCTGACACCCGCCGATATAAATCGGCGAGTATCTCCGCCTCCAGGTCCCACGGGGAGTCCCGGCCAACAGGCACGCTGCCTCCGTCGCCACCGTGCGGTACCCGCGTAAACACACTGACACTGTATAATACAATCCCCAATGGTCCGGCTCGCGGCTGTAGACAGGAAATTGTCAGCAGTGTGGCCATACCACTATTGAAATTTGGTACAGTCACACCACGCCCAATACGTCTTGGGCGACAGAAGAGTCAGCGCGCAAGCCATCCTAACCTGCCGTGCACCTATCTCTTTGATGTTATGTAGGCGGCCCTTCCTTCTGCTAAACAAATTGTAAATATGTATCGATAAAGATTTGTAACATTGTCTTGACAATATCATCGTCATTATTTCAGCGCATATTATATATCCTACTATTAGGCTCCTCCATAATGGGAGGGAAACTGATCTACTATACCACGCTGGTCAGACGTGTTGGTACAGGGTTTTATTTCGAGTTTTCCTTGTCTTGCATAGACGTTATATGCATTTTATACCCATTAATCATTTTTTACGATCACCCACGGGTGAGATAGGGGGTGGTGAATTGTATTCTTACTCCGTCACCACTTGGTAATATCAAAAATATTAAATGTTAATTATTTAAACATCACGATATAATTAATAATATATAACAAACCTATTTGAATTTATTTAATAAAGAAATCATGAATATATTTATTTATATATAATAGTAATAACTGGTCTATATATTTATGTATATTAGTTGCCATGTCTTAACACTAGTTACAGTACAGCACAGCTCTAGTTAGCCGTATTAATGATTGCTTGTTGTTGAAAGCATTCACCAAATTCGTTTAGTTTACTAAGTCAAACAATTCTGTATCGCACCTAGTTATGACCCAACACAAAGATGTTATTTTACATTGTCTAGCAATCTTTGATGTCAGAATTTTCACGAGCTATCATAAAAATGTCATGCCTAGTCTTAGTTAAGAACCCTGACATTGTATTACTCCACGTTTAAACTTGGACTTGCTGAGCCAAATTTATCTCTGATGTCAAACAGTTTAAGATGCATTGATCTTAATTTTTAGCGAAAACAGGAGTACTTACTGCATATTTGTACTATTTTCTAACCAATTTTAATATTAAATTGAAAAATTAAAGTGCTAGTTTAATATATGAATAACTAGCGACCCGCCGTCGCCTCGCTTCGTTTACATCAGTTCAGTTGTGTAGTTTACTTTCACGACATAGAGTTCCTTTCGGAGAAGGATTTTTTTAAAATCTTACTTCATCTGACCTTTACAGAGCAGAAAGAAAGTCCACACCAAACTTTAAGTCTGTAGCAGTAATGGATAATGTGGATTTTTGGGTTATCACCTACGCAATCTGCTCTAAAAAAGCCGTTCTTAGTTTACCTCTGTATAGTAACACAAATATGCCTACCGAAATTCACGTCTGTAGGAGCTATATTTAAAATGTGATTTTTATATCCCAGCAACCCCCCTTGCGGGTGGAATTTCGTGAAAACCGTTCTTAGCTGACCTTTACTCGGCGAAAAGAATATTTCTACCAAATTTAAAGTCTGTAGGACTTATGGTTCCAGAGATATCGTGATAAGTCAATACATAGGTAGAAATCTCTTATATATACTCGTATATATAGATAATTTATGAAAGCTTACCTTCTATTAACTCCTAGGCATCACGTAAAACACGGCGCAACATACGCTCGAGGAATGCTCGGGCTGGGACGGGCAGCGCCGCGACCTCGTCGCTATTATCGGTGCCGACCTGGCGCTGCCGGCTGTCGCGAGGGCGATGGTCGACAGCGTCAGGAATTGGGACGCGGTCGCCGCCTTCTGCGAGGCTGTCATCTCGCGGAAGGAGGCGGCGGAACGAGTCAGGGAGGACTCCCGCGACCCGGCGCAGGCGCGAATACCTGCGCCTGATGCCGCCCTAACCCAGGCCTCGGGTGATCGGACCGGGGAATTGTCCGGTCACCCGACGCGAGGCCACCGCGTGAGGGCGACGCCCCGATGGCGAAATCTGTCGGGGCGTCGACGAGAGGAACCCGCGAGGGTAAACCGCCGAGCGGACCACCGAAGACAAAGATCGGGTACCGGTGGTCCGCTCGCACGGCGAAGAGAGAGGATTTTACGGTGGGTCTATGGGGTCACGCGCCGCTTTCTCCGTCACCCCGGACCGATTTGGCGGGGCGAGACACACCCACACCCCAAAAAAAAAAAAAAAAAAAAAAAAAAAAAAAGGCATCACGTAAAAAATGGTTTTGGAGTGCATATGTCTATTTTCACCGTTACATGACAGACGGCAACCCTCCTTGGGAATGTAATTCTTGACCAAACGGCATCAGGTGGAGTTGGCCCAGGTCGTTGTAAGGCTCTTAGTTATCTTTTACGACATCCACGAGCAAAGTAAGGGTTGGTAGTATTCTTAGCCACAAAGCATTTGCTTGTTTAATTTGATAAATGTTTGTTTACCTAATACCACTTATCGTGGTACATCTATATTGTACTACTTCTGCTATACATATAGTTGTAGCCTTTTCTTTCCATGTTGGCGGTATAAGTACGTCTAATTTCTTAGTCAACTGCACCATATCTATATATACGTCGTCCGATGTAATAGCAGGGTGGTTTGACAGCTGGGCTGGTCATGGACGTAAAGGATTCGGTATTAGTAGCCGGCTCAATGGCGATAGGGAGGGAATACGGTGGGTTATGGAGCCACGCGCTGACCTTTCTTCGCCCCGCAGGGAACGGACGGCATGTATCCAAACCATTGCTTGCCAAAACAATGGGTGGTTTGACAGCCTCTAGATACTTTTCATCTTTAAATGTAATTAGCACCGTTAGTACAGATCACTAAAATACAAACAGTACTGTATTCTACGTGGGCTCTATTAGCACCGACCGGAGTATACCCGACCGGCACATAGTAGTGGATTCATCCAGATGCAGCATAAGGGTATCCACCCACTACGATGTTTCATAATGTGATCGTACTAGGAAAGTATTAGGCAAAAAAAGTATTCTTATTGAAAACTATGCGACTATGCCGCTAGACTAGTCTGTTCGTTCCGTAACGACCGTCAGGTATAGTGCACGTGCCGTCAACAAGTCGGCAAGTACCCGTGACGCTACGCTGTTTTCAAGTGCCAATAATAGTCCATGACATATTTCTTTCTGTATTGACATGTTTCTATCACGGTAAAGGTATGAAATGGAAAGCAAAAGCCTCTTTAAGTTTTGATAGACAACCCACTGACAAGCTCTGGATATTATATCTGGATATTATCTAAAATATTTGGAGAAACTTTGGAGGAAAATTGTGATATCATGAAATTGGACTTAAAATTCTCTATTCTGGATACTATAGTTTTTTATAGCTTCATGATAGCTTTCCATATGTCTATTTTAGTCACGTAAAATGTTCAAAAGCAAAACTAGTGATGGTTGTAGAAGTAAAAATGAATACTAGTGGCTAGATTAATATTAATGAAGTCAGAATGAGTTCAGATTCATGTTCATTGGAAAAAAATACGCCCGGAAATCATAGTCTGACATCGAGCACGTACTACCTTTTTGTGGGTAATTGTTGCATTAGTTACTAGTTATTTTTGTTCATTAAAAGTTAACACCTACACTATAGAAATAGAATTCTTTTGTCAGTTGAATTTACAGACATACTATTAAATGACATATATTAAGAATAATCGTTTCTGGATCGCAAGAATAATGGTTCTGCCACGAATTTATGATATTAGGTTATTACTTAGATAACAAAAGTAACTGTACCTTGCCAATAAATAGTCTCTACAGCGTTGTCATATTACAATTATTAGCACTGATTAAAAATAAAATTTGTCTGAGAATGGTACCTAATAATTTTTTTTTTTTTGGACTAGACTGTAGAAACTTCAAGGCTGATAATCAAGGTTAAAGAAAAAAAAACTGAAGAGGAAAAAACACGCACTTAGATGTCCGGTGGTCTATATTCCTATAATATATTATTAAATGAATACTATTGAAGAATATAAAATATATTCTAATAATGGCACATAACAACAGTCGGGATCCATTATTCGACAGCAAATCTAATTTTCAATGGATCCCGACTGTTCAGTTGTTATGTGCCATTATTAGAATATATTTTATTTTCTTCAATAGTATTCATTTAATAATATATTATAGAATTATAGACCACCGGGCATCTAAGTGCTTGTTTTTTCCTTTTCAGTTTTTTTATTGTGTGCGTAATTTGGTTCGCTTATTACGCAGTCGGATTTTTTTATTTTTTAAATTATTTTAATTTATTTTATACTTTTTAGTTATGAGTATTAAGCTAGGTTATAGTTATTTTATTTATCAATAAGTAGGTACCTACCTATATATAGTTTTTCGACTTAAGTTGAGTACTAAATCGTTTGAAGTTGGAGATGGGCGACCGTGTCAGACATTAAATGTAATAGCAGGGTGGTTTGACAGCTGGGCTGGTCATGGACGTAAAGGATTCGGTATTAGTAGCCGGCTCAATGGCGATAGGGAGGGAATACGGTGGGTTATGGAGCCACGCGCTGACCTTTCTTCGCCCCGCAGGGAACGGACGGCATGTATCCAAACCATTGCTTGCCAAAACAATGGGTGGTTTGACAGCCTCTAGATACTTTTCATCTTTAAATGTAATTAGCACCGTTAGTACAGATCACTAAAATACAAACAGTACTGTATTCTACGTGGGCTCTATTAGCACCGACCGGAGTATACCCGACCGGCACATAGTAGTGGATTCATCCAGATGCAGCATAAGGGTATCCACCCACTACGATGTTTCATAATGTGATCGTACTAGGAAAGTATTAGGCAAAAAAAGTATTCTTATTGAAAACTATGCGACTATGCCGCTAGACTAGTCTGTTCGTTCCGTAACGACCGTCAGGTATAGTGCACGTGCCGTCAACAAGTCGGCAAGTACCCGTGACGCTACGCTGTTTTCAAGTGCCAATAATAGTCCATGACATATTTCTTTCTGTATTGACATGTTTCTATCACGGTAAAGGTATGAAATGGAAAGCAAAAGCCTCTTTAAGTTTTGATAGACAACCCACTGACAAGCTCTGGATATTATATCTGGATATTATCTAAAATATTTGGAGAAACTTTGGAGGAAAATTGTGATATCATGAAATTGGACTTAAAATTCTCTATTCTGGATACTATAGTTTTTTATAGCTTCATGATAGCTTTCCATATGTCTATTTTAGTCACGTAAAATGTTCAAAAGCAAAACTAGTGATGGTTGTAGAAGTAAAAATGAATACTAGTGGCTAGATTAATATTAATGAAGTCAGAATGAGTTCAGATTCATGTTCATTGGAAAAAAATACGCCCGGAAATCATAGTCTGACATCGAGCACGTACTACCTTTTTGTGGGTAATTGTTGCATTAGTTACTAGTTATTTTTGTTCATTAAAAGTTAACACCTACACTATAGAAATAGAATTCTTTTGTCAGTTGAATTTACAGACATACTATTAAATGACATATATTAAGAATAATCGTTTCTGGATCGCAAGAATAATGGTTCTGCCACGAATTTATGATATTAGGTTATTACTTAGATAACAAAAGTAACTGTACCTTGCCAATAAATAGTCTCTACAGCGTTGTCATATTACAATTATTAGCACTGATTAAAAATAAAATTTGTCTGAGAATGGTACCTAATAATTTTTTTTTTTTTGGACTAGACTGTAGAAACTTCAAGGCTGATAATCAAGGTTAAAGAAAAAAAAACTGAAGAGGAAAAAACACGCACTTAGATGTCCGGTGGTCTATATTCCTATAATATATTATTAAATGAATACTATTGAAGAATATAAAATATATTCTAATAATGGCACATAACAACAGTCGGGATCCATTATTCGACAGCAAATCTAATTTTCAATGGATCCCGACTGTTCAGTTGTTATGTGCCATTATTAGAATATATTTTATTTTCTTCAATAGTATTCATTTAATAATATATTATAGAATTATAGACCACCGGGCATCTAAGTGCTTGTTTTTTCCTTTTCAGTTTTTTTATTGTGTGCGTAATTTGGTTCGCTTATTACGCAGTCGGATTTTTTTATTTTTTAAATTATTTTAATTTATTTTATACTTTTTAGTTATGAGTATTAAGCTAGGTTATAGTTATTTTATTTATCAATAAGTAGGTACCTACCTATATATAGTTTTTCGACTTAAGTTGAGTACTAAATCGTTTGAAGTTGGAGATGGGCGACCGTGTCAGACATTAAATACTTTAGATAGTCCAATATACCTACTAGATACTTTAGTATATGTCCATCCACATTCACACGCACAGTCATACGAAGTGTTCGTCTTTTTTTATCATAAATTTCTACAGTCTAAAGACCTATATATGTGAGAAGGGTTGTTACGCAACTTTAAATCGATATAGATCCTAAACGGTCAGTCGAATCAAAAAATGTTGAAGGAAAACTAATAATGATTTTAAATACCTATTCAACGATACCCCATTCGACATAGTTTGTTGACTTTCATTTTCATAAAATGGCGTCCAGTGGTCGCCATATTGAATTTTCACTAACGGCATGCCTTTAGTGACATTCGCCGGACTAAGAGAAATCGATTGATGTGTGAATCATTAAAATCGGCCCAGGCGTTTGGTCTGTATAGTGCTTCAAAGGAACATACATACATACATAGACTGTTAAACACAATACCACTCATGTGCGTCGCTCAGTCGGGTAAAAAGACCACCGAGGCACCGAATATACAGGGTGGAAGGGGACCGCTCCCGAAAACAAAGACATGTAAACCTACTAGTCCTACTTGTAATGATAGGCTAGAAAAAAAATTGACTCAGATGAAAAAAAAATTTTTTTTTCACCACGCGATGTCGTTGAACTCTTCAACATATGACCGTGAGTTTTGAATAGATTGCGTCTTTTCTCATCTGAGTATAGTTACGTATTTTTTTATGGAATTATCGTTACATGGCACTGTCATAATACGATGGAATGTGAAAAAAACTTAAAATTCGTTGTAACAAAAATTTTTTTTTCATCCGAATCGATTTTTTTCTAGCCTATCATTACAAGTAGCACTAGTAGGGTCACCTGTCTTTGTTTTCGGGAGCGGTCCACCTCCACCCTGTATAACCAAAAATTATATATTTTTCATTACCATATTTTATACATTCACATTTATCTTATACGTTTAGAAATGAAAGTGTTATTACATAAAACACTATTCGTCTACCCACATCTTCAATTATAACATCTATATTATTTTTTCAGATAATATAGAAGGAGTATGTGAAGTACGAAATGTGGATCACATCTACTAAATTTCTTTTCGTTATATCAACAAAGAAATAGGAAATCAACATTAAGAAGAGAACTGCGGCCACGGTTTGTAATCAAACATTCTAGCCACGAGTTGATTAAATGTAAACGTCGGAAGTATCGAGGAAAACCTAGAGGAGATATTTTGTTACTTACTGTTAGAAAATAAGGTTTAAATTTGATTTTGTATTGAATTGCGTCATGCTTTTGTAGATTATTCTCTTATATGGAATATTTAAAGTAAAATGTTAATTTGTATAAATTGTAAGTAGAGTTATATTAAAGTTTCTTCTAATGTTCTGTAGTTTGGCTTTATGGTAACGGACTAAGAATGTAATATGTTAGCATTCCTTCCTTTATTATGGGTGTCGTAAAGGGTTACTAAAGAACGCAACATAACGTTATTACAAAAGAATACACACCCGTAATAAATATCTTACTCATATTGAAATATAGAAATAAAAACATACTTAAAAAAAACCGACTTCAAAAACTGAAAAGTACAAAATAACTTAAAATACTATCATTTGTATGTGCTATATATTTTTTGTTGCCTTTTTTGAAGTCGGTTAAAAAAATTAAATCATCTAGATATTTGTTTTAATTTCAGTAGTACTAGTTTTAATATTTTTTTCATTTTTCTATTGCAGATTATTCTTAAGCTATTGGTACCAGCGAAAATAAGTGGATACATTACTTATGAAGGTTTGGGGTTTATTTGTGTGGTGACAGAGTAAGAATACAATTCACGATCCTCTATCTTATCAGTAGGTGATCGTAAGAGACGACTAAGGGATATAAAATGCATATAATATCTAAGCAAAAGAAGGCAACCTTGAAACAAAACACTATACCAACCATCTAAATAACGTAAGTCAATTTTTCTCCTTTTACGGCAGAGGCTCGAGCCCGACAGTGAGACATGTATAAGTTGAGGTGTGAACGAGGTGTAAAGGTTTAGGGTTACTTTACTGCTGAGATAAATAAGTAGAATGTGTGGTGGCGGCTATGACTACTATCAACCCTCACGGTGTAACCGAGAATCGTAAAAAAAATAATTAGAATTTAACATAAATCGGGTCAACTTTGTTCTGATCAACAATTACATTTCCAAGGAGCGTTGACGTCATGGAGGCGCTCGTTCATATTTCTTTTTCTAATAATTTTGTAATATGTACGGGGTACTAACTAATTGGAGTTTTTAGAGTGAACGGAGCGTTGGGGCAACTTCTCGGCAGCCACCACCTCAGCCAGAAGGCACGTGTAGCAATACATAACGCAGTGCTTGTCCCAACATTACTGTATGGAAGCGAGAGTTGGGTATGCAGAAAAGAGTATGAAAGTAAAATTAATGCGGTCGAAATGCGATCTTTACGGAAAATCTGTGGAGTTAGGCTGACCGACCGCATTCGTAACGACGCCGTAAGAGAGCGAGTAGGTATGAAAGAGAGTATTGGTGTAAAGATGCGAAAGGGAATGCTCCGATGGTTCGGACATGTGGAAAGAATGCCGAACGAACGTCTGGTTAAGAAGATATACAATGCGAAAGTGGAAGGATGTAGGTACCGAGGGAGACTGAGACTCACCTACCTAGACCAGATCGGTCAGGTACTGAAGGAAGGTGGAGTCAAGAGTCTCCGAAACCGGCGAGCGTGTATGAAGAGAATTATGAATGTTGAGGAAGCGAGTGAAGTATGCAGAGATAGAGTTCTCTGGCACTCTGTTCTCTCTGCCTACCCTGCAAGGGATATGGCGTGATGATATGTATGTATGTATGTATGTACTAACTAATTGGGGTAAAAGTAGGATGACGGTGATGTTAAATTAGTAGGATAGCTTAAAAAAATAGTTATACCTAATAACAAATAGTGGTAGGACCACGCTTTTGGCAGTTCGCTGTCTACAGCCGCGGGCCCGTCCGTCCGGGGTAGTACAACACTCTCGTAGAAGATCGACGTCTGAGTAAAGGCAATATGCTATTGCGCTTCATTTGGTAAGTAAGAGAACCGGAAGCCCGGGTGGATTTGGGGTTTGTATTAGTAGGCAATGGCCTAGCTATACCCTTGGTATAGCAAAGATCCATGGGCGGCAGTAACACTTACCATCAGGTGTGCTGCTTGCACGTTTGCCACCAAATGCAAAAAAAATATCTAATTATTCATAATAATTTAATAGTCAAAAGCTAAATCTAACCGAAGCATCTTAATATTTTCATTTTGTTGCTATATTTTAAAGTTAATATAAACATTAAAACCAAAATTTACTTAAAACTCACTTTCAAAGTTAAGCCGAGCCATTATTGTTTTATGAGGTCTATAACTTTCATCATAATGGCTGCTGTTGTGATTGTAGCCGTAAAAATAATAATATTCCAACAATAAGTAATAGAAAGAGAATTTTTCGTACTGCAAATATGTATGTTTCATAAAAGTTGAGCTGTGTAACTCAATTAATTGTTAACCCACAACGATGGAGGTTTCTATTTATCTTAGTTGAGGCCTCTTCACGTAATTACAGGCTTATTAGTCATGTATATATATCATCAATGTCATCATAATTATTCAGCCTTACACTGTTTTGTGCGTAGGAATCGAACCCATTATGCTATCTGTGTAGTTATAAGTATATCGTGTAGTGGCTGCTACTAATACTTCTAAACCTATTTTGTTCACGCTGTGTAAATGTATTTACGCACTATCCCCCGCCGGTGACACACGAGGGAGTGTGTGGAACTCGCCGGTCGACTTCTCGACCGAAATACCCACTAAAACCACAGTGGTCTCTGCCGCGCTTTTACGGGGTGTCGGAGAGATCGTCTATTAACATTCTATCCCCGACACCCTCACGTTAGGCCGTCTGACCATGTCCAGTCTACCGTCAAGGTGGTGAGAGGAAATGTGCGTAACGGCGCTTCCCTCTCCCTGGTCGCCGCCTGCAGAGCGAGTCTGCCGAAGCAAATGCCTCGCGTTCCCGCTCCGCGGCCACCTTCAGAGAGATGACCATTTCGCAGAAGGAGGCCATCGACGACCAGCACCCGTCGCTGTCATTCACCTTAGAAATGATGTTCAACAGCGACAGGTCTATTCCTATGACCACCGACAGGTCGTGGCGCTGAGGCCCCCAGGCGAGACATACCTCCAGGGTGTGACTGATCGCATATAAGTTGGGACAATGGATGATGAATTTCTATGCTAAATAAAAAGAACTGTGACTATTCACAATGACGAATTTGGGTTCAATGGCGCCTTATGACCAAGTAAATTTGATGTCCTTTTATATAAATAAATTATATCTTAAAAAAAAATTGTACATATTTGTTAGATACTTTAAATTTTTTTATCTATAGATATATAAGAGATTTCCACCTATGTATTGACTCATCACGATATCTCTGGAACCATAAGGCGGCCTACAGACTTTGAATTTGGTAAGAATACTCCTTTCGCCGAGTAAAGGTCAGCTAAGAATGGATTTTATGAAATTTCACCCGCAAGGGGATTGCTGGGGTATAAAATCACATTATTTAAATATAGCTCTTAGAGACTGAATTTCGGTAAGCGTATTTGTGTTACGATACAGAGATAAACCAAGAACGGCTTTTTTAAAAGTCCACCCCTAAAGGGGGTTGCGTAGGTGTTAACCAAAAAAATCCACATTTTCCAATACTACCCCTACAGACTTGGAATTTGGTGTGGACTTTCATTCTGGCCTGTAAAGGTCAGATGAAGTAGGATTTTTAAGAAATTCCTTCTCCGAAAGAAATTCTATGTAGTGAAAGTAAACTACACAACTGAACTGACGTAACCTACATATATATCTGACTGTATTCAAATTATTAATTTCAATTCAATTTATATATTTGACATTATTCCAGTGATAAATTTTAATTCAATTTCCATATTTGACATTGTTACAAGTATTGACACAATTTGAATTTAATGGAGTATGGGTTTTAATTGTATTTAAATTTTAATGTAATTTAGTACCTACTAATATAATGACTGTTAGCGCTTCCTCACAAATTTGTACGCCTTAGCACGAGGCTGAACATGACAGGACCATTGTACGCTATTTGACATCTTGCATTTATATGTATACTATGTTCAAACAAATAAATGATTATTATTATTATTATTATAACCGAAGCGAAGCGAGGGAGGGTCGCTAGTGTTATATATATTATTCCTAAGGAGAGTTGATGTCTGGCAGGCGGCCGGTCATAAAACTATTGCCGGTCATAAAACTTTTACAATATGTACTATGAATGAGGAGTACATATTGTATCGACCCCAAGTAATTGGGATAAGAGTTTATGAATGATGATTTTAAAATTTTTGTACTTATACGATTAATCATTTTAACAAATTAATTTTATTCTTTAAACTTTGATGTTAAGACGCGAGAGAAGAGGAATAAAATTTTGGTTTTGCAGTTACTAAACACATGAGTAATGTTAATAAATTCGAAAATTTTCGCACCTCTAAATTTCGTCACTGCCTACGCTAAATAAGTGCGCCGATGTCATGACGATGATTTCTAAATTTTATACTTTGCCTCTAATCAATCTATCTATCCCTATCCCTACTAATACATAAATGTGAATGTAAGTTCGTTTGTTACGCTTTCACGCTAAAACTAATCAACCGCTCATCATGAAACATTGTACACATATTCTTGGAGGTATTAAAAGTAACATAGGATACTTTTTATTAAAAAAAAAACAATTTTGTTATATGAAAAATAAAAAAAATGTTTGTCAAAAAATCTCAAAATCTAGCTTCTTCAACGCTATCTAGCAGTCCAGTAATGAAGTTCCAACCCTGAGTATTGTAATACCGTTGCACTGTATTACCTACCGTTGCACTGTATTACCGACGGTCACGTCATTATTTTTTCTTCTTCTTCTTATATATTAGCAATCAGCTACTTATACGAGCTATTGGTGCCAGTGTCAAGTTATAAATATTTTCACGTTTTTAGTCTTTCAGGTCATTGTCTAAGTCAAAGTGTTGCCATTAACAGTGCAATGGCCACACTGTTAATGGTATGTTGTGGGAATTTTGATGGAAAACGAAAACGCTGTAAAGCACTTTTATATGATATTCACTACATCCCAGTAATTCCGCGCATCACATTACATAAAATGCCATCAAAATTTACTAATATAACACGTTAAAACACTAATATATCGAATATAATACAAGAGCACCACATGACGTTTTCGAATTCCCGACAAAAGTCCCTTCATTATTTTTTTTCTGTCATTATATATGAGGAAGGAGAAATGAAGGAATATTTGTCAATGGTAACAATTATGGATACGGAACTAAGTACTTCATATCCTGTGGAGTTTTTGAATTCACTTGAACTGTCAGGTGAACCGTCGCATAAACTTCAATTGAAACTAAATGTACCAGTAATGCTTATATGAAATCTAGATGCTCCTCGGCTATGCAATGGAAGAAGGCTTCGGATAGCAAAATTGGGGCAGAATATACTTGGTGCTACTGTTTTAACAGGTGTCGGTAAGGGAGAAAGTGTTATCATACCTCGGATTCCAATTATTCCCTCTGACCTTCCATTCGAATTCAAAAAAAATAAAGTTTATTTTAAATTTTTTAAAATTCATTGTATGTAGTAATTTTAAAAATTGATTATCCCAGCTAAGCAATAGCATAGCGTTATCATATTGATTCATTTCTATGGTAATGATCTCTGATACTTATTTAATGGCTTCAATGCGAGCGAAGCCTCGGGTAAAAGCTAGTACATATAATAAAAATGTAAGGATCGCTGTCTGTACATGGAAGATATATGAGAAAAATCTTACTGGGACCTTTATCAACACTAATAGAACCCAAAACAATGATTTTTAAAATTTTTGTCTGTTTATCTGTTTGTCTGTATGTTTGTGCACGCTAATCTCAGAAACGGCTTATCCGATTTAGACGCGATTTTCACTAATATATTGTGGTAAGCTTCACTTAATATTTAGGCTTTATTTTATGTCAATTGGTTTATAAATAAAAAAGTTATGTCAATTTAAAAAATGTTCGGAAAAAAAAATCTTTATCGATTCTTTTTAAATTACGTACAAATATTCTCCAGTAAAAATAAATAAACACGTGTTTCAGCATTTGTTGATTTTCACCCTCTGGGGGTGTAAATTAGGCCTGCAAAGCGGGTTGGACGACTCATTAAATCATTAGCGCCAAGCCGATATTATTGAAGCTGGCAACTTGAAATGTTGACAGTGGTTTCTTTATGTGACGTAGAGATTTACTAAGAAAGGATTTTACGAAATTGTACCCCTAAGAGGGTCGAGCAGAGTGGCAAAGTTTGTATGGGGAGAAAAAAATCTTTATTGATTCTTTTCAAATTATGAGTCGTTTCAAATATTCTAGGGTAATATCCGGCTGTCGCCGGCAAAGGAGTGTTGTTGGCGGTGTCGTTGGACATCGCCAACGCCTTCAATAGTCTGCCATTCAGCTGCATCAGGGAGGCGCTCCGGTTCCATGGAGTGCCCCTGTACCTCAGGCGGCTGGTGGCAGACTATTTGGAGGGGCGCAGTGTTCTCTACGCGAGCCCCGCAGGGGACATTGTGCGGACGCCCATGTCGTGCGGTGTTCCGCAGGGGTCGGTTCTGGGGCCGACTCTGTGGGACATCGGGTACGACTGGGCGTTGAGAGGGAGTCTCCCCCCCGGGCTGAGCGTTATTTGCTATGCTGACGACACGCTCGTCACAGCCCGGGGCAGGACATTCGAAGAGGCGGCGAGCCTGGCCACTCTCGGCACCGAGGAGATGGTCAGGCGAATCGAGGCGCTGGGGCTCAGGGTGGCCCTAAACAAGACGGAGGCCCTACTATTCCATGGGCCCCGTGTGAGGCTGCCCATCGGCGCCTCATTAGTCGTCAACTCCATCCACATCAGTATCCAGGCCCATATGAGGTACTTGGGTCTGGTGCTCGACGGGCGATGGTGGTGCCGGGAGCATTTTCGCCAAATTGCTCCCCGGCTGGTCGGCGCGGCGTCCGCCCTTTCTCGACTCATGCCGAATGTGGGCGGACCCAGTTTCGAGGGCCGACGGCTGTATGCGGGGGTGATCCGCTCAATGGCCATGTACGGCGCACCCGTGTGGGCGAGGGCTCTGAACGCCCAGCTCAGGGCGGTGCTGTGGAGGCCACAGCGAGCCATGGCGGTCAGAGCCATTCGCGGGTACCGCACGGTGTCGACAGAGGCGGCGTGCCTATTGGCCGGGACACCCCCGTGGGACCTAGAGGCGGAGATGTTCTCCGACCTCTACCGGCGGGTTACCTCAGTGCGCGACGAAGGTGGCTCCCCATCGTTGAGCGAGATAGCCACCTGGCGCGAGGACGCCCGCCGAGACGTCATCGCCCGTTGGGTTACGCGGCTGGAGAGGCCAAGACACGGTGTCATTACCGTCGAGGCCCTCCGGCCCGTACTGATGGAATGGATGGAGCGGCGGCACGGAGTCCTCTCCTTTCGGCTGGTGCAGGTATTGTCAGGGCACGGGTGTTTCGGTCTGTACCTGCACACGGTCGCGTATAGGGAGTGGACTCCGGCCTGCCACCATTGCAGCAGTGACGAGGACACGGCGAGACACACACTGGAGGTGTGTCCGAGTTGGGACGGGCAGCGCCGTGACCTCGTCGCTGTAATCGGTGCCGACCTGACGCTGCCGGCTGTCGCGAGGGCGATGGTCGACAGCGTCAGGAACTGGGACGCGGTCGCCGCCTTCTGCGAGGCTGTTATCTCGCAGAAGGAGACGGCGGAACGAGTCCGGGAGGATTCCCGTGACCCGGGCCGCCGTCAGCGGCCGGGGCGGCGCAGGCGCGAATACCTGCGCCTGATGCCGCCCTAACCGAGGCTTCGGGTGATCGGACCGGGGAATTGTCCGGTCACCCGACGTGAGGCCACCGCGTGAGGACGACGCCTCGACGGCGAAAGCTGTCGGGGCGTCGACAGGAGAGGAGCCCGAGAGGGCATACCGCCGAGCGGGCCACCGAAGACAAAAATCGGGTACCGGTGGCCCGCTTGCACGGCGAAGAAGAGGTGCTTGCAGGGTGGGTCAATGGGGTTGCGCGCCGCCTCTTCCGTCACCCCGGACCGACTTGGCGGGGTGCGACGTCCATGGCCCACGGCAAAAAAAAAAAAAAAAAAAAAAAAAAAAAAAAAAAAAAAAAAAAAAAAAAAGGGTAATATCCGGCATTTGTCAATTTTCACCCTCTGGTTGTGTAAATTAGGCCTGTGAAACGGGTTGATCGACTCATAACCGCCAAGCCGAAACTATTAAAGCTAGAAACATTAAATTTTGAAGCACGTTTTTATTTATGACATAGAGATTCAATATGAAAGGATTTTATTAATTCCGCCCCTAAAGGGATGTAACAAAGCAGTAAAGTGTGTATGGGGAGAAAATTTCCTTATCGATTCTTTTCAAATTACGTACAAATATTCTTCGGTAAAAATAAATAAACACGTGTTTCTCTCCCCTCTCCATCAACCCCGCACCAGTGCCTTTGTGGTGACCAGTGCCAACGTGAGAGCTCACACGATACACATAGTGGGCGGCAATAGGTTCTTGCCTAATGTTTTAAGATACGGGTTAAGTTTAGTTTCAAAAATGTTCACTCTATAACTCAAATAATAAATCATATCTAACGAGGTCGCAACTCTGCTGGTGAAACAAAATAGTCAAATAAATGGTGGTGATAATTATATTTTTATCCTATGGTCATATCGTAAATAGTATATTAATGGCAATATAATTTGTAGAATGAATAGATTTTTGAACCACCTTTTTCTTTAGTGACCGGCTATGGCATATAGACACATGCGCGCCGTACACGTACATCTACGTTGTGCGGGCGGGCCACCGCAACCGGGTATCATCTCGAGTCGAAGCCCTCATGCAGTGAACCTCAATACAGATACTTACGCTTGCATCGCCCAAAGCACCGACGATAGAGCGAGTCAACCTAGAGTATTTTCTCTCGAACCCAACCTATTGCCTAATTCCGTCAGACAATTAACTGGCAGAAGGCGGCGACCGCATCCCAGTTTCTGACGCTGTTGATTATCGTCCTAGCGACAAACCTTCAACACCTTGCATTGCTTTTTCTATTTAACTCTGTCAGAGATGACTTCTGCGTGGACGAAGTCGCGGGCAAAAGCTAGTATTTAATGAAATTATGTTGCGAAACAAACAGTATACGTTTGAAATAAAACTGTTTTAAGGTGTCTCACCTTAGTCCTCCCGTGACCATAAATTCTGTAAAGTGTTCGAAACGTCGGGAAATAAAAAATCAAATACAAACGCGATAGAATTCATAAAAATAATTTTATTTCAGCCAGTATACGTGTTTACAGAATATATCTTGTGACTTCATACAAGTTCGCTTCATCATCTCATCATCATCTCAGCTCATATACATATGTCCCACAGTCGGGCTCGAACATCCTCCATAATGGGAGCGTAATTGACTTACTATACCACGCTGATCAAACGTGTTGGTACAGGGTTTTGTTTCGAGGTATCCTTCTCTCGTATAGATGTTATATGCGTTTTATATCCCTTAGTCGTCTCGTACGATCACGCACGGGTAAGATAGGAGTGGTGAATTGTATCCTTACTCCGTCACCACATGGAGAAATGCGGTTAATAAATGGTATATTTAAATGTTCAAAAATAAAGAATTTCTAGGGATTACTATATAACGCCATGCACCAACCCGTCTAGCTAAAGTGGTGTAGTAGAGTAATATTCCTCATCTAGATACTTAACTGAAGAATATACATGTTTGAGAAAAAGAAGAAGTTCAAAACTACTCCAAATTTTACTGAATTGCAATTATCTATTCAGTATTGGTTAAGGTACTAAGTACTATCATCAGTTTAAAAACTGCACGCAACATAATTTATTGATTTTATATAGGTTTAATTTAACATATACCATTGACGTTCAAATTATGTTAGATATTACCTAAAATTTAGGTATCGTAGTATCCCGTAAAACAAGCGATTTAATCTGGTAACATCATGACAGATAACATCGAAACAAAATCATGTGACAACTATACTGTGCTGTACTGTCTGGATTGATAGTAGACGAATTTTCCTTTTCACATTATGAAATAGGCTCGCAGCAGGCGGGTGTAAAACAGGCTGCAGAAGAAGTTGCAGAAGAAGTGAGATTATGCAAGCTTAGGATGGTTAGTGCATACATTTTTAAACAGTATTAATTCTGAATACCATGAATATTTCTAATTGAATCGCGTTGAAAATATATTCAAGAAAAGATTGTATTATAATGAAATTCTTGGAAGTTAAATCTTAATATAACTCTTATAAAATAGTAATAAGTTAAATAAGTTTGGCGAGTAGGTACATACAACGAGTAAGTACATTGCGATTACAGTCGAAGCGCATATTTGACCTCCTTCCTCTTCATTTATAATATTAGCAAACTCGCACTGAAACTTTTCCAATTATACTCACGCGAACGAAACTTAATAAAGTACGTAAAGTCAACTTTTGTGCTTTTAAAGTCACGTAGTTTGAACTTTTGGCGACGTATAACTCGTTTTGACTTGTGCTTAAGCTTACTATCTTGCCTTGTTTTCCTTTCACAGGTAGTAGTTACGATCGCGAAATGAATTGATGTAGAAAGAATTATTTATACTGAAGAAAATTCGAGAATGTGAGATGGTGATGACCTTCCATAAATATCGAATCGTATGTTGCGTACGTTAAATTAACATCGCTGTGAAAGATGATTGAAGAAACTCGAACTAAAACTTTGTATCAATTCGTTCGGCCAGAGTGTAATCATCATTTCAGATCCTATATGTCCTACTGCTGAGATCGAGCCTCCTCCACGTTAGGAGGGAAATTAACCTACTACATCACGCTGGTGAGACGTGTTGGTATAGGGTTTTGTTTCGAATTTACTTTCTCGCATAGATGTTATACGCATATTTTATACCTTAGTTGTTTTTTTACGATCATCTACGAGTGAGATAGGGGGTGGTGAATTGTATTCTTACTCCGTCACCACACGGAAAATTATATTAAGCTATTGTTGTTTATGTTGTTTAAGAAAGAAGCTGATCTAATTGTGGGATGTGTAGAAAAAGAAAAACATAGATTAGATTCTTGATAAAGGATCACATACTAATTGTATTCTAGTGTGACATACAACTGGGTTAATAAAGCAAAAGGTAAATCTACAAAAACAATTTTTTTTCGCGATAACATGTTTTATTTTATTTTTTCAATATTTTATGGAAGTTTAAATATATATATATATATATATATATATATATATATATATATATATATATATATATATGTATATATATATATATATATAAATACATATATTATGGCTGTGTAGTAACGGCTACGAATACTACCAACCAAACTTTGCTCGTGGATGTCGTAAAAGACGACTAAGAGCCTTATAACGACCTGGGCCAACTCCATCTGATGCCGTTTGGTTAGCAATTGCATTCCCTTTTTTACAATATGTACTATGAAAGAAAAGTACATATTGTATCGACCCCAAGTAATTGGGATAAGAGTAGCAGAATAATGATATATATATATATATATATATATATATATATATATATATATATATATATATATATATATATATCATCATCATCATCATCATCATCTTGCTCTTATCCCAATTATTTGGGGTCGACGCAATATGTCATCCTTTTCCATACGATCCTATCAGACGTCATCTCTGCCGTTACTCCTAGACTATCCATGTCATGCCTCACGCAGTCCATCCATCTTTTCTTTGGTTTTCCTTTACCCCTTAAGCCTTCAACATTCATACCTAAAACTTTTCTCACAACATTACTTTCATCCCGCCTCTGCACATGTCCATACCATGTCAGCCGTTCACTCCTTAACTTTTCCGTCACTGGCGCAACTTTCAAACTTCCTCTAATGTATTTATTTCTTACTTTATCCATTCTTGTCACACCACACATCCATCTCAACATTCGCATCTCCGCTACATGCAGTCGTCTCTCATCCGTCGCTATCTATATATATATATATAATATCTGGAGGACCGAGCCTTGCCCGGTGTTATTTTATCAGTGTGTTTTGGAAGATATATTTGAATATCATTAAAATAATGAAAAATAAATTAAAAAGGCCAAAGTACAAAAATAGAAAATAAAAAAATGTATCGAGCAAAAAGGAGCCACAATCACGTTTGTCGTATGGGAGCACCCCTTAAATTTTTATTTTATTTTGTTTTTTAGTATTTGACGTTATAACGGCAACAGAAACACATCATCTATGAAAATTTCTGTCTGACTGCTATCTAACTATCATTTACAGCCATAGATACAGCCTGGTGATAGACAGATGGACGGACGGACGGCGAAGTCTTAGTTACAGGGTGCCGTTTTACGCTTTTGGTACGGAACCCTGAAGAGGTTAAACACACATAAAAGCTTGGTACAATGGAAATACTCTTTAAAACACAATTCTGTATTAACACGGCATTTGAAAGTTTCTAAGCTATAAAGAGGTCATACACTTTTAGGACACGGCGTCATAGGAACGTAGAGTTTGAAATTTTAAATTGTTGGACAGCAATTTTCTAAGCCGAATATTGTAATTGAGAGCCATGATAACACATTGCATCGAACTAACTGAAATCCATCGCTCATAAGATATATTACCCATTTTAATTTTACTCTGGCGACGGTATTTTTACCGCATAATGATTAGTAAAGAGAGATAGTCATTTTCTATATTTTTTTCGCTGTTTAGTCAGGGATTAATCAACATATTTGTAAAAATTGAGACGGAAAGGCTGAATTATATTAGGAACAATCAGTAAGATACGATAGGGAGACAGGATGTTAATGCTGATCATATTGGTCGCAAGACGACATGACCTACCTATGTGCACTACTATGGTCGTTGCGATTTCTTTATACTATTTACTTGCAAATATTTTAAATAATTCGAAGGGGTCGAATATTAAAATAAATCTTTCGAATAAGTTATAAACCCCGAGTCCGACAACCGGTCGAGTTCCTGAATACTCTGAAGGCTCCCGGTCTTCCAACTCACATTTTAAAATTGAGAGCTGGCGCGCCAAAATTATACAATGCCACCAGTTTGCAAGAAAAAACATTGCATTGCAATGTAATCAGGTCAACTATACTGACCGGTTGTTCTCGAGCAGAGTCCGTATATATTCCTAGGATTCTCCAAATACCATCAAATTACTCCTTCGAATTTCAGAGAGTGCAGTTTGCTATTAAAGTCTGCTTCGCAATAACCATAAACAAAGCTCGAGGTCATATTCTTAAGGTAGCGGGAGTAGACTTGAGAGAAAGCTACTTCTCCCATGGGCAGTTGTATGTGACATGCTTCAGAGTAAGCTCACAGAGTAGCCTGGTAACTCTAGCATCCGAAAGGAAAACAAAATATATTGTTTACAAAGAAATACTGTAATAGGTGTAGAATCGCGGGTGGGCGGGGATGTCAAAGAAGCGGTACCAGTGGTCGGCTTAATTTCGATGGAAAAGACGGTGGGTTATGGGGCCGCCCTTCCGTCGCCTCGGTCGCGATGACCGCGTTGTGTTAAAAACATGGCCTGCTATGAAAAACCCCTGGTGTCCATAATATATAACAAAATTTCATTTGATTTTTATGTTTATTAAACCTTCCCTACACTATAACAAAGATTGTTATCATCATCATCATCACAACCCATATACGTCCCACTGTTGGGCTCATGCCTCCTCCATAATAGGAGGGAAGTTAACCTACTATACCGTGCTGGTCAGACGTGTTAATATAGGGTTTTGTTTTGAGTTTTCCTTGTCTTGCATAGATGTTATATGCATTTCATATCCCTTAGTCGTCTATTACGATCACCTGCGGGTAAGATAGGGGGTAGTGAATTGTACTCTTACTCCATCACCAAACGGATAAGATTGTTATACTATATAAGAATACAAACATTTATACACAATTATCTATAAATAACAATAAAAATAATAACGTAAAAAACAAACAAAAATCCTATTAAACCATTATCGACTTCTACGCAGACAAAAATGCGGTTAAATGATAATAATTAATAAAATAATAAAAAATAAGGCCAAAAAGTAAATAAGAAAAAGTAAGGATCGGAACCGAGCTCCGGTTTGTTTGGATTAGACCACTCGATTTTCTAACTGAGCTAAATGTCTATTCTTAATGACAGCGTCAAAATTTGAAAACCTTCATATTCTAATAGTTTTAGTACAACGAAAAATTATATTTTTGTTGCCGAAATATACTGACAAAATAATATTTTCTATAAATGAAACCTAGCTAGATCGATTAATCTCACCCGGAACCCCTTGTATGCTAAATTTCAAGAAAATCGTTGGAGCCGTTTCCGAGATTCAGATTACATATATATATACACATATATATATACAAGAATTGCTCGTTTAAAGATATAGTGTAATATATATATACATACATACATATCATCGCGCCATATCCCTTGCAGGGTAGGCAGAGAGTACAGAGTGCCAGAGAACTCTATCCTTGCATACTTCACTCGCTTCATCAACATTCATAATTCTCTTCATACACGCTCGCCGGTTTCGGAGACTCTTGACTCCACCTTCCTTCAGTACGTGACCAATGTGGTCTAGGTAGGTTAGTCTCGGTCTCCCTCGGTACCCACATCCTTCCACTTTCGCATTGTATATCTTCTAAACCAGACGTTCGTTCGGCATTCTTTCTACATGTCCGAACCATCGGAGCATTCCCTTTCGCATCTTTACACCGATACTCTCTTTTATACCTACTCACTCTCTTACGTCGTCGATACGAATGCGGTCGGTCAGCTTAACTCCACAGATTTTCCGTAGAGATCGCATTTCGACTGCATTAATTTTACTTTCATACTCTTTTCTGCATACCCAACTCTCGCTTCCATACAGTAATGTTGGGACAAGCACTGCGTTATGTATTGCTACACGTGCCTTCTGGCTGAGGTGGTGGCTACCGAGAAGTTGCCCCAACGCTCCATTCACTCTATTTCCCGCATTCACTCTTCGCGCTATATCAGTGGTGTAACTTCCATCTCGGCTAAATCCACATCCAAGATATACAAATTCATCCACTTGCTCCAGTACATCAATACCTATTGTTACTCTTACATCTGTTCCGGCTTCATCTCTTTCAAAGACCATTATTTTGGTTTTGCTCACATTCACACGTAGAATGTCGGATAATGACTATAATAATTTATCACCAGTTTTTATATTAGCAAACTAGTATATAAATATATATCAATATATTATATAGTTGGTATTCAGTAAATATGAAAGATACGAAAAGCTACAATAAAAAATAGAGCTAAAGTAGAAAGATAACTAGTGCATAAGAATAAGTTTTGTAAATGCCCAATACATTTTATGATACGTGCGTTGCCTCAAGGAAGCTTCTGTTAAAGGCGTGAAATAACTCAAGTGTGCGAGATAATATTGTATTCTCTGAAGTAGGAACAATATATCTATCACATATGTATCATCACTCTGTTTATATTGATGACTTAATATGTATTGGAGATTATATTTTAATTCTTTTCTCTATTAATTTACTGTGAAACTCGATGAAACAAAAAAGTGTAATTAAAAAAACAGGCAACAGAACGCAGATACACAACACTTTTAACTGGGTTTCTCTTAGTTACTTACACTATTATTTGAGTTCAATTTTAAATATAATATTCATTTTTTTATTGCTTATGGTGGTAAACGAGCAAGCAGCACAACTGATGGTAAGTGTCACTGCTGCCCATGGACCTTTGCTATATTAAGGGTATATATAGGCTAGGCAGGCTGATTACCATTACAATCTTCGGGTTGAGAGCCCTCAGCGCTCACCCACAGCCCGGTTACGCTGTAACAGCACCTAGGCTAACAGCAATCGCAGTGGATGTGTTTTAGTGGATAACCTAGCCCTAGGCTAGGAGTCCCACACTTCCCATCCGGGGAGTAAGTGCGTAATGCATTTCGGACCACCGCGTTATCAAAAAAAAAAAAAAAAAAAAAAATACCATTACAATCCCCAAACCCACCCACTTGGGTTGCCGGCTCTCTCGCTCACTGAACGAAGCGCAATAGCACATTGCCATTACTCAGGCGTCGATCTTCTGCGAGAATGTGGTACCCCGGACAGACCGGCCCGCGGCTGTAGACAGATAACTGTCAACAGCATTGGTCTTACCACTATTAATTTTTCTATTACATATATATCGTGAAGAGACATAATTGGCAGTTAATATTTCATCATCTCATCATCATCTCAGCCTATATACAGGGTGCCGATTTTATTACTAGAATAACTTAAACTGGGTGTAGGAATAACGTCATAAAAAACAATAAAGTTAGTTGCAGACTCCTAGCTCTGCCCAATCCCGAGATAAAGTGATTTGTTTCTTATCAAAACAATAGGTTTGCCAGCGTACATTGACCTGTAGGTACATTTCGACCCAGCTGCGCGGCGGTAAGCGTAGCGCGAGCGGGACTCTTTGCCTACTAGTTCAATGTCACACGCATGAGTATATGCCTACATCGAACTTCTATATTACAAAGTGTATTGACCGCTTATCATTAGGGCAATTTAATCAAAAATTAGGTACTATTTTTTTTTACTGATTTGGATAGTGTATCATGGTCTGATACACCTCCTTCAAGGATTCTACTAATTAAATCGGCAACCTGTATGTCCTACTGTTGAGCTCGGGCCTTCTCCATAATAGAACGTTAATTGACCTACTACACCACGCTGGTCAGACGTGTTGGTATAAGGTTTTCTTTCGAGTTTTCCTTCTCTTGCATAGATGTTATATGCATTTTATATTTTTTAGTCGTCTAGTGCGATCATCCACGGGTAAGACAGAGGGTGTTGAATTGTATATATTACTCTATCACTACACGGAAATTAATATCTATTTTTTTTTTAAATTATATTCACAGACGTCGAACATTTACATTCTGCCGTATGAGTTCTGGCGTAAATACATGACATAAAATGTATGAAACCTTTATTTTTTTTTTTTTTATTTTTTTTTTTTATTGCTTATGGCGGCAAACGAGCAGATAGCACACCTGATGGTAAGTGTCACTGCCGCCCATGGACCTTTGCCAATGGTATAGCTAGGCCGCTGCCTACCAATACAACCCTGAACCCACCCCGGTTAGGCTTCCGGCTCTCTCGCTCACCGAACGAAGCGCAATAGCACATTGCTATTACTCAGACGTCGATCTTCTGCGAGAGTGTGGTACTACCCCGGACGGACCGGCCCGCGGCTGTAGACAGAGAACTGACCACAGCGTGGTCCTACCACAATAAGATAATAAAGTTGTTTTCCATCCTAAACAACACTTATACAACAAATTTCGTAAACAAAATTTTTGGGTGTGAATCCTCGTTGACTAAAGCTACAATCATTGTGTGTAAACAAGGCCACAATCTGGATAAAATAAGCAAAACAATTTTAGTTTAAAATAACAAGTCTCAAATTGACTTTGCTTTCTATATTAATACGGTTTTGCTATGGTACATTAGTGTAAACTTGTATTTAAAATACGCCAAAGGGATAATTCACAAAATCAGCGATGCGTGTGATTGTTAACGTGTGTAATAAACAGCCGTTGGTTTATATTACTATTTCAAATAATATATAGCTATGGCTTTGCCAACTACATAATATTTCTCTAATGATGATTTTATATACATACATTGCATGAACTGTGAAACTCATATGATCTAAGAATACTAAATTATCGAGAACGATTGGGTATAATGGGTTAATATTAGTGGACAATCGAATTTGTGAAAAATGAATAAAATTATAAACAGCTTAGGTACTTACTGTAATGAAATTCCTACATTAAAGATACCGATACCGGCACCGACTTCAAACCTATCAATAGATAGCACATACAAATGATAGTATTTTAAGTTACTTTGTACTTTTCAGTTTTTAAGTCGGTTTTTTTAAGCGTAGTTTTTTTGTTATTTTTACTTTTTAGTATTATAGACACACATAGGTTGTTGTATGAGCTACTCGTTTATTTGTCGCACTCATACTTAATGCTAATTTTAGACTTATATGATTTTCTCATGGATGCCATTGTTAGAACTGGACTAAATTGAAATGGGACTACACGGGAAGCACCAGCTTTCAAATAAAAGAAGAATCATTAAAATCGCTTTGCCCAGTCCTAAGTTATGAGGTACCAAACTTATAAAAAATAAACAGACGAATTGAGAACATCCTCCTTTTTTGAAGTCGGTTAAAATCACTACAATAGTGAATTTTCCAATGTTATCTGAAGTGGTAGGGCAACACTGTTAACGGTTTTCTGTTTACAGCCGTAGGCCGGTTTGACTGGGGTACCACATTTTCGCAAAAAGATGATGATAGATCAGTGGCAATGTGCGATGTGCAATGTTGCGCCTCGTTTGATGAGCAAGAAAGCCGGAAGCCTAATTTTGTGGGTGGATTTTGGTTGGTAGGCAGTAACTTATCTGTAACCCTGGTATTGCAAAGGTCCATCGGCAGTAACCCTTACCATCAGGTTCGTTTGCCACTATAAGGAATTAAAACAAAACTGAACACAACTGAAGTCATCCTTTAGTCCGCTGAGGCTGAAAGTCTGAGGTTGTGATACGTTGTACTTTTTACTCGTTACCATAAGACTTACTCTCATAGAAAATTAAATTACTCATTTATTCATACATTCATTTAGAATTAAGGCTTGTCTTATCTGCATGTTATTGCATTATTAAATACTTTGTGAAACAATATTGAATTGCTTCCTGTGCTGTTTCAATATGAATTTTCTAAGACAGAGAGATATTATCTACATATATACATACATACCATCACACCATGTCTTTTGCAGGGTAGGCAGAGAGAACAGAGTGCCAGAGAACTCTATCCTTGCATACTTCACTCGCTTCCTCAGCATTCATAATTTTCTTCATACACGCTCGCCGGTTTCGGAGACTCTTAACTTCCACCTTCTTTCAGTACATGACCGATCTGGTCTAGGTAGGTGAGTCTCGGTCTCCCCCGGTACCTAAATCCTTCCACTTTCGCATTGTATATCTTCTTAACCAGACGTTGGTTCGGCATTCTTTCCACATGTCCGAACCATCGGAGCATTCCCTTTCGCATCTTTACACCGAGACTCTCCTTCATAGCTGCTTGCTCTCTGACGTCGTCGTTACGATATATATTATCAAACCATATAATATTTGTAAAACTATAATTAGATTTTTGACCTTAAATGTTAATATATTTGGAGATGACTAATGTCCTCTCTTGAATATGAAGGATAACTGACACATCGAAATAATAAAAAAAAAGAGAAGAAACTAGAGGTTTGTTTTTAATTAGCCAATCCAACTGAGACAGATGCACTATGCAAATACTATTGTTAACTTATAAATAATGACGTTGTTAATGTGAGTCAAGATTAAAGTAAAAAATGTTAAGCCCGTAAAGTAGGTTTTTTTTTTTTTTTTATTGTCTACGGTGACAAACGAGCAAACAGCACACCTGATGGTAAGTAATGCTGTTGCACATGGACCCAGCAACACCAGGGGTACAGCCAGGCCGCTGCCTACCGTGAAGGAAGAGCTCTTCTTAAACCTCGTTTGAAGAAGGACATGTCATAGCGCTCGGGAAACACAGCAGCAGGTAGTTCATTCCAGATCTTGCATGTACGTGGGAGAAATGATCGCTGAAAGCGTACGGTCGAGGACCATATCGTTTCCAGGTGAAATGAATGAACCCTGCTACGGTGTCGAGTGGTACGGTGGTAAAATGGTGACGGTGGTACCAAGTCAAACAGTTCCTCAGAGCACTCCCCGTGAAAGAGCCGGTAGAGTACACAGAGTGACCCAAAGTCTCTCCGCCGCTCCAGCGACTCTAGTCTGTCCGTGAGATTGGGATCACCGACGATTCGAACTGCCCGCCTTTGTAGGGAGTCAAGTGGGTCTAGTTGATATTTAGGCGCGCCTGCCCAGAGATGAGAGCAGTACTCCATGTGAGGACGAACTTGTGCTTTATATAGCACAAGACGTTGACTCGGCGTGAAGTACCGCCTGGCCCTGCTCAGCACGCCCAACTTTTTGCTTGCCAATTTGGCTTTGTCCTCCAAATGACTCCCAAACTGGACTTTGTTCGATAGCTCGACGCCGAGGATCCCAATACTCTCGGAGATTTGGAGAGTTACTCCTTGGAACTGAGGCGCCATGATAAAAGGGTCCTTCTTCGCAGTGAACGCGCAAACTTGTGTCTTAGTGGGGTTGAACTGGACTAAATTCCGTTCACCCCATTTTGAGGCCCGCCCTAGAGAGCGCTCGACTTCAGACACAAGTTGAGCCCGTCTTTCCTGTAACATACTCCGAGGGACATTCTGATGCTCGGTGTATCGCTCGTCACCCGTGCTGTCATCCGCATAGCAACGAATACTCTCTATGGAGAGCATGTCATTGATATGCAGAATAAACAACGTCGGGGAGAGCACCGAGCCTTGTGGTACACCAGCATTAATGGGCATGGTCTCGGAGCAGGAGCCATCGACGACTACTTTTATGCTCCGACCATCCAAAAAACTGGTGATCCAATTACAGAGTCCCTCGGGGATTCCATATGATGGTAGCTTCGATAGAAGGGCCCTGTGCCAAACCCTGTCGAATGCCTTCGCGATATCTAGGCTGAACGCTAGCGCCTCACCCTTGCCCTCCAAGGCCTCCGCCCAACGGTGTGTGAGGTACACAAGAAGATCACCAGCCGACCGACCATGACGAAACCCATATTGGCGGTCACTGATCAGCTGATGATCCTCAAGGTACTGCAGAAGCTGATGGTTGATTATTTTCTCCATTATCTTGGAGAGCAAGGATGTAATCGCAATCGGCCTGTAATTCGACGGGTCCGACCGGTCTCCCTTTTTCGGGATCGGGTGGACATGGGCTATCTTCCACGAAGATGGAACCCTACAAGTATCATAGGAGAGTCGGTATAAGCGCGTGAGGACGGGGGTCAACTCGGGGGCGCACGTTTTCAGGACCACTGCAGGGATGCCATCCGGCCCGCTCGACTTATGTACGTCTATTAGCCGCAGCTCCCGCCTCACCGCTCGCTGCGTAATGCGGATTTTAGGCAGAGAGCTTTCACACCGCGGGATGATAGGTGGTGTGGCGGTTCCAGCGTCCAAAGTCGAGTTACAGGCAAAGAATTGACCTAAAAGATCGGCCTTCTCCTTTGCACTGTGGGCTAGACTGCCATCATTTTTCTGCAGTGGTGGGAGATTGGACTGGCAGAAGTTGCCTTGGGCAGCTTTGGCGAGCGACCAGAATGCACGACTCCCGGCGGGATAGCTCTCCAATCGCTCGCCGATTCTGGCAACATGTTCCGCCTTGGCTCTGGCAATAGCCTTCTTACTAGATCTAGAAGCAGCATTAAATTTTCGCTTCTCCTCCCTGACATTTGGGTCCCGACAGTTTTGGGCCCTATTCCAGGCCTGGTATGCGGACTGCTTTTGCTGTGCAGCCGTCCTGCAGGTTTTATTAAACCAAGGCCGGCTGCGGCCACCGACCGGTATTTTGGTGTTGGGGATGAACAATTCCATCCCCGTAATAACGGTATCGGTAACGCAATCCGCACAAATGCCAGGGTCCCTAGAGGCGAAGCAAAGCTGCTTCCATGGGTAGGATGCGTAGAACTCGCGAAGCCTATCCCAATCTGCTGACTTATATTGCCAGACTCTGCGAGTCCCAGTCGCTTTAGAGCGATTAGGCCTCGCAATAGGGGCTTTGCTACGGACCAAGCAGTGGTCAGATGACCCAAGAGGAGCTTCGACCACTACCCGGTATCCGTGCTGGTGTGTAGTCAGCAGAAGATCCAGTAGAGACGGCTCATGGCTCTCAATGTCTGGAACACGGGTGGGCTGTGTTACCAGTTGTGAGAGACCATAGGCCGAGACCATATTGAAGAGATGCCTACCCAAGAGGTTAGTGGTTCGGGACCCCAACCACTCTTTATGATGAGCATTAAAGTCTCCAAGAACCACCACCTCCGCTGATGGACACTGCTCCAATATTTCGTCAATCCCCCATTGAACGTTCTCGAATAACTGAGTTGACCCTGAATCACTGCCATGGGACCTGTAGAGGCACGCGTAGATGCGGGTATACCCTCCATAGTCTACGCGTAACCATAAAATTGACAGGTCACCATGCTCGAGGGCCCTAAGGCGGCGACAACAGATGTCATCCCGGATGAACACGCACACCCCAGCTTTACGGTGGAAGGAGTGTTCCAACTCGTAGCCTGGATAATTTAGGTACGAAATATCATCCGGGGCACTTATCTGCGTCTCCGTTAAAAAGAGCAAGGCAGGCCGCGCCGTCTCGAGGTGTTGGTGGACGGCGTCGAGATTGCTGTGTAAACCCCTAATGTTACAAAAGTCCACGTCAAATGTGGATAGAGGGACCGCCGTGTAAAACCTTCTCTTTTTGTGTTTCCTTTTCATGGGTTTTGTATAAGAAGAGGAAGGGAGTGTACTTTCGTGGAATGGGGTCCGGTGATGCCAAAAAAAAAGGTGCGGGGCATAGTACATGGTTGGAGGGTGGGTTTTGTGAGGAGCTGACACGAAGCACGGAAGGGCCCCCGGTGCCCCCCCGCCCGTAGTCGTCGGGCTCCACTCCGGTTTCCCACTCCGGCACGACGACTCCGCAACGGGATTTTCGCCGGTTGGCGGGACAGCCTCCCAGGGGGGATAGTCCTGGGCTCGGGTCCCCTGCTGACCGGCAGGTGGCCGGCGGTGACCATTCCCACCGGGTCTCCCTGTACCCCATATCAGCCCCTCACGCCCAATGCCCCAACCAAGACCTTACCACCGTAAATTTCAAGCATCACCAGAACCCACCACACGAAAACACACCCGGAAAGTTAGGCTCCGGCTCTCTCGCTCACCGAACGAAGCACAGCGGCAAAAGCCACCATTCATACGTCGATATTCTGCGAGAGTGTGGTACCACCCCGGTCGGGCCTGCCTGCGACTGTAGATAGAGAACTAGGTGTAACACTTTTTTTTTGTGCGTTGGACTATGGGTGCGTCTCGCCCCGCCAAATCAGCTCGGGGTGACGAAGGAGGTGGCGCGCGACCCCATAGACCCACCATGCAAACTCGTCTCTTCGCCGTGCGAGCGGGCCACCGGTACCCGATCTTTGTCTTCGGTGGCTAGGTGTAGCACCTACAATAACTTTTAAAAACATAATAATAGTTACACGTCATCATCATTCTCCGACTCTTATCCCAATTACTTAAGGTTGATACAATATGTATTCATCTTTCATAGTACATATTGTAAACGTTATTGGCAATAGTTTTATTACCGGCCGCCTGCCAGACGTCAACCCTCCTTGGGAATGTAATTGTTGACCAAAATGGCATCAGATGGAGTTGGCCCAGGTCATTATAAGGCTCTTAGACGTCTTTTACGACATCCACGAGCAAAGTAAGGTTTGGTAGTATTCGTAGCCGCTACCACACAGCGTACACCTAAAACTCAATAATACTAATCAATCATGATTATTATAATCAAAACTTCATACACTAATTAAAGGCTGTCGGATACATCCTAATACGTCGATAAGCTGATGTCTATCCATTGTTAGACATAGGCCTACTCATAAGAATGACTATGCTATAAATGTTAGGCTTGAGAGGCGGCTTGACGTAAGAATTTTTCTAGGAGAGTGGCTATCAACAATATTCATTGAGATCCTGAGCTAATTTTTATGACATTCGCAGGAAACTAAGTACCTATATCACTGTATTTTGATTCACTGTATTTCCGTGTAGCGACAGAGCAGGAATGTTATTCATCACCTCCTTCCAATTTTGCACGTCGTTGTCGTAAAATACAACTTAAGGATATAATATCATATAACTTCTATGTAAGCAAGAGAAAAAATTTCAAAATAAAACTATATCCGTTTGACCAGCGTGCTATCTATAGTAGGTTTTTCCCTCCTATCGTGGAGGAGGCTTAATCCCAGTATTGGGACGTATATGAACTGAGATAATGATGATACATTGTACTCTTTATCCATCACCATTCACCATACGGGACCATTCTAATTCTTAACATGCAACTCTTCGTATCTTTTTCGTATGAAACGTGAGTACCTATATAAAAATTACTATTTTGTTGGTGACTTGTAAGTTCTAGTCCTGGTGTCCTTGTGTGTTGAGGCATGTGCCATTATCAGTATTAATATTTATATTCTATATTTTTAAATACATATGAATTATATTTTGATGTCAGTTATCGTCAAAAATATAATGCGAATAGCGATGGTTTCTTAATTTGCATAAGAATTGTTCAGCGTCTTCATCTTTTTTTTTGTATTAGCAATCAGCTGCTTATATGAGCTATTGTTGCTAGTATCGAGTTACAATTTTCTTTACGTCTTTAGTCTCTTTATGTTAGTCATTGTCCACCAGTAAGTCAAATCGTCGCAATCAACAGTCCTATGGCCACACTGTTAATGGTATCTTCAGGGAATTTTGGTGGAAAACGAAAACGCTGTAAAGCACTTTTATATCAAATTCACTACATGGAATTCGTATCACATTACATGAAATACCATGAAAATGATTAAATATAACACTTTAAACATTAAGATATTTAATATTATAAAAGACCACATGGCACGTTCATAATCACGCCCTTTTTTTTCTTTTTTTTCGCAAGGTGGGACCATGGATGTGGTCTCGCGCCCCGGCAAATCGGCCCGGGGCGACGGAAGAGGCGGCGCGCAATCCCATGGACCCACCCTGCAAACACCTCTCTTCGCCGTGCGGGCGGGCCACCGGTACCCGATTTTTGACTTCGGTGGCCGGCCCGGCGGTATACCCTTGCGGGTTCCTCTCGTGTCGACGCCCCGACAGCTTTCGCCGTCAGGGCGTCGCCCTCACGCGGTGGCCTCACATCGGGTGACCGGACAATTCCCCGGTCCAATCACCCGAAGCCTCGGTTAGGGCAGCATCAGGCGCAGATATTCGCGCCTGCGCCGCCCCGGCTGCTGACGGCGGCCCGGGTCATGGGAATCCTCCCGGACTCGTTCCGCCACCTCCTTCCGCGAGATGACAGCCTCGCAGAAGGCGGCGACTGCGTCCCAGTTCCTGACGCTGTCGACCATCGCCCTCACGACAGCCGGCAGCGTCAGGTCGGCACCGATAACAGTGACGAGGTCACGGCGCTGCCCGTTCCAGCTCGGACATACCTCGAGCGTATGTTGCGCCGTGTCCTCGTCACTGCTGCAATGGTGGTAGGCCGGAGTCCACTCCCTATACGCGACCGTGTGCAGGTACAAGCCGAAGCATCCGTGCCCTGACAACACCTGCACCAGTCGAAAGGAGAGGACTCCGTGCCGTTCATAATCACGCTCTAGGAATTGTTTAAGATTTCATCTGTGTTCATTTTTATCCGATAGTTGAACTTCAAAATTGCCAAAGTTACTCCTTAGAATATTAGAAATTTATCATCATCATCATCATTTCAGCTCATATAATTATGTCCCACTGTTGGACTCGAGCCTCCTCTATAACCGGAAGGAAATTGACCTACTATACCACGCTGGTCAGATGTGTTTTTATAGGGTTTTGTTTTGAGTTTTCCTTCTCTTGCATAGATGTTATATGCCTTTTATAACTCTTAGTCGTTTCTTACTATCACCCACGGGAAAGATAGGGGTTGTGAATTGTATTCTTACTCCGTCACCACACGGAAATTTATAGTCTCATCAAATATGTCAACCAATTGAAAGATTTTACCTAATACAAATAAATAGACAGACAAACGTTACATATTATTTTTAATTTTATGTATATAATAAGACATATGTCATATGCAATCAATAAAAAAAAACACTTATTTTCACATTACAAACAGACAATTGAATTTTATTCATTTGTATAGATAAATTCTATGTATTGCTGCCAACTCGTAATTACGCCATTTAACGTTTTCTGCATGATTTGAGATTTGCCAGTCAAACTGTTCTCATTCAAAACTTTTGTCGTCCTGAACTAAGATCGTTTACTTGATCCAGATTGCGGTCTTGTTTACGCGTATAGATTTTATCGTGCATTTCCCTTCGGATTTACAGTTAGAAACAGTTTTATCTAACTTGGAAAACAACATAGCGATCGGGATTTTGTACCTAAATTAACAGCAGATTATGTTCAAAATCAATTGATATTATATTATTACTTTAATAAACATATTATAAGTCAAAGTTGTGTTTAAATTTGTAATTATTAAGCGTTCCTGTGATGTGTGTGTGATTACCGTGTAGTGACGGAGTAAGAATACTATAGGTACACCACCCTATATCTTACCCGTGGGTGATCGTAAGAGACGACTGAGGAATATAAAACGCATATAACATATATGCGAGAGAAGGAAAACTCGAAACCAAATCCTATACTAACACGTCTGACCAGCTATAGCAGGTTAATGTCCCTCCCATTATGGAGGAGGCCCGAGCCCAACAGTGGGACATTTATGGGCTGTGATGATGATGATGATGATGAAGCGATCCTGTTATAATTTATTAACACGCTAATTTTAATGTATTTTTTACGCCTCTTTTCCTACACATATTTTAAGAGACAATGAAGTAGCGTACCTAAGCCAATGTCACATTTAATTTGTTGCATATAGGAGTCGTAAAAACTGATTGGGAAATCACCAGGATAATGGGCAGCAGATAAGTACTGGAAAACTTATAACAGCAATTGCAATCACCAATACGTCTGCTTATCGTGGCGATTGTGGTATTGTCTTCCTTGGAAAGGCTTACAATAGTGGATAGTCCAATAAAAGACGTCGAAAAGCAGACGGCCGAATGGACAGTACGTTCGCTTCAATAAAAAAAAAATTACAATATTTTTTTAAAGGAATAAAAAATATATATCCCTACTAATATATAAAAGTGAATGTAAGTTTGTTTGTTACGCTTTCACGCTAAAACTACTCAACCGATCATCATGAAACATTGTACACATATTCTTGGAGGTATTAAAAGTAACATAGGATACTTTTTATTAAAAAAAAATCAAAATATTTATATGAAAAATAAAAAAAATGTTTGTCAAAAAATCTCGAAATCTAGCTTCTTCAACGCCATCTAGCAGTCCAGTAATGAAGTTCCAACCCTGAGTATTGTAATACCGTTGCACTGTATTACCGACGGTCAAAAATAAAAATAGAGGATCAAAAACTTTAGGAAAGTAACCTTTTACGCGGGCGAAGCCGCGGGCAGAAGCTAGTATAATATATTTATGCATTGTTATATATAGGTGGTTGTCCACAACACTGACGATCTGACTTCATCAGTAAGCTATGACTAATATGAAGAGACTAAAGACATGAAGAAAGTTATGACGACACTGGCAACAACAAGTAACTGATCCAAATTACTGAAATTTAGCATTTAACATGCTTGATTATTTATAAAAACTTGATTAGATACGAGCGAAAAATGATTGTCAGATATGGGTTTCGAACCCAGACCTACTGTAAATCAATGTGTAAATAATGTCGGGTATTAGACGGGGTTAAAGACAAAAATATAATACGAGGCGAAGATTGAATGTCATAGAACAGTTCATGTTGGTGTAAGTGGTAGCACGATTGGAACGGATGTGTGGGTTCAAATCCCATATGTGACAATCATTTTTCGCTCGTAATTAAGTTTTTATAAAGTAACTGATCGTCAATACAAAAAAAGAAGAAATATGTGGTCTTTTTGCATACTGTTATCTTTTACACATATCCTAAGTATATGTATAACATTTCGAGGGCCGACGGCTGTATGCGGGGGTGATCCGTTCTATGGCCATGTACGGCGCACCCGTGTGGGCGAGGGCTCTGAACGCCCAGCTCAGGGCTGTTCTGTGGAGACCCCAGAGAGTCATGGCGGTCAGAGCTATTCGCGGGTACCGCACGGTATCGACCGAGGCGGCATGCCTACTGGCCGGGACACCCCCGTGGGACCTAGAGGCGGAGATGCTCTCCGACCTCTACCGGCGGGTGACCTCACTGCGCGACGAAGGTGGCTCCCCATCGCTGAGCGAGATAGCCACCTGGCGCGAGGACGCCCGCCGAGACGTCATCGCCCGTTGGGCTACGCGGCTGGAGAGGCCTAGACACGGTGTCGTCACCGTCGAGGCTCTCCGGCCCGTATTGATGGAGTGGATGGAGCGGCGGCACGGAGTCCTCTCCTTTCGACTGGTGCAGGTGTTGTCGGGGCACGGATGCTTCGGCTTTTACCTGCACACGGTCACATGTAGGGAGTGGACTTCGTTCTGCCACCATTGCAGCAGTGACGAGGACACGGCGCAACACACGCTGGAGGCGTGTCCGGGCTTTGACCGGCAGCGCCGTGACCTCGTCGTTGTTATCGGTGCCGACCTGACGCTGCCGGCTGTCGCGAGAGCGATGGTCGACAGCGTCAGGAACTGGGACGCGGTCGCCGCCTTCTGCGAGGCTGTCATCTCGCAGAAGGAGGCGGCGGAACGAGTCCGGGAGGAATCCCGCGACCCGGGCCGCCGTCAGCGGCCGGGGCGGCGCAGGCACGAATACCTGCGCCTGATGCCGCCCTAACCGAGGCCTCGGGTGATCGGACCGGGGAATTGTCCGGTCACCCGACGTGAGGCCACCGCGTGAGGGCGACGCCCCGACGGCGAAATCTGTCGGGGCGTCGACGAGAGGAACCCGCGAGGGTAAACCGCCGGGCGGGCCACCGAAGTTAAAATCGAGTACCGGTGGTCCGCTCGCACGGCGAAGAGAGAAGGTTTTACGGTGGGTCTATGGGGTCACGCGCTGCCTTTTCCGTCACCCCGGACCGATTCGGCGGGGCGAGACGCACCCATAGCCCACCAATAAAAAAAAAAAAGTATATGTATAACATCTCTTAAATATTTTTTTGTTAAATTATTTCAACATTTGTAAAATTTATTATTACAAATGGTGGCCGCTCAGTGGTCGTAACTTGACCCTAATTATTTAAATATTATTATTCATTAGTTATTTTCATAAGCGTTATTCTAATGTTAAATATTGAACTATAATCAATCATTATATCATCATCTCAGCCCATACACATCCCACTGTTAGGCTCGGGCCTCCTCCATAATGGAAGGGTAATTGACCTACTATACCACGATGGTCAGACGTGTTAGCATTCAGTTTTGTTTCGAGTTTTCCTTCTTTCGCATAGATGTTATATGCGTTTTATATCCCTCAGTCGTCTCGTACGATCACCCACGGGTAAGATAGGGGGTGGTGAATTGTATTCTTACTCCGTCACCACAGGGAAAAGTATTATTATATCATCATGTCAGTTCATATACTGGACTAGAGTCTCCCTCACAATAGGAGAAAAATTGAAGATCAGCGCCACCACGCTCGTCAGATGGGTTGGTATAGGTTAAAATCAATGCATATGTTTTAATGACACTTAGAATAGATTCTCGTAATTAAATGTTTATACAAAATATCATGTAAATATATTCCTGTGCATTAGCGGTTACGAATACCATCAACCTTTACAATGCTTGTTTGTGTCGTAAAACACGATTAAGAGCTTTATATCGACCTGGGCCAACTCGAGCTGATGCCATCAAGTCAACAACTATCCTAAGGAGAGTTGTTGAGGAGGTAGTTGGTCATAAAACTATTGTTTTTGCAATATGTACTATGGAAGAAGCATGTTGCGTCAACTACACTTAATTGGAATAATGATAACAATTTGGGTATACTGTGGGTTTATTGGATAGTTCCTTCGTCGCGAGTCGAAAATTTATAAGATACGTATGTAAAATATCTTTGACATTGATTTTTGAACAGTTCTCTGTTCAGGTACCTAACCTGCATGTTGATACTTAGACAGGATTAACATAATTAAATGTATTTATTAAATTGTATATCTGTGGTATTAACGGTGTCTAGGCATTAAAAATAACTACAATTCTATCACTCGTGAAAAATAAACAAAAGATTTAATTCTATTGGCTCTGTTCCTATTCCTAGCTTAATGCATGATATACAATATTAGCAAATAGAAAAGAACTGTGCGATTCATATTAAAACAACTACGTAAACAATAAATATTAGGAATTTTTAAAATTCAATTTAATTTATCCGTGTGTTGACGGAGCAAGAATTTTTTTTTATTTTTTTATTTTTTTTTTGTTTAAAAAGACACCACCCTGCACTAAGGAAATAAACCTTGTATTGCGGGGGACTTTACAAACATGCAATTAACGCAGACAAATTACACCCAGACTCAGAACAACACTTTGTGGATCACACAAAGTATTGTGCTGCGTGGGAATCGAACCCACGGCACTGGCACGGAAGGTCGATATCTTAACCACTACGCCATCTGTGCAGCCGAAGCAGCAGCAGAATACAATTCACTACCCTCTTTTTGTCCGTGGATATAGTAAAAGATGATTAAGTTTTATAATATCAACTAATAAAGATTGAAAGGTGTTATAATGGATTAATTTTCTTCCTATTATGGAGGAGATTCGAGCCCAGTAGCAGGACGTATGTATATGGGCTGAGATGAATTTAATTTATATATAACACATATTACGTCTTACTACTACAATATATATGGCGTAATAGTTCAATAAATATATAACTGCTATTTCTTTTTTTTTTTTTGGTTCTGTTCGTCCATTCGGACAGGCAAAGGGATCAAAGCCCATACAGCCAAGTCTTATTTAATTGTTTTTCACATATTGTTCATCATTTCTTCATATTATGTAGCCTTAATAGTCATTGTCTGTCAGTAAGTCAAGTTGTTACCATTAATCGGGCGCTGATAACCTAATCAATGATTTTCTTTGGGAATTTTGGGCAAATATGAAAATACACGTAAACCACTATTATACCATTTTCACTACACTTCAGCACTTTAACTGTAACATATTGCATAAAATACCAGCAAAATTATTCAATATAACACCACAAAACACTAAAGAAATGAATATAATACAAGAGCGTGGCATGACATTTCCACATTCGCGCCAAAACTCTCATATAACTGCTAAAGTTCCATGTGATGACTGAGTTAAAACACAATTTACCACCCTCTATTCTCCCCATGCTTGTTGTAAAAGACGACTAAGCGATATAATATGTATATAGCATCTATGCAAGAGAAGGAAAATTTTAAATAAAAACCTATACCAATCGATTTGACCAGCGTGTTCATGTCAGTTGTAGTACATCAATTTCTCTCTCTTGTAAAGGAGGCTAAAGACTGGATGTATATAGGCTTCATCAACATCACCAGTCCCTTAGTCGTCTTCTACGATCACCCACGGGTAAGATAGAGGTAGATGAATTCTTAATCCGTCACCACACGGAAAAAAAATAAAATAAAATCTATCTATCTATTGTTTGAAACTTAAACAGATTATTTTAGACTTAATACAAATGATTTATAGTACTATGATAAAATTAAGAGTAATTAGACCTAAACAAACAGACAATTTCATAAGCTTAAGTTGATTAATAATGTTTCAAAAATACCTATAGCCTTGGTTTTATATAATTTAACTTTAATCAAATTTGTATTTGAAATATTAAGCATTTAATATCTATATTATTTTAAATTAATAATTAACTCTATATATCGATGTGCATAATGATTTCTGATGTTTAAACGAGTGAAATATAATAATTTTTACGGATTCTATCGTGTTTGTATTTGGTTTTTAATGTCCCGACGTTTCGAATAATTTACACCGTTCATGGTCACGGGAGGACTGAGGTGTCTCACGTCCAACAAATAATAACGATAACTTACCCTAAACCCACCCAGAAAGTTGGGCTGGCGGCTCTCTCGCTCACTAAATGAAGCACAGCAGCACATTGCCACTGTTGAGACGCCGATTTTCTGCGAAATTGTGGTATTGTCCCGGATGGACCGGCCTTTTTTTTTTATTGGTGGACTATGGATGCGTCTCGCCCCGCCAAATCGGTCCGGGGCGACGGAAAGGCGGCGCGCGACCCCATAGATCCACCGTAAAACTCCTCTCTCTTCGCCGGTACCCGATCTTTGTCTTCGGTGGTCCGCCCGGCGGTTTACCCTCGCGGGTTCCTCTCGTCGACGCCCCGACAGATTTCGCCATCGGAGCGTCGCCCTCACGTCGATGGACCGGCCTGCGGTTGTAGACAGAAAACCGTCTAGACTGTGGTCGTGCTACAACTGTCTGTTAGTAGGTATTTTTAGGTAACTAATCCACATTCCCACCATTGTAACTGCTGTAGTTCCACAATGGTTTCCATAAATAACATCTAGGTTTGATCTTCACAAAGTGCCAAAAAGACTTTTGATTGTCTTGTGAACCGTAATAAATTTGATTATAAAAAATAAACTGAGTTGGAAAGATTTCACTTCCCTACTTTGCAAAGCGGGAGAAACATCAAATAAAATTGGCTAATGAGCCAATAAATAAAAGGATATACAGTCACAATAAAGGCTGCACCATGGAATCGAGAAAGCAACGGCTTTAGGGGGCTATATGGGAACCGTAAGATTGATGGCAATTGATAATGGTATATGTGAGTAGGTATAGGAATAATTTAGAAACTGCTTCAATTCAGTGCCTTTATGATTTAAATTAGCTCATGTAATAGCTTGATTCACAGTTGTATTAAATTTAGTGTACAAGAATAATACGAGTACAATATTGACAAGAGCAATACAATATTTATATTCCTTTTTGAACACGAAACACTCTTGAAATATAGCTGTCACGGATGCCAAAGAATTGGTACCAGTGGCCGGCCCGGCGATGGGGAGGGAATACGTTGGGTTATGTGGCCACGCGCCGCCTTTTCGTCGCCCCGGGCAGAACGGACTGCGTGTGTCCAGACCATTGCATGACAAAAAAAAAATACACACACACACACACAAACTAGTTTTACTCCATGTACTTAGTTTCGGAGTAAGAATACAATTCACCATCTTTTATCTTGCCCGGGGATGTCGTAAAAGATAATTAAAGGCATATATATAACATCTATGCAAGATAAGGAAAGCTTGAAATAAAACTATACATCAGCATAACTGACCAGCGGATAGTTGGTGTGATGGTCTATTCCACTGTTGAGGAGGCTTGAGCCCAGCACTAGGACGTATATAAGCTTAGACGATGTTGATGATGATGAAAAAAACTAAATTTAATGTACTCATTCCATTATTATCAACAAGAGTAGTCATCTTTTTCTTATTATATGAGTAGGGCATTGAAAAGGAATAGTGTAATCATACCATTCATGGTAGGACCACGCTGTTGATAGTTTCTGTCTTCAGCCGCGGGCCGGTCTGTTCGGGGTAGTACCATACTCTCGCAGAAGATCGACGTCTGAGTAATGGCAATGTGCTATTGCGCTTCGTTCAGTAAGCAAGAAAGCCGGAAGCTCAACTGGGTGGGTTCGGGGTTTGTATTGGTAAGAAGCGGCCTAGCTACACCCTTGGTATTGAAAAGGTCCATGGGTGGCAGTGACACTTAACATCAGGTGTGCTGCTTGCTCGTTTGCCACCATAAGCAATAAAAAAATACCAATTTTACTCCACGTGTGTTGTTATCCCACTCGAACTAGTTGGCATATGTTATTATAGTGTTAATTTTAACCATCTGCATGATAACTTCCCTGTGGAGGCAGAATAAGAATACCATTCACAACCCTTTTCTTTCCTACGGGATTGTAAAGGACTACTTGGAGATTAAGGTATATTATTGCATGAGAAGGTAATCTCGACATTAGTATGGTTGTGCTTTTGCTGCTTTGGTATTATTATTATTAAGGGCAGTGTCATTGCATTATTCCAAATAATTCAGTTCTATTAATATTTGTTTTTAATTATTATCATTCGACCCTTATCTTAATTATCTAGATAGTCTGGCTTTTGACATAAATGTCTTTAAAATATGAAAGGTACCAAAATATAGCGTAACGAATTGGTCCCTAGGGTTTCGCTTTATTAACGTCCAAAATTAAATATATACTTGTGACTCGTGGATTTGTAAGATAAGGGCAAAAAGTACAAGATTTGATAATCCTTATAAGCTCAAGGGTGCCTTGATAGCGTAATAATACTCGAAAACTATTAAGCTATAACTTATTATATTCTAAAGTGATTTTATATAAAATGTATGTCATCATTCTCCTACTCTTATTCCAATTGCTTGGGGTCGGTACAACATGTACTCTTCTTTCAATGTACATATTGTAAAAGTTATTGGCAACAGTTTTATGACCGGCCGTCTGCCAGACGTCAACCCTCTTTGGGAATGTAATTGTTGACCAAACGGCATCAGATGGAATTGTCCTAGGTCGTTATAAGGCTCTTAGTCGTCTTTTACGACATCCACGAGCAAAGTAAGGGTTGGTAGTATTCGTAGCCACTACCACACAGCTATTTTATATAAAACTAGCCGACACTTCGTTCCGCTTAACAGTTAATGAATAAGATAAGCAGATTACGATTAATTCAAAATTATTACGTTATTTTTTTATTATTATAATAAATAATACCTGGATGACCAAGCCTTGCTCGGTATTTTCTTTTTAATGTGTTTCGGAAGATATATTTAAATATAATAAAAATAATGACAAAATGAAACATAGAACCTCCTCCTTTTTGAAGTCGGTTAACAAATCAGAAAGGCAAAAAATAAATATTGAAACTAAAAAAATATCGAGCAATAATTACATTTGTTGTATGGGAGCCCCCTTAAGTATTTATTTTATTTTGCTTTTTTAGTACTTGTTATAACGGCAACAGAAATACATCATTTGGGAAAATTGCAACTGTCTATCATGATTCATGAGATGCAGACTGGTGACAGAGAGACGAACGGACGGACAGCACAGTTTTAGTTATAGGGTTTTGTTTTAAGCTTTGGGTACGGAACCCTGAAAAGGTGGAACTCCCATAAAAGCTTGGTACAATGAAATATATAATAAAATTGGAATGTCTCGAAAGTCACAATACTGTATTAATACGGCATTTGAAGGTTTCTAAGCTTTAAAGAGGTCATACACTTTTAGGACAATGCGTCATAGGAACATGGAGTTTAAAATTTTAAATTGTTGGACAGCAAGACGAGTCGAGTTGGCGAGACGGTCATCTCGCAGAAGGAAGCGACGGGGCGTGCCCGTGAGGAATTCCTCTATGGCGACACGCACCGCCACCAGCGCCTTGGGCGGCGCAGACGCGATTTCCTCCACCTGATGGTGCCCTGGCCGAGGCAGCGGGTGAGCGGACCAGGGATTAGTCTGGTCGCCCCGAAGCGAGGCCACCGCGTGAGGACGACGCCCCGACGGCGAAAGCTGCCGGGGCGTCGACTCTAGGGTAAACCGCCGGGCCGGCCACCGAAGACAATGACCGGGTTCCAGTGGCCCGCTCGCACGGCGTGGAGAGGTACTTGTAGGGTGGGTCCTATGGGGTCGTGCGCCGCTTCTTCTGTCGCCCCGGACGGATTTAGCGGGGCGTGACGACTCCATCGTCCGCCGTCAAAATAAAAAAAAACCGTTCTCGCGTTATAAGTGTTGTAACTAACACAACTTTCTTTTATATATATGCGTGCATGTAAATTTGTTCGTTTGTTTGTTACGCTTCCTTGCCTTAATTGCTGAATCAATATTAAAAATTCTTTTACTAATGGAAAGCTACAATATCAGCGTGTAAAATAGGCGGCTATTTTCTAAACAGCAGGATTTTGTTAGATTTATATAAAATTTTGTATTATATAATTTTTTTAAAATAACATTTTATGCAGTATGATATAATTCTATATAAAAAAAAACAACCCAGATTATTTGATCTACAAACGAAGCAATTAATTCGCGTCTTTCTTTCTATGAGTTTTATAAGCTGTTATTTATTAACTGGAGATGGTGTAAACTGTACTTTGATATTTTAAATAATTTGAAGATCTTTCATTTTAAAGTCTTATTCTACTTCTTTTTTGCATTGGCAATTAGCTACTTATACGAGCCATTGTTGCCATTATTAAGTTAAAATTTTCTTCACGTCTTTAGTTTCTTCTTATTAGTCATTGTCCGTCAGTAAGTCAAATCGTCACACTATTAATGGTATCTTCTGGGAATTTTGGTGGTAAACGAAAACATTGTAAAGCACTTTTATATAATACTCACTACTTACCCATCAGTTTCCTATGAAACTGAGTGATGCTATCATCACATTACGTAAAATGCCATCAAAATGATTAATATAAGTAACACTACATGATGTCTTTACTTTGCCACAGATCAACCTATTTTTCTTTATACATTTGCTGTCATATTTTTTCTATATATGGTCAATATCATTATATCATTATGTAGTTCATCAATGGTAGATTTTCTTATTTAGTTAAGTGGCCTATGTAGTTTTGTACTTGATGCTGATAATAGCTTAGGCAGAGGTCATATTAGAGTAAAGTTTTTTTTTTGTAAACTTTATTACTAATTGAATAAGGCTACTACTATTTTTTTTTTTTTTTTTTTTTTTTTTTTTTTTTTTTTTTGTGGTGGGCCATGGACGTCGCACCCCGCCAAATCGGTCCGGGGTGACAGAAGAGGCGGCGCGCAACCCCATTGACCCACCCTGCAAGCACCTCTACTTCGCCGTGCGAGCGGGCCACCGGTACCCGATCTTTGTCTTCGGTGGCCCGCTCGGCGGTATGCCCTCTCGGGCTCCTCTCCTTCTCCTGTCGACGCCCCGACAGATTTCGCCGTCGAGGCGTCGTCCTCACGCGGTGGCCTCGCGTCGGGTGACCGGACAATTCCCCGGTCCGATCACCCGAAGCCTCGGTTAGGGCGGCATCAGGCGCAGGTATTCGCGCCTGCGCCGCCCCGGCCGCGGGCGGCGGCTTGGGTCACGGGAATCCTCCCGGGCCCGTTCCGCCGCCTCCTTCTGCGAGATGACAGCCTCGCAGAAGGCGGCGACCGCGTCCCAATTCCTGACGCTGTCGACCATCGCCCTTGCGACAGCCGGCAGCGCCAGGTCGGCACCGATAATAGCGACGAGGTCGCGGCGCTGCCCGTCCCAGCCCGAGCATTCCTCGAGCGTATGTTGCGCCGTGTCCTCGTCACTACTGCAATGATGGCAGCCCGGAGTCCATTCCCTGTACACGACCGTGTGCAGGTATTTCCCGAAACAATTTTAGGGGACTTTATAAACGTGCAAATAAAGCAGCCAAATTACATCTATTCGTAGATAAGATTTTCTTGGTGGTATATATATATATATATATATATTTATATATATATATATATATATATATATATATATATATATATATATATATATATATATATATATATATATATATATATCTATTGATCGGTCAGGTCGTGGGTGTAAATGCCTTAGAAATGGTGAAATCGTTTTATTTTTTATCATACAAAAAGTCTTTTTTATTATACTCACCGATCACAAAATCTGAATTTATGCGCGGCAGACAGCTACAGGCTCACCCCTAGTACTTGGGACAAGAATAGTCAAATGTGTAAGTTTTGTATTTGTGCAATAGTGTGTTGTATTGTAGTAATAGCCAAATTTCAGAGTGTTGTTTGTGTCTATAGTTTTTGGAATAAAAACGTAACCAATAAATAAATCATGGACATTTTTTAAAAAGCAAAAAATACTGGTTGTAAATTTATAACAAAAACCTTAAAAAAAATATTAATTAAATGTGAAATACCAATAAAATGTGTCTTTAGTAAAAATCTATAGTTTCTTTTGTCCATTATGAAATGAATAGGAATCAAAAGACATTTGATATACGAGTAGCAGCAAAATATTTTCGGCCAAGTGTACCTCGTCTTTACATATACGTCAACTTCAACTAAGCTACACATACTACTGTCCAATCTTTGTACCGAGCAATCCATCTCTCGCCTCTCTTCCATTAATTACTCTCTTAAACAAGAAACAACTACGTAGATATATACATAGGCGTATAGTTCCGTAAATTACTGTTGATATCGGTAAAAACATGGGTGTTCACTTATTATTTATTGACTAGTGTGCACCAGGCTAATGATATTTTATCACCATCACTCAGAGACTCAAGCCTACTCCACAAGAGGAGGGAAATTGAGTGCTGGCCTAGAGTGCTGGTTAGATAGATGGCTATTATTTATTCTTCGTGATTAGACGGTCAGACATTAACATTTTTTCACTATTGCGGAAATTTTGTTTAGTAATGAAAAAATAAACACCTTTGAGAAATAATAGATATATCTAAATTACTGAAATTTAGCATTTAATATGCTTAATTATTTATAAAATCCGATTACGAAATGAAAAATGATGTCACAAGCGGGATTCGAATCCCGCTTGTGACATCATTTTTCATTTCGTAATCGGATTTTATAAATAGATATATCTTTTATGATGATTATATTTTTTATTTTTCTTATTGCTCTTGTTGGCAAACGAGCAAGCAGTACACCTGATGGTAAGTGTTACTGCCGCCCATGGATCTTTGCATACCAGGGGTACAGCTAGGCTGCTGCCTACCAATAAAATTCGCAAACCCACCCAGAAAGTTGGGCTTCTGGCGCTCTCGCTCACCGAACAAAGCATAGCGTTAGCAGGACATTGCACTGCTCAGTCGTTGGTTTTCTGCGAGAGTGTAGTACTATCCCCGACGGACCAGCTGTTTTTTTTTTTTTTTTGGTGAACTATGGATGCGTCTAGCCCCGCCAAATCGGTCCGGGGTGACGGAGAAGGCGGCGCGTGACCCCATAGACCCACTGTAAAACTCCTCTCTAACTCCTCTCTAACTTCTCTCTCCGCCGGGCGGGCCACCGGGACCCGATTTTTAATTTCGGTGGCCCGCCCGGCGGTTCACCCTCGCGGGTTCCTCTCGTCGACGCCCCGACAGATTTCGCCGTCGGGGCGTCGCCCTCACGCGGTGGCCTCACGTCAGGCGACCGGACAATTCCCCGGTCCGATCACCCGAAGCCTCGGTTAGGGCGGCATCAGGCGCAGGTATTCGCGCCTGCGCCGCCCCGGCCGCTGGCGGCGGCCTGGGTCGCGGGAATCCACCCTCACCCGTTCCGCCGCTTCCTTCTGCGAGATGACAGCCTCGCAGAAGGCGGCGACCGCGTCCCAGTTCCTGACGCTGTCGACCATCGCCCTCGCGACAGCCGGCAGCGCCAGGTCGGCACCGATAACAGCAACGAGGTCACGGCGCTGCCGCTCCCATCCCGGACACACCTCCAGCGTGTATTGTGCCCTGTCCTCGTCACTGCTGCAGTGGTGGCAGGCCGGAGTCCACTTCCTATACGCGACCCTGTGCAGGTAAAAACCGAAGCACCCGTGCCCCATCAACACCTGCACCAACCGAAAGGTGAGGACTCCATGCCGCTCCATCCACTCTATCATTACGCGCCGGAGGGTCTCAACGGTCTCCACACCGTGCCTAGGCCTCTCTAGCCGCGTAGCCCAACGGGCGATGACGTCTCGGCGGGCATCCACGCGCCAGGTGGCTATCTCGCTCAACGATGGGGAGCCACCTTCCTCGCGCGCTGTGATAACCCGCCGGTAGAGGTCGGAGAGCATCTCCGCCTCTAGGTCCCACGGGGGTGTCCCGGCCAACAGGCACGCCGCCTCTGTCGACACCGTGCGGTACCTGCGAATGGCTCTGACCGCCATGGCTCTCTGTGGCCTCCACAGAACCGCCCTGAGCTGGGCGTTCAGAGCCCTCGCCTACACGGGTACGCCGTACATGGCCATCGAGCGGATCACCCCCGCATACAGCCGTCGGCCCTCGAAACTGGATCCCCGACGGACCAGCCTGCGGCTGTAGACAGAAAACTATTAAAAGTGTGGTCCTACCACTATCATAATTTATTCTAATAAAAATGATTTACAATTGGATAAAACTTTTGGCGTAAAAATGTATGTTATAAATGTTACCAGTTCATGTAGCCTTTAGTAAAATTTGTTTCTGCGTTGATGGAGCAAGAACGCATGAATGCCCAACATTTTCTTTTCCACGGATGTCGTAAAAGATGAGTAAGAGACTTAGGAAAATAAACAAATACAACAGATGGGAGCCTCGAAATTGAATCACACACTAGCCCATCTGATTAAGTTTTATAGGCTAATTTACATTTGAAAAGGCGACTCTGTGTTGAGAAAAATAATAAGCAAACAGGGCTATATGATAGTAGGTAAATATATAAAGTAATAAATAGATGCTTCACTATCATATTTTTAAATCAAACATTTTGGATAACAAAGTTGCTTTTACTGAGCAATGTAATATTGACACTTTTCACAATGAAATCTGTAATCTTGACCCTTATAAAGCTGAATCGTTCTTACAACAATGTATTGTGAAATGTGATACTTCTAAATTTACGGATAAAGTAAAGACTTTCTTTCTTTTCAACGTATATAAACGTTTCATTGTTGAACATCTCAATCGAGCGAAGAAGGAAATTTAGTTTACCTTGCCATGGCGTGACGAGTTCGCATAGGTTTACGTTTCCAGTTTGCCTTTTGTTACAGCAATATTATCTATTTTTTATACGTCTTATACCACACTCGTGGGAAAGGAAGTAATTACCACTACTATACTAGTTATTACTATTATAGATATAACTTAAAATCTTAAAAAGAATTTCAGTCAAAGTGTGAGACATTAGACATATTTAAACATATCATGTCTTAGCTCATATACGTCCTACTACTGGACTCGAGACTCTCCCACATTAGAAGGTAAATTGACCTACCATACTGGTCAGACGTTTTTGAGTTTTTCCTTCTCTTGCATATAAGTTTTAGGCATATTGTAGCCTTTATTTTTTTTTAAAATACCCACGGGCTGGGTGATAAATTGACTTCTTACTCCGTCATCACACATTAAAATATATTTAATAATTTTCATCAAACTTAAACACTTTGCACTTGTCTTGTTGGATCTTTTATTCTAGATTATATTAAGAATAAATCGGTCATTGATCTATGTGCAACAGATGGAACGGTATAATATTGTTATCGAAGAAAAAAGAGCTAATAGGCGGAAAATTTCGTTATCTGCGCGGCAATGCCTACAATCATAGCTGGAGATTGTTGCTACACCTGCTAAATTCACCGGTTTTTGCGTCAATATCTTTTGATTTCATTCAATTGTTACAAGTTTGTTGTTTTATATTAGATTAGTTTTGTATAAAGTTTAGAAAATGATTAGATGTAGTTTTTTGAGTGATTTCTACCAACGATATATTGAACAACGTCCAAAAAAGAAAATTGATTGATTAATTATTTGTTAAATATATTAAAATGAAATTTAAAAAATTACACGTGTAAAGGAATTACGCAAATAATAATAAATTATTTAACCTTAAAAATTCGGCCTATATAAAAATAAAATAGGTTGTGTACAATATAGGGCAAACCAGTATGATTATTTAAAAGGGCCATGACGATGCGTTATGATATCACTTCGAAAGGAAATATATTGTACTTGCAAATACTGGTGTCGAGCTAAATTGAGAACTCATTAGCAAGTCTAACAACAAGATCACAAGTCATTCTACGTTAGCAAAATGAGAAAGCGTAGGAGCAATTCATCTACTATTGTTTCAGTTCTATGATCCCTTCCTAGTGGGAGAAAGGCTCATTATGCATCTTTGTGCCTTTAGACTACGCAGTCATTAATATGTATGAATAATAAATTCATATTATTCAAAGTTCTATGTTTGCTAATGTGATTCAAATTCCTCGGCGAGTTTTTAGTGTCCCTATATTAGGGCAATTACAAATTAGTTTATTATATATTACCATAACATTAATTTTAGTCATTATTATTATTCTATTCTAGTCCTAATTACTTGGAATCGACGCAATATGTACTTCTCCTCTATCGCATATTAGCAGTAGTTTTGTGACCAGCCGCGTGCCTGACATCAACCCATCTTGGGAATGTAATTGTTGATGAAACGGCATCAGATGGAGTTGGCCCAGGTTGAAATAGAATCTTTAGTCGTCTTTTAGGACATCCATGAGCAAAGTAAGTAGTGGTAGTGTTTAGAGCCGCTGCCATACAGCAATCATCATTCTCTTATTCTTATCCTAATTACTTGGGGTCGATACAATATGCACTCTTTTTTCATAGTACATATTGTAAAAGTTATTGGCAATAGTTTTATGACCAGCCGCCTGACAGATCTCAACCCTCCTTGGGAATGTAATTGTTGACAAAATGGCATCAGATTTGAGCCAGGTTGTTATAAGGCTCTTAGTCGTCTTTTACGACATCCACGAGCAAAGTAAGGGTTTGTAGTATTCGTAGCCCCTACCACACAGCTACCATACAGCAATATATATATTTAATTTCAGTAAAACTACTAAAACATGAAACTACTTTTATGTATTCTATCGCGTTTGTATTTAATTTTTAATTTCTCGACGTTCTACGAGAAGTGAATCCACTTCTCGTGGATATCTCGAGGATGTCCTTCCGTAACCATGATCACTGTAAAGTGTTCGAAACGTCGAGAAATTAAAAATCAAATACAAACTCGATAGAATTCGTAAAAGTAGTTTTATTTCAAATGTATGTTTGAATAGTGGTAGGACCACACTGTTGACAATTCTCTGTCTACAGCCGCGGGCCGGTCCGTCCGGGGTAGTACCACACTCTCGCAGAAGATCGACGTCTGAGTAATGGCAATGTGCTGTTGCGCTTCGTTCGGTGAGCGAGAGAACCGGCAGCCCAACTGGGTGGGTTTCGGGATTTTATTGGTAGGCAGCGGCCTAAGCTATACCCTTGGTATTGCAATGTTCCATGGGCGGCAGTGACACTTACCATCAGGGCTCGTTTGCCACCATTTTTTTTTTCCTCTGCAGGGTGGACCATGGATGTGGTCGCGCCCTGACAAATCGATCCGGGGTGAAAAAAGAGGCAGCGCGACCCCATGGACCCACCCTGCAAGCACCTCTCTTCGCCGTATGAGCGGGCCACCGGTACCCGATCTTTGTCTTCGGTGGCCCGCCCGGCGGTATACCCTTGCGGGTTCCTCTCTCGTCGATGCCCCGACAGCTTTCGCCGTCGGGGCGTCGCCCTCACGCGGTGGCCTCACGTCGGGTGACCGGACAATTCCCCAGTTCGATCACCCGAAGCCTCGGTTAGGGCGGCATCAGGCGCAGATATTCGCGCCTGCGCCGCCCCGGCCGCTGGTGGCGGCCCGGGTCACGGGAATCCTCCCGGACTCGTTCCGCCGCCTCCTTCTGCGAGATGACAACCTCGCAGAAGGCGACGACCGCGTCCCAATTCCTGACGCTTTCGACCATCGCTTTCATGACAGCCGGCAGCGTCAGGTCGGCACCGATGACAGCGACGAGGTCACGGCGCTGCCCGTCCCAGCCCGAATATACCTCAAGCGTAAGTTGCGCCGTGTCCTCGTCGCTACTGCAATGGTGGCAGGACGGAGTCCACTCCCTCCGCACGACCGTGTGCAGGTACTTGCCGAAGCAACCGTGCCCCGATAAGACCTGCACCAACCGGAAGGAGAGCACTCAGTGCCGCCGCTCCATCCACTCCATCAGTACGGGCCGGAGGGCCTCGACGGTAACAACACCGTGTCTAGGCCTCTCCAGCTGCGTAGCCCAACGGGCGATGACATCTCGGCGGGCGCCCTCGCGCCAGGTGGCTATCTCGTTAGACGATGGGGAGCCACCCTGGTCGCGCACTGAGGTAACCCGCCGGTAGAGGTCGGAGAGCATGTCCGCCTCTAGGTCCCACGGGGGTGTCCCGGCCAATAGGCATGCCGCCTCTGTCGACACCGTGCGGTACCCGCGAAAGGCTCTGACCGCCATGGCTCTCTGTGGCCTCCAGAGAACCGCCCTGAGCTGGGCGTTCAGAGCCTTCGCCCACACGAGTGCGCCGTACATGGCCATTGAGCGGATCACCCCCGCATACAGCCGTCGGCCCTCGAAACTGGGTCCGCCCACGTTCGGCATGAGCCGCGATAGGGCGGACGCCGCGCCGAGCAGCCGGGGAGCAATCCTGCGGAAATGCTTCCGGAACCACCAACGCTCGTCGAGCACCAGACCCAAATACTTCATATGGGCCTAGATACTGATGTGGATGGAGTTGACGACTAACGAGGCGCCGATAGGCAGCCTTACGCGGGGCCCATGGAATAGAAGGGCCTCCGTCTTATTTATTGCCACCCTGAGCCCCAGCGCCTCGATTCGCCTGACCATCTCCTCGGTGCCGAGAGTGGCCAGGCTCGCCGACTCTTCGAGTGTCCTGCCCCAGGCTGGGACGAGCGTATCGTCAGCATAGCATATCAAGCTCAGCCCGGGGGGAGACTCCCTCTCAACGCCCAGTTGTTACCGATGTCCCACAGAGTGAGGGGCTGCGCGCGAAGCTTATTCAGCGACGCGCGATACGGGCGACCCCAGGGGTCACGGTCGAGACCGTCCAGCGTCTCCTGCCAACTCGCGTCCTTGGCGGACCGGATGGCCAGCTGAAAGGCAGTCCACGCACTGCGGTACGCCTCGTACAGCTGGCCCTCCCGCTCAGCATCGCGGCGACGCCGCCGGCTGCAGGTGTAGGACCTTCGGGCACTAATGCACGCCGCACGAAGGTCCGCCAGTCTTGGAGACCACCAGTAGACCCCCTGCCTCGGAGGCAGACGCCGTACCCTGGGCATGGCCACATCGCATATCAGCGTTAACGCATCGCGAATGCGGCCAGCCTCAGCGTCCACTCCGTTCGCTGCGGGTGGTGAGGATTGAAGTCCCCCAGGACCAGGACGAGGCCCGGTGGCAATCACCGTATCGAGGCCTCCAAGGTGGTGAGGCAGGCCCCGAAATCGTCCATTCTCCTATTAGGGGAGAGGTAAACGCTTTAGAGTGTGACCCCTCACCATTCCGCAGCGACAAATTCCTCGCCCCTATCCAAAAGGGACAAGGACGGGAAGTGCCGCTGCGTGGAGACGACGATTCCCGCGGTTCCGTTCCGCCTGATCACCCAATTGGGGCGCCCCAAAGTGAGAGCCCCAGAGTCCATGCGGTGCTTGGCAGGCTTATTGCCCGCCATACACGCGGGGCAGTGGGGTAGGGCGGCGCAAGATGCCGCCATGTGCCCAGTCTGACCGCAGCGGAAACAGAGTCCGCCGCAGTCAAAGCAATTGGTGCATGTTGGCCGGGTATGCCCGACCGCCATGCACTTGAAACACCTCGCAGGCCGGTGCTCCAGCACGGTGACTCGCGCTGAGCTCCAGCCCACGAGGAGCCTGCCTGAGCCGGCCAGTTGCCTGACCGACTCCACTGGGCACTGCACCTAGGCGGCACCTACGCCGCCCGGACCGGGTCGGATGGCACCAACCCGGACGGTGTCCAGGGGACACTCGGTTTCCGAGGCAATGGCCTCCCGGATGTCTTCCACCGTCACGGAGTCATCCAGACCCGCGATGCGCATTTCGGCGCACTTCAATCGCCAGGATTCTAACGCCAACCTCCTCGACGAACAGACCTCTCAACTTCGACGCCACGCTATCGGCCGTCCTGGTGCCCTCGGCCCCAGGGTACTCTAAAATCCGAGCTCCTGTCCGGGCCTTGCGGGTCCTGGCTTCGACGCCGACTTTCAGCCTCTTCTCGGCTCGTTTACCTATAAGCAATAAAAAAAAAGCCTATGAGCAATAAAAAAAAAACGCGTAAACATCAGAAATCATTATACTAAAACATAGTTTTATCTATTCATCCATCAGTTCATTGACATAGCCATAACTGCTACGCTTGGCAGGCTGGTTGGCAATTACTATTGGTAAGTTTCCCAGGATTCCCAGTGGCGCTCTCCCTAGTTGGGTTTTAGAAATGCTACACAGAGGTGGCAACATAATGTATTTAAAACTCGTCATGTCTCATGCTCAAATATTTATTACATTATTTTCATTGATTTATTTGGTTTAATAAATGATTTTATAGACTTTTAATAAGTATGTTAAAATTTATCACGATTATTGGGTAAATCAGTAAATAAAGTAAATCAAGTTAGTTATGCTATCAAATGACAAAAAAATGTGTGTTGATAATTCCAATGAAATCTCGAATTTGAATCTAGAGAGTTCTACTTATATAAAGCGATAAATATAAAAAAAATATTTAAACATCAGGATAATTAAAGAGGCAAATATGATTTCCTTTTTTCACATGCGGGTGTGAACATTATTAACATAATATATATTATCTATATATATAAAAGAAAGTTGTGTTACTTACAACACGGTGACGCCTTGGCCCAAGCCAAGGTTTTGGCCACGCGGACGCCTTGGCCTACGCCAATGCCTTGGCCCACGCCGACGCCTTGGCCCACGCCGAAGCCTTGGCCCACGCCGACGCCTAGGCCCACAACGACGCCTAAGCCCACGCAGACGCCTAGGAACACGCCGACGCCTAGGCCCACGTCCACGTCTAGGCCCACGCCGACGCCTAGGCCCACGCCGATGCCTTGGCCCACGTCGACGCCTACATCCACGCCGACGCCTTGGCCCACGCCGACGCCTTGGCCCACGCCGACGCCTTGGCCCACGCTGACGCCGGGGCCCACGCTGACGCTTTGGCCCACGCCGACGCCCTGGCCTACGCCGACGCCCTGGCCCACGCTGACGTCCATGCCACTCTGACGCCTTCACCCACGCCAACGCCCATGCTCATGTTCACAGCTCAGACATTGATTTTCTGCGAAAGTGAGGTACCGGTAGCCAGACACCTAGGCCCACGCTGACACCTCGGCCCACGCTAACACCTAGGCCCACGCCACCTAGGCCCACGCCGATGCCTTGGCCCACGTCGACGCCTTGATCCACGCCGACGCCTTGGCCCACACCGACGCCTGGCCCACGCCGACGCCTAGCTCCACGCCGACGCTTAGACCCACGCCGACGCCTTGGCCCACACCGACGCCTTGGCCCACGCCGACGCCTTGGCCCACGCCGGCGCTTTGGCCCAAGCCGACGCTTTGGCCACGCGGACGTCTTGGCCCACGCCAACGCCTTGGCCCAAGCCGACGCTTTGGCCACGCGGACGCCTTGGCCCACGCCAACGCCTGGGCCCACGCCGACGCCTTGGCCCACGCCGACGCCCACGCCCACTCTGACGCCTTCACCCACGCCAACGCCCAGGCTCATGCTCACTGCTCAGATATTGATTTTCTGCGAAAGTGAGGTACCGGTACCCAGACACCTCGGCCCATGCCAACACCTAGGCCCACGCCGATGCCTAGGCCCACGCCGATGCCTTGGCCCACGTCGACACCTAGATCCACGCTGACGCCTTGGCCCTCGCCGACGCCTAGATCCACGCCGACGCCTTGGCCCACGCCAACGCCTTGGCCCACGCAGACGCTTTGCCCCTTGCCGACGCTATGGCCCACGCCGACGCCCTGGCCTACGCCGACGCCCTGGCCCACGCCGACGCCCACGCCCACTCTGACGCCTTCACCCACGTCAACGCCCAGGCTCATGCTCACTGCTCAGACATTGATTTTCTGCGAAAGTGAGGTACCGGTACCCAGACACCTAGGCCCATGCCGACACCTCGGCCCACGCCAACACCTAGGCCCACGCGTTGTGTTAGTTACAACACTTATAACTCGAGAACGGCTGAACCAATTTCTATGATTTTTATGTTTTTGAGTTTGTTGTTGTCGGGAATAGGATATTAAAATATAATATTAATCAACAAAAAAAAGTCAATTAAAAACCTCAGTCAGAACGTCAGTTCTAGTAACGTTCATTTATTCACGATATAACAAAATGCAACTGACAGCTCATGTAATCTATCTATATATTTATAAAAGAAAGTTGTGTTAGTTACAATAGTTATAACTCGAGAACGGGTCGACCAATTTTTATGATTGTTATTATATGTTTTTGAGTTTGTTGTTGTCGGGAATAGGATATAGGATATTAAAATATGATATTAATAAACAAAAAAGATCATTAAAGAAAACCTCAGTTCTAAACGTTCACTTGTTGATGATGTAACGAAACGCAACCGACAGCTCACGTAATGTTTGTTTGGAAAATACAGCGAAAAGTTAAAATAAAATTTCACCGGTCAGTGTTCGTTTTGTGGGAGTGTTACGAATTTTTACAAATATTGTAATAATAAATCATATTGTGTCTATATTGTCATCAACAATGCCGCGACCTATAAGATCAAATCTTTCCCGACAAAGCCGTAACGCAATTAGAATTTGAAACATCACGAATGTAACCACGGCAGAAGAACAAGATATTGTACATGTTGCGAGACAGTCCGTGAAACAGCTCGGTTGACAATGCGAAATCGTCGAGCAAATCTCGGAGATCAACAATCAGATAATTTTCAACGCGCATGAAGAAAAATGTCGTATAACACCAGGTACTTCTTTGTCTTGCTGACACGTTATTAAAATACTTGATTTTTTTGAATTTATATATTATTGATATTTATTATCATAATAAAAAAAAATAACTTAATAATTTTGAATTAATCGAAATCTGCTCATCTCATTCATTAACTATCAGGCGGAACGAAGTGTGCCGAGTCGGCTAGCCTATACTAATATATATAATATAATATTATAAAGAGGAAAGGTTTGTATGTATGTTTGTAATGAATTGGCTCAAAAAGTACTGGACCGATTTAAATAATTCTTTCACCATTTGAATGCAACATTATCACTGATTATTATAGGCTATTTTAATTGTAAGAAAAATATAAGGAACCCTACTAAAATTACAATAATGTTACCCAAGGTGTAAAAAAACGCCCATAAAATATATTTCATCGCATGTGCTGCGAAAACTATTGATAATAGAACCAAAAATGTTCCATAATATTAAAGAACATATCAATATATACAAAAAATATCGCGATAGCATGTGTCTAACTATTGTAGTTATGTCACTCTAACTACTTTTTAACATTTTAAAATTTAATAGAAATTTCGACCATAATCAGACCAAGTTATTTATACCTTTGCCTTAATCCTTACCTAAATAAATTATTTCTCAAGCAAGGCTGTTTAAATACCTGTATATAACTTTTTATTTTATTAAAATCGGACACTCCATTCGAAAGATATTACGAGTTTAATAATATTGAAATAAAATTAATTCGCCGCCGTGACGCGCCGGTGCGGCGGGGGCGGGTGCAGGAGAAGGGCACATCTATGAAATAGGTAGTCGCGCGGCTCGCTCTGAGAAATTTAAGCCCTCCCAATATGTGTAATGGAGCAAGACTTTTGGTTATGGAATTGCGAGACAATGTGATTGTAGCTACTATCAACACCGGCCCCGCGGCCGGACAGCTTGCTCACTTGCCGCGGATTCCAATGATTGTCCTATATCTTTTAAAAGATTACAGTTTCCTGTAAATATATCGTTTACCCTTACAATAAATGAATCCCAGGGACAAACTTTTTCTATGGTTGGCATCGATCTAAGAAAAGAATGCTTTTCTCATGGCCAACTATATGTTGCACTTTCTCGAGTAGGGTCTCCTGAAAATCAATATGTTTTATTGCCATCTACAAATACCACTGCTAACATAGTGTATAGTGAAGCATTAAGGTAAAAATGGAAAATTAAAATAAAATATAATAAAATTTAAAAGTCTTTAAAATAAAATATGTACTTGAATAAATAAATGATACACAAATAAAAAAAACTACATTAAAATAAATAAAAAATATAAATCAAAAAGGAAAAATAAATGTAAAAAAAAACTTAACACATAAGTCGGGGTGCTATATTTTTTATTCTATGAAATATATGATAATCAGTACTTATACAGTAATAGTAGGTATATAATGTATCTAATTATTATTAGTATACCTATACTCTAAGCCTCGGTGAAATGTTTTTGTTGATGTCATTTATTGTGTTTACTCATTTTGTTTTCAAACATTAACCCAAGGGAAGCCAGCGATACACTATTGCTAAATACATTATTATTTAGGTATGTCCTGCATTTACTGTACGTTTATGCCAAAATGTTTAATAAATAAATGTTCACCCGTGCGAAGCCGGGTCGGGCCGCTAGTCATTTATAATTCTCTACTAAACATATAAGTTCAAATGACTTAATTTAAAATTGTTTGACTTCATTAACACTTGTTAAACAATTTTATTAACTTGAAGTCGACCAGCAAGTCATCTTTTGAATCAAATAGTTACATAACACTGAATACACAGGATTATTCCGCTTGAAAAAATTCTAAACAAGTCTACATGTCTATTATAAGTACATACTTACTTTTCTATTCTACTATTCACATGAATTAGAATTATTGATATTTTTCAAAAATATCACAATTTTGATATTTTTAAACATTTTAATATCAGACCATAATATACGAAAAATAAAAATATCAGCTTTATTTAAAAAAAATCGTTAATAATAATCCTAATTTATAAAACAAATTAAATTGATTGTATGTTAGATTATACTTCTTTGTAGTGATTGTCCATTTCAAATAAGACTATCATGTGTACCAATACTTTTCAGTATAAGTTTTTAGAAATACTTTTTGTTTTATATGTTTAGTTGTTGGACTACTACGTTTGTTAGTCACTAAAGATCTGATTGTAAAAGCAACTATTTAGATGCTATTAGAACTAGATATTAAGTAAATTAATATGTGTTTTACCGATACATTACAATAAAAAGTAATTTTTCATATCCTAATAGTTTCATAAATAAGTAAATTACATATATATCATCACGCCATATCCCTTGCAGGGTAGGCAGAGAGAACAGAGTGCCAGAGAACTCTATCTCTGCATACTTCACTCGCTTCCTCAACATTCATAATTCTCTTCATACACGCTCGCCGGTTTCAGAGACTCTTGACTCCACCTTCCTTCAATACCTGACCGATCTGGTCTAGGTAGGTTAGTCTCGGTCTCCCTCGGTACCTACATCCTTCCACTTTCGCATTGTATATCTTCTTAACCAGACGTTCGTTCGGCATTCTTTCCACATGTCCGAATCATCGGAGCATTCCCTTTCGCATCTTTACACCAATACTCTCTTTCATACCTACTCGCTCTCTTACGTCGTCATTACGAATGCGGTCGGTCAGCCTAACTCCACAGATTTAAAAGTAAATTAGTGAGTATTAATTATAGTAATGTCGTAAACCTCTGCATAGAAAATTTTATATACATATTCTGCTATAAATACCTATATACGTTTGATGTTTTATTTGTTTGATTAGATTCGGAGTATTATTAAAACGTGTAATTCTGATATATTTGTATCAATGCTATAAATAAATTCTCACGTGCTTAAAATATTATGTATATTCAATCTGCGGGAATCAGCTAGTTGATTAATTTTTATATTTACTTATTTCCACTTTATATCTTTAATATTAATTTGAAATATTCCTTTTAGTTATGTTCTTAATAAAATAAAAATAACATTGTTCTATTTCCACTTACAATTGTAAGTTCTTTAAGCTAAAATCTGGAATAGTTTCCATAATTGTACACATATATAACATAATATGGGCTTCAACTTTATAAAATTTATTAATTGTCTTGAGATATGAAACAAATTCAATTAGAAAATGAAACAGGAGAGATTCAAACATGTATTCTAGAATAATGCTTTATGCAAAATGACTACAAATTTCCCCAAAGACTAGAATATCAAAATCTTGCACAGATTGTTACTGTTTCCTATTTTTGCGGACAAAGACTTATTTTTAAAATATTTTAGCCCTATCAGAAGTAAGGAAATCGTATAATATTGTGGTACTGTTATTAATCAGCATTTTAATGTCAAACTGTATCACAAAAAAGCGCTATACCTTTTTCTGGTGCATAGATTACTTAATAGTACTTACTATAAAGGCACTTGTCATGTTAATATCCTACATGTTTAAGAAGTACATCAAGAATTAGTTTGGATTATTTATATGTAAACAGAAAATCATTATAATGGGACGCTTAGTCAGAAGCACAAGAGATAGTAACTTGTATATAAAGAGCATGTTTTAGTATGTCTTCATACATACATATCATCACGCCATATCCCTTGCAGGGTAGGCAGAGAGAACAGAGTGCCAGAGAACTCTATCCTTGTATACTTCACTCGCTTCCTCAACATTCATAATTCTCTTCATACACGCTCGCCGGTTTCAGAGACTCTTGACTCCACTTTCCTTTAGTACGTGAACAATCTGGTGATTGGTCACGTACTGAAGGAAGAATACCAACCAAAATACCAAAATGTGAAAGTAGAAGGATGTAGGCACCGGGGGAGACCGAGATTAACCTACCTCCGGGGGAGACCGAGATTAACCTACCTAGTATGTCTTCACTTTATGCTATAAAGTTTTCTAATACATATAATAGTGATATGATAGTGATGTGATATATATATATATATATATATGGTGACTGTGAACTTATCCTCGAATATTCTACCACGAATAAAACTTCATTATTGCATGGCTATCAGCAAACAATCGTTATATTCCATGCACTTACTTCTTTAATAGTAATGGTGCTTTTATAAATTATTATAAAAATATAATTCGCAAATATATGCGAAGTACGAAAAATCCGTAATATTTAATTAATAAATAACATAAAATTTATTTGAAAGTAAAATATTACTACACGCGGGTACTTGAACCCACATCTATTGGATATTCGTTGCAACGTCTTATCTAATCAAGCCAGTGTGGGTAGGTAGACGTAGTTATGCGTGATAACCAAATTGTGACTCGCAAAATCGTCTTTATGGGAAACTTTTTACACGCCATCTATCATAAAATGGTAAACATTTTAAGATTTTTACGATTTAATACTGTAATATTTCAGTTTGAATTGTATTAAATTAAATGGCTGACATTTAAAATTTGGCGTGCTAGGCTACTTATAAAAACATCTCATCTATTAGAAAATCGTTCGGGTTGATCTGGGGTCAAGTTCCATATTATGTAGTAATAATTTTTCGCTTCAAAATATGATTTTATAAACAGCCAGCATGTCAAATGCTAAACCTGTCATTGAAAATAATTAAGATTTTCAAATCCTCGTTTTTATTTGGTTTGGTTTTTATTTTGGCATAAAGTTTTTAAATAAAAAAAAGATAAAACAACTAGAATGTGAGTTTTGTTTCATGACTCTGTCTACCAAGCTATTAATAATTTGACAAATTTAAAAAGCCTCCACAGACTAAGTAGTAATACCTGCCTCTCACGCCCAATTACATTTATTTTTATAAATAATTTTCTAATGCGGTAAAAAAGACATGTATGATAAGATAAAAACATTTTCATTACAAATTACAACTATAGCAACGTCGTTTATAAAACATATTTTTTTTTAAATTTATTATGGTTGCATACGAGCAAGCAGCACACCTGATGGTAAGTGTCACTGCTGCCCATGGATCTGTGTATTCAAGGGTATAGGCTTAGGCCGCTGCCTACCAATAAAATCCCCAAACCCACCCCCAGTTGGGCATCCGGCTCTCTCGCTCACCGAACGAAGCGCAATAGCACATTGCCAGTACTCAGACGTCGATCTTCTGCGAGAGTGTGGTACTACCCCGGACGGACCGGCCCGCGACTGTAGACGTAAACTGCCAACAGCGTAGTCCTACCACTATTGAATACATACATCTGAAAAAGAATACCCATATAACATTAAAAGTATTTTTAAAGATTTATTATGGGAGTTTTCAATCTAACCCCAAAGGATGACACAGCAGCGACTATAAGTATTTGAAAAATTCTTATCGCTTCTAGTACAGCTCTTTAGTGAGTGCAATAAATCATTAAATATAAATTTTCTTTCAATTTATTCAATTGATTTTTCTTCACGTAACCACAATACCAAAAGTCTTATACAAGTGCTGCCTGTTGTTCAGAAACCCGAATTAGAACGCATTGCCTCCAATGGCATTTAAATGCAGATATAAATTCCTTGATCGAAATACCGTCGAGGTTTAATGTATTAGATACCATAGCCGACCCAATAAAAAAAAACAAGGCTACAATTTTCATTGTATACTGAGAAAACTAATACTATATTTGAAGTATTGGCCAGGAAGAAATTACTCATCCTTCTAGAGAAAGTGATGAGTAATTTAAACAGAACGATAGGTCGTTCTATATGTTGTAGGTTTAATTATAAATTAAATTAATTTAAATGCAATTTACGAATTACTAATATTAGTCTAATTAGGTAGTTACTTAAATAGTTTTATTTTGGCAGTCTCTGTTTATATCCCACCACACGACGGAAGGGTGGCGTCCAGCACCACGAACAGGCGTATCATCTCTTCGGTGGCTCGCCTGGTGGATTATACTTGTGGCTACCGAATTATGTCGTGCTTTCATGCTGTCGGCAGCCCCAGGTACTTACATCTGAGCCGCGCTGTTGTGGAGTAAAAGAAGGTTTTCTCCTTAATCTGCTGGAGTCAGGTAGAGTCACAATTGTTCTAACAGCTGGCAGCGACCAGTTTCTACATGGTGATAGAATGGAGCTGTAACCTCCCTCACGAGCGTTACCTGTTTGCAGATAAAGTTATGTGCAAATAATAATCGATTTATCTTTCAGCTTGCTACTATTATGAACAGTTGACACGAACCTTTCCAATTAAAAAAAAGAGTGTGCGCTTAAGACCGCATGGCAGAAGTGAAAACTTCATTGGCCAATCCCAATCAATTTATATATATATATATAGTAAATAATATTATATATTATGTAATATTATTAGGGATCGTGTTCGTAAATTGAATGAGAAACAAGTCAGAAATTAAAGTTAATATTTATTAAATTCTATATAAATCAAATTATTTATTTTCGTTATCGTATTCTACAAATGATACAATCGGTTTGTTATAACTAAAATAAGAAAATATGGCAAAGTAAAAGTTCACAGAAAATAAAAGTTAGGTTAACTTTTAATTATATTACACATACATACATTTATATATACGCATATAATATAAACATCAGGTGACTTACCTTTACGATCGAATCCCTTTATATAATATCAATAATAATAATTATGATTTGTGTAACGGTTATTGTTTTTTTTTTTTTCAGTGTATATTATTTATCCAAAATGTATTATTTTTCAATATTACCAAACCGCTAAATACACATACTAACCTCACAATGTAAAACGGATAGTTGTTAAAATAATAATCATTATCATTACATATCAATTATAACTATTAATTTAACCCTAGATCACTAACCTTATTTTTCAACGCTTATTACTAACCTTCGTCGTTTCGACTACGCTGTCAAAAAAGTAGGTTTATAAGGTTTTATTTAATAAAATATTTATTTCTTTTACATTATTTTTTTATTATAATCATTTATTAAGAAAAATATAACATTTTTATTTATTTAAATATCATATTTATTACTTACTTTGCTCGTGGATGTCGTAAAAGACGACTAAGAGCCTTATTTCGACCTGGGCCAACACCACCTGATGCCCTTTGGTCAGCAATTGCATTCCCAAGGAGGGTTGACGTCAGGCAGGCGGCCGGTCATAAAATTATTGCCAGTAACTCTTGCAATATGTAGTAAGAGGAGTACATATTGCGTCGACCCCAAGCAATTGGGATAAGAGCAGGAGAATGATGATGAATGATGATTTATTACTTAATCAGCCTTTTTACTCAGACCATATTTTCCGCTCCAAATAAAGATATTTGTTTTTTTTTTAAGTGCTTACCTATTAAAAACTAGAACACAGTACTTTAAAAAAAACTCAAATAATCAAAATTAACATATAGAATCAACAAAAAGAAATAACATTTTGGTAAGAAAACTACGAACTAAGACATTTGTGACACACATCAAGTTTGTGTTCGCCACACAATGATTTATTGCACTTGTAGCAACTAGATTTCGTCATTATTCGTTTTGCTGACGGGCATATGGCACAAACTTTTCTTTTTTTTGCGATAGGATGACGTGCAGCTTCTCTTTCTTCAGTCCTTGGCTTTAGTGATGACCATTTGTGCTCATTTTTTCCGCGAAGTATGTTACGCGATGGTATAATAATCAATTCGTTACGTTCCTGTGCCGAAGTGCCAGGTATCTGGTCTTCAATTGATGGAGATGCATGCAGAATCGTATCTAAAATAAAAAAAATAATATACATCACCTTTTTGCTGTAAAAACTAAAAAATAAACTTAAAATATTACAAAATGTAGAGAAACACAATAGTACAAAATATAACACTAACCTTCGTCGATGTGACGAGCCATGGTCGCTGGTCCGGTGCTCACAGGCCTCCTGCGCAAGAAACACTACCGTATGTCGAGGGGGAAAGGGGTCAACTGAGATTACACGGGAGCTGAAATATGTGCGATCGCGCACTCAACATTTACGGCACTTTTTTTGAATTCCCGTCGTCGATTCGACGAAGCTTAGTGTTCTAGGATTAATAAAGACAATTAAGACGTAAGAATTGATCATACGAAATTATAATACAGCGATACAACTGCGAAGAGTAGCTGACTGTATCTTTCTCGCTCGGGTACACTCGGCGGTCTCAAGTTCACCTGATCGAGCATTTCACTTCAGAGCATGACGGATCAGCCTAACTTACTACCCACGAAAAAATCTGTGTGCAGTGCGCCTAAAGAAGTTTTCACTTCAAAAAATAATAGAATATATTGTCTCTTATAAATAAAGTTAATGAATGATGAACATACTAAACCTAACTAATAAGTGAAATAACACTATTATTGCAAGTAATTACAAGGCACCAATTGACGAGACGTTGTATGGGTGAAAAGTGTTTCATTTATTCAACATAGTTCAAGTCAGTATTTCTTTACCCGAGCTCTAGGAAGGACTCATTAGGCTTCTTTGTGCTATAAGGTTTTGCGTTAATTAATTCATGTATGCAACATTAAGGTTTTGCTAGGCAACGAGCTATTGTTACCCGCGTTATTATTCTTCATAAAAGCTGAGTTTGCCCTTCAAAGCCGGCTATCCTTTTACGAAGGTAAATAAGCCTGTAACTAGTATACTAAACTATAAAACCAAGATAAGTTTGTATTACTTGAGGCGGCCGTTCAATCAATGTGAGCCCAAACTTTGATACTTTGGTAATGCTGTTACACCAATTTTTGTTTATGGATCTCATTTTCATCAAGAAAAACAAACATGCAAGCGAGGTATATAACTTTACGTATTTTTTCTAAATATATTTGCCGTGATCCTATATATGGACTTATTGATTTTATTAATATTACCCACATTTTAGTGGAACAATAAATTATTATTTCGATTTCGGGAAAAGGCATGAGTCATCAAAGGATAACTAAATTTTAAACTTAATAGATTTGAAGTAAAAGGACTTGGTTTTGCTTTTGATTTTTTTTCTAGAATAGAAAAACATAAATAATCTTAATTTCCACAATTTATTGCTGTTATAGTGACGCAGTTAACCCAACATAATGGACGATAAAGGACGGAAACATTTTTATTTTCTCTATTACCGCTGCTTCAGGGACTAGTTAAGGTATTATGTAAGGATGCTTTAGGTATCTAATTAATAATGTATTTGTTTCAGGTGCCTTTAAGGCTTGAAAAAACCATGAAAATCATCTAACATAATATTCCAATTTTTTTTTTAAATTCCCATGAATCCCACGACTACCCCGTGGGAGTCGAAACCATAAACAGCTATAGACTGATTGGGTGGAATACAATCAACCTTTATTGCCATATATTTACGGTTGGTAATATATAGTTCTGTAAATGTAATAAAAGCGTATACTGCATCGCATGTAGATTTTGAATAGAACTTGAAGAGTTTTGTAATTTAAGTGTTTATTACAATAATATTTTAAAAGTTTGTACAAACAAGCAAGCAGTAGACCTGATGGTAAATATTACTGGCGCTCATGGACCTTTGCAATTCCACGGGTACAGCTAAGCCGCAGCTGCCTACTAATAAAAATCTCATACTCACCCAGAAAATTAGGCTGCCCGTTTTCTCGCTCACCGAACGAAGTACAACAGCACAATGCCACTGTTCAGGAGTCGGTTTTCTGCGAGAGTGTGATATTACTCCGGACGAATCGGCCCGCAGCTGTAGATAGAAAACTCTCAACAGTGTAGTCCCACCATTACAAAAGTTGAAAAAAAAATGTCCCATGGCTATCAACGATAATAATATTTTTTAGTGAAATATTCTTTGCATTTTTTTATTATTATGTAACTTGAGATCTTGCATAATGCCAAAACCTTTCAAACAGAATGAGCGAGAATAAAACCAATGTGGCTATGTTTATGCTGACAATAATCGACGTTTAATAAGTGCCTTTATGTTGTAGGAGTGTCGGTGGAGATGATACCCGAAAGGGTAACCCGCCGGATCGGCCACAGACATTAAGGAAGCGGTGCCAGTGGTCGGCCCAACGGTGATGGAGAAGAAACATGGTGGGATATGGGGCCACGCGGCTCCCTTCCATCGCTTCGGTTGGAATAGGCGGAGTGTGTCCAGACCTACATATATTTTGCCAAAAAGAGGTTTAGTATTGCTTTATCCACCTATGTGAACGACTAAGTACCGGTGGCTCGTCCACATGACGTAAGTATGTACGGCAGGTTATGGAGTCACGCGTCGTCCCGTCTATCGCGCCGGATTTCGCGGGGTTTGATTATACCATAACCTGATCCAAAGGAAAAGTATTGCTTTGTGATAATTAAATTTAGAATTTCTTCTACATTTTTGTAAGTAATTTAAAATGTTCTTTAAATATGTCATCTCATTAAATTGAATCATACAAAAATTTACTATTTTCAAAATTTTATTAATTAAACATTGCGACAATCTCTTTCATTCAACATCTTCTTCATTTTCCATCTTCATAATTAAAACTTATACAACTGTTGCTAGTGATCACAACCTTCCTCCGCTAAAGGGTAGCGTGATAGATAAATCTCCTTAACGATGCTAGTTAGATGAATAAATATAAGGTTTAATCCGAACTATAGTTCTCTGAGTTATGTTATCAGCTTTATTAACTTAGTCTTCTCTACTAACTCCCACGGGAAAGAAAGTAGTGGTCACACATTTTATTATTAATCAAGCATCAAATTGAAGAAAAAAATTAAAATATAATATAAAAATACTTTCAAACTAAACTGTTGAAAATCTGATTGCCAGTTAGAATTTTGTGAAGTAACTGACAATATATATTTAATATTTTGCTTAGCGCTACTTTCCCCAGTAGCATTGTACAATACAAGGCAACCTTATCGTTCTAATTACTCTGACTACTAAACGTCTTTTGAAGACGTTAGAAAGGGCTTCGAGTAGCTTAATTCTGCCAAATAATTCAGTGGCGTGCACTTTAAGAGAATTTTCGAGCGACTTAAATAATTTAATTATCAAAGAAAATACTTAAAGGACGGTATTCTCAACTTTTATTTTTAATCAAAATAATTAAATTACTTTTTTTCGCCTTTATTATTTATATTATCAGGGTTTCAATGGGTTATCCTTTCGGGTTCTTGTCGAAATTTCTGGTTCTCAATCTTCTCCTTACTAATATTATAAATGCGTAAGATGGTCTAGAGTCTGATAAAGAACATAGGCTATTATTTAATGCAAAAAGGGGTTGTAAAGGGGAATGAAAAGTTGTTAGGAAGTCATTTTTAAAGCCAGAAGCTTGAAACTTATTTTTAGGCTATTGATTAGATACGAATTAATATGACATTAAAATATTGTAAAAAAAATTACCCATAAGGGGTAAAGTAGAAAACTTTAGGAAAGTAACCTTTTAAGTGGGCGAAGCCGCGGGTAGAAGCTAGTCTTGTATAAAGTAAGGTAGTTTAGATTATATTATTAAGTTCTTGTAGTAAAGAGCTGCAGCAGAAAATCATAAAAGCTATGTTTAATGTAGGTTGAGTCGATGTAAAATCCATTAGCATAAAAATTCTGTTATTCGGTACCAGAAGGTACTTCATCAAAGCCACTATTTAAACTCATTAGTAGAATGAAACTTATCTTAATGGTACACTGCAGTTATTTGGAAAGTTTTTATCTCTCTTATCGGTTACTTAAAGTTTTTCCTAGCACTATTTAAGTAGAAAATTTCCTGTTGGCCAATTGGAGTGAAGATGATGAATTTATTCAGAAGCATAGTATGTATAACCGAATTCATACACATAAGCACAATATTTTAGTATGATCTTTTGTGGAATAATATATTAGTTTTATTCACTTTTGTTTTTAAATTACGTTAAACAATTATGTGCAATGTATTCAATGCTTTAATTCTAAGAACACTATTTATATACTTTATTTCTTAGTTCTAATGCTGACTACAGCAATATTGCTTACAGTTACAAGCTTTTTTTTTGGTAGCCTATCGTCTGATCACATTCCGCCTATTCCATTCGGGGTGACGGAAGAGCGGCGTGTGGCCCTATAACCCACCATGTTCACTCCCTAACGCCATCTGGCTGGCTACTGGTACCGCTTCCTTTACATCCGTGGCCGGGCCCTGCGGGTTATCCTTTCGGGTATCATCCCCGTGGACGCCCCGGCTGTAAACAACGGTGTTACCGGGCCATCGGTCTCGCACAGCGGCCTCTGCGGATAGTGAACTAATCCCCGGTTCATTCACCCACGACCTCGGCTCTGGTACTCGCGCCTGCGTCGCCCGATCCTCGTGTGATGCGCCGGCGGTGGAGTGTGTCAGCGTGGAGAGTTACCTCTGTGACACAGCCCACCGCCTCCTTCTGCGAAATGACTGCTTAGCAGAAGGCGGCCGCGTCCTTGTACAGTTACAAGCTGAATATAATTTTAAGGTAACAATAAAAATCGGAAATAACGATGAATAAATGAAAATAAACATATTAATAGATATATAATATTTTTTTTTATGGTAGGAAGCAAAATTCGAAATGAATCTTTATGAAAACCCATCTGGGGACCATGGTAATCTCGCCTCGTTTCTTTTTTTGTAGAGGAGGCTATTACCCGGGGATAAGATAAGACGTGTGGGCTAATAAAAAAGAAAACAAAAAAAAGAACATTTAATAAATACATATCATTTTATATAATAATGTTTTTTATCTTTACTATTCAAAATGTTTGAAATGTTGAAAAAAAAACAACTTAATATTTAGGCTACGTACTTACAAAATAACTTGATATTAAGATTACGTAAGTACACTATGAGTCTAACATTAGGCTCTTATTTATTTGTATAGACATGATTTAGTCATAAGTCAAAGAAGGGTAGCTTAAACATGAATAAATAATAGCTGCATAAAATACGTCTAAAAATTTAAAGAATTCTATGCTACGTCAAAATTAAGATCTTAATATTTAACAGACTCTGTGACTATGTGAAAAGGTATTTCCGCTAATTAATTTATTCGTTACAATAAGAATTTAAATAAAGGCATAGCTGTATCATTATAGCAGTGGGACGCAATTTTTTGCGTTTTTCTCATTTTAATAATACCTCAAACTTCCGCGCCAACATTCCTAATTAGACTTGAGTTAATTAGAAATTATTAAAAAGCAGTTGACATTGTATTTTCAATTCAAAGTCACGTATAAAATGTAAATGGCTTCTGTGAATTTATAAAATACTACATTTTGGTCTGAGCGCGGCACGGATAGTTTCACTTCCTTTGGGAATGATATATTTATACAGAATAAAAGATAAGCCGTAGTACTGGTGGAATATCTTACATTCAATTAGTGAGAAGGGAAAAGAATTATTAAAAGTAGAGAAGTAATTATCGCCTACAGCCAAGTTTGCAAAGGAAATATTTATATTATATCTTATAAAGTTATTCTATCTTCTATCGTAGTTTATCTCTTTATAGAGATAAGCTTTTGGCAACCCAAAAGATAAACTCTTTATAAGTATTATTCATGCGTTTTGATATCACAGTGTTATGGTTTTTATGATATCCATGACAAAAGAAGTAGAGAAAACATTGTATTCTTACTTTTATTATATCATCAGCATCATTATCACAGCCCATAAATGTCCCACTATTGGGCTCAGGCCTCCTCCGTAATGGGAGGGAAATTAACCTACTATACCGCGCTGGACAGACGTGATGGTATAGGGATTTGTTTCGAGTTTTCCTTCTCTCGCATAGATGTTATATGCGTTTTATATCCCTTAGTCGTCTCGTACGATCACCCACAGGTATGATATGGGGTGGTGAATAGTATTCTTACTCCGTCACCACACGGAAAATTTCATTATAGATTACAAGCTAATCAGGGTAGTCAGCGTCTAGCCTAATTACAGAATATGTATTATGTTGTTTTATTATGTTACAGTCAACTGTATGGTAGCAGCTAAGAATACTACCAACCCTTACTTTGCTCGTGGATGTCGTAAAAAACGACTAATGGACATAACAACCCAAACCAACCAACTCCATCTGATGCTATTTGATCAACAATCACATTCCCAAAGATGGTTGACGTCTGGCAAGCGGCCGGTCATGAAACTATTGCCAATAACTTTTACAATATGTACTATGAAGGAAGATTACTGCATCGACCCCAAGTAATTGGGATAAGAGTAGGAGAATGATGATGTATTATGTAATGGTCGATTACATAGGATTCGATTCGTGGAATAATGATCTTTTGCTGAATTTATTTGTTTGAATTACGGTAATAACTTTTAATTTTTTTTCCGTGTGGTGACGGAGTAAGAATACTATTCACCACCCCATGTCTTACCAGTGGGTGATCATACGAGACGACTAAGGGATATAAAACGCATATAACATCTATCCGAGAGAAGGAACACTCGAAACAAAACCTTATACCAACACGTCTGACCAGCGCGGTATATTAGGTTAATTACCCTCCCATTACGGAGGAGGCCTGGGCCCAACAGTGGGACATTAATGGGCTGTGATGATGATGATGATAACTTTTAAAACATGTCCACGTAAAGAAAGAAGTACACATGACTATGGTTCATATTCGTAATCACACAACAAAAACCTTTTTATGTTCAATCTTAGTACACTTTACATCTACGTTAATATTGACGGAAGTTCTTAGAGGGCATATAACTCAGAGATCCGCATAATGTCAGTGACATGTTGATGTAGTAATTCTAGGCCTGCCATAATAGAAGCCGCGTTCCGATTTTTTGTACCGATTCCAAGTATTAGATTTTAACATTTTCTAAATATAAAAGCCCCACAAAGTTTATAATATATCATTTGAGTTTAAGTTTGTTAGATAAGGATAACGACACAATGGGGACACCTGTGACTACTGGATGATAGTAGTCCAAGTAGATAATTAGAAGATCGATAGGTTACTTGAAAAGATGATTTGATATTCGAATTTGTTATATCTTATTTTTCCATCAAAATTAATTCGTGGAATACGGTGGATTACACGATAGGCTGTCATGGTTCACTCTGTGGGTTACTCTTGCAGTTACCTTCTTCGATCAAAACGTCAGAACACCCCCTTTACGTAGTCGGCTCAACTGCGTTTGGCGGATTAATCCGCTACTATTATTTATTACGGTATATAGATATATATGGTTGTCTGGTAGCGACTACGAATATTACAACCTTGTTTTTTTTTTGCCGCGGGCTATGGTCTCGTCGCACCCCGCCAGATCCGTCCGGGGCAACAGAAAAGACGGCGCACGACCCCATAGGCTCGCCCGGCAATGTGCCTCTCTTCGTTGAGCGAGGGGGCCACCGGAACCCGATCTTTGTTCTCGGTGGACGAATACTATAACCTGGGCTAATTCAATCTGATATCGTCTGGTTAATAATTACATACTTAAGATGGTTTGATGTCCACTGCCAATAACTTTTGCATATTGTACGGTGGTAGAGTGGCACATATTGCATGTATTTCAAGTAATTGGGATAAGAGCAGGATAATAATTATGATTAAATTTATACATCTGAGGTCATGCAGACGACCCGTTATAAAACTAATACCAATGCTTTTGTAATATATAAAAGAATATATATTGTGGATGACACAACACACTTAATAATTAAGCAAAAGCAGCGAAAAAGAGCATGATGATGATGATGATATTGATAATAATATTGTGCTAAATACATTTACTTATACTTCTGTGAAAAGTGCAAGTGCAAAATAATTAATTACATACGCTATATATTTTCTTAAATATTCGCTATATAAGTCAGGCAACAAAATTATTCTTCGATCGAGGCCTTCACGTATATTAGAAGTTATTTCTATTTAATATCAACCGAGCTTACGATGATTGATGAAGTAGAATCTGGAACCTATTTTATTGCGCAAGAAACTTTGTCTCTGAATACGAAAGTCATTGTTTTCTCATTGCAGTAGAAACATTGAATGGTGACGATAATTTCAATCGCTACTTTTCTCTAGTGATTGATTATTATTTTAAAATAGTAATAATAGTTTATTGATATTTTAAAAACTTTCAGATTACTTATGAAAATAAAAATAAACATTAAAATGAAATAGCATAAGAGATTAAGTCAACTTATGATATAGTGCTACAGTGTTCCGTGTTGTGACAGAGTAAGAAATAAAATCCTATACCAACAGGTCTGACCAGCATTGTATGGAGAGGTGTCAAACTCAATTTTGCATTAAATTTCTTTGTTTTTTATTCGTAGGCCGACCAGATTGGCCACCGAAGACAAAGATTAGGTACCGGTGGTCCGCTCGCACGGCAAAGAGAGGAGTTTGCATGGTGGGTCTATGAGGTCACGCGCCGCCTCTTCCGTCACCCCGGACCGATTTGGCGGAGCGAGACGCATCCATAGCTCACCGGAAAAAAAAAAAAAAATATAGAAGGTCGGCCAGATTGAAAAAAAAAAAAAAAAACTGAATTATAACATTTTATTTATTAAAGTATATAGTATATTATATATGGTTGTTAAAAATGCTGACAAAATGCCGTCAGCCAGTCACGTCAAAGATACGGTCCGCGGGCCAGATGCGGTTCGCGGGCCGTATCTTTGACACGAAGGAATAGTAAGTCAATTTCCCTTCCATTGTGGAGTACGCTTAAGCCCAGCAGTGGGACGTATATGAGCTGAGATCATGATAATACTACAATGCTGATGTTTCGCCGTCTTTATCATTATTAGCAATGTATGTATATATCTATTATTTCACCTCACGAAACCAATCAGTCTTTACTAAATTATAACAATTACAGTCTAATTTCATAATAAATTTAGCCGCGAGCAATTGACTTAATATAATAAATTGACTAGAGAGTTTGGTGTAGATTTCATATCGAGTTTTCGTGTCTATTACGAAATTTATGCTGAAGAAAGGTTGATGACATTATTCTTTGCCCGTTTTTACTAGTGATACATTTATAATTTATTTGTCACTGGTAGAAACGGGCAATAATAAATAATATAATTATAGATAACGCATTATCATCATCATCATCTCAGCTTATATAAAGCCCACTGCTGGGCTCGAACCTTCTCCACACTAGAAAGGAAATTGACCTACTACACCATGCTGGTTCGACGTGTTGGTATAGGGTTTTGTTTCAAAATTTTCTTCTCCTTTATAGATGATATATTCTTATTTTGTCCCTTAGTCGTCTTTTAGGATCAAGCACTGGTAAGATAGGGGTGGTGAATATTCTTACTCCATTAGGTAAATCCTATTTAGATTTAAATTATTATTGCAACCAATAATCTTATAAAAGATTTTAAGGTCCACATACATATAGCAATAACGGATCCTGTTCAGCGTGGTGAAAGTAAAAGAGTGGTACATTTTGAAATGGTATTATAATATGATTGGCTATTTTTAAACGTAGCACAAATTAGGGTATTTTTTAAGACATTTTTAATAATTAAAGCATTTTATATCTCAATTAGTTACAATGTTGAATGACGCGTTATATTATAGTTAATTAATTATTTATTTCGTTGATGTTGTGCCATATAAATTGCTTGTCACCTAAAATTTAGGTATGGTCGGTGGAAACGCATTTGATTTTTACGCAAGACAATACTTTGTCTGGCCATGGATGTCAAGGTTGCCGTACCTGAGGTCAGCCTGATGGCGATGGGGAGGGAATACAGTGGGTTGTGGGGCCACGCCCTGCCTGTTTGTCGGCATGGACGGAATGGACGGAATGTCCGGCCCATAGACTACTCAAAAAAAAGGCGGTTCTATGGGATCGCACGCCGTTCTTTCTGTCGGCCCGGACGGATTTAACGGAGAGGACACGTGAGACCATACCATAGTCCGCCGTGTGTCCAGACCATAGCCTGCCAAAAAAAAGGACAATACTTTGTGAGATCCATAAATAATTGTTCTCTGTCTGGGTGTTATTTGTGTTCGTTAACTATATGTGTATATTTTCCTGCATTTTTTGAAGTGAAACTTCTTTATCGGCGTTGAAAAAAAATTACCATCACATTTTTCGGTTACGCGCCATCTTGAAGGGAAACTTTTTCGCGCGTGTTAGATTAATTGTGTATATATTATATTTTTTGTATGTATATATAGGTATTATATTTAGATATATGTATTATTAATACTCAATATTATCTGTAATAGGTATCAGGTTATTATCATATCAGATAAATAAGATAGTAAAGCAAACAACCTTATTACAATACATTTAATTTAACATATCAATTTATCATAATACACAGATAAATAAGATAGTAAAGCAAACAACCTTATTACAATACATTTAATTTACATATCAATTTATCATAATACTATTCAATGAAAATAAGCAAAAGTATTACCATGAAATGCACAACTACATAATGATACAAAAATACAACCTTAGATGTTAACAGTACGAAAGCCAACAGCAACTGACTGTTTTATCGCGCTATCGCTCCTTAAATACCCACAAACTGCACAAACAACCGACAACCCACAACTTTGATATCAAATCAGCGAATATTATTTCATTTTAATCCACTTTTCACCCTAATAACACAAATCATATCGTAATTCATCATTATTTTTTAAATCGACGCAAAATAGAATCTTATTACCTTTTTAAATGTTATATACCTATACATTTCTTCTATTATTAATCTAACACGCGCATGAGGGTAAAATTTTTACAGATGAAACGCGACACGAGAAACGCGCCACTAGTTGTTGTATGTAAACGAGATTTATAAAATAGTTTGCCAGAGTTTCACATCTGATATGTGTACTTTGTACGCACGCATAATTTTTTAGTCTATAAAAATGATAAAAAAACAAGAAACAAAATATACGAAATACTCTATTTAAGGATTATAAAATTACTGTCGCAGTTTGCGTCATGGAATACAATCACGTAACAACGTTACAGTGAGCTATGATGCAAACATGAACAAATCATCGTTCAAATTAGATGCCGTTCAGATATCAATGCTAGATCACGATTTAGTGGAAATATGCCGCTATTTAACGGTTGGATGACGTTTAGTTTCAATAATGGAATCCACTCGATGACCTTAATGAAGCATTTTATGTGCGACGTTATGGCATTATGATTTTTTTTTAAATAGAGAATCTACTATTGTTTTACAGAATTTACAACTTGTTTAATATTAAATGAGCTTTTGACTGATTTGACCCTTTGTTAAGATGTAGCTATATAGGTATTAATTATTTTATACATTTGAAATTCAGTTTTTTTTTTTTTTTTTTTTTTTTAATTATCATTATATTTTTTTGCAATTTGTACCCACCAAAAATTCTAAGAGTGAAATGTTTTCTAACAGTTTAGTATAGTGCATTGCATTTATAATCCATATATCGTAAATATTTCTTAAACGCTCCTTTAAATCCTTAAAGGAGCGCTTAAGAAATGTTTACAATGGTAGGTATATATCTATTTATAATTATATATCCTTTAAGAATAAATGGAATAATTCATGTAATATGGGTCATAGACTTGGTATTTACTATGATACGAAGATCGTAAATGACAAGGTAGGCTGCGGAGTGAATATATGTAAAATATAAACGGTTAAAATTAAACTATTTTTACGGAATCTATAGCGTTTGCATTTGATTTTTAATTTACTGAAGTTTCAAAATTAAAAAAACATATACAAATACGATAGAATCTTTAAAAATAGTTTTATTTCAAATGTGTAATACTCGTGTAACCATCAGAAATCGTTAAATAAACACTTAACTATCAAAATGTGAACAACCTTTCATTTATCAAGATTGACATTGAAATCGTTAATGGTTCAGTTAATTTTAAGAACATTTGCATATAAAAAAATTGCAATGTTGAAAGCAGGTTTGTGTGCAATAATAAACAGAAAGAATAATAAGGGACCGAGTATATATCTCTGCAGGGGTCCGGATGTTACAACGACCGTGCTAGATTCATATCTATTGACGATTACTATTTTGTGTTCTATTTGTTAAATAAGATTTAAATCATTTCCACAGATTACTCAGAATAATATTGAAGACAAGGTTTTTATTACGAGTCCAATTTTATGACCAATTTAATCTATTGGTATATAAAAGTATAAAAATATAAATAATATATAAAAGTTATTGGTAATAAAATAAGATCTCGTGATTCACAATTATTATCTAATAAGTTATTTAGGTTAGATATATATCGCTTAATAGAATCTATTGGTTCATTGAAAAATACCGATTACGAATAATCTACTTTGTAGTCACATATAAATTGATGATAATCAGCCTATATCCTTACTAATATTATAAATGCGAAAGTAACTCTGCTTGTCTGTCTGTCTGTCGCTCTTTCACAACAAAACTACTGAACCGATCTAAATGAAATTTGGTACGCAGATGTTCTAGAGCCTGAAAAAAGACATAGGTTACTTTTTAATGCAAAAAAGAGTTGTAAAGGGGGATGAAAAGTTGTAAGGAAGTATCGTCATTTTTAAAACCAAAAGCTTGAAACTTATTATTACTTATATAACATTAACATATTGTAAAAAAATTAATCTTAAGGGGTAAAATAAAAATACGGGATGAAAAACTTTAGGAAAGTAACCTTTTACGCGGGCGAAGCCGCGGCCAGAAGCTAGTGGTCTATATTTTATAATAACTGTACAACTTGACTCTCTTAGTATATAAAAGAAAATTTCGTATCTTCAAATATAAATTCAAAATATTTTGATGTAGACTAAGAGCCCTATAACGACTTGGGCCAACTCCATCTCATGCCGTTTGGTCAATAATTACATTCCCAAGCAGGGTTGACTCTCAGGCGGCCGATCATAAAACTATTGTCAATAACTTTTACAATATGTACTATGAAACAAGAGTACATACTGTATCGTCCCCAAGTAATTAGGATAAGAATGACGATGGCATATATTTTGATGTAGATCAATCGATCTATCCGGGCCCTAGAATAGATTACGAGATGAATAGTTTCCGCATTCCCATTAGAGGTAGACATGTACTGATTGAGGTAGACATTAAGCGACTATGACTGCCATAGCTAAACATAACAAAGGAGGCGGGTAGATAAGCTGATCAAGTGAAACCGGGATGTGATCACATTCAGTTGGCTTTCAAAGATATGATTAGTATTACAATACGGTCCTAGTATTTGCTGGTGCGTTACTACAAGGACGAGAAGCACACAAAAGAAGGGTACAAGAGCTTGGAAAAGTACTTAAATACTGAGGATAATAAAAGATAAAACTACTAATTCCAAACTAATAAAAATCTTAAAATGTAAAGTGATCATAACAATGAATCAACTGGGATCTCTCTATAAAAGAACATAATAAATTAATTATTTACTTTATTACTTGGATAATTACAATAGTGAAAAGGAACTTATTTTGGAGTAATATTATATTGGAGTACATTATACTAATAATAATCCAACCCTCACCTAACTCCACTGATGCCCTAATAAAATAAATAACTACAAAAATGAAAAGCCAGTGTTTTTTTTTTAATTTAAAACTTTTTAATGACGATGAAACGGCAAACCTGTGATGTAAAAACGATATAATCCTAACCTAACTCCACTGATGTCCTAATAAATTACTACAAAGAAAAGCCAGTATCTTTTCTTTTTAATTTAATTTTTTTTTAATGATGATGAAACAGCAAACCTGTGATGTGAAAACGGTATCCATGATGCCGGTAACGCGGCACGTTGACAACATTGCCGTAACTACGAAGTGGTCAGCGTAAATGTAACATTAGTTTACGTAAAAGCTAAGTATATAGGCGAAACGGCAGGAGATGCTTGGAAGCTTTAAATTTAACTTCTCTGAAAATAGACAATGTATGCAAAGTTTTATTAACAATCTGATATACTCGAACTTCCTTTTATTTTATGTTCTTTACTTAAATAAATTAAACTTTATATCTACACATATTGAAAATTTAGAAATTATGTATTTAAAACAAAAATTGTTTTTTTTATTGCTTATGGTGGCAAATGAGCCAGCAGCTCACCTGATGATATGTTTATTGCCGCCCTTGGACCTTTGCCTTTGCCATCATGGTTGAAACATTCAAGTATGAGTTGTATTGCAGGGCTTCATAAACCTTCTATTACTCGCCTTTAAAGCGGTCTATTGGTGTGACACACTTGGCTGTTTGATCTTTTGAGCATCTACTTTTTAACTGAATGCGACGAAGTTAAATAGGAGTGTTATGTATAAGATCTGTGTGTATGCCGGTTTTATGTCCGCTTATAATTATTTAACGATTATATATATTATATATCGATTTTGATATAAATGGTACATCATTCGATTCCTCCTCCCGGTGCGTATAGTTCTGAGTACAAACCTTTTTTAAAAATAAAAATGACGGATATTAAGCTCTACCAATGCAGCACATTTTCGGTGAAAGTGTGTTACTACCGCGGACAGGCCGGCCCGTGGCTGTAGATAAAAAAACTGTCTCTCAACAGTGTGTCCTTTTTTTTCTTTGCTATGGTGTGGTCACGCCCCGCCAAATCGGTCTGGGGCGATGAAAGAGATGGCGCGCGACCCCATAGACCCACCCTGCAATGCGCCTCTCTTCTCCGTGCGAGCGGGCCACCGGAACTCGATCTTTGTCTTCGGTGGCACAAAAATGTGGCCAGACACTACTGTGTATGAGTATCTATCACTATGTATATCTATAAAGCCTCGTGTATCAAAATAAAGGTGTACCGTTTATATGTTTTTTGCACCTTAGTTTCTTTTTCGTTAAAAACCAGTTATTTAGAAATACTATTTTTATTGATGTAGGTACTCGTATGTAATAAAATTTTACTCCTCTATCGTTTTCAATACCGCATTGAAAATTGTATATCTTACTACATAATTATTTTTACGTGCACTTGTCACCTAACTCTTCCTAAATGGCTGGACTGTTTTGGATGAAATATTGTGTGTATATTTTAATGGGTTCCTGGATGGTTTGTAAACATAATTAGACCCGGCAAGATGGCACTGCTATCAGTATGTGAATAATTTTAGTTTCTGTATAAATGACAACATATAAAATATCATACTTAATGTGGTGCTGCTGTTACGAGTAGGACGAAGTCTGTCCGAGTACGCTAGTATATTATACTCGTATGTATAAAGTATTTCATATGGATACTACTATAGTCTATCTAATCTAAGAAGTGCACTTTGACAGCTGTCGGAGTAAGTTGTCTAGGTATGTGAACCAAATAATCGCTATCGAAAATATCCGATTTTAGTGAGAAATGATATAGATTCCTTTTAATTAATAATCGGTTTATTTTTTATTTTTCAAAGAGCTGATGAATAAATTAAGTGCTAAATTAATACTAAACAAATTTAATTATTTCAGCATAAAATTTATTCATCATATTTAGTAGGATTAGGATAAGTAAAAACAAAAACTGGATTTAAAATAGCTATTTATTAAGAATCACTACTATTACTTGAATTATCATCATCGCGAACAGACATAATTATTTCCTTATCAATAAAATTGTCGAAATGTACATCTCTGTCAAAATCTCTATTCGATTAATTATATTATTCTAATATTTTTACCGATTATTTGGATATTCGTGAATTGGAAGTGGTCAAGCACTACTGTATAGAACGAGATGACGTGACATTGTTAGATCGTCAATAACAATTATTATTTACCATGTTATTTTTATTTTAAATTAATTTTACGAGTTTCAACATTAGATTATTGTACAAGAGAGTCACCGGTAATTATGTAAACAACTTAATAGTTCTTTAAAATTTCCGATTTATTGTTTTCAATCATGTGTATACGTTTAACCAAGGTATTTGTGTATTAAAAAATGCAAAACATCAAAATGCACTTCTTCTTAGTCGTATATTTGTTGATTTATTACGACAGTTTTAGGTACTTACTACAATACAGATTTATATGAATTAGTTACGAGTATAATTTAAATTGAATACAAGCAATGGTTCTTTATTTATCGTATGTATAGTCATTAGTCATTGCGTAAATTTATGCGTTTGTTATCATAGAAATTGTAGCAAATTATTTTAAAAAAAGTGTATAGGGTAATGCGTAGTCATTTGCCGTATATGTTATCGCAATGATAATGATACCAATTTACCAAGTGATACATAACTAATGCCTAGACAGGAAATATATGATTATATGGATAAAATCGGTAGTCTGTCTGACTCATCCGTACAGTGCATTAAAAATACAACGTACCTGTTCATAGTACGTAGACATAGTAATGGAAAAGGAATAACGGACTTGAATAAATGAAATGAATGTAAGAGAAAGAAAAACGCACTATACAATCCTTTTTATAATGGTGGTAGAGTACAATATTTTTTCACCGAAAGAAGACTAATTGCTTATCAATGGAAAATAAATTGAGAAGATTAAGAAGTAGCAGTTACAGTTAGGGGTCAAGTTAGCTAGCTAGCTGGTTAGGTCTACTATTATACTCAGTATTTGATCTTCAGTCACTACAAAAGAACAAACAAAATTATTTCTGAGCGTAGCAGGCAAATTGCCATTACGGAATAGGGTCGTGGTCAGTACAAAAGGTCACACTGAAAGTTTTTTGGATAAGTCAGTAAGAAAAGTGGCCAATGATAAATTTATTTAAAATTCGAATTTGGAACTATTGGAATCTATAGATGTGTAATAAAATCATATGCCATTTGTTTCCACAAATTGGCGGCAATTTAAAAATTTATTTATAATTCGAATTTGGAACTAGGGAATCTATAGATGTGTAATAAAATTATATGCCATTAGTATTCACAAAATAACGGCAATTTAAAAAGTGTCTATTGTGCATCGAAATTTATTTAACTAGAGAAAATTTTAGCTCAATAATTTATTACATTACACTTTCGTTGGCGATTTACTCAATAACAGTGTGACAATATACTTCGATTGGCATTTCATAACGAAGCCCCATCCAGTATCACTGTTTAAGACATTACAACCTGCTTTAATGAATATAAACGTAGTTGAATTAAAGTCACTGATTATTAATGAGAAGGACGTCATTCTACGCCGACTACTGAAGATACCGTGAGAACGGCTAAGGATAGAAGCTGATAGAAAGGTGATATATCAACAAATTCAGGTGACTTTAAGCTTTAGTATGAGTTAATTACAAAAATCGTAGATGAACATTTGCCCGTTAGAAAGATTCGTAGTAGATGAAAAACATAATTCGATGGCAGGTCAAAACCGTCATCATTTGGTTGCTCAATGTTTGAAAACTATTATAAAGGTGTCTCGATTGCTGTATATCAAATCGTCACAGATGATAACAGCTTGATATATTATTACGAACCCGAAACCAAAGGACAATCTGCGTAATTGATGTTTCAATTCGTAGATTTGCTGACAAAAGTAAGGAAGTAAGTAAGGAGGGCAGAAGTCAAGACTAAAAGTGATTGAAATTCCTAAAGAACAATGAGCTCACGGCTTCAGTTAATGTAAGTTCCGTATAAGATAATAGGTTTTTACTATATAGTCAGCCTGTTATTTTAAATCTGATAAGTTTCGTATCTAATAATCTACTAAGTCTGTTGACAATCTAAAATGTTGAAGATTAACAAAATAATATTATAAAAACAACGATTCCGTTTAAAATGTTAACTGTTTATTTCTTTGAATATAGTAGTCATAATCTTTAATTAATATTTACAGTAATTATACGTATATTATCGACTACATCAGGCAATTTTTCTTGAACCCTGCATTCTCCTTACAAATTGTTATCTAATATTGATTTCTAATATTTTCTAAAATTTAATTATAATATTATATCGAACATATTAATTTATAACACTATAATGTTACTTAATAATTAAGAAATATTTACTAAAATTTCTAGAATGTACTTATGTTGTATATGTAGTAATTATGTAAGATCTTAAAACTATTATATTTGAAAACTTAACTATCTTTTCATAAATCAGTCTACTGCGAAATGCATGTTTTAAAATAAATACTTATAAATCTGAAATATCGAATATATTGTTAATACCTATTTTATATGATTAATGATAGATAAACCTTTCTTAATTACATATAAATAAAAATCTTAGTGACCGCAATATTCTTGTAGAATAGTTCAACGGAAATCAGATCAGCCTTCACGGTGAATTTGTTATAGTGTTCAAGTGTAGAATTATATTTATTATACAACCTGTTATTAATAATAGAAGTTATGTATTGATATTTTTATGAGTTATCGTCTAATGAAAGGCTGCTAAGATCGAATATTAAAATAATCACGTGCTAATATATTTTGTAATTAGAATTTAAATATTTCGATGGAATACGGTCCACTGTGTTTCGAGGGCCATTTCCTTTATTTTTGCTCGATGTACTTTTCCAGAGGCCGTTGTAGGGATCGCGTCCACGAAGAAAAACCCAGTGCTCAGCTTTCTGCCTTCAGCGATGTTATCTGAAAAACAAGTTTTTAACTTTTATTGCTATTATAAATATCATATTGCCTATTTCTTTATTTCAACATTATTCTCAATTATCACTGGCCACTTCATTTTATATACAAAATATTAACATTTTCACGACGTTTTTAAAAAGAGATTTCTTAAATTAACAATAAAAATCTTGGTTAATTTTATCCTTATTAAGTCCAAACAAAAGAGATAGAAATAAACGGAAGAGTAAATACATACACTTATATAATATTTATAATACATCAAATATGTATTTACATATACTTACTATTTAATAAATCAAAGAGGTCCTGAAAATCGATCTTATCGCCATTTTTTCTTAAAATGGCAGCTACGGGTAACTCCATACATTCAGATTTCTGCATATTAACCACACATGCCTCTGCTACACTATGATGGCGTTTGAGAACTTCTTCCATATGTAATGGTGAAATCTATAATTATTTTAAAGTCATTAGTCTTCTAGTTATTATTAAATACTAACTGTTTTGAGATCGACTTTTAAGTATATTCAGGTTCAAAAGTATGACATTGTTCATGAGAAGAGATTTCTATTTGATCTTGACAAAAATTGGAAGCTTTTCCTCTCTCCATATCGCTACAAATTCGTTCATCACCGCCGAAACCGAGAGCTCAATGATCTTTAGCGCAAGGCTTTTACTTCTCATAGTTTTGTGCAGATTTGATTTTATTCTTATTTCTCGAATTTTCTTCTCGTTTAATAAACATTTATTGGCAATTTATCATATGTATAAAAATGTTGCTATGTCACTGAGATATTATAATAAAAAAAAATTCGCGAGTCTATCTAAATTATTAGTCAATTTAGTAAATTTTAGAAGAAAAAGAACCCTTGAAAATGCTTATTAAAATAAGTTATACTATTACCACTTAAAATTTACTTGTAAGATGTACTTAACCCGTAACATTTTTAATTTGCCTAATGTAAAATAAATAATGTCTTCTTATTGATTGAATTAATATTATCTCATCATCATCATCTCATCATCTTAGCTCATATACATCTCACTGTTAGGCTCGAGCCTGCATCATAATGGGAGGGATATTGACCTCCTATACCACGCTGGTCAGACGTGTTGGTATAGGGTTTTGTTTCGAGTTTTCCTTCTCTGGCATAGATGTTATATGCGTTTTATATCCCTTAGTCATCTCTTACACCGCACCCATGGGTAAGATAGGGAGTGGTGAATTGTATTCTTACTCCGTCATCACACGGATAGATAACAGATATAATATTATCTATTAGAATTATATTTTTTTTGGTTCTTTTTTCTTCTGGGCTTCATACACGTCCCGCTGTTGAGTATGGGCTTGCTCCAGATGAGGACAATTAAACCATTTCACCAAGTTGATTCAACAGGTTGACACAGGGCCTATTCTCATGACATGACCTAATAATAGAGAAAAACGTTACCTACCTGAAATCCGTAATGTTTGATCAAAAGTCTTTTTCTGTCTACAAAGTAGTAATAATTGTTGTTGTCTTTATAAAATAAATCACCCGTTTTTATCCATCCGTCGTCTGTTAACATACGTTTAGTTTCCTCTGGATTATTCATATAACCCTAAAATAAACAAAATATTATGAAAATAGACAATTTATTGGAACATTTTTCATTATCCTTACTAATATTATAAATGAGAAAGTAACTCTGTCTGTCTGTCTGTCGCTCTTTCACGCCAAAACTACTGAACCAATCTAAATGAAATTTGGTACACAGATAGTCTAGAGCCTGATGAAGGACATAGGCTATTTTTTAATGCAAAAAAAAAAGGTTGTAAAGGGGGATGAAAAGTTGTAAGGAAGTATCGTCATTTTTAAAGTTAAAAGCTTGAAACTTATTTTTAGGCTATTGATTAAATATAAATAAATATGACATTAACATGTTGTAAAAATGTACCCTTAAGGGGTAAAATAAAAATAGGAGATGAAAAGATTTAGGAAGGTAACCTTTTACGCGGGCGAAGCCGCGGGCAGAAGCTAGTTATTATATATTTTTACATAAAGGCATTGGTTTACAATATGTATAATCTAATTAATTAACAATTACATTATGTAGTTATGAGATTAAATAAATATCTGAAGGCCAGGACTTTGTATATGCCTCAGAATTACAATATCTAATCATTTCGATCGATTCTCTATCCTTCATATTTTTTATATTCTTAGATTCGTTAATATTTTTTTTTTGGGACTAATCCCACCATATATTCCCACCATTGTAACTCCTGTAAGCCAGAATCCACAATGGTCTCCATAAATGACACCGAGGTTTGACCCTGAGGCAGTCCCGGGATATGATTTTAATTGTCTTGGGACCCGCAACAAATTTAATTAGAAAAGGTTAAAGAGGAGGAGTTCGAAAGAGTGATTCCACTTCCCTCCTAAGCAAAGCGCGAGACAGGAATACAAAATGACTAGTCAGCCAATATTTAAAGAGGTGTACGGGTACGATAAGCGCAGCAGTACGGCACCACAGATACGGAAGAGCTTAACGGGGCCTATATGTGAGCGTTAAGAATGATTGCTACAGTAGGTATGGCAGAAACGCATGAACGCACGGCAATTTTCTCGAGTTTTGTTAATATACTAATAATAACTCTTTTTGGTCGTAGCGTTATAATTTAATTCGCAACTTGCAACCCTTTAATCAGTTTAGTTATTCTACAGCAAACCGACCATATTGCCTTTCAGCTATAAAAGTGTTTCTTAGATATAATATATGAAATTTTCCAGCCAAACGGTCCGGTATTATTGCAAAAAGTAAAATGACCTGTTTGAAATTGTGTTTTTTGGTAAGTTTCTTCTGTAGTATTTATCTTTCAGTAGCCAAAATGGAACTTATATTTATAAGAATTAATTAGACGAAATACTTTCCTTCTAGAACTTCAAACATCGTCTGCTACGAAAATTCTATTTTTGTGTTTTTTGTGGTGAAGGAGTCTTACTTCTTTACCACTAATCATTTACTTCCCTTATCTATATAATGTTATTGTAAATTTAAAAAAAAAAAACTTGCCTTAAAAAACGCCTCTCCTTTAATCCATAGCTCACCAATAACGTGTGGCTTTTCAATTGTATGATCATCATTGTCTATCAGCTGTAATCAAGTTAACATATTTAGATATGATTAACTAAAGGGCAAGAAAATTAATAAATATTTCCTCAGTAGGAAACGCTTCTTTAAACGCTTTTTCCTATAGCTTGTTATATTATATCCTTTCTCCACCTATTAAGCAGGCTACTGGTACCACTCTTTTTTTTCGTTAAGGTAGTTTCGTAAGAGTAGTTAGAGCGTTATAGTTTTGATCGAGAATTGGCAGGAGAATCAAATAATTCTTTATTTTGACCAGGATTCGGATAGAAGATTTCGTGATTTTAGTAGTTATACGATTACACTTCTGAACGAACAAATCACTTTAATAAGTAATTTTTTTTGTATTGCTTATGATGGCAAACGAGCAAGCAGCACACCTGATAGTAAGTGTCACTACTGCCCATGGACCTTTGCTATACCAAGGGTATAGCTAGGCCGCTGCTTACCATTACAATCCCCAAACCCACCCAGTTGGGCTGCCGGCTCTCTCGCTCACCGAACGAAGCGCAATAGCACATTGCCATTACTCAGACGTCGGTTAGTGACATGACGCTTTTATATTCCTTTTATCCCTCAGCATCCAGTTGCAAATATTTAGATACGATGAAGATAATAGAAATAATTTAAGTATATCTTTATTTATAGATTATTAATTACAATTTTATGAAGAATCTTGACTTAAGTATTTTTAGTTTTACCTACATACCTTATATTCATATTTCTTAAGAAACGGTATTCCAGAAGCGCCGCTAGGTGTTTTTTCACTATCGTAATCAAAAACGGGAACCAAAAGCTCAGTCATCCCGTATACTACATTAACATGTGCATTAGATAGTTTCTGAAATTAATATGTATTATTAGATAAACATAGAATTTGATTTTCATGAAATTTATATTCTATTCAGTAATTGCGAATTGATAATTAACAAAATAATATGAACTACATACATACACATACATACATATCATCACGCCATATCCCTTGCAGGGTAGGCAGAGAGAACAGAGTGCCAGAGAACTCTATCTCTGCATACTTCACTCGCTTCCTCAACATTCATAATTCTCTTCATACACGCTCGCCGGTTTCGGAGACTCTTGACTCCACCTTCCTTCAGTACATGACCGATCTGGTCTAGGTAGGTTAGTCTCGGTCTCCCTCGGTACCTACATCCTTCCACTTTCGCATTGTATATCTTCTTAACCAGGCGTTCGTTCGGCATTCTTTCCACATGTCCGAACCATCGGAGCATTCCCTTTCGCATCTTTACACCAATACTCTCTTTCATACCTACTCGCTCTCTTACGTCGTCGTTACGAATGCGGTCGGTCAGCCTAACTCCACAGATTTTCCGCAGAGATCGCATTTCGACCGCATTAATTTTACTATCATACTCTTTTCTGCATACCCAACTCTCGCTTCCATACAGTAATGTTGGGACAAGCACTGCGTTATGTATTGCTACACGTGCCTTCTGGCTGAGGTGGTGGCTGCCGAAAAGTTGCCCCAACGCTCCGTTCACTCTATTTCCCGCATTCACTCTTCGCTCTATATCAGTGGTGTACCTTCCATCTCGGCTAAATCCACATCCAAGATATACAAATTCATCCACTTGCTCTAGTACATCATTACCTATTGTTACTCTTACATCTGTTCTGGTTTTATCTCTTTCAAAGACCATTATTTTGGTTTTGCTCACATTCACGCGTAGACCCCTTTTCTTACAATCTTCTGTCATTGTGTCGACTAGGGTCTGCAGGTCAGTCGCTGACTGTGCCAGCAGGACTGCATCATCTGCATAAAGCAGAGCAGTGACCACTGAGTCGCCCATCTGGACTCCCACATTCATATCGTTCAACCTTTGGAGACATTTATCCAGATATATGATAAACAGCCTGGCTGACAGAACGCACCCCTGCTTAACGCCGATATTGACGTCAAACCAAGGCGACATTCCATCATCCAGCCGCACACAGGCTCTACAGCCCATGTAACTGGACTGCACAGCCTGTAGCAGTTTACCGTTAATACCATACTCCGGTAAAATATCCCAAAGTTCCTTTCGTACAACCGTGTCAAATGCTCTCTCCAGATCCACAAAACTGCAGAAAACCCTCTGACCTAGAGCCAGATGCTTCTCCACAATATTGCGCAGAGAGAACACTTGATCCATGCATCCCCTTCCACTCCTGAAACCTCCTTGTGTCTCACACAGTAAACCATCGGACACCATCCTCATTCTCCTTTCAATAACTTTTCCATACACTTTTGCTGCCAAACTGGTCAAGCTTATGGCTCTGTAATTTGCGCAGTCATAACGTGAACCCTTGTTTTTAAACAAAGGCACGATGACTGCGCTATTCCAGTCCCTGGGAACCATTCCCGAGCTCCAACATAAATTGAGGAGCAACAGGAACGCCTCCCAGACACAAGAGCCACCGAGCTTGATCATCTCGGCAGACACCATATCAATGCCCGCTGCCTTACCATTTTTCAAACTTCTTATCGCCCATTCAACTTCATCCATACTGATGCCATCGGAGGACGCCGTTGTCGAATGTTGATCTACTAAACCACATCCAACACCGGCGCCAACCGTAGCATACGCATACATATCGCCAAAATATTCACTCCATCGGCTTAACACGTCTTGTGTTTGTGTAAGAATGTCTCCACCTTTAGACCTTATTTTATTCATTCTGAAGACTGACCAACCACCCCGAGACTTCTTCACCTCCCTCCAAAAGAGTTTGGTGTTACCCTCGAAGTTTTTAGTCAGCCTATCTTCTGCACTCATACTTGCTCTATCACGTTTCTCTTTCACTAAGGCCTTGGTGTCATTCTTACATTGCCGATATATTTCTTTCTTCTGTTCAGTCATACTGTCATTCAGATTCAAAGAAGAGACATAGTCCAGCCACGCTTTCTTCTTTTGCTCTACGGAAGCTGCCACTTCCGCATCCCACCATGCATCACCATTTGTTTTTCTATGCTTCTTTGAACTTCCACATACTTCTTTCGCTGTATCTACCATACTCTCTTTCAATACTCTCCAGCATTCTTCAATGTCCGATTGCGGCTGGCTTGCCATCGTCAGCCGTTCTCGGACACCCTCTGCATACTTTTCTCTTACACACTCTTCTTGCAACCTTTCAACCTTTATTCTTTCAAGCCCTCCGAAGTGGACACGCTCTCGCCAGTGCCTCCACTTTCTGAACAGACCACTAAATCTCGCAATAACGAGATAGTGGTCCGTGTCGACTGTGGGGCCCCTGTAGGCTCTTGCGTCCAATATGAACTAAATGTCTATAAATTAAAATTAGCGAGTAAGTGCCTATATAGTGGTAAACAAAACGTGTTCTAATCTACGCAGATGACTTGGGATAAAATTATATTTAGACTTTTTCTTCTCTTTTAGTAATGTTATTTTCTTAGATAAATGAAGGATTGTAATACATTTTTTTTGAGATGAAAAGTAGTTATATATTTATATCACTTAATTAGTATTAAATTAATCTATGTAAAATTACGTAAGAGAGCGAGTAAGTATGAAAGAGAGTATTGATGTAAAGATGTGAAAGGGAATGCTCCGATGGTTCGGACATGTGGAAAGAATGCCAAACGAACGTCTGGTTAAGAAGATATATAATGCGAAAGTGGAAGGATGTAGGTACCGGGGGAGACCGAGACTCACCTATCTAGACCAGATTGGTCACGTACTGAAGGAAGGTGGAGTCAAGAGTCTCCGAAACCGGCGAGCGTGTATGAAGAGAATTATGAATGTTGAGGAAGCGAGTGAAGTATGCAAGGATAGAGTTCTCTGGTACTCTGTTCTTTCTGCCTACCCTGCAAGGGATATGGCGTGATGATATGTATGTATATAAAACTATAATCAGAATATAGAATAAAAGTAGAAGTATTGCAATAATTCAAATTAATATTTGTCATCCTCATGGGAAGAAATTATGGTAATGATTGAATTTCGATGAACAGATACGTACTTTTAATTTGTCTAGTATAGACTGTTCTATAGTGCCACCTCCAATAATAATAGATTTGAAACACGTTAAGTCACAAACTTTTTCTGCTGCTTCTAGAAATCGACCCAATAAATATGGCGTCCATGCAGTAGCGTGCGGCTGAAATAATTTAATAAAATTATACAAATCATTTTAGATAAGCAAACTTGTTAGTTCTTCAGAATATTATGCGTATAATAAAGAGGAAGTTGTTCGTGGCTAAGAATAAGACTATACTTTGTAGGAAAAGTAGTGGAAGTAGGATCTATTTTAAGGAAACATTTGTCTAAAATTGTGAGCCAATTTCTTTTGTAAATTTTTTAGACCAATCATCATCACAGCCTATAAATGTCCCACTGCTGGGCTCGGGCCTCCTCCGTAATGGAAGGGAAATTAACCAGTAGGTTAATTTCCCTTGTACAGTGTGGTACAGTAGTACCACGCTGGTTAGACGTGTTTGTATAGGGTTTTGTTTCGAGTTTTCCTTCTCTTGCATAGATGTTATATGCGTTTTATATCCCTTAGTCGTCTCGAATGATCACCCACGAGTAAGATAGGGGGTGGTGAATAGTATTCTTACTCCGTCACCACACGGATAATAGCATAAATAAATAAGTAGCATTCTGGCACTCTGTTCTCTCTGCCTACCCTGCAAGGGATATGGCGTGATGATATGTATATATGTATGTAAATAAGTAGCATACTTGACAAGAAATATTCTGATAAATGATGATATTCTACAGTGTGTTATCTATTAAAGTATAATTTAATCTTAAAATCAGTCCTAATTAATAATATTATTAATTGTACAATGATATGAAGGTTAATAGTCTCATTACCTTATATTTGTTGATAATACCGACAAGGCTTTGCCCCGTTATTGCTGCCTCTGATTGCAGTCTTGTATAGGATTTTATTGGACCAGATACAAAGAACAATAATCCAGACATCCATTGTAATGTAGCCATTGCAAAAACAGTTTCAATTTTTTCTGAAACTGGTAACCTATAAACATAAAATAAATAGTAAACATTTATCACACAAAACATTTCCACGGAGAAGCATAGGCGCTCGGTGTAAGCCTGTACATCGATTAGTTGATAGATGAAGCTAGTGTAAACATTAATATAATATATTCAACCCATCGTAACTTACTAAAGATAATAATCCTTAATGTAGATTTATCAACTAATTTTCAAATAAGGGGAAACAGATAACAATCGTGATTCTGAATTACCAGTTAACTATATATTACTCCTAAAATAATCCACAATAGTCTTATATTTATAATCTCAAATAAGTTATTACATTAATAAATTATAATTTTACATATTCTATGTCATTGTTTAAGGCCTTAGTATGGATTTTTGATATGAAAATAAAAGAGTAAAGGATTTTGACAGAGACTTTATCGGTATCTTTCGAAATTAGCTTTAATGTTTCAAAATACTAAAATATCTTTAAAGGAATTATTTCATAGAGATTCAAAAATACTTACCACCAACAAATAATAGCATTAAGTAAGGTTGAAAATGGTATAATGGACACTTTCGGTACGCCTGTTGTGCCGCTGGTCAATATTAGCCAACCTGCTGTATTAGCTTGATCTATTATAGCCGGCCTGAAAACGTCATATATTATTTGTGTATTTCAAATACTTTTACTAGACAATTTTAATCTCATTTCGATGTTGAAGTTGAGCATTCTACCTTGGAAATCAATTTGATAGGATTTTTTTATTTGAAACTTAAGAGTGAGGCATGAAGTTAAAATTTAGTAAAGTTATATTCTGTCCGTGTGATGACGGAGTAAGAATACAATTCACCATCCCCTGTCTTACCCGTGGGTGATCATACGAGACGACTAAGGGATATAAAACGCATATAACATTTATGCAATAGAAGGTAAACTCGAAACAAAAACCTATAACAACACGTCTGACCAGCGCGGTATAGTAGGTTAATTTCCCTCCCATTACGGAGGAGGCCCGAGCCCAACAGTGGGACATATATGGGCTGTGATGATGATGATGAAAGTTATATTTTGTGAAATGATTACTAATACTACATGTTCATAGTGACTCATAAGACATATGTATTCATGTTCCATTCCTAATTCCACGTAAAATTTATTGTCCTCTATTAAATATATTTCAAAATTTTGTGCTTATACTGAGAGTTTTAAAGTCTATTTTTATGGCTGACTTCAATATTCGAGCTCAAGTTTGTTAGAGTCCGCCGCGTTGACGACGCAAGAGAGCCAGTCGGTATGAAAGAGAGTATTGGTGTAAAGATGCGAAAGGGAATGCTCTGATGGTTCGGGCATGTGGAAAGAATGCCGAACGAATGTCTGGTTAAGAAGATATACAATGCGAAAGTGGAAGGATGTATACGTTGTATAAAGAACCGTTTATTTGTAAATGTGAATCTATTTTACGTAATTTAAATTAAATATATATCACAGATATATCACAGTATAGTCAAATATATATTCGATTATGCCATGAAATATCAACTTTATTTGGTAGGTCATCTGTATTTATTTGCTAATTAACTTAATGTATCAAGTACGTAATTACGAGTATTAGAGTGAATGATTGACATAATAAAGGTTCTGCTATTGACTAGAAGAACTAACATAATCTAATTAATGTTGTATCAAATTGAGGTCAATAAAATCGTACACAAAAACTAAGCAAGTAGCATAAAAACTAATAAACATTTGTTGGACTTTTTAAATAAAAAGGATCAAGCTTGTGCACGTTATTTTACGTGAGAATACATTTTCACATCTTAACCTAATGGAGTCGGCCATGAAGTAGCCATGATTTATTTTAACAATAGTTGTATAATATATTATAGTAGCTTTTTTTATTATGTTTATAAATTATTTACCTGTAATTGATTGCAGTTCCTCCATAGTTTTTGACAAATAAATTAATGTTAGCCTTTTCGTCATCAAACACAATTATTTCACAACTGTTACAATTAATTCTAAAAGCTTGTTTAACATTTTCTTCGCATGATTTTTGGCAAAATATCATTTTTGGATTAATATACGTCCATAATTTTTTTAAATCACCTAAAAATGATTATTTATATCAAATTATGCAGTAATATAATATAAAAATAAAATTTTGTAATAAACTTCAGTCTAATTAGTAATTTTGTTTTTAATTCATTATGGAAACTGCTTTACTTCTAAAATGTTAGCATACTACATTAATATAAGTTGATACACCTGCCCTCAGAAAAAAATATGGGAAATCTTGTAATACATTTTTCCGAATCCGGAGTCACACCTGAGATTTGATGATTTACAGACACGTATGCAACAGTGTCTGAATTATGGCAATTTTTTATAGTGGCAAGAGTTAATAAAGCATTAAGTATATTTTGGATTTCTTAAAACACATTTAATAATTTGAACATACCTGAACCCAAAGGATCGATGGCACACATACTGTATCCACCAAAGTGACAAGCATAGAAAGGGATTGCAAGATCCAAATGGTTAGTGCCCATAATTACGACTGTATCACCCGGTTTCAATCCATATTTTACCATAGCACTCGCAAGTTGGGCTGTACGTTTCGCTACAGATAAGTTCGTTTCTTGTTTTCCTGATCCACCATCAATCTAAAAATATAAATGAGTGCATTTAGTTCTAAGAGATTTACAGACCTATGTGAAGTATCTCTGTAATGAATTAATAGCAATACAACGTGTTAACATGTCTTAATTTTGCGGAGATATCGTAAGAGGTTTAAGGAACATAAACAAATAATATCACAGTGAGATATGAAAAAGCCATGGCATTACTTTGCCAACGCATCTACTGAATGTAAGGCTAATTTAGCTCTTATTGTGCAAGAGACTAGTGGTCAGTAGTAGACATTTATGAGCTGGAAACAAGAAGATATCTTCTCATTTCATCAAACATTGGGCAATACATACGTTTTTCTGAATCTAAACAATAAGCTTTACTTGCCTAGTCCTATTTCCTAGAATATTCTTTTTCACATAAACCTTAAAATAGTAGTATTAAATATGTATTACCCTCGTAAATAAGCGGCGCGTGCATTTAGCTTAAAATAGAATCATTATTATTCATATTTTTTTAATGTTTAAAATTATTTATACCGATTTTGGTGTCTCTGACTTCATTTACCCAAAGTTTTAGATAGTTTATAGCACTCGTGGTCATGGGAGGATTCCTAAGATTATTTCCACTCTTGCAAAAATAATTTTGTTTTATAACTGTAACACTCGTGTAAATATTAGGCATAACTGTTGCTTTTCACTTTCATCGTAGCTCATATATATCCGATTGTTGGACTCAAGCCTCCTCCATATTGGGAGAGAAATTGACCTACTATACACATTGGTCAGGCGTGCTAGTATAGGGTTTTGTTTTAAGTTTTCCTTCTATTGCATATATATTATATGTGTTTTATATCCCTTAGTCATCTTTTAAGATCACCTACGGGTAAGATAGGGGATGGTGAATTGTGTTATTACTCCGTCACTACACGGTAAACTTCAAAATTATCTTATTAATTTTTCACTTTAAAACTGTATTATTAATTTTTAGATTTATCATAGATTAATGTGCCTTTTATAAATTATGTCAAATAAAAATGTGTAGATACAGCCACACACAGTACAACAGAATGATGTACAAATAATATTTTCAAGGAGATTGGATCTAGTCAAACAAAATTAACTAAATAGTACAAAACATATTAGCGTTGAAATTGAAACAAATAAGTCGTGGTAAATAACAATATCTTGTAATTTTTTTATCTATTTGCGGTTTCATTATCAAAGGCATAATGGATACCCTGGCTTACCCGGATATACGACAAATATAATTTAATTCATCAGAGTTACTTAACGAAGTACCTTTAAAGTTGCTTTTAACCGGATGTACTATTTGGGGACCGGATGTACTATAGGTGGGACTTGCTTAATAGAAGATCTTAATGACGTCATAACGGATTTCGCAATGTACCAACTATCTACCATACAAACACTTTCAGCTATACAATAATATTGTTTTATATTATCTATAATTGGTGTAAAGATGCGAAAGGGAATGCTCCTATAATTCGGACATATGGAAAGAATGCCGAAGGAACGTCTGATTAAGAAGATATACAATGCGAAAGTGAAAGGATGTAGGTACCGGGGGAGACCGGGTTTAACCTACCTAGACCAGATTGGTTATATAGTGAAGGAAGGTGGAGTCAAGAGTCTCCGAAATCGGCGAGCGTGTATGAAGAGAATTATGAATGTTGAGGAAGCGAGTGAAGTATGCAAGGATAGAGTTCTCTGGCACTTTGTTCTCTCTACCTACCCTACAAGGGATATGGCGTGATGATATGTATGTATGTATGTATATTATCTAAATGTACATCACGGGCTAATAATAAAATGCCTAAAAAAGAGTTGTATACCCTTCTCAGTCTACCGGAAAAATCATCGCTGTGCTATATTTGTAATGTAGCATATATTGAGGCAAAAGCTTTTTTTGGCCTTCTACAGGACCATAATATAAGCTGTATGGTAGCGGCTACGAATACTACCAACCCTTACTTTGCTCGTGGATGTCGTAAAAGACGATTAACCTGGGCACTATATATGATGCCGTTTGGTCAACAATTACATTCCCAAGGTGGGTTGACGTCTGGAGGACGGTCTGTCATAAAACTATTACCCATAACTTTTACAATATATACTATGAAAGAAGAGTACATATTGTATCGACTCTAAGTAATTGGGATAAAAGTAGGAGAATGATGACATGTTCATAATATATTTATGTTACTATAATAAAGCTCTATCCTTGCATACTTCACTCGCTTCCTCAACATTCATAATTCTCTTCATACACGCTCGCCGGTTTCGGAGACTCTTGACTCGACCTTCCTTCAGTACATGACCGATCTGGTCCAGGTAGGTTAGTCTAGGTCTCCCCCTGTACCTACATTCTTCCACTTTCGCATTGAATATCTTCTTAACCAGACGTTCGTTCGGCATTCTTTCCACATGTCCAAACCATCGGAGCATTCCCTTTCGCATCTTTACACCAATACTCTCTTTCATACCTACTCGCTCTTTTTCGTCGTCGTTATTACAAATACGATCAGTCAGCCTAACTCCACAGATTTTTCGTAGAGATCGCATTTCGACCGCATTAATTTTACTTTCATACTCTGGCACTCTGTTTTCCCTGCCTACCCTGCAAGGGATATGGCGTGATGATATGTATGTATGTAATAAAGCTAGCGATTTATTTCTTTGAACGTGCTAATTTTAGGTTCATTTTAAAAAAATAATTAAAGTATTATATCTAGATAGTTTAGGTTTATATAACACTAGCAGACCCGGCCACGCGTTGCTGTGGCTAATGTAGTCTCAGAAATACGTGGTGGTTATGCTAATAAATTGTAGCTTATATGAAACGTTTCTACGTTTAACATAGCGCTCTCTATTAAATACTTAGTCAATCCAGTCAACAGATACCGCCATCAATTAAAATCGTTTGGAGATAACAAATAATTGTGACTGTCAAATAATAGACAAATAATTTGCAATAAAATAATATTGTGACTATAAATTGAGATGGAAGCTATCCTATCTCTTAAGTTGGATCAAACTGCACATACTATACAAATTTGATTAAAATCGGTTAAGTACTTTAAGAGTGCATGGCGGTCAAAGAACGTGACGCGTAATTTATATATATTCAGATTGTTCCTATTATAACTCATCCTTTCTGTCTCGATTTTTGCAAACATGTTGATTAAAAACTGGCTAAACAGCGAACGAAAATATAGCAGATGATCTTATATTCCTTTCCTAATCATTATAGGATAAAATAAAAAGTTGCAGTAAATATAATTTTATAAAGTGGTGTTTGTGGTTTGGTATTGCAATGGCTATATCCTAGCACAATTGAATCAAAACAACTAAGAAGTATTGATATCAACTTTAAAGCAAATCACACCTAAAATAACTTTCCACCCCTTTTTAACCTATTTAGGAGATAAATATCAATAAAATATGAATCACGTCTTTCATCAATTCTGTTAAAGAATGTTTATGCAAAATTTGAAATAGATTGGACCAAGAAATCACGTTGTCCCATACAAACTTTGCCCTGGTTTTTCACCCCCTTAGGGAGATAATTTCGTAAAATCCGTTCTTAGCTAACCTCTACTCGGTGAAAGAAATATTCCTACCAAATTCAAAGTTTGTAGGCCTTATGGTTCCAGAGATATCGTGATGAGTCAATACATAGGTGGAAATCTCTTATATATATACATAGAAGATAGATTCATTCATCCTTTCTGTCTCGATTTTTATGTTTGCAACATGTTGATTAAAAACTGGCTAAACAGCGCACGAAAATATAGCAGATGATCTTATACTCCTTTCCTAATATATACCTAATATAGGGTAAAATAAAAAGTTGCAGTAGAATGTAGATATAATTTTAGAAAGTGGTGTTTGTGGTTTTAGTATCGCAATGGCTATATCCTAGCACAATTCAAAATACCATGGCTTGGAATTACAATATTCTGCTTAGAAAATTACCGTCCAATCATTTAAATTTTCAAAGTCTGCGTTCATATGAGGCCGTGTCCTAAAAGTACATGACCTCTCTAAAGCTTAGAAACCTATAAACACCGTATTAATATAGTGCGGTGACATTAGAGACATTTCAATTTTAAAAAGTATTTGCATTATACCAAACGTTTATGTGACATTAACCTTTTTAGAGTTCCATACCCAAAAGATAAAACAGGACCCTATTACTAAGACTCCGCTGTCCGTCCGTTGCTTCGCCTGTCTGTCACCAGGTTGCTCTCATGAACCGTGATAGTTGGATAGTTGAAATTTTCACAGATGATGAATTTATTTTGCCGCTACAACGACAAATACTAAAATTCAATAAAATAAATATTTAAGTGGCAGCTTCACATAACAAAGGTAATCTTTTTGCTCGTTTTTGCTCGATATTGATAACAAAAATAGGTAGACGTTTGAAATATTCACAGAATATTTAGTAATATATTCACTTTCAAAATAAAGAATTAAATTAAAATAAACCAAATAGAGAATTTAAGCTCCCATACAACAAACATGATTATTTTGCCATTTATAGATAATGGTACGGTACCCTTCGTGCGCGACTCCGAGTCGCTCTTAACCGGTTTTTTGAATATAATCGAATTGAGTTTTCAAACATGTGTCAAAATAAAATGTCTTTTAAATCAAAATCACTAAGAAGTATTGATATCAACTTTAAAGCAAATCACCCCTAAAATAACTTTCCACCCCTTTTTAAGTTAGGAGATAAATCCCCCAGTTAGGAGATAAATCTCAATAAAATATGAATCACATCTTTCATCAATTCTGTTAAAGAATGTTTATGCAAAATTTGAAATAGACCACGGAATCACGTTGTCCCATACAAACTTTGCCCTGGTTTTCACCCCCTTAGGGATATAATTTTGTAAAATTCGTTCTTAGCTGACCTCTACTCGACGAAAGAAATATTCCTACCAAATTTAAGGTTTGTAGGCCTTATGGTTCCAGAGATATCGTGATGAGTCAATACATAGGTGGAAATCTCTTAAATATATATAGATTGCACTAAATACGAGTAATGTCTATAAATCATAAATTTATCGGGAAAAATATATTGACAGTGGGCGTGAAACGTTTTGCGCAGTCGACGTTTTCATAGCAACAATTCGAGATATCACAAATTGTGATTAATATATTACGGATTATTAATGTTGATGCTATCATCAATATCGTAGGTGACGTGGGGCTTCAATCATAAAATAACATTAAATAAATATTCCACTCTACTGATAATCTTGTAATATAATTGTATTAACTATCTAACTAAATATTGCATTACTTAAGTATTCCATCATTATCCTGCTCTTATCCCAATCACTCGGCCGACGCAATATGTATATACATAAATACATATCATCAGGCCTTATCCCCTGCAGGATAGGCAGAGACAACAGAGTGCCAGAGAACTCTATCCTTGCATACTTCACTCGCTGCCTCAACATTCATAATGCTCTTCATACACGCTCGCCGGTTTCGGAGACTCTTGACTCCAGACTCCACCTTCCTTCAGTACGTGACCAATCTGGTCTAGGTAGGGGAGTCTCGGTCATCCTACGACATAGCATTCGAATTAAATCGCAATAATAGGTAAAAAAATATTTAGGCATTGTAGCTCGTAGCCCGCTCGCGTCCCGCACGCACCCCTTGCTGTTGATGCGCCCGAGCCGCGCGACCTTGGTCTATGTTTTAATAGGTCAGTTTGCAATTTTTTGCCAAACGGCTTATATTTATGACAAATCCCGAACGCGAGTGCTAGTAAGTGCGACAAAATGACAAGTCATTACCAGTACTCTGACGTAGAGTGGTTAGACATGGTTCGTTTTTATGCGATTGCTAGAGGCAACTTGGCGAAGGCTATATGCCTGTACGCTCAGCCAGAACACCTGGATTCGTTACGAAGATGTGGCAGTATAAATCCGACTGTGCCTACAACAGTGATAATTTTATCAGCCACACAACGCCTACTAACCCACAGGCAATTTTGAGTGTTACACATGCTCAGGCTAGAGGTAGAGTTGGAGAGGTAGGTGTCGCCAACATTCTGATCGATTAGAAGAAGAAATTCTTGAGAAAATGGAGTCATCGTTTTAAAGTAATTAAAGAAACTAGGTAACCAAGGTAAGAGCATTGACCGTAGGTTGATATTGATACCTACGGTCGACGCTCTCAAGCGACCGTAGGTATAACAAAATTATTAGACAAAACATGTTACAGTTATGCAAAATTGATATTTTAAGGAAACGTCCGGGATTGCAAATGACTAAATTTATGTTTTTATTTTATTGAATAAATGCTATATTATGGTTCTATATCATTAACTGAGTATATACGTTTCGGGAAAACAGCCAATTAGATTCCACGGTGTATACATATGTATATATATATATATTCTTCAATGAGTGTCAAAAAATATATATATATTGCCAAAGATTTGGAAATAGTTTTATGACTGGCCGAATGTCTAGCATCAACCCTCTTTGGGAATGTACTTATTTATTGACCATGGGGAATGTAATTATTGACCAGGCGGCGTAAGATGGAGTTAGTCCAGGTCCGACATAAAGCTCTTAGTCATCATTTTCGATACCTACAAGCAATGTTTGGATTGGTACTATCCGTAGCCACCACTAAGTCAGTGTGTGCGATAGAAGAGACTACATATTGCGTCGACTCCAAATAATTGGGATATTAGAAAGATGATAAATCTTTTAATTTAGTCAAATGCTTGGAGACTCCTTCCAATGTATCTTACAACCTCCAAGGAAAAGAAACGAGTGAATATAGTTCACTAATAAAAAATATATTACTAATATATTTCACTAACCCAATATTTCTTACTATTTTCGTTATAGGCGATTAAGTAAGTAAAATTAATCTCTTCGAAATATATCACAAAGTTACCTCAATATTAAATTACAAATATTATGTATATCTTATAGTACCGGTTACTTTTCTAGAATGTTTTTTCGTATTTCCGATAATAATTGCTATAAATTTGTTCTATGAAGTTCGATAAGGAGAACTCTTAGCAAATCCCTTACGATTGTTTTAACGATTGATATCTTTCAGTAATTAAGCTCTTAAATGATTGTTGTTTCAAATGATGTATATTTGTGTGGTAGCATATATTATAATATAATTTTAGTTATTTTAGGATATTTTAATTGTTTAAGATATTTTAATCGTTTGACCCCCTGTATTCTAGTCTAGAGGCCCGAATTTTAGGTGATTTTTGAAGCCGTAAAAAAGGCAATTTTTATTTTTACCATGCATTCTTTTATGAGTTATTTATTAGCATTAAAAGAATACTCTGTGATATATTTCGAAGAGATTTTAATAGATAGGTATATACTATAATGTATAAATATAGGTACCGAGGGAGACCGAGACTAACCTACCTAGACCAGATTGGTCACGTACATGAAGAGAATTATGAATGTTGAGGAAGCGAGTGAAGTATGCGAGGATAGAGTTCTCTGGCGCTCTGTTCTCTCTGCCTACCCTGCAAGGGATATGGCGTGATAATATGTATGTATGTATGTATAAATAAAGAAATACTTTGCATTGTTAATATGTCTATTAGTCAATATATATCCAATTCATCATCATTCATTCTCCTACTCTTTCCCAATGGGGGCTTGGGGTCGATACAATATGTACTCTTCTTTCATAGTATACATTGTAAAAGTTATTGGCAATAGTTTTATGACCGGCTGCCTGCTAGACGTCAACCCTCCTTGGGAATGTAATTGTTGACCAAACGGCATCAGATGGAGTTGGCTCAGGTCGTGAAAAGGCTCTTAGTCGTCTTTTATGACAGCCACGAGCAAAGTAAGGGTTGGTAGTATTCGTAGCCGCTACCACACAGCTTCTATATATATCCAATATGTTGGATATGTAAGTCTTTTCAAAGAAGATAATAGAATGGCATAATCACCATAAGTTACACAGAAAATTGTTGCATTACCCTTAAAACTTAACCTTTGACTTATCACTAGGCATGTATTTCATTATCTTTTTTTTTAAATTTATACCAATATTAAAAAGAAGAAAGATTTTTTTTGTTTGGATGGTTGTATATGTAAAATAAACTCTGAAGCTATTGAACCGATCTTAACCATTTGTTCATCAATAGAAAGCCAAATTATCGAAAAGTAGCATAGGCTATAGTATATTGCCCGACGGTGAAAACTGTCGGGGCGTTGACTGAGAGGATATCCGCGAGGGTAGACCGCCACGTGGGCCACTGACGAAAAAGACTTACTGGCGGACCGTTACATTGAAGAAGTTACTCAAAATGAAGAACTGTAATATTATGCTATATTTTATGAATAAAATTGTACAAGACTCATTGTATGTATGGGGCATGATATGATAGATAATATTAACAAAAATAACTGGTTACCACACGAGGTACAATTTCTATTAGATATACCGAAAAAGAATAGGTGTGCAAATGTTTTAATTAAAATATTCAAGCGATTAATTATTTTAAATATCTTGAACATATATAGATCATTTTCCTAAAATTGTGGTTTAAAAAGAGAAAATAAAATAATTAACTGCATGTTTAATTACTTATTTCAAAGGCAGTAGTATTTTTTTTCAATAATTTATGATATTAACTGCGATCGCCAACTCGTATACTGCAGCAATTGTTCGATTATATTTTTTGGAGGAGACCTATATCCAATAGTGGATATTAAAAGAATATCATCATTCTCTTACTCTTATCCCAATTACTTGGGTTCGATACAATATGTACTCTTCTTTCATAGTCCATATTGTAAAAGTTATTGGCAATAGTTTTATGACCGGCCGCCTGCCAGACGTCATTCCCTCCTTGGGAATGTAATTGTTGACCAAACGGCATCAGATGGAGCTGGCCTAGGTCGTTATAAGGCTCTTAGTCGGCTTTAACGACATCCACGAGCAAATTAAGGGTTGGTAATATTCGTAGTCGCTACCACACAGCTGAACAGACTAATGAATGATAATATAAAGGAAAAACAATTTGCCAACAATTTAAATGATCTCTCTCAATAGTATTACAAATTATATCTGTAGCTTTCTCTAGCTTCTGTAGCTTTTGTATTTCAATCTTACCTGATTAAGAAGATTAGGCTCCTCTAACATGCCTTGTAGGATTAAATGTCCTACATGGCAATCTTTCTCAGCGATAGACCATCTTGCAGCTGCTTTCTCTCTTAGCATTCGCACACGGTCGTATATATCATAATTCTCAATCATTTTCATGATAGATATTTTAACACAATGAAACTACTTTACTTAAAATTGCAACTTAATTTAAAACAGCAATTAGAAATCGGACATTGATTCATTAATAAAAATCAAAACTTATCAATATGTGTTTATATATGTTTTAGCATTTTTATCTTGCAGTGATTGTGCTAATAAAAGATAAAATTGATAGTTATTATCGTAATATTTGTGTTGATACCGATGATTGCTCTATTATTCTGTGATAGCGTCATTACATATTCAGGATGTGTTGGTTGGTTTACCTACTATATATATATATATATATATATATATATATATATATATATATATATATATATATATATATATAAATATATATATATATATCTTACATCTTTAAATAATGCGTTCTTGAAGCTATTGTTTTATGAACAGTAAATAAATGAGATAATTACTAATGCATATCACAAAATATAAAAAGATTTTTTTAATTCCTTTTTTTTATTCCTACCTAGACTAGATCCTGGTCCTGGGCCGCCTGCATCCAATGGTTTCCTGCGACCTTGATAATGTCATCAGTCCACCTAGTGGGGGGTCGTCCCACGTTCCGTCGTCCGATTCGTGGTCACCACTAGAGAGCCTTTCTTCCTCAACGGTTGTTGCTTCGTCGAGCGATGTGGCCTGCCCATTGCCACTTCAACGTGCTAATTCTTCGGGCTATGTTGGTTACACCCGTTCTTCTACGGATTTCCGTTTTCCGGATTTTATCACGTAGAGAAATACCGAGCATAGCCCTCTTCATAGTACGCTGTGCGACTTTGAGCCTTTTTATGAGGCCGATATAACATAAATAATCGTGCAACAGTTTCATTTATTAAGTAAATAATTCTGAAAGATAATAATTACTTAATACTTTGACTGCACAGGTGGCGTAGTGGTTTAGATACCGACCTTCTGTGCCAGTGCCGTGGGTTCGATTCCCACGCAGGACAATACTTTGTGCGATCCATAAAGTATTGTTCTGAGTCTGGATGTAATTTGTCTGCGATAATTGCATGTTCGTAAAGTCCCCCGCAATACAAGGATTATTTCCTTAGTGCAGGGAGGTGTCTTTAAAAAAAAAAATATAATAAAATGAGAACGCTTATTAACTAATATAAAATGCATATAAGAGTTGGAAGACAATATGACCGGAATAGTAATGTACTAAAAATACTACATTGGATGGATCACACAAGTTCACACAAGATCACAAAAGTTGAGTTATGCTCAAATGATAGGTAAAGGTCAACATTCCATTCACGTGTCGATGTAACAAAATGCTAGAAAAGGGGTCTTTAAAAATGCATTTGTCTCAACTGCACTGAATTTTAGTATTTCAAAATCATAAGTTAATTCTGTATTTGCGATTATTTGAAATTCTGAACCCAGAACCATTCTGCATGCTATTCTCGTAAAAGGACGTATGTCCAATAGTGGACATAAGTAGACTGGTAAGTAAGTAAGTGGTACTGGTAGTAAGTGGGTGGATTGTTATCTTATATCTTTAAACGTGCAATTCTTGTATATATATATATATATATATATATATATATAATCTGGATCTCGGAAACGGTACCAACAATTTTCATGAAATTTGGCATATAGAGGGTTTCGGGGGCGATTAATCGATCTAGCTAGGTTTCATTTCTAGAAAATATTGTTTTGTCTGTATTTTCAGGCAATAAAAAATATAATTTTTCAAACTATTAACATATGAAGGCAAATTTTGACGCTGTCATTAAGAACAGACATAGCTCAGTTGGAACATTGAGTAGTCTAATGCCAACAAAACGGAGCACGGTTCGGATCCTTAGTTTCCCTTTTTTCATTTTTTGCTTTTTTTATTATTTTATTAATTACTAACATTTGCCCGCGTCTTCGTCCGCGTAGAAGTCGAAAATAGTTCTAATAGATTTTTTTTTGGTTTTCATTATTTTATTATAATTTATAAATTATTATGTTTAAATGTTTGTATACTTATAAAACATAACAATCTTTATTATAGGGTAGGGTATTTAAAGGTCTAATAAACAAGACAATAAAATGAAATTTTGTTATATATTATGGACACGAGGCTTTTTTCTTAGGAGGCTACGTTTTGAACAGCTGCGCTCATTGACCGAGGCGGCGGAAAGGCAGTGTGTAGCCCCATAACCCACCGTGTTTTGCATCGAAATTAGGTCGACCTCTGGTACCGCATCCTTGATATCTGTGGCCAGCCCGGCGGGTTATCCTTTCGGGTATCATCACCATAGACGTTCCGCCAACAGACAACAGTGATGCCGAGGCGTCGCCCTCACGAGGCTGACCTTTCTGCGGGTGACGGACTAATAACCAGTCCATGCACCCGCGACACTACACCAACTACAGTATTTCTTTGTAAACAATATGTTTTGTTTTTCCTTCGGATTGAAATGAGAATTACCAGGCTACTCTCTGAGCTTACTCTGAAGCATGTCACATACTATTGCCCATAGGAGAAGCAGCTCTCTCTCAAGTCTATTCCCGCTACCTTAAGAATTTGACCTCGATCTTTGTTTATGGTCATTGCGAAGTAGACTTTGACGGCAAACTGCACTCTCTAAAATTCAAAGAGGTAATCTGATGGTATTTGGAGAATCTTAGAATGTTTTTTCTTGCAAACTTGCAAACATTGTATAATTTTGGCGCGCCAGCTCTCAATTTTAAGATGTGAGCTGGGATACCGGGAAGTTTCGGTGTATTCAGTAACTCGACCGGTTGTTTAAAGCGGGGTTTATCACTTATTCAAAGGATTTACTTTGATATTTGACCCTTTCGAATGTTTTCAAATATTTGCAAGTAAATGGTTTAAAGAAATTTAAATGACCGTAGTAGCGCACATAGCTACGTCATAGCGTATCACGATCCATCTGATCAGCATCAATATGCTGTTTCTGTACCGTATCTTATTGATTGTTCCTAACATAACTCAACCTTTCCGTCTCGATTTTCGCAAATATAATAACTAAAACTTCGCTATCCGTCCGTCCGTCTCTCTGTCACCAGGCTGTATCACATGAACCATGATAGTTAGACAGTTGTAATTTTCACAAATGATGTATTTCTGTTGTCGCTATAACGACAAGTACTAACAAACAAAATAAAATAAATACTTAAGGGGGCTCCCATAAAACAAACGTGATTTTTGCTCCTTTTTGCTCGATATTTTTTTAGGTTCTATTTTTATTTTTTGACTTTTTGATTTGTTTTTTCATTATTTTATTATACTTAAATATATCTTCAAAAACATATTAAAAAGAAAATACTGAGCAAGGCTCGGTCATCCAGATATTATATCGTTAAAAGCAGTTTTCATTTATGTAATTTAGATTATAATAATATGAAAGTGAAACATGGTCCCTAAATGTAGGCCTTAGGAATAAGCTTAAAGTCGCTCAACGTGCTATGTAGCGGAACATGACCTAGATTTCTGTGCGAGATAGAATTCATAATACGGAAATTGGCAGAGGAATGGGTGTAAACGACATAGCACGAAGAACGCACGATGAAGTGGCAATGGGCAGGCTATATCGCTCGACGAATCGATAACCGATTGGGACGAAGGGTTCGAGTGACGAATACGTATCGAACGACACAGTGTAGGACGCTCGCGCCCAAGTGGACCGATGAGTTGGTAAAGGTAGGCAGAAGTTGTTGGATGCGGGTGGCACAGGACCACACTTTTTCGGTCACCACAAAGTGTGGTGACCCACAAAGTGTGGTGCTCCTCCACATGTCAATGTAAGGCAGGACTACGTCCAGGATTTGATGGCGAAGGTCTGAATAACGATGATGAATATGAAAGTATAATTTATAAATCACGTAACGCATTTTATTAACAAAATAAATGGAAAACTACCAGAAAGCACCAGTAATATCATAAACGAGAAATTATTTTAATAATACAGAAAGTTCAAACAAAAGAAATAATAAAAAAGCATTAGTAAACATTTTTAAGTACTGGTATGGAAACCAGATCAACAATGTGCGATGGGCTGGGTCATTGTTTGACTCATACAGGTTGGAATGCGGGGTTAGGCAAGGGGGGTTGAGCTCACCGACGCTTTTCAACCTGTACATTAATGAGCTAATTGGTGAGCTCAGTGGCGCCAGAGTCGGTTGTTATGTTGATGGCGTTTGCGTCAATAATATCAGCTACGCTGATGACATGGCGCTACTGAGCGCATCAGTCTGTGGCTTACGAAAGCTAATAGACATTTGTGAAAGATACGCTAAGACACATGGCTTGAAATACAATTGTAAAAAATCAGAGGTCATGGTTTTTGAGGCCAGGGGTAAAACCCTTGATAAAATACCACCTATCATACTCAATAGTATACCATTGCAAAGAGTCTTCAAATTTAAATATCTTGGTCACATATTGACCCCTGACCTCAAAGACGACGACGATATAGAAAGGGAGCGGAGGGCGTTGTCGATCAGGGCGAACATGCTGGCCCGCAGGTTTGCACGATGTTCACTTAATGTCAAAATCACACTCTTCCGAACTTACTGTACAAGCTTTTACACGTGCAGCCTGTGGGCTAGGTGTGCAAGGGGATCATACGGTGCACTCCGTGTCCAATTCAACAATGCGTTCAGGGTGCTGGTGGGGCTGCCCCGCTTCTGTAGCGCATCAGGAATGTTTGCCGATGCACACGTAGATTGTTTCTACGCTACAATGCGAAAGAGATGCGGTTCTCTGGTGCGCAGGGTGCGGGCCAGCTCCAACAGTATCCTGAATATGATTGCGAGCAGGCTTGACTGCATTTATTTAAATCGCTGTAGTGCCGTCTCCCATGGGATGTCGCAGCGGTGACAAATGTAAAATGTAATTAGATATTATTTATTTATTTTCTGTGTGTGTATTCCTTTTATGTGTTCGAATGTTTTTGTATGTATACTAACCTAGTTGTAAGTCGTACTAACACATAATGAGTCATTGTTACTTAATCCAATAAAATTTATTATTATTATTATTAAAACATAATCCAAATTCAGCCATTTTTATCTTCCGTCAATCAAATGTCATGTGCGGATTTCAGGCGATGGGCTTTAGCAAAACAAAACGATTGTTTAAAATTAATTTACTTAAAATTATAAACTTTTCAATAAACAAACTAAAATAGCCACCTTCATTAGTTGAAACCATCCTTTATGTCATTTAACTATGTTATTCATTATGGAAGTCGAAAATTTTATTTCCTTTAATTTAGTTAGTAGAAAATTTTAGTGTAGCTATAATGCTAACACTTCCCATTACAACTTTAGTGTTTGGTGGTTTTTAAGAGATAGGTCGGTTATTAAGGTTACATGTTTCAAATTTGTGCCGTATAGAAATTTAATATTAAGCAAAGCTTAGGCGTTTCATTGTACATTGCATTGTGTTACTTTGAGCTTTGAAGTCCCTATTAAGAGAGTTTTTTTTTTACTTTCTGCGTAACAATTCGCTTAATCATTAAATAACATCGACTAATTTGCTGACCTTTCTATTCTTCAGTGTAAGACGTATCTATTATATCTGTATGGTAGCGGCTGCGATTACTACCAACCCTTACTTTACTCGTGCATGTCGTAAAATAACACTAAGAACCTTATTTCGACCCGGGCCAACACCACATGATACCGTTTAGTCAACAATTACATTCCCAAGGAGGGTTGATATCAGGTAGACAGCTGGTCATAGAATTATTGCCAATAACTTTTGCAATATGTGGGAGGAGGAGTGCATATTGCGTCGACTCCAAGTAATTGGGATCAGAGCAAGAGAATGATGAGTCTAAATGTATGTTTTTGAAGCTATGTAGTACAGTTAGTTGGTAACTTCAAAAATGAAACGTTATGTTATGTATTCTTTCTAATATAGGGCTCTCGAAGAAGCCATCAACAGTCCAAAGTGGTTGGATCACACTGTTGATAGTTTTCTTTCTACAGCCGCGGGCCGATCCGTTGCAGGTAGTATTACACTCTCGCAAAAAATCGATGCCTGAGCAATGGTAGTGTACTGCTGTGCTTTGTTCGGTGAGCGAGAGAGCCGGAAGTCAAACTTTCTGGGTGGGTTAGGCATTTTTATTGGTAGGCAACCGCCTAGCTGTATCCTTGGTATTGCAATTATCAATGCGGCAGTAACAGTTACCATCAGATATGCTGCTTGCTTGTTTGCCACCAAGAGCAATAAAATAAAAACTGGTAAAGATTAAAATCAAGAATATAACTAAATAGCGATTTCATTTATATACATACATTATTGATGAAGAAGATACAAAAAAGACTTTATAGCATAAAAATAAATATTCATCAATATTCACGTTTTGTTCTTAATAAAGAATATATATCTTTTAGGTTTACTATGCCTTTAGCTGCCGCTAAAATATTATTAAATATAAATACCAAATTCCGTTGAAGGCCAGGTGCAATATTTAAAAAATTCTAAACGGAGATAAAAATTTATAACTCTTACATTTAATACTTTAGGAGTTTAAGTGATATCTTATTATCTGGCTTTTAAAAAGTTCTCGTTATTCTCTTTACTGAATATATGGTAAAATTATACTATAAGCAATAAAAAAAAAGTCTAAAATAGTCTCAGTACACATGCAATAGAAAATCTACTATATTATGCTCTACTTCTGCAGTTGACCCAAGTCTATGTTAAATTCTTGGTCGTCTTTTACGACACAGCGACGTAAAGGTTGGTTTCCGCAGCCGCCACTGTAAAACAATGTATAAAATATGAATGATCAATATGTAAAATTTTATGATAAACGGTTAAAATGTGTCTACATAACAAACAAACACATTCGTATATTAATTGAGATTCTGCTCTGTTGTGTCACGAAAGATAACCCAAAATCACATTTAATTTTAATAAATGGAATGTACATAATTTTGAAGGATGGATGGCTGATTGAATTTTAATAATTGTGAGGCAATATTTTGTGGATAATTATATGACTAAAGTATAAAATATATATTTATTTTTATGATTTATCGTTGTGCGATAATCTACACTTGGAAGTCGCAAATGTTCGGGCGCTTATTTCGTGACCCAAAATATATATGCCTACATGAATACGAACGCGGTTTCCACGCAGAATATTAACGAACCACTTATTGTAACTGTTGCCTAACTTCAATATGAATCTTTATAACACATATACGAGAGAAAGATAACTATTACGTGGTTATAATCATATTAGTACGCTTACATAATAAAATTTCTTGCAATTATTAATGTATCATCATAGTTAGTTCGTTAACGCTGTATTTAGAATGTTTTTAGTTTTTATATATAGCAAATAGATATTATTATCCGGTAGTTTTTGACGAATATAATTTACTCTTACGACACAGAAAAGAAGAATTCTTTAAGAAAAATCAAAATAGAATTATATTTGTTTATAAATGAGAAAAGCTGATTTATATGCTTTTGTAGCTTTACTAAATGAAAAAGACAATAAAATAGTACCAGATATACCAGACAGTACACGTTGCTCCAGTAACCTTCAAAAAAGGAGAAGGTTCGATTTTATTCTTTTATGTGCATGGCTTGATTTCCCGTTCATTGTGAATCCAAGTTGAAAATTCTCTTTTGTTTTAATTGTAATGAATATGTTTGAAATTTAATATAATAAATATTCAGGAGGATGATGCCAAGTACCGTGTATTGTGACGGCTTAAGAATTACATCTGGCATTATGACTTAATTTGTCGTAGGCATCGTAATAATACTAGTAGAGTGATCACCAGGAGCCATTCTCCCGCATATGAATTCTCCTGGGTAATTAATGACATCAAAAACAACAGCCAGCTCAAGAGCGGCAATTATAACTACCCCTTTAGGAGGCTTTTATCCAATATTGTACGTCAATTAGCTGATGGATGGATATAAGGTTTCTAGCGATATACGCTTAAGTTGTATAGGACCCGGATAGTGTAGTGCTGAGAACTCATTGCAGTGCTTTCAGCAGTCAAGTCGTTACCTGCTGTCTTTAGAGCTATAGTTAACAAGGTTAGAAACTAGAACATGACCGCTACTTTCTGTTAAGGGGGTAGGAAAGACAGTGATACTAGTACGGAGTCCCATGCGGCTGGCACTGGGCCATTGGTGGCCAAAAAGAGCAAGTCACGAGGAGACCTTAATGTCACTAACCCAGAATGTTATTATAGAAGTCCCAACATTTCTTATCTATTAAGAATTATGAGATACTATTGCAGTATGTTGATAAATGCTTCTTGATTGCTTGATAAAATGATAACTATCAGAATCAAACACCTGAATAGAAGAATTAATACAATCGCCTTGATAGATATGAACTATTAAAATCGTGTCGTTTAAGATAAATTGTTCAGAGCTTCTAAGGAGAGAATCTAAATTGGTATTGTTATGTGTAGAGTAGCGTGTCACAATGCGGTTTTGTTTCACGCAATTTGCGCTACGTTCCTACTAATTCTCTTTAAACGCAGACTTACATTCGCGGCCGTGACGAAACGTTTATTTTAATTCCCCACAAATGCGTGTCTAATTTCAGTGGATGTGTTTTGTTTAACTTCAATGGATTATAATTGCCAACTCACAAGGATTACCTACGAGATCCCTAGTAAGATATGAAGGCATTTCATTAGGGAGGCTTTTCATCCTCATATAATTTGTCTCATTTCGCATCAGCTTCAGCTGCGTTAGTTCTGTAACGTTTGTTGAATATACACCAAACAAATAACATAATTAGAAATTGTCTTTACAAATATTGTGATAGATAGGTATATATTTTTTTATTAGGGCTATTTCCACTATTAAATTTAATCATTTTAATTCTTTTTATAAATCTCATAGATGACACAGATTTGACCTGCAGAAAGCCTCGGATAGATGACGCTGAGATTTCACCCGCAGAAAGTTTCGGAAAATGCTTGTGTCTTGGAATTCGCTGAAATTCTACCTTTATATATCTCTTCTTCAGAGCTTCCTCTCGCGCTTTTCTTTTTAAAACATTATAATAAATACGTCTTCTCTTGCTTCTTGTGCTCTTTATAAATGAATTAAATCTTTCTATCGTTTGAGCTTTTCTACAATGTATATGGCCTACTATAACTATTTCCTACATCTTTCGGTTCAGCAATTAGCTGGGTTCCTTCTTTAAGAGTGTATTATATTTATTTTCTTTTTGAACCTTAACTGTCTCTCGCATGGGTATTTTACCCACCGAAACGAAAAGTCTGGAGAGACCTTGTGTTCTTATTGCATCACTATTATTACTATTCAAAATAAGAGAATTGAACTAATATATGGCGCTTGGTAGAATAAGGTACTCTATATAGGTAACTTGTTCTATTAAGTGTCGTACACCTGTACTTGTATACGTTTGTGCGAAGATTTTATACCTTTTTTTTTTTTCACAACCATGTATGTGGTCGCGCCCCGACAAATCGGTCCGGGGCGACAGAAGAGGCGGCGCGCAACCCCATGGACCCACCCTGTAAACACCTCTCTTCGCCGTGCGAGCGTGCCACCGGTACCCGATGTTTGTCTTCGGTGGCTCGCCCGGCGGTTTACCCTTGCGGGTTCCTCTCGTGTCGACGCCCCGACAGTTTTCGCCGTCGGGGCGTCGCCCTCACGCGGTGGCCTCACGTCGGGTGACTGGCCAATTCCCCTGTCCGATCATCGGAAACCTCAGTTAGGGCGGCATCGGGCGCAGATATTCGCGCCTGCACCGTCCCGGCCGCTGGCGGCGGCCCGGGTCATGGGAATCCTCCCGGACTCGTTCCGCCGCCTCCTTCTGCGAAATGACAGCCTCGCAGAAGGGGGTGACCGCGTCCCAATTCCTGTCGCTGCCGACCATCGCTTTCACGACAGCCGGCAGCATCAGGTCGGTACCGATGACAGCGACGAGGTCACGGCGCTGCCCGTCCTAGCTCGGATATACCTCGAGCGTATGTTGCGCCGTGTCCTCATCACTACCGCAATGATGGCAGGACGGAGTCCATTCCATCCACACGACCGTGTGCAGGTACTTGCCACAGCAACCGTGCCCCGACAACACCTGCACCAGCCGGAAGGAGAGGACTCCGTGCCGCCGCTCCATCCACTCCATCAGTACGGGCCCGAGGGCCTCAACGGTAACAACACCGTGTCTAGGCCTCTCCAGCCGCGTAACCCAACGGGCGATGACATCTCGGCGGGCGTCCTCGCACCAGGTGGCTATCTCGCTAGACGATGGGGAGCGACCCTCGTCGCGCACTGAGGTAACTCGGTCTACCGGTCTAAAGAGAGCATAAAAAAAAGAGAGCAGCTTCGCCTCTAAGATTTTATACCTACCACATGTGAACGCCGCACGTTTTGATATATGTAAATGTACAATGATGATGCTGTCGTTTGTAAAAAAACAACTTTTTTTACAACAAAAACAAATATTACACATTTTCGTATAAGACTACAAAGAATTAATAAAGTAACATATGTATTATGCTTTAATAAACAGTTTAAGATATTTTTGTAAAAGCTAAGAAATACCCTGTTGTCATCCCTGTCTAACGAGCCAAGTAACATGCTGAATATTTTCACTGTAACTTGTCTTTAACACCTAGCAACTTATATTTGTGGTATTTTTTAAATAGACTTATTCTATTTACCAAATTCTATCCATATTCTATTATACAAAGAACTACTATAGGGAAGCATTACCTGTTTACACCGTTTTACGTAAAGGTCAAATGGTCTACGCAAAAGTAAGGCCAAACCTTTTCAATTTTCTTCTTTCTATTTAAAAACAAGTAACTTGTTTTTTTTAACCGACTTCCAAAAAGGAGGAGGTTCTCAATTCGACCGCTATATATTTTTTTATATGTGTAACGCGATAGCAACGCCAATTATGGATGGATTTTTATAATTCTTTTTTTGTTAGAAAGAGGATATTTTAAGGGTGGTCCCATATCTAGGGTATCATAATCTGATGCTGGAATCTGGAGAAATCGAGGGGAATTCTCAAAATCAAATTTCTGATGCCTCTATACATAATTTAGTTTGAATATTTGTGTATAGAGATTATCTTTATGATCTTTAGCTGATGGTAAAACAACAATGTCACTAAGGGGTAAAATAAGGGTCAAGGGATGACCATCTATATGAAAGTTCGTCATTTTCAAAGTTAGAAGCACGAAATTTCGCACACCTGCATCTTTTTAGAAATAAAAGAATACGTGTATTAGTGTTTTTTCAAAATTTCACTACTAAAGTATAAAATAGGTAAAAAAAAATATATTGGTTGCCTGTAAAGTCGGTATACGGGCGAAAGTTTTACGTGACAACGACTTTGAGTGGTAAAATAATTTTAATGTGAATATTCATTCGTATAGTAGGAAGAAGGATGAAATAATAGTAACAATTTAAAACATTTATTTATACAAAGAATTATATTTAAAACATTAATTTATACAAAGAATCTCGCACTGAATTTCATATTAACAAAATTTTATTTTTACCTTTACACATACATACGTATTTATATACAAATATACATACAATAACTTGCAATACATTAACAACATAACTTTTTATGTCTGTCTCTCTCGCTCTTAGGCGGGCTAACCATGCCCGAGTGGAAGGGACGCGTGCCTCTCACTCGCTCTCATTGTGAGCGCATAACGTGAGCGGAGCGTAACGCAGTTTCTTGAAGTGTCACCCGGCAAACCAATTTATAAGACGTTGTCACGTCAAAACAAGTGAAAAAAATGTAAAATAACTTTTTTTTCATGTATATTCATTACTTTTTTAATTTTATATATTTTTTTTCATTTTTGATAAACTTTCGTGTATTAGGCTAATACGTTGCGATTGTTGCTGCTCGATATCATTTGATAGACGTTCGCGAATCAAACTGAGTCACTGAGAATGACTTTCTGGAGTTTCTTACGCCTAGATAAGTTTGTGTATGCCCTCATTTGAGAAAGGCTATTGGCCCTCTGCTTGTCACTCTCATTTGCAATATTTATCCAATTTCCTTACCCCATTTTTCTTTAAACGAGTATCTCTCTCGTCACTCGTTTTTTTTTCTTTTAATTGCTTATGGTGGCAGACGAGCAAGCAGCACACCTGATGGGAAGTGTCACTGCATGACAATATCCGTAATACTCATATTTGACTTCAATGGGCAGGCCATATCGCTCGAAGAACTGACAACCGCTGTGGAAAAAAGGTTCTAGAGTGGTGACCACGTACCAGACGACGCAGTGTAGAACGCTCACCCACTAGGTGGACAGACGATCTGGTGAAATTTGCTGGGCGTCGATGGATGCAGGCAGCACAGGACCGCACTCTGTGGTGTACCATGAGGGAGGCCTACGTACAGCAGTGGACGACGATAGACTGAAATGATGAATGATGATGACGTAATACTCATACACATAGTCTTGAAATAGTAAAATCTATAGTTATCAATGCAACTTGTATGTTAATACTAGTAGCAATGATTTACTACAACGAGGAAGGGAAGTTACGGTTATACCGCATTTACTTGAAACGTAGTGCACGTTGTTTCGAGTTTTCCTTCTTTAGCAGTGGTTTGTTTAAGTCGTCCTTGGCACCATGAGGAAAATTAGGTGCCAAATTACTCTGTTAATACATGATAAGATTTGTTGTATAGGCGTAATGAATAGCACAAATATTATCAGATAAAATATTGCCAATTGCTAGATTATTTGATAAAAAAAGTTTTCCACGGGAAGCTGTCAGTAACTAACAAATATCTAGCTAAATTTATGCGATCCACACTTACGTGGTAGTACCTATATATTGTCGAATAAAGTGATGATTTTTTTTCAGAATTTTCATTAAATTTCAAATACCTATCTACTTTTACTTCACATTCTTTTTAAATTGCTTATAATAGCAAAATAGCAAATGAGCAAGCAGCGCACCTGATGGTAAGTGTTACTACCTACTATTTATTATTATATATATACACATTAGTATATATATATATATATATATATATATACAGAGTGTATCAGAGAATGGAGCAGCTGGTCAGAAGGGTGGTAGGTAATGATGGTAGGCACCCATAACAAAAATTTGAAGGGAAAATTTCAAGGTCATTGACTCGTCAGCTGTTTGTAAAGGTGACGTTTGTTATACTGTAGCAAACGTAATCATTGATTTATTTAGGTACTAATGAATATTTAAGAAAGTATGAGTATGTAGCAGACTATTTATCATTTACTTGGTACATTTCATTCAGTTTTAAAGAAAAAGGGATGACAAAATTGAAAACTTTAAATGCTTGTAATTTATTAACGAATCGACATTTTCCCTTCAAATTTTTGTTATGGGTTCCTAGCATCATTACCTACCATCATTCTGACCAGCTGCTCCATTCTCTGATAAACCCTGTATATAATGAGGCGTTGCACGTGAAAGCGGCCACCCGGCACGGCCATAATTGGTTGGGACCAAATGGGCCCTATGCGGGTTCAAAATGTTCGTAATAACGTGAACTTTCGAAATCTGAGTGGTGATATTAAAAAAAAAAGATGGCCGATCCAATATGGCGGCCGGAAGTGACCACCGTCGAGGGTCGTTTTCAACAATTTTTCTACAAAATGGCTAAAACGACTAGGATCGGCTCGCCCGTGGGTACTCGGGGGTTTTCGGGGTCGCTGAACAAGAATCCGTCCTCAGATTTTCGAAATCCAAGATGGCGGACCAGGTATGGGTCACGTTACCGGCCAGATTTCTGGAATCTGGCTAAAACGACTAGGATCGGCTCGCCCGTGGGTACTTGGGGGTTTTCGGGGTCGCTGAACAAGTATCCGCCCTCAGATTTTCGAAATCCAAGATGGCAGACCCGGTAAGGGTCACGTGACCCCGGTTAACTTACAAAATCGCGCCAAACGACTCTGATTGTCCCGTAAATATCGATAGTCGATAATCTATTCAACTTTTAAATAGGTTTTAATAAAAATCTTTTTACCTGTTTAAAGAGTTTGTAAATTAAATTTGTACATTTATCCAGTAAAATAATCAATTTCTCTATTAAGATCTAATACATTATTAATATCTTTGTAATAACCCAAGTGAAAAAGATTTGTACAAAACTTTATATATATATATATACTAGCGCTACATAGACTTCCTTTCAGAGAAGGAATTTCTTAAAATCCTATTTTATCTGACCATTACAGGGCAGAAAGAATGTCCACACTAAATTCCAAGTCTGTAGGGGCAGTATTGGAAAATGTAGATTTTTTGGGTTAGCACCTACGCAATCCGCTTTAGGGGTGGAATTTTTAAAAAGCCGTTTTTAGCTAACCTGTGTATTATTATCGGCTTACATTTGCCCCACAAAAAACGTATCACCTTTTATTAAAAGGAAATTTACAATCGTTGCCGCGTATAAAATACAATAATATGACAGTCAAAAAGAAAGATTCAGTTTGCTATCTTGGTCTACTCTTAGAAAAAATTTTTTTCATTTGTCGAGCATATTAAAACTGTAGCTGAAAAAGCGAAACGAAATTTCTATGCGCTTACTAGAATATCATTGTCTACCTGGGGCCTTCGTTTTAATACACTGAAAACTATATATATGGCCACATATTTGGGGTGTATTTGTTACGCTGCACCCGTTTGGGCTGATAGGGCTACCATAGGGGCAGCTCGCCTTAAATTATTACAAAGCCAACGATTGGCCTTAATATTCTTGTGTAAAGCCTACAGGACGGTCAGTACCGAGGCCTTGTCAGTACTCGCGGGTGTACTTCCGGTTGACTTGGAGATTCAGAGACGGGCATCAATGTATTACACGACAAGGGAAAATATGAACACAGATTTCCTTCTACCGCGCGATCGTAATAAAATCGCTCGATTGTTTGCACCGCAGTCCGTTGTCTATGAAAAACTTTTAATTGAATGGCAAGAAAGATGGGATTCATCATCGAAGGGCCGTCACCTCTATCTATTTTTCCCATGCGTCCGCGAGCGCCTAGAGAGAGTGTGGCTGGAGGTTGACCATTTTGTAGCCCAATTTCTAACTGGCCATGGCAACTTTAAAAGTAAATTATTTTCTTTTAAACTCGTACCTTCACCACTATGTCAATGTTCTACAAATAACCGCGAGTATGAACAATCAGCACATCACATTCTCTGGGAGTGCGATCTCTGGCGTAACGAGCGCGACCTTATGTTAGACAGTTTGCAAGTAACATCTGGAGTAGTATACTATACGGATCTTGTAGCAACTCGAGAAAATTTCCGTGCGTTTAGGCGTTTCTGCCATACTACTGCAACCAATCTTAAGGCTCACATATAGGCCCCGTTAAGTTATCCCGTATCCGTGGTGCCGTACTGCTGCGCTTATCGTAGCTGTACAACCCTTTACTTATTGGCTGACTAGTCAATATTGCTTTCTGTCTCCCGCTTTGCCTGGGAGGGAAGTGGAATCACTCTTTTCCAACTCCTCCTCTTTAACTTTTCTAATTAAATTTGTTGCGGGTCCAAGACAATTAAAATCATTTCCCGGGACTGCCTGAGGGTCAAACCTCGGTGTCATTTATAGTGACCATTGTGGATCCTGGCTTACAGGAGTTACAATGGTGGGAATGTGTGGTGGGATTAGTCCCAAAAAAAAAACCTGTGTATTGTAACAAAAATATGCCTACCAAAATTCAAGTCTGTAGGAGATATATTTAAAAATGTGATTTTTATACCGCAGCAACCCCCCTTGCGGACGAAATTTCGTAAAATCCGTTCTTAGCTGACCTTTACTCAGCGAAAGGAGTATTCCTACCAAATTTAAAGTCTGTAGGCCTCATGGTTCCAGAGATATCGTGATGAGTCAATACATAGAAGAGATTTCCACCTATGATATGATCTTATACTCCTTTCCTAATCATTATAGGGTAAAATAAAAAGTTGCACCACTGATATAGAGCGAAGAGTGAATGCGGGAAATAGAGTGAACGGAGCGTTGGGGTAACTTCTCGGCAGCCACCACCTCAGCCAGAAGGCACGTGTAGCAATACATAACGCAGTGCTTGTGTTTACGATGATACACGATAGCTCACGAAATGCAACGACGCGACGCTGCAGCGCGCGGTGCAGCGGCGGAAGAAAAGGCGTACTAACTCGATATAAGCTGTCAACACCACACAAACGTTCGCTATTCATAATCATATTAACTGTTAATTGTAGCATTAAAACATATCAGAAAATATATGCGACCGTGTAAGGACTCCGTGACATGGGAAGTAGCTCAATATTATCCTTTAGCATCTTCCTTTTTAACCTTCTTGATTTGGGTGAGTTGTGAAGTGTTCCTTAATAATATTTCCGTCTTGCAGTGCTCATAATAAACGCAGAATTATAAGTAAAGAATTATATAATTAGTAGCCAGCATAAACCTACCTACACTTTAACTTAGGTATAATCTTACACCGATTCCGCTATTTATCATATTTATTCACATTATTTAAAGCAGTTAATGGGAATTGGCAAATAATATAGAGGATTGATTTGATAACGTTGGATTTATTTGTAGTTGAGTTAACACACAGTACAACAGTTGACATTAAGTTAAGTATTATATGACAGAATAGGAATGACTAAATCACCGCATGGACAGTAGCGCCACACAGTGAGTTATTAAGGCAACTTAGACTATTTACATTGTTTGGTTTATACCAGTTCTGACAGCAGTTAACGTTATAAAATAATTACTTATCCGTAAACATTGTTTCTTAGTTATTCTAAAACTAAATAATTATCCTTTGCGTAATTTTACTTAATAAATTCAGTAAATACCTCCATAACAACCAATTATTTATAAATTCATTTTCATAGTTACATATATTTTGTAATAAATATTCCAGTATATGGGCACCGCGTGACCGCTCGCGGAATTACCAAGCTGCTGCTGTGTGCTGCCGTGCTCGGCGCGGTTGGCGTGTTCAGCAATTGCTAAGTGCTGCTATTTTCTTCAAGCCTTCGTGCTGGCCCATCAGTCGTTAACACCTTTTGTTTTGGGTTTGATACCATTTATTTATTACTTTATCTAACATCGTTACTTGTTTATTTTTGTATAATTATTTTTAAATAATATTATTTACAATGTCTGAATCTAAACAGTTAAAGGATGCTGAGACAAGGGATGTAAAAGCCGTTGATAGTAATGTTAAAGAATTAATAAAACAAAGAGGTACATACAAAATGCGCTTAACAAAATTTAAAGAGTATTTGTCTGTGTTAAATCAGTCTAAAGATATTACTAGTCAACAAATAAAAGAATTGCAATTGCGTTTAACAAAAATACAGTCTCTTTTATCAGATTTTGATAATATTCAGACAAAAATTGAAATGTTAGTAATAAATATTGATGATCAAATTGACGAAAGGGATAGAATCGAAACGCAATTTTATTCTCTTATCTCAACAGCCCAAGAGATTATAGATTTGCATCAAAGTAACCAGGATCAGAGAGTCGAAGGTGAGAAGACTATGTGTGGGAGTCATGGAAGTTGTGATCATTTTAACCACATAAAATTACCTACCATAAAGCTGCCATCATTTTATGGTAACTACTTGAAGTGGCTAGAATTTCGTGACACTTTCGATTCTCTTATCCATTCTAATAATTCTATTCCCGCTATAAATAAATTTCATTATTTACGCTCCTCACTAGAGGGCGGTGCCATTGTAGTTATAAAGTCGCTTGAGTTTACCACTAGTAATTATGAAGTCGCGTGGAGTTTATTATGCGAACGTTTTGACAATAAGAAAATTCTTATTAACAATCACTTGAAGGCATTGTTTAATATTGAATCTTTATCTCGTGAATCTCATCGAGCTATTCGTTTTCTTATAGATCATGTAACAAAAAACTTACGGGCTCTGAATACATTGGGTCAGCCAACGGATCAATGGGATACGTTAGTAATTTATTTGGTTACCATTAAACTTGATTCAACTACTGGTAGAAAGTGGGAGGAACATAAAAATAATTTACCTGATCTACCATCATTAACTGACTTCTTGCGTTTCTTGCGTGAGCGTGCAGACGTACTAGAAACGCTGTAGGTAAGCAAAGGTGACAAACCTGATAATAAATTTTGTCAACCAAAAATAACGAAATCCTTCGTTACTTCCACCACACGTAAGGTTGGAAATATGCCTATATGTCCAGTGTTTGAAAAGAGTCACCGCATAAGTGAGTGTACTAAGTTCAAAGCTATGACTGTAGAAGGTAGATCGAGTGAAGTCTTGAAGTTGAACCTTTGCTCGAACTGCCTACGCAGAGGACACGCCGTCGAGCAGTGTCGTCTTGGTACTTGTCAGATTTGTAAAAATAAACATAACATATTATTGCATAAAACCATAAATTCTTGTCTTAACATTGAAACACAGTCTGAGGACAATAAGTTATCTAATTTGTCGTCATCCATCAGTGCGACGTCGGCGTGCTCAGCTGACATGAATAAACAAGTTCTGCTCTGCACTGCTTTAGTAAAAATTACTAATACAATTAGTAATAAGACTTACCTTGTTCGAGCTTATTGGATGCAGGGAGTCAATGCTCTTTCTTAACTGAAAAAATAAAAAATAAATTAGGGTGTATATCTTTATGTAAAAAACCTATGTATGTGAGAGGCATAAGTAATGTACAATTAAATATTTCAGATAGTTGTGAACTTACCTTAACTTCATTAACGAGTTCATTTAACATAAATATAAAATGCTTAGTTGTACCTCAAATTACAGGCAACTTACCTAATAGCAATATTAATATTTTAGAATTAAACTTACCTCATAATATACAGTTAGCTGATCCCGGATTTCATCGTCCTTCTGAAGTTGATTTACTGCTGGGGGCTGATGTCTTCTTTGAGATAATTACTTCAAATAAAATAAAACTAGGTAATAACTCTCCTATACTTCAAGGCTCTAAATTAGGTTGGCTAGTTGCTGGACCAGTAGGTAGTTATAATTATGATAAACAAAAAACACTTCATTGTAACTTTACTAAACAAATAAGTAAAGATTTAGCTAGGTTCTGGGAACTTGAAGAACTCCCAGGTTCAGATATTTATTACTCAGAAGATGATAACATCTGTGAGACTCATTTTATTAAAAATACTATAAGTTTAGATAATGGTAGGTTCTGTGTGAAAATGCCATTCCGTGAACTACCAGAAACTTCACTTGGAAATTCCTTTAATATGGCCAAGAAACGTTTTCTTAGTCTTGAGAAACGATTAAATAAGGATTTAGTTTTTAAAAAACAATATTGTGACTTCATAAAGGAGTACGAAAATTTGGGTCACTTGAGTAGAGTGGAGCCGTTAGAATTTGGTTACTTTATACCACATCAGGCTGTATTTCGTGAGGCTAGCGAAACTACAAAAATAAGAGTAGTATTCGACTGTAGTGCGAAGACTACTACTGAAAAATCTTTAAATGATATTCAATATGTGGGACCTGTGGTACAGGATGATTTATTTGATATATTAATACGATTCAGGCAACATACATTTGTATTATCTGGTGACATACAAAAAATGTTTAGACAAATTTTAATAGATTGTTCGCAGCGCCATCTACAATTGATATTGTGGAGAGAAGATGTGAGTAAGTCTCTTAGCATATTGCAACTAAATACTGTCACTTACGGTTCCTCTTCTTCTCCATTCTTAAGTACAAGGTGTTTGGTACAGTTGGCTAATGAGTGTCATGATAAAACAATATCTAAAATTATACAGCATGATTTTTATTTTGACGATTGGTTAACCGGAGCGGAGACGGAATCGGCACTAAAATATATTTATGAATCAGTTACAAGCGTCCTTAGTTCAGGTTGTTTTCCTATACATAAACTTCGCTCAAATTGTCCACACATTTTTGCTGATCAAAGTACAACGTCACAGTCCTTAGATTTAGATAATCAATCGAACGTGTTGGGTTTATTGTGGTATCCCAATAGTGATAAACTACAATTTTCTGTTCAATCAAGTGAAAATTTACAGAAAATTACAAAACGGTCTATTTTATCCAATACTTGTAAGATTTTTGATCCGTTAGGTATGCTTAGTGTATGTACAATTAAACTTAAAATATTATTACAAAAACTATGGGTTTTAAAATTGGGCTGGGATGAACCGGTGCCTCAAAACATTGAGAAAATTTGGAAGAAATTTCTATCTAACATACAAATACTAGCCAACGTTAAGGTATCTAGACATGCATTATGTTCTTCACCAGCACTAATAGAGCTCCATTGTTTCGTAGACGCCTCCCAAGAAGCATATGGCACTTGTGTGTATTTACGATCATTAGATAGCTTTAATAATGTGTATGTTCGTTTATTATGTACTAAAACTCGCGTAGCGCCTCTTAAACCGATGATGATTCCGCGTCTTGAACTGTGCGGAGCGTTTTTAGGTGCTAGACTAGCGACTAAGGTGAATAGTGCTTTACGTTGTACTATAGTTCGTAAAATCTTTTGGAGTGATTCGTCAGTGGTATTAGGGTGGATTCGAACGCAACCAAAATTGCTTAAGGCGTTTGTTTGCAACCGCATTAACGAATTACATGAACTTACAACTAGAGACTCTTGGAGGCACGTACCTACTACATTAAATCCTGCTGATCTAACATCTCGAGGTGTCGATCCCGATAAACTTCAAGACCTTAATTTATGGTGGAACGGCCCTCAGTTTCTTTTACAAGATGAATCTTACTGGCCTCCAAATATAGGTAACGTAAATAGTGTTTTACCTGAACTAAAATTAGAATTTCATAACAATGATTATTTAACCTTAAACGCAACTTACATTAAATAATCACAAATGATAAATTTCCAAAATTATTCTAAATTAAATAAGCTTAAAAGAATTACTGCTTATGTATTACGATTTATATACAATTCTAAACATCCAAAAAATAAAATAGTTGATTATTTACAGTACAAGGAATTAGAAAATGCATTAACTTATCTTATAAAACTTGCTCAAACAGAATCTTACTCAACGGTACTAACCATACTTAAACAAGGTAAAAATCTCAAACCTAAATCGCATCTTCTGTAGTTATCGCCTTTTCTTGATAACAATGGTGTGCTTAGAGTAGGTGGTCGTCTTGAAAATGCTGCTTATGAATATAGTAAAAAACACCCAGTAATCCTGGATGGTAAGCATCATCTCACTCGGCTCTTTATGGAAGGCGAGCACTTACGTCTAATGCGCGCCGGTCCTCAGTTGCTCCTTAGTTCATTACGTGAGCATTACTGGCCTATAGGAGGTAGAGCTTTAGCTCGTAGTGTGGTTCGAAAATGTATTACATGTACTCGATTACGCGGCAAACCTATGGTGCTTCTGATGGGCAACTTACCTGCAGATAGAGTGACTCCTTGTTACCCGTTTCAGGTGTGTGGTATAGATTTTGCTAGACCTTTTCTAATTTCTAGCAAGAAAGGTAGAGGTAACAGAATTACTAAATGCTATCTTAATATTATTATTTGTTTTTCGACCAAATGTATTCATCTAGAGACCGTAAGTGATCTTAGTAACAACGGATTTCTTCTTAGCCTTCGTCGTTTTATTTCACGAAGAGGTAAACCTCATACTATTTATTGCGACAATGGTACTAATTTTGTTGGAGCAAGTAACGAGTTAGGTAGGGTACTAAAATCTAGTCTTAATTCTATTTATGACTTCACTAATGAGGAAGGTATTACGTTTGTCTTTAATCCTCCATATTCTCCAACATTTGGTGGAATCTGGGAAGCCGGGGTTAAATCCGCTAAATTTCATCTAAAACGCATTATGGGCAACGCAAGTCTGACGTTTGAGGAACTCTCCACGTTATTCGCGCAAATTGAGGCAATTCTCAATTCACGTCCTCTTTCTCCTCTGTCATCCGATCCTGCAGATCTTTCTCCTTTAACACCAGGGCACTTTCTTGTGGGACGACCTTTAACATCGTTGCCTTCGCCACCAATAAACTCTAAGAGTCCAAATATATACCAGAAAATCGAGCAGATGCGGCAGCATTTCTGGCAGAGATGGCATAAGGAATATTTGGCGGAATTACAACAAAGATCAAAATGGCGTTTAAAAAGCAGGAACATCAAAGTTGGCGATCTCGTTGTGTTTAAGGAAGACAACATTCCCCCACTGAAGTGGCGAATGGGAAGAGTCCAACGCTTATTTACGGGTACGGATGGTGTATGCAGAGTTGCAGACTTCATTACCTCGAAGGGAACTACCCGTCGAGCATTAAACAGAGTTTGTCTTCTTCCTATCAACAAGGAACTTGAAAGCATGAGCTTTCAAGGGGGGAGGATGTTTACGATGATACACGATAGCTCACGAAATGCAACGACGCGACGATGCAGCGCGCGGTGCAGCGGCGGAAGAAAAGGCGTACTAACTCGATATAAGCTGTCAACACCACACAAACGTGCGCTATTCATAATCATATTAACTGTTAATTGTAGCATTAAAACATATCAGAAAATATATGAGGTTTACTTCCAAATTCCTGGGACTACATAAAGTCAACAGCCCCAACAGCTTGTCCCAACATTACTGTATGGAAGCGAGAGTTGGGTATGCAGAAAAGAGTATGAAAGTAAAATTAATGCGGTCGAAATGCGATCTCTGCGGAAAATCTGTGGAGTTAGGCTGACCGACCGCATTCGTAACGACGACGTAAGAGAGCGAGTAGGTATGAAAGAGAGTATTGGTGTAAAGATGCGAAAGGGAATGCTCCGATGGTTCGGACATGTGGAAAGAATGGCGAACGAATGTCTGGTTAAGAAGATATACAATGCGAAAGTGGAAGGATGTAGGTACCGAGGGAGACCGAGACTAACCTACCTAGACCAGATCGGTCATGTACTGAAGGAAGGTGGAGTCAAGAGTCTTCCAAACCGGCGAGCGTGTATGAAGAGAATTATGAATGTTGAGGAAGCGAGTGAAGTATGCAGAGATAGAGTTCTCTGGCACTCTGTTCTCTCTGCCTACCCTTTTTTTTTTTTTTTTTTTTTATTGGTGGGCTATGGGTGCGTCTCGCCCCGCTGAATCGGTCCGGGGTGACGGAAAGGCGGCGCGTGACCCCATAGACCCACCGTAAAACCTTCTCTCTTCGCCGTGCGAGCGGACCACCGGTACTCGATTTTAACTTCGGTGGCCCGCCCGGCGGTTTACCCTCGCGGGTTCCTCTCGTCGACGCCCCGACAGATTTCGCCGTCGGGGCGTCGCCCTCACGCGGTGGCCTCACGTCGGGTGACCGGACAATTCCCCGGTCCGATCACCCGAGGCCTCGGTTAGGGCGGCATCAGGCGCAGGTATTCGCGTCTGCGCCGCCCCGGCCGCTGACGGCGGCCCGGGTCGCGGGATTCCTCCCGGACTCGTTCCGCCGCCTCCTTCTGCGAGATGACAGCCTCGCAGAAGGCGGCGACCGCGTCCCAGTTCCTGACGCTGTCGACCATCGCTCTCGCGACAGCCGGCAGCGTCAGGTCGGCACCGATAACAGCGACGAGGTCACGGCGCTGCCGGTCAAAGCCCGGACACGCCTCCAGCGTGTGTTGCGCCGTGTCCTCGTCACTGCTGCAATGGTGGCAGAACGAAGTCCACTCCCTACACGCGACCGTGTGCAGGTAAAAGCCGAAGCATCCGTGCCCCGACAACACCTGCACCAGTCGAAAGGAGAGGACTCCGTGCCGCCGCTCCATCCACTCCATCAATACGGGCCGGAGAGCCTCGACGGTGACGACACCGTGTCTAGGCCTCTCCAGCCGCGTAGCCCAACGGGCGATGACGTCTCGGCGGGCGTCCTCGCGCCAGGTGGCTATCTCGCTCAGCGATGGGGAGCCACCTTCGTCGCGCAGTGAGGTCACCCGCCGGTAGAGGTCGGAGAGCATCTCCGCCTCTAGGTCTCACGGGGGTGTCCCGGCCAGTAGGCATGCCGCCTCGGTCGATACCGTGCGGTACCCGCGAATAGCTCTGACCGCCATGACTCTCTGGGGTCTCCACAGAACAGCCCTGAGCTGGACGTTCAGAGCCCTCGCCCACACGGGTGCGCCGTACATGGCCATAGAACGGATCACCCCCGCATACAGCCGTCGGCCCTCGAAGCTGGGTCCGCCCACGTTCGGCATGAGCCGCGAAAGGGCGGACGCCGCGCCGACCAGCCGGGGAGCAATTCGGCGAAAATGCTCCCGGAACCACCATCGCCCGTCGAGCACCAGACCCAAGTACTTCATATGGGCCTGGATGCTGATGTGGACGGAGTTGACGACTAGCGAGACGCCGATTGGCGGCCTTACGCGTGGCCCATGGAACAATAGGGCCTCCGTCTTATTTAGGGCCACCCTGAGCCCCAGCGCCTCGATTCGCCCGACCATCTCCTCGGTGCCGAGAGTGGCCAGGCTCGCCGCCTCTTCGAGTGTCCTGCCCCGGGCTGTGACGAGCGTATCGTCAGCGTAGCATATCACGCTCAGCCCGGGGGGGAGACTCCCTCTCAACGCCCAGTCGTACCCGATGTCCCACAGAGTCGGCCCCAGAACCGACCCCTGTGGAACGCCGCACGACATGGACGTCCGCACAATGTCCCCTGCGGGACTCGCGCAAAGGACACTGCGCCCCTCCAAATAGTCCGCCACCAGCCGCCTCAGGTACAAGGGCACCCCATGAAATCGGAGCGCCTCCCTGATGCAGCTGAATGGCAGACTATTGAATGCGTTGGCGATGTCCAGCGACACCGCCAACAGCACTCCCCCGCCGGTGACAGCCTCCGCGGCCGTCTGCCTCAGTCGTAGCAGGGCCCCGATGGTCGAACGCCCCCTTCTAAAACCGAATTGAGCGTCCGACAGATCGGGTCCCACCTCCTCCAGGTGCTGGACGATGCGGGCAGCGAGGATGCGCTCCAGCAGCTTACCCACATCGTCGAGGAGCACGATGGGCCTGTAGGCCGACGGCGAATCCGGGGGCCGTCCCGGCTTTGGCAGGAGAACCAACCTCCCCTCCTTCCAGCACTCAGGGAACCGTCCAGACGCCAAACAGGCGTTGTACAGCTGCCTGAGGCGAGGCTCGAGGTGCTCGAGGAGCGACGTCAGCACCCGGACTGGTATTCCGTCCGGGCCGGGGGCCGTGGTCGCGGAACGAATCCGCGCCACAGCTGCTCCCACTTCCGTCTCCGTCACGGGCGGAACACTCTCGTCGTCAGCCTCCCGGTCTTGTTCTGGCGAGGCCATGACCGGGGGCGTGTGTTCCGACTGCCGTGGAAACAGCTCCTCGACCACCCTACAGAGGAAGTCGGGCTGGAGGGTCTCGGTGAGGGGGGGGCCCTGCGCGCGAAGCTTATTCAGCGACGCGCGATACGGGCGACCCCAGAGGTCACGGTCGAGACCGTCCAGCATCTCCTGCCAACTCGCACCCTTGGCGGCTCGGATGGCCAGCCGAAAGGCCGTCCGCGCATCGCGGTACGCCTCGTACAGCTGGCCCTCCCGCTCAGCGTCGCGGTGACGCCGCCGGCTGCGGGTGTAGGACCTTCGGGCTCTGATACATGCCGCACGAAGGTCCGCCAATCTTGGGGACCACCAGTAGACCCCCTGCCTCGGAGGTAGACGCCGCCGCACTCTGGGCATGGCCGCATCGCAGATCTGCGTTAACGCACTGCGGATGCAGACAGCCTCGGCGTCCACCCCGTCCGCTGGGGGCGGTGAGGACAGCCACGTGTGAACGATGGCCGCCTCCGCCAGTAGGTCCCTGTCAAGACGACCCACAGCCCACCGCGGAAACGCGGGAGCTCCGTCCGCCCTGTGACCCCTACCGGGGTCCCGGAGAGGGGAGACCTCCATCCGGATGTACCGGTGGTCCGATAGGGTCTCCGCCTCCTCCAGGACACTCCAGTTCCTCACCCGTGGTGCGACAGCGGGGCTAGCGAACGACAAGTCCACTATCGACCCGCCCTGCTGCCGCACACACGTGTTCACTGAGCCCCTGTTAAGAACACAGAGGCCCAGTGAAGCCGCCCACTCGATGACCGCCCGCCCGCGGTCGTCCGTCATAGGGGACCCCCACGCCGTGGATTTGGCGTTGAAGTCCCCCAGAACCAGGACGAGGCCCGGTGCCAGTCGCCGTATCGAGGCCTCCAAGTTGGTGAGGGAGGCCCTGAAATCGTCCATTCTCCTGGTAGGGGAGAGGTATACGCTGTAGAGCGTGACCCCTCCCCACTCCGCCGCGACAAATTCCTCGCCCCTATCCAAAAGAGACAAGGACGGGAAGTGCCGCTGCGTAGAGACGACGATTGCCGCAGTACCGTTTCGGCTGACCACCCAATTGGGGCGATCAGGCACGCAGTACGGTTCCGCGACTACGGCTGCACCAATCGACCACTCCGCCATGGATTGCAGGAGTAAGTCCTGCGCACCGGCGGAGTGGTTGGTGTTGGCTTGCAAGAGGTGGTGCATGGATGGTGTAGCCATTAACGGGCTGTATCCATGACCTCCCCCTCGCCGGCGGGCGATCGGACCGCGCTAGGAGCGGGAGCGGCCGTGGTCGGAGGGCCGCCCCGCCCCTTTGGGGCCGAAGCTGGAGGTTTGCACGCCCCAGAGCCCATGCGGTGCTTGGCGGGCTTATTGCCCGCCGCACACGCGGGGCAGTGGGGCGGGGCGGCGCAAGATGCCGCCACGTGCCCGGTTTGACCGCAGCGGAAACACAGTCCGCCGCAGTCGAAGCAATTAGTGCACGTCGGTCGAGTATGTCCGACCGCCATGCACTTATAGCACCTCGCAGGCCGGTGCTCAAGCACGGTCACCCGCGCCGAGCTCCAGCCCACGAGGAGCCTGCCTGAGCCGGCCAGTTGCCTGACCGACTCCACCGGGCACTGCGCCCAGGCGGCACCTACGCCGCCCGGACCGGGGCGGATGACACCAACCCGGACGGTGTCTATGGGACACCCGGTTCTCGAGGCAATAGCCTCCCGGATGTCTTCCACCGTCACGGAGTCGTCCAGACCCGCGATGCGCATTTCGGCGCACTTGACGGGCCTGGCGATCCTGATGCCACCCTCCTCGGCAAACAAACCTCGCAGCTTGTCAGCTACGCTGTCGGCCGTCTTGGAGCCCTCGGCCCCGGGGAACTCGAGGATTCGAGCCCCTGTCCGGCCCTTGCGGGTCCTGGCTTCGACGCCTCCAATATCGGAGACGTCTAGCTCCCGCCGGGCCTTCCTCAAGACGGCCTCGTAGCTGAGGCCCTTCTCAGCCGCCTCAGGCAGCACAGTGATCACCACTGCGGCTGTCTTCGGCGACTTGAGCCCCTTGCGCGGCCTCTTCTTCTTACCGGCTCCTGCCTGTGGAGCGGGAGCGGGGACCTCAGCGGCGCGCTTGGCCTCCGCTCTCCTCCTCTGACCGCGACTCTTCCGGTCGCGCTCGGCCACCTGCCAACCCTCGGGCGCAGCAGGCGCGACAGGCGCGGAAGGCGCAGTCGTTGACGCGCTGGTCGTCGCCGGCGGTGTTGTTGCCGACGATGACTGCGGTCCGGCAGGAGCCGGTACCGTCCTCTTCCTTGGCTTTGGCGCGGGCCCCTTGGGCTTGGGCGCCGCCGCGGCCGTGGCGTAGCTGCCCCCCACGCGGCCACCCTGACAAGGCAGCGGGGCGGGGGCTGATGCCACATGCGGCCGCTTGTCCGCGGCGAGAGGCGGCCGGACACGTGGTTCTGGAGGCAACCTTGCCTCCAGAACGGCCATGCGCGCATCGACGAGTTTTCCGACTGCGTCGATGATTTGGCGCAGGGCCTCGTCCGGTAGGCCTCCCACCGCAAGTATCGGGGTCGGCTGGGCCTCTTCGGGGGCCCGTTCCGCAGCGTCTGGCGGCTTTGGCGCCGCAGGGACGCTAGCCGGCGGCATGCGGTCCGCAGCGAGAGGCGTCATCCTCACCACGGGGACCAGTTTCGCCGCGGCGGCTGGGCCAGCGCCAGCCAGCGACGCGCGCTTCGCAGCGGCTGGCGTCTTTCTCGCCATGGGCACGGGTGTTACCGTCACACCAGTGCCCAACGTCGTCGGCACCGCGGCGCGAGGCGGCTTTGGCGCTGCAGCGGCCGCTGAGTGGCCGGCCTTGGCCGGTGGCGCAACTGGCGCAGGCGGCGCGAGCAGCGTCATTTGCGCCTTTAGGTCGGCCACGTCCTTTAATAACTGGCGGTTTGCCCGCCGCATCCCCGCCAGCATATCCCCCAACTGCCGGTTCCGGGTCCGAATGGCGGACATCTCGCCATTAAGGCGGGCATTTTCGGCCCGCAGGTCGGGGGGGTCGCCGTTGGCGCGGGCAGCAACCGCCGCCGCCCTTTCCTCTCCCGAGGCCCCTCGCCCTCTTCGGGAGGCGACCTTAGGTGGCGGCATGTTGGCCACGCTCCCTTCAGAGTCGGCACCCGAGCTGCCACCCTTACTCAGGCGGCGCTTCCTCTGCGAGGGGAGGGCCTTCTCCTTGGTCGTCAGCGTTGTCGCTGTCGGCGCCGGGCTCTTTGCCACAAGACGCGCTGACGACCTGGCAGGGGCTTCAACAGCCGGCCTGCTATCCTTCTTGGACGGCCCTGCGGGAATGTCACCGCCCTCGTCCATTTTGGCGGTAGAACCGCCACCCCCGTCTTCTCCGGACGGCTCTGCGACATCGCTGTCGCCCTCGTCCGTCGACGGCTCCGTTTCGGCTCTACCGCCGTCCTTCCTCGCTTCCGCGGCGGCAGCCTTTCTGCGCGCTCGCCGCTCCTCCAAACGCCGTTTGAAGCTGGAGGTCTTCCCCCGGCTCCTCCTGGGCGACCTCCGCTTCAATGTTGTTTGGGCCTCTGCGTGTTGTGCCGGACCCTCGGCGGACGCCTCGAGTCCCGAGGACGAGGCGTCGTTTCGGTCAGTTTTCCGTTGGCATGACCGGGCCTTGAGGTGGGAATCACTATGATCCACGTAGCTTTTAAAATTGAAATGAGTATCCATAGTTAAACCCACGAGTATGGGAGATACTATTACGTCGACCCGGGCAGAGATCCCTGTACCCGGGCAAGCCTACATTTACCAACCAGGGGGGCAGCCGGTACCCTGGCTGGAGCGTGCTAAGAACAGAACAACCCATCTGCCATGCATCTTCTCGCCGCACGCCAAAACTTAAGATTATGGGTGATTTCCGAATTCGAATGTACATTCGAAATTCTTTATAGAGGTTGTCTTCCTCGCGGTCCGGGCGGTTAAGCCAAGACCCTCGTTCCTGAAACTAAGACAAGCAAAGAATCAGGTTTACGATTTGACGACGGTGGCGGTGGAACATGCCTGCCCAGCCCTCAAATGAATGAGTGACTGAGCCCGTCGCGGATTCGCGTCCGGTCACCTTCTACGGATAGAAGGCTAGGAGCGAAGCGCCAGATATTCGCTACGGACGACAGTACAACAGAAGAACTGGGGACCGCCGTCCGCACCCAGGGTACACCGCGTGGAGGTTTCTGACATCGTACCCCTCTCTGCCTACCCTGCAAGGGATATGGCGTGATATGTATGTATGTAAAAAGTTGCAGTAGATATAATTTCATAAAGCGGTGTTTGTGGTTTTAGTATCGCAATGGCTATATCCTAGCACAATTCAAAAACCAAACACCTGCTGAAATAGAGTATAAACCATCGCCGTAGCATGACACAAACGGATATTATCACACAAACTGTAATGAATCGTGTGAGCGATGGATATCAATATATATATTCGATGCAAGGTATTACCATGGCTTGGAATTACAATATTCTGCTTAGAAAATTACCGTCCAATCATTTCAAATTTCAAAGTCTACGTTCATATGAGGCCGTGTCCTAAAAGTACATGACCTCTCTAAAGCATAGAAACCTATATACACCGTACTAATATAGTGCGGTGACATTTGAGACATTTCAATTTTAAAAAGTATTTGCATTGTACCAAACGTTTATGTGACATCAACCTTTTTAGAGTTCCATACCCAAAATATAAACTGGACCCTATTACTAAGACTCCACTGTCCGTCCATTACTTCGCCTGTCTGTCACCAGGTTGCTCTCATGAACCGTGATAGTTGGACAGTTGAAATTTTCACAGATGATGAATTTCTTTTGCCGCTACAACAACCAATACTAAAAAAACAATAAAATAAATATTTAAGGGGGCCCCCACACAACAAAGGTAATCTTTTTGTTCGTTTTTGCTCGATATTGATAACAAAAATAGGTATACTTTTGAAATATTCTCAGAATATTTAGTAATATATTCACTTTAGAAATAAATAATTAAATTAAAATAAAACAAATAGAGAATTTAAGAGGGGCTCCCATACAACAATCATGATTATTTTGCCATTTATAGATAATGGTACGGAACCCTTCGTGCGCGACTCCGAGTCGCTCTTGGCCGGTTTTTTGAATATAATCGAATTGAGTTTTCAAACATGTGTCAAAATAAAATGTCTTTTAAATCAAAATCACTAAGAAGTATTCATATCAACTTTAAAGCAAATCACCCCTAAAATAACTTTCCACCCATTTTTAACCCAGTTAGGAGATAAACCCCAATAAAATATGAATCACATCTTTCATCAATTCTATTAAAGAATGTTTATGCAAAATTTGAAATAGATTGGACCAAGGAATCACGTTGTCCCATACAAACTTTGCCCTGATTTTTCACCCCTTTAGAGATATAATTTCGTAAAATCCGTTCTTAGCTGACCTCTACTCGGCGAAAGAAATATTCCTACGAAATTTAAGGTTTGTAGGCTTATGGTGCCAGAGATATCGCGATGAGTCAATATATAGGTGGAAATCTCTTATATATATATATATATATATATATATATATATATATATATATATATATATATATATATATATATATATATATATATATATATATATACATGTATATATATATATATATATATATATATATATATATATGTATATATATATATATATATATATATATATATATATATATATATATATATATATATATATATATATATATATATATATATAAATATATAGGTATATATTTAAAAACATCAACAGCGTGGTCCTATCACTAAAAAATATTATTATACCTTGCCACTTTCTCTTATTAGATAAAATTTCATAAAACTAATCAATATAACACTAAACAGTTAATTTTAGCTTGGAGTTTTGGAAGGCAAATATTATGTTTTTGTGATCCCATCAAAAATCCTGACGCTATTTTTCTACATATATTTACTTCCATACTAGTTATTTACTTGTATAAATATGGAGAGTCGTAATTTCATTATTCCAATACGTACACTACTACTACGTACTATTAATTTTCTTCTAGTATAGTAAATACTCATATAATTTACATGGCGCGCAACTACACAATATCTTGATTAAATTTATTCACACAACTTACTACACAATATCTTGATTATAAACAATAACTTGATCTTGATGATCAACAATATCTTGATTATGAAATTCACACAACTTACTACACAATATCTTGATAACTTACTACACAATATCTTGATTAATATATTTATTATTATTATTCATTTTCGTATAGAAATTGAGACGCTTTAAGTGATTGTTAAGCATTTATAACCTTATATAATATTTTTTAGCCTTCATGTGCTGCGGATAACTAAGGAAATAGGCAGAGGTAGCACATACATGTATGTATATTTAGTTCACTTAAATGACTTTAAGTAGATACAAGTGATAAGAGCGATGTGAGTCTATTAACATCTAATAGGCATAGTACAGACGTCGTATTTTTACTTGGTAGTCTTTAAAGGAAAGTAATGTTCTAAAAAACCTAGGCTTTGAACATGATCCATATCTGCTTATAACACCAGACCGCCAGTGCATTATTTTCGTATATGTTAGGTATTTAAAATAGATAATAATGTTTTCATCCCTCTGAACTTGGTAACAGTTATAAATAATATCTAACATTGAATATTTCCATATGCATTGTCATAAAATATCTAAAATTATGTAGGTATTTAATTCGTAACGTGTAACATAATAAATTAATTTATACGATGTCTTTAAAAAAAAACTCATAATCGATTTCTATCTATTCTACCGATAATTCGATAATCGAATTTATAAAAAGTTTTTTTATACTGAATTTGCTGTATACAAATTTTGTATTGTGTTAGTGATATTAAGACTAATTACTAACGAAATAATCACTATTATTCTGTATACACTATACTTTTCTTAAGGTTTCTTGATATGAATATACATTTAGACTTAATTATATTTATTAACGCGAAATATTAGTGTTAAAATTAAAAAAAATAAATAAAAAAGGAAAAATTACTATTTGTGCCAAAATTCACCTTGGGCCTAGGAATTCGAGGACTAATATCTCTATAACCGAGCTTAGCTTGGTATTTTTCTGTAGTAAATGTGTGTTTTAGAAAATATATTTAGGTATTAAAAAATAATTAATGAAATAATATAAAAAAAAGTAAAAAATGGCCAAATAGTAGAAAAGGCAAACCAATAATCGAAAAAATTGTCTGTATTTCCCAACTGAGTTATCACTTTTCTTTATGACAACGGCCAAATTTACCTTCATACTCTAATCATATTTTTTCATAGAAACAAACATCGATATTTTCTATAAATGAAACCTACCTAGATCGATTGCCTCTGGAATCTTCTGTATGACTTCATGGAAATCACTGTTACCCTTAAATATATAAATATAGAAGTATACAAAAATAAAAGTGATGAAATAAACAAGAATTGCTCTTTTAAAGAATTTAGATATATTACGTATGTCAGAGGAGTTTAGGAACTTTTTTTTTATTGCTAGTGGTGGCTCACCTGATGATAAGTGGCACTGCCGCCCATAGACCTTTGCAATACCAAGGGTATAACTAGGTCGCTGCCTATTAATATAAGCCCCAAACCCACCTAATTGGGCTTCTGGCTCTCTCGCTCAACGAACGAAGCGCAATAGCACATTGCCATTACTCCTCGTACGTCGATCTTCTGCGAGAGTGTGGTACTATCCCGGACGGACCGGCCCGCGGCTGCAGACAGAGAACTGTCAACAGCGTGGTCCTACCACTATTAATACTTAGGTACTATACTTAGGTAGCTCAATATTTTGTGTCGAAACGAAGCTATTGTGTCAAGAGCATAGCAAAACTGAAATAATAAGTAAAAGTGAACATTTTCTAAACTGTGCTCTAAGATCTTCATAACAGTAAGTTATCCAAAATAAGAAACTAATTTTATTATCCTAGTGATCAATTTCTCGCTACAGCCGTATTCTTCATTTTAAGAGTGAATTTAATCAACTGAAAACTGTATTGCTATAACTTCTAATAATTTATTTAACCTAGTTGATAAAGTAGAAGCAAGGAGAAGGATACATTTGAAAACTAATAAATATTTACCCGTCCTTCGTCATTAATTAACTCACTAGATACTCTTTCAACTTCTATTATCAACAACGGGGATATATGTCAGGTTTATCAGTAGTGCACATCATTAATACTTACAACATAATTACATAAATAGCAAATAAATACAAATGCTTTTTTAAGTTCAACACTTTTGTTTAAAAACAATTACAATAATACGTACATACATACATACATATCATCACGCCATGTCCCTTGCAGGGTAGGCAGAGAGGACAGAGTGCCAGAGAACTCTCTCCTTGCATAATTCACTCGCTTCCCCAACATTCATAATTCTCTTCATACACGCTCACCGGTTTCGGAGACTCTTGACTCCACCTTCCTTCAGTACGTGACCAATCTGGTCTAGGTAGGTGAGTCTCAGTCTCCACCGGTACCTATATCCTTCCAGTTTAGCATTGTACATCTTCTTAACCGGACGTTCGATCGGCATTCTTTCCACATGTCCGAATTATCGGAGCATTTCCTTTCGCATCTTTACACCAATACTTTCTTTCATACTTACTTGCTCTCTTACGTCGTCATTACGAATGCGATCGGTCAGCCTAACTCCACAGACTTTCCGTAGAGATCGCATTTCGACCGCATTAATTTTATTTTCATGCTCAATTACAATAATGATTTAGATAAACTATTAAAAGCTAAAAAATAATTAGGTAGATCTTAGGAACAAGTCTACTGTCACTACTGCTCTCATCAATTTAAGGCCTTAATAAGTCCCAAAAATAAAAACGGACGCGTGAAATTTCAATCAACATTCAATTGCTCACATCGTTACAAATGCTATTTACGTATTTATTCGGGTTACCGTACGGTAAAGGTGTACACCCTTTGGTTTTATATTTGAATCTTGTCAATACCCTATCTATATTGATGAGGGAAATGATATAATGATTGGAATCTAGAACATACCTGTACAGATTTTAAATTTTATTATTATTATCTACATAATTATTAACTTAAACTCTCATGTATGCCCACTCTCATGTATGGCAGTGAAAGTTGGATTTAGCAGGGAAGACATGAAAGTAGAATAAATGCTGTAGAGATGAGACCTCTTCGTAGTACTTATGGTGTAAGTCTGAAAGATGAAATTAGGAATAGTGTTATAAGAGAGCGCTGTGGTGTGAATGAAGATGTAGCGACAAAGATAAAAAAAGGGTAAGCTGATGTGGTTTGGACACGTGGAAAGAATAAGTGAAGAAAGGTTGCCTAAGCAAGTATTCAAAGCGAGTGTCGACGATTACAAAGGGAAGACCAAGTCGTACTTTTCTGGATCAAATTGAATATGTGTTGGCGAAAGGTCAGATTAAGAGTACGCGTAACCGTAGAGCATGCATGAAGACTGTGGTGAGTGTGAATGAAGCGATAGAGGTATGTCAGGATCGTGGTTTCAGGCAATCCGTAGTCTCTGTCTACTCCTCTGGGAAACATGCGTGAGGCTATGTATTTATGTATGTAATTATTAACTTTATTTTCAATAAAACCGATGAACTTAAAATAGCGTTTGTACCCGTTTACGTTACTTAATTTTTTGCATTCTATATGCTTACACTTCAGTTATGATATACATAGACAATCTAAGCTCTATAATGTGTTTTATTTGTAAATATTATTCATTTAAAACCGATTATGCATATTAAGAGGATCAAACCAGAAACCTTATTGTGTCAAACACATTTTTCCAACATAAGGACATCCATATGTATACATGGAGAAGGAATGAACAGAAAAGCATAATAGATTTAATTTTGGTAGACAGTCGCCTCCGAAGCAAAATATTGGACGCAAGAGCCTACAGGGGCCCCACAGTAGATACGGACCACTATCTCGTTATTGCGAGATTTAGTGGTCTGTTCAGAAAGTGGAGGCACTGGCGAGAGCGTGTCCACTTCGGAGGGCTTGAAAGAATAAAGGTTGAAAGGTTGCAAGAAGAGTGTGTAAGAGAAAAGTATGCAGAGGGTGTCCGAGAACGGCTGACGATGGCAAGCCAGCCACAATCGGACATTGAAGAATGCTGGAGAGTACTGAAAGAGAGTATGGTAGATACAGCGAAAGAAGTATGTGGAAGTTCAAAGAAGCATAGAAAAACAAATGGTGATGCATGGTGGGATGCAGAAGTGGCAGCTCCCGTAGAGCAAAAGAAGAAAGCGTGGCTGGACTATGTCTCTTCTTTGAATCTGAATGACAGTGTGACTGAACAGAAGAAAGAAATATATCGGCAATGTAAGAATGACACCAAGGCCTTAGTGAAAGAGAAACGTGATAGAGCAAGTATGAGTGCAGAAGATAGGCTGACTAAAAACTTCGAGGGTAACACCAAACTCTTTTGGAGGGAGGTGAAGAAGTCTCGGGGTGGTTGGTCAGCCTTCAGAATGAATAAAATAAGGTCTAAAGGTGGAGACATTCTTACACAAACACACGTGTTAAGCCGATGGAGTGAATATTTTGGCGATATGTATGCGGATGCTACGGTTGGCGCCGGTGTCGCATGTGGTCTAGTAGATCAACATTCGGCGTCCTCCGATGGCATCAGTATGGATGAAGTTGAATGGGCGATAAGAAGTTTGAGAAATGGTAAGGCAGCGGGCATTGATATGGTGTCTGCCGAGATGATCAAGCTTGGTGGCTCCTGTGTCCGGGAGGCGTTCCTGTTGCTCCTCAATTTATGTTGGAGCTCGGGAATGGTTCCCGGGGACTGGAATAGCGCAGTAATCGTGCCTTTGTTTAAAAACAAGGGTTCACGTTATGACTGCGCAAATTACAGAGCCATAAGCTTGACCAGTTTGGCAGCAAAAGTGTATGGTAAAATTATTGAAAGGAGAATGAGGATGGTGTCCGATGGTCTACTGTGTGAGACACAAGGAGGTTTCAGGAGTGGAAGGGGATGCATGGATCAAGTGTTCTCTCTGCGCAACATCGTGGAGAAGCATCTGGCTCTAGGTCAGAGGGTTTTCTGCAGTTTTGTGGATCTGGAGAGAGCATTTGACAAGGTTGTACGAAAGGAACTTTGGAACATTTTACCGGAGTATGGTATTAGCGGTAAACTGCTACAGGCTGTGCAGTCCAGTTACATGGGCTGTAGAGCCTGTGTGCGGTTGCATGATGGCATGTCGCCTTGGTTTGACGTCAATATCGGCGTTAAGCAGGGGTGCGTTCTGTCAACCAGACTGTTTATCATATATCTGGATAAATGTCTCCAAAGGTTGAACGATATGAATGTGGGAGTCCAGATGGGCGACTCAGTGGTCACTGCTCTGCTTTATGCAGATGATGCAGACCTGCTGGCACAGTCAGCGACTGACCTGCAGACCCTAGTCGACACAATGACAGAAGATTGTAAGAAAAGGGGTCTACGCGTGAATGTGAGCAAAACCAAAATAATTGTCTTTGAAAGAGATAAAACCAGAACAGATGTAAGAGTAACAATAGGTAATGATGTACTAGAGCAAGTGGATGAATTTGTATATCTTGGATGTGGATTTAGCCGAGATGGGAGGTACACCACTGATATAGAGCGAAGAGTGAATGCGGGAAATAGAGTGAACGGAGCGTTGGGGCAACTTCTCGGCAGCCACCACCTTAGCCAGAAGGCACGTGTAGCAATACATAACGCAGTGCTTGTCCCAACATTACTGTATGTAAGCGAGAGTTGGGTATGCAGAAAAGAGTATGATAGTAAAATTAATGCGGTCGAAATGCGATCTCTGCGGAAAATCTGTGGAGTTAGGCTGACCGACCGCATTCGTAACGACGACGTAAGAGAGCGAGTAGGTATGAAAGAGAGTATTGGTGTAAAGATGCGAAAGGGAATGCTCCGATGGTTCGGACATGTGGAAAGAATGCCGAACGAACGCCTGGTTAAGAGGATATACAATGCGAAAGTGGAAGGATGTAGGTACCGAGGGAGACCGAGACTAACCTACCTAGACCAGATCGGTCATGTACTGAAGGAAGGTGGAGTCAAGAGTCTCCGAAACCGGCGAGCGTGTATGAAGAGAATTATGAATGTTGAGGAAGCGAGTGAAGTATGCAGAGATAGAGTTCTCTGGTACTCTGTTCTCTCTGCCTACCCTGCAAGGGATATGGCGTGATGATATGTATGTATGTATGTATGTAAGAGGATCAAACAAAAAATAAAACCACCACTTTGTACTAGCGGTCTTCTTCGAATTAGATTTTTTATGGTGTACTGTAGTATAGAGTGGTAAAACCACTTTGGCCTTATTATTTGATTAATATTAAGTTGTGGTGGAAAAAAATATTTTGTCATTTTATAGTGACAGCCATTTTGGATTTATAACGACACTGTATATATTAAATTGTATTATCATCACAAGTAATGTAATCATAAAGTATGTACCAAATATAATCAATATAAATTGAAAATTTACCCTCTTCCTATTGATTGGATGGATAATTTGACCTAAACAAAACACAACAAACAGGTTAACCTAAGTAAAATCATTTAAAAAAATTTTTACAGGCAACATAAAAGGTAACATATAACAATATATCAGGTGGAATAACATTATAGGAAATATTTCAGAGCATTATTAAATTCGCCCTAGCCAAGGCCGCGGGTGACTGGATCGGGGAATTAGTCCGTCACCCGCCGAGAGGCCGACCGCGTGAGGAAAGACCGACATCCTACCCGAGGGGGGATGTCGGTCGAGGAGAGGGTACTCCTCAGGGGTATTCCGTCGGGCCGACCACTGACGTCAAGTCACTCTGCTCCGGTGGTCGGCCCAACGACGAAGGCGACGTCACGGGTGGGTTACGGGTGTGCGAGCTTACGGCCCTCTGTCACCCCGGATGGAGTGGTGCGAGGAGTGCGCCGACCGTAGCCCACCCCCAGAAAAAAAAAAAAAGAAAAAAAAAAAAAGAAAAGGGGGTTTATTAAATTTTATATTTCATATATTTGCCCGTGTTCTTGTTATTGGCATGCTAACGAACAATATGTCGTGGATATAGTTTGTCATTCAAGTATGAGGTCAAAACAACCATTGGGTGAGAGTGACGGAGGGATAGAATATGCGTGACACGCGGCGTGACGTGTGGTACTGTACTTATATATAGTTGACACGGACACTTGAAATATCACTCAAAAATTGCAATTTTTGATAGAAAATTCTTATCTTTCTTAGTGTCGTGTAATAAACTAATCAGAATTCATTTTCCATCTTTATGCTTTTAAATTCAGTTTAGGTTTTTATATATCCATCTTACAAATCCAACTCGGCTGGGCAGCGTCGAAGAAACTTGACGAACGAATTCACTTCTACTTGGCATCGCTCGGGAACTTGGAGAGGATCTTCTCGTCCAATATGCCCCAGTACCTGAAAATAAAGGTTTATAATAGCGTGTGTTACCAGTGGATTCTTACGCGACTGAAACGTGGTCACTAAATGCTGGCCTTATAAAAAGGCTCGAAGTCGCCCATCGTGCTATGGAGAGAGCTATGCTCGGTATTTCTCTACGCTATAAAATCCGGAAAATAAAAATCCGTAGAAGAACGGATGTAACCGATTTAGTCCGAAGAATTAGCATGTTAAAGTACCAAGAGGTAATCACATCGCTCGTCGAACCGACACCAGTCGGGAAAGAAAAACACAGAAAGTTTCTCGAGTGTCGACACCGAAACGAATGACCTCCCTCTAGGTGGACTGTCCCAGTCCGGGTGTTGACGTTGCTCCTCGAGCATCTCGAACCTCGCTCAGGCGACTGTTCAACGCCTGTCTGACGTCTGGACAGTTCCCTGAGTGCTGGAAGGAAGGGAGGTTGGTTCTCCTGCCAAAGCCGGGACGGCCCCCGGATTCGCCGTCGGCCTACAGGCCCATTGTGCTTCTGGACGATGTGGGTAAGCTGCTGGAGCGTGTCCTCGCTACCCGCATCGTCCAGCACCTGGAGGAGGTGGGGCCCGATCTGTCGGACGCTCAATTTGGGTTTCGGAGGGGGCGTTCGACCATCGGGGCCCTGCTACGCCTGAGGCAGACGGCCGCGGAGGCTGTCGCCGGCAAAGGAGTGCTGTTGGCGGTGTCGTTGGACATCGCCAACGCCTTCAATAGTCTGCCATTCAGCTGCATCAGGAAGGCGCTCCGGTTCCATGGAGTGCCTCTGTACCTCAGGCGGCTGGTGGCAGACTATTTGGAGGGGCGCAGTATTCTCTACGCGAGCTCCGCAGGGGACATTGTGCGGACGCCCATGTCGTGCGGACGCCCATGTCGTGCGGTGTTCCGCAGGGTTCGGTTCTGGGGCCGACTCTGTGGGACATCGGTTACGACTGGGCGTTGAGAGGGAGTCTCCCCCCCGGGCTGAGCGTTATATGCTATGCTGACGACACGCTCGTCACAGCCCGGGGCAGGACACTCGAAGAGGCGGCGAGCCTGGCCACTCTCGGCACCGAGGAGATGGTCAGGCGTATTGAGGCGCTGGGGCTCAGGGTGGCCCTAAACAAGACGGAGGCTCTACTATTCCATGGGCCCCGTGTGAGGCTGCCCATCGGCGCCTCGTTAGTCGTCAACTCCATCCACATCAGTATCCAGGCCCATATGAGGTACTTGGGTCTGGTGCTCGACGGGCGATGGTGGTTCCGGGAGCATTTTCGTCAAATTGCTCCCCGGCTGGTCGGCGCGGCGTCCGCCCTTTCTCGGCTTATGCCGAACGTGGGCGGACCCAGTTTCGAGGGCCGACGGCTGTATGCGAGGGTGATCCGCTCAATGGCCATGTACGGCGCACCCGTGTGGGCGAGGGCTCTGAACGCCCAGCTCAGGGCGGTGCTGTGGAGGCCACAGCGAGCCATGGCGGTCAGAGCCATTCGCGGGTACCGCAAGGTGTCTACCGAGGCGGCATGCCTATTGGCCGGGACACCCCCGTGGGACCTAGAGGCGGAGATGCTCTCCGACCTCTACCGGCGGGTTACCTCAATGCGCGAAGAGGGTGGCTCCCCATCGTTCAACGAGATAGCCACCTGGCGCGAGGACGCCCGGCGAGAAGTCATCGCCCGTTGGGCTACGCGGCTGGAGAGGCCTAGACACGGTGTTTTTACCGTTGAGGCCCTCCGGCCCGTACTGATGGAGTGGATGGAGCGGCGGCACGGAGTTCTCTCTTTCCGGTTGGTGCAGGTCTTGTCGGGGCATGGTTGCTTCGGCAAGTACCTGCACACGGTCGTGCGGAGGGAGTGGACTCCGTCCTGCCACCATTGCAGTAGCGACGAGGACACGGCGCAACATACGCTCGAGGTATGTTCGGGCTGGGACGGGCAGCGCCGTGACCTCGTCGCTGTCATCGGTGCCGACCTGACGCTGCCGGCTGTTGCGCGAGCGATGGTCGACAGCGTCAGGAATTGGGACGCGGTCGCCGCCTTCTGCGAGGCTGTCATCTCGCAGAAGGAGGCGGCGGAACGGGCCCGGGAGGATTCCCGTGACCCGGGCCGCCGCCCGCGGCCGGGGCGGCGCAGGCGCGAATACCTGCGCCTGATGCCGCCCTAACCGAGGCTTCGGGTGATTGGACCGGGGAATTGTCCGGTCACCTGACGTGAGGCCACCGCGTGAGGACGACGCCTCGACGGCGAAAGCTGCCGGGGCGTCGACAGGAGAGGAGCCCGAGAGGCCATACCGCCGAGCGGGCCACCGAAGACAAAGATCGGGTACCGGTGGCCCGCTCGCACGGCGAAGAAGAGGTGCTTGCAGGGTGGGTCAATGGGGTTGCGCGCCGCCTCTTCCGTTGCCCCGGACCGATTTGGCGGGGTGCGACGTCTATCGTCCATCGCAAAAAAAAAAAAAAAGGTGGACTGATGACATCATGAGAGTCGCAAGAAGCCGTTGGATGCAGCTCAAGACGGTTCTGAGTGACATTTTTGCGGGAAGGCCTATATCTTACAGTGGTTGTCTATATCCATCCATCAGCCCTTCGACGTCCAATGTTCGACATGGATTTTAATAGCATTTTCTGCTTTAGAAGACAAGGTGGAAAGCACTGTAACCGCCATGCTTGGCAGGTGGATTGACGACAGCAGTTACTGTAATAAGTTTCCTTAGAGAGTACTGATTTGCTTGGTGATATCTCATGCGGTTTTTTTTACAGTATTCATCAGTCACTGGGTTTGATTGATTTAATTCTAAATACGATTTACTATTTTGTCTTAGAAGTCTTGGAAGGAGGTGACACTCCGAAGACAAAGACCGGGTGACGGTGGCCTGCTAGCACGGTGTAGATAGGTAGGTCGTGCGCCGTTTCATCTGTCACCCCGGACAGATTTAACGAGGTGTGGCTACTCCAAAGCCCACCGCCAAAAGAAAGGTGGAACTGCCTACGCGTTTATATATTTAGTTACTTTAGCTTTAATTTTTCAATAATATCATACACAAGAGAACATGTTAATACTCTAATAATACTGCAATATTGATAACAGGCCTTTGTCACACACTTCATGACACTTCACAGTCTTGAGTCTAATAATCAAATGAATCATCATCTCAGCTCATATATGTCCCACAGTTAAGAACGTGCCTCCTCCACATTGTGAGGGAAATTGAACTACTAATCCACGCATAATAAACTTGGGGCGATGGACCTATATTTAAACCTTTCGCTGCTAAGTGTTTCACAGGAATTTTTAGATCCAAGTATAAAATGTTGTTATTTTAAATGCCTGACTATTGTTACGGGGACTATAGTCACTTATCGTGTATAGGCGGTGTTTTTCAGCTGATGACTATGGTCATTCTTTGTGTTCAAGATGCGTTTTATGGCGAGTGTCTATAGTCACCAATAGTAGCTAAAGGGTTAACAGTGAACGTTTAGGGGCTGATGAAAGGATACAACATCAGTTAGGCGAATTATTATAGGTTATTTAAAATTTTGTTTATGTTTTAAAGATGTTGTTTGCATATCGGGCGGACCAGATGTATTTTTTTTAAAATATAAATTTATTAATCGAACTATATGTATAATAATTAATACAGACCGAAGACAAATATCGGATACCGGTGGCCCGCTCGCACGGCGAAGAGAGGCGCTTTGCAAGATGGGTCTATGGGGTTGCGCGCCGCCTCTTCCGTCGCCCCGGGCCGATTTGGCGTGGCGTGACCACTCCATAGCCCACTGTAAAAAAAGGGTGTAAACTTTTTAAAAATAAATATACATACATACATACATATCATCACGCCATATCCCTTGCAGGGTAGGCAGAGAGAACAGAGTGCCAGAGAACTCTATCTCTGCATACTTCACTCGCTTCCTCAACATTCGTAATTCTCTTCATACACGCTCGCCGGTTTCGGAGACTCTTGACTACACCTTCCTTCAGTACATGACTGATCTGGTCTAGGTAGGTTAGTCTCGGTCTCCCTCGGTACCTACATCCTTCCACTTTCGCATTGTATATCTTCTTAACCAGACGTTCGTTCGGCATTCTTTCCACATGTCCGAACCATCGGAGCATTCCCTTTCGTATCTTTACACCAATACTCTCTTTCATACCTATTCGCTCTCTTACGTCGTCGTTACGAATGCGGTCGGTCAGCCTAACTCCACAGATTTTCCGCAGAGATCGCATTTCGACCGCATTAATTTTACTTTCATACTCTTTTCTGCATACCCAACTCTCTGGACAGGACTGCATCATCTGCATAAAGCAGAGCAGTGACCACTGAGTCTGGACTGCATCATCTGCATAAAGCAGAGCAGTGACCACTGAGTCGTCCATCTGGACTCCCACATTCATATCGTTCAACCTTTGGAGACATTTATCCAGATATATGATAAACAGCCTGGCTGACAGAACGCATCCCTGCTTAACGCCGATATTGACGTCAAACCAAGGCGACATTTCATCATCCAGACGCACACAGGCTCTACAGCCCATGTAACTGGACTGCACAGCCTGTAGCAGTTTACCGTTAATACCATACTCCGGTAAAATGTCCCAAAGTACCTTTCGTACAACTGTGTCAAATGCTCTCTCCAGATCCACAAAACTGCAGAAGACCCTCTGACCTAGAGCCAGATGCTTCTCCACAATGTTGCGCAGAGAGAACACTTGATCCATGCATCCCCTTCTACTCCTGAAACCTCCTGGTATCTCACACAGTAAACCATCGGACACCATCCTCATTCTCCTTTCAATAATTTTACCATACACTTTTGCTGCCAAACTGGTCAAGCTTATGGCTCTGTAATTTGCGCAGTCATAACGTGAACCCTTGTTTTTAAACAAAGGCACGATGACCGCGCTATTCCAGTCCCCGGGAACCATTCCCGAGCTCCAACATAAATTGAGGAGCAATAGGAACGCCTCCCAGACACAGGAGCCACCAAGCTTGATCATCTCGGCAGACACCATATCAATGCCCGCTGCCTTACCATTTTTCAAACTTCTTATCGCCCATTCAACTTCATCCATACTGATGCCATCGTAGAACGCCGTTGTCGAATGTTGATCTACTAAACCACATGCGACACCGGCGCCAACCGTAGCATCCGCATACATATCGCCAAAATATTCACTCCATCGGCTTAACACGTCTTGTGTTTGTGTAAGAATGTCTCCACCTTTAGACCTTATTTTATTCATTCTGAAGGCTGACCAACCACCCCGAGACTTCTTCACCTCCCTCCAAAAGAGTTTGGTGTTACCCTCGAAGTTTTTAGTCAGCCTATCTTCTGCACCCATACTTGCTCTATCACGTTTCTCTTTCACTAAGGCCTTGGTGTCATTCTTACATTGCCGATATATTTCTTTCTTCTGTTCAGTCATACTGTCATTCAGATTCAAAGAAGAGACATAGTCCAGCCACGCTTTCTTCTTTTGCTCTACGGAAGCTGCCACTTCCGCATCCCACCATGCATCACCATTTGTTTTTCTATGCTTCTTTGAACTTCCACATACTTCTTTCGCTGTATCTACCATACTCTCTTTCAATACTCTCCAGCATTCTTCAATGTGCGATTGCGGCTGGCTTGCCATCATCAGCCGTTCTCGGACACCCTCTGCATACTTTTCTCATACACACTCTTCTTGCAACCTTTCAACCTTTATTCTTTCAAGCCCTCCGAAGTGGACACGCTCTCGCCAGTGCCTCCACTTTTTGAACAGACCACTAAATCTCGCAATAACGAGATAGTGGTCCGTATCGACTGTGGGGCCCCTGTAGGCTCTTGCATCCAATATTTTGCTTCGGAGGCGACTGTCTACCAATATTAAATCTATTATACTTTTCTGTTCATTCCTTCTCCATGTATACATATGGATGTCCTTATGTTGGAAAAATGTGTTTGACACAATAAGGTTTCTCTCCATGCATACATCCGCTATGAGCCTACCTGCGTCGTTCACTCTCTTATAACCAAATAGACCAAGTACGTCCTCATAGTCGGGACGCTTGGTCCCCACCCATCCGTTCAAATCTCCGCATATAATCAGGCGTTCACTCGTTTCTGCCATATCCAGAACTTCCCTAACATTATCCCAATACTTCTCTAGGTCTGATGCCACCGAGGGTCCTACGGGAGCATATGCTACAACCATGAATACCTTGGTGACACCTAGTTTTATACGGACCCAAGGAAGTCCGGGATCATACATTCCATAAACACCTGAGGCCAAGCGAGAGGACAACAGCACTCCTACCCCCATGCTGGCTCGATCGCTCTGTGGTACACCAGACCACAGAGCCATCCCACCACCAGGAAGATCGCAGGCGTCGCTGCCCCTTCGCTTGGACCGTTACACAGAGCACGTCTAGCTGTTTGTCCGCCATGACGGATATCAGCTCGTGCAACTTACCTTCCACACAACCTCTTACATTCTACGTGCCCACCCGGCACTCTGCTCTCCTCGACTCGCCTGACTGGGCAAGGCGTAATGGGTGGCGGCCCCCATCGCCGCAACTTCCGAAGTTCGTACGTTCGTCCGACGGGGGCGGGTCGGTACGCGTCGCCTCCGGGGGACGCCCTAACCCGCATTGCGGTACGCATATCGAGCCGGATTAGCAGTCTAATTAGACTGGCAGGGGACGCGAACGAGTACGCTCCGGACTATGCCCCCCTAAAATAAATATAAATAAAAAAAATAAATATAAATGCAGAAATAAATGCAATCTTTGTTCTGGAGACTATTCAAAATAAAGACTGCAGACTATAATAGATTTCGTCCAATCAATTCACCAGGGTAAATGAAAAAGTAAAAACAGGCCTAACGAAGAGCTCAGACAATAGAGTCGGGCTACAGAAGCCCCAGAACAGGGCAGCTGATTGTTATTACTTTTGATAAAGCGCCACGGCCTAAAGCAATCATGACCGTTGCTTGGTAAATAACGAAAAGTAAATTATGTTGGATTTGATGTAGATAAGACCGCGTTGGATAAACGTAGGCTTAATGAGGATATAAAGACAAATTGAATTTCTTATTCATTGTAATCATTGGTTTTTATTAAGATTATAACCGCGAGTAAGTTATTTATAAATATATAAAAATATTCTTCTATATTATAGAAGAATATTATGAATGTTGAGGAAGCGAGTGAAGTATGCAAGGATAGAGTTCTCTGGCACTCTGTTCTCTCTGCCTACCCTGCAAGGGATATGGCGTGATGATATATATGTATGTATATACATATATACATATATATATATATATATATATATATATATATATATATATATGTATATATACAATATTAACCCTATATTACGGTTCTCAAAAAGTTAAATTGGTACTTCAATTACCCACTAAAAAGTTTGGGCATAATTTAGAACAACTATTTGAAATAGGATGTAACAAGGATTTGACAGATGCAAGACAAAAAATTCAAAAATGATATGAGTATGATAATCATACACAACAAATAGAATTAATACAGTCAAAATTCTTAAAACATCTAAATTATCGTGATAGATTTAATATTCGTGACTACTACATGTCATGCAAACGACATAATATGCTGCCTTTGGAAACTAGACGTACGATTCTGGATATGATATTTCTCCACAAGGTGTGTAATGGTGCTATTGATTGTTCAGATTTAAACAACTCAGTTCTTAAATTTAGAGCACCTGCACGTCGAACCAGACATACCCAACTCTTCGACGTACCACACAGTAATACAAACTATGCGCAGAACTCCATTATTAGCAGAATAAAAAGATGTTACATGAGTAAATTTTCTGATCTGGACATATTTAATACTAAAATAACTACGTATAAGGAACAGCTATTTGCCACTATTAGTGAGGAACTTATAAATATCCCATTTTCAACTTTAAAATAAATACATTAAATGTATACAAGGGTGGAAGTAACTCGCACATAAATTAATAAATCACAACTCGTCTTTACACAAGAACACACACACACACATACGCATTACACATTAGTTATGTTAAGTTTTTACTTTTAACGTCATTCTGTTTCCGCTAAAAAAGTGTAAAAAGTAAATTGAAAATCCGTAATTGGCTGTAAGATTAGCATTAATGTTACACATAATATGTAAGAGCTGTGGATTTTGTTAACTAATAAATAAATAAATAATTCTAATAATTACCATATTTTCATAAATAAAAGTAGGTATCTAATCTCAGAATAATAACATATAGAAGCCTATTCCACGCATAAAATTTGTGCCACTAAACTGGTGACAAAAATGTTACCCTACGCTGGCCCATTCCGTAGTGTGCAAGGTCTTTGTGTTCCATTTTATAGTAGTGTGAGTGTACACTCGTGTAATCACTTGCACATATTATAGTAATGTGCGTGTATAATCGTGTAATCACTTGCACACTAACAAGATTTTTGGCTTCAATTTTTTAAACACTTAAAGTACCGAACTATCCTTTAATCTTATCTTACCATACTATTTTCTCAAATATTTTGCCTCTACGATTTTATTATAAGTATAGAAAAAAATAGAACAAAATAAAATTAAAACTAAAGTAAATATAAGAATCGTACAAATTCTTTGCACCTTTAGTAGAGGATTTATTTCGTCTATAACTTTTAACCTAGAAACGGTATGTTAATATGCTTTATAATTATACTTTTTAAAATTTTGTATCAAGCATGAAAATAATACGAAAATGAATGAAAATGAAAATAATACGAAAATAATGAAAATAATTACACCAAATGGCGGGTTATAATATAAGTTTTAAATTTTATACAAGAACATACACATACATACATATCATCACGCCATATCCTTTGCAGGGTAGGCAGAGAGAACAGAGTGCCAGAGACCTCTATCTCTGCATACTTCACTCGCTTCCTCAACATTCATAATTCTCTTCATACACGCTCGCCGGTTTCGGAGACTCTTGACTCCACCTTCCTTCAGTACATGACCGATCTAGTCTAGGTAGGTTAGTCTCGGTCTCCCTCGGTACCTACATCCTTCCACTTTCGCATTGTATATCTTCTTAACCAGACGTTCGTTCGGCATTCTTTCCACATGTCCGAACCATCGGAGCATTCCCTTTCGCATCTTTACACCAATACTCTCTTTCATACCTACTCGCTCTCTTACGTCGTCGTTACGTTACGAATGCGGTCGGTCAGCCTAACTCCACAGATTTGCCGCAGAGATCGCATTTCGACCGCATTAATTTTGCTTTCATGCTCTTTTCTGCATACCCAACTCTCGCTTCCATACAGTAATGTTGCGACAAGCACTGCGTTATGTATTGCTACACGTGCCTTCTGGCTGAGGTGGTGGCTGCCGAGAAGTTGCCCCAACGCTCCGTTCACTCTATTTCCCGCATTCACTCTTCGCTCTATATCAGTGGTGTACCTTCCATCTCGGCTAAATCCACATCCAAGATATACAAATTCATCCACTTGCTCTAGTATATCATTACCTATTGTTACTCTTACATCTGTTCTAGCTTCGTCTTTTTCAAAGACCATTATTTTGGTTTTGCTCACATTCAAGCGTAGACCCCTTTTCTTACAATCTTCTGTCATTGTGTCGACTAGGGTCTGTAGGTCAGTCGCTGACTATGCCAGCAGGACTGCATCATCTGCATAAAGCAGAGCAGTGACCACTGAGTCGCCCATCTGGACTCCCACATTCATATCGTTCAACCTTTGGAGACATTTATCCAGATATATGACAAACAGCCTGGCTGACAGAACGCACCCCTGCTTAACGCCGATATTGACGTCAAACCAAGGCGACCTTCCATCATCCAGCCGCTCACAGGCTCTACAGCCCATGTAACTGAACTGCACAGCCTGTAGCAGTTTACCGTTAATACCATACTCCGGTAAAATGTCCCAAAGTTCCTTTCATACAACTGTGACAAATGCTCTCTCCAGATCCACAAAACTGCAGAAAACCCTCTGATCTAGAGCCAGATGCTTCTCCACAATGTTGCGCAGAGAGAACACTTGATCCATGCATCCCCTTCCACTCCTGAAACCTCCTTGTGTCTCACACAGTAAACCATCGGACACCATCCTCATTCTCCTTTCAATAATTTTACCATACACTTTTGCTGCCAAACTGGTCAAGCTTATGGCTCTGTAATTTGCGCAGTCATAACGTGAACCCTTGTTTTTAAACAAAGGCACGATGACTGCGCTATTCCAGTCCCCGGGAACCATTCCCGAGCTCCAACATAAATTGAGGAGCAACAGCAACGCCTCCCAGACACAGGAGCCACCAAGCTTGATCATCTCGGCAGACACCATATCAATGCCCGACCAACCACCCCGAGACTTCTTCACCTCCCTCCAAAAGAGTTTGGTGTTACCCTCGAAGTTTTTAGTCAGCCTATCTTCTGCACTCATACTTGCTCTATCACGTTTCTCTTTCACTAAAGCCTTGGTGTCATTCTTACATTGCCGATATATTTCTTTCTTCTGTTCAGTCATACTGTCATTCAGATTCAAAGAAGAGACATAGTCCAGCCACGCTTTCTTCTTTTGCTCTACGGAAGCTGCCACTTCCGCATCCCACCATGCATCACCATTTGTTTTTCTATGCTTCTTTGAACTTTCAATACTCTCCAGCATTCTTCAATGTCCGACTGCGGCTGGCTTGCCATCGTCAGCCGTTCTCGGACACCCTCTGCATAATTTTCTCATACACACTCTTCTTGCAACCTTTCAACCTTTATTCTTTCAAGCCCTCCAAAGTGGACCCGCTCTCGCCAGTGCCTCCACTTTCTGAACAGACCACTAAATCTCGCAATAACGAGATAGTGGTCCGTATCGACTGTGGGGCCCCTGTAGGCTCTTGCGTCCAATGTTTTGCTTCGGAGGCGACTGTCTACCAAAATTAAATCTATTATATTTTTCTGTTCATTCCTTCTCCATGTATACATATGGATGTCCTTATGTTGGAAAAATGTGTTTGACACAATAAAGTTTCTCTCCATGCATACATCCGCTATGAGCCTACCTGCATCGTTCACTCTCTTATCACCAAATGGACCAAGTACGTCCTCATAGTCGGGACGCTTGGTCCCCACCTATCCGTTCAAATCTCCGCATACAATCACGCGTTCACTGGTTTCTGCCATATCCAGAACTTCCCTAACATTATCCCAAAACTTCTCTAGGTCTGATGCCACCGAGGATCCTACGGGCGCATATGCTACAACCATGAATACCTTGGTGACACCAAGTTTTATACGGACCCAAAGAAGTCTGGGATCATACATTCCGTAATCCTTCACACCTGAGGCCAAGCGAGAGGACAACAGTACTTCTACCCCCATGCTGGCTCGATCGCTCTGTGGTACACCAGACCACAGAGCCATCCCGCCACCAGGAAGATCGCAGGCGTCGCTGCCCCTTCGCTTGGTCTCTGTTACACAGAGCACGTCTAGCTGTTTGTCCGCCATGACGGATATCAGCTCGTGCAACTTACCTTCCACACAACTTCTTACATTCCACGTGCCCACCCTGCACTCTGCTCTCCTCGACTTGCCTGACTGGGCAAGTCGTGATGGGTGGCGGCGCCCATCGCCGCAACTGCCGAAGTTCGTACCGACGGGGGCGGGTTGGTACGCGTCGCCTCCGGGGGACGCCCTAACCCGCATTGCGGTACGCATATCGAGCCAGATTAGCAGTCCAATTAAACTGGCAGGGGACGCGAACGAGCACGCTCCGGACTATGCCCCCCTCCGGACTATGCCACCCAACGGACTATGACCCCCTCCGGACCATGCCCCCCTCCGGACTATGCCCCCCTCCGGACTATGCCCCCCTCCGGACTATGCCCCCCTCCGGACTATGCCCCCCTCCGGACTATGCCCCCCTCCGGACTATGCCCCCCTCCGGACTATGCTCCCCTCCGGACTATGCCCCCTGTATATACAAGAACATAAAATTATAAATATTTACTTCATCTCAGCTCATCTACATTATACACTTTTGGGCTCTTCCTCTATAAGGAAATTGTCTTGCATAGATGTTATATGGATACTATATCTCTTAGTTGTTTTTTACGACACTCATGAGTAAGAAAGGGGGTCATGAATAACGTGACCGTTTATCGTTTGACTCAAAACGGTACATTTTACTCGGGTAGTCAATGAAAAAACACTTTTTTAATTATTTATTCAGAAATAGTTAGCTAACTTAGAACTTACGGATTGAAAAATATACCCGAAATGTTTATTTACCATATTTATATTTATCAAAGCAACAAATTTGGTAGATAGGTAAAATTGTAAGTAAGAATGAAACTCTTGGTACTTTTTATTTAAATTCACACAAATCAAATTTTTGCGCGGTTACCGAAAACGGGACAATTTTGCATCCCGGAGTTCATTTCGGGGACACCGGGACTCGTTATTATAAAAAGGGATAATCCCGTTCAAAACGGGACATCTGGTCACATTAGTCATGAATGGTATCTATTCATTATTACCACAAGGAATAATATTTGTGCTATATATTAAAAATATTTCCGTTAACTATATATTTATAGATATTAAAGGAAAATAACCTTGAAAATGACGCGTCATGTATTGTGTTTTCATAAAGATGAAGAAAAATATGCATATTGACATACAGTATCAAGTGATAAATATTGTACATCGACCTTTGGAACGAGACAGTCGACTAATTTCGGTTTCGTAGATCAGTGTCTCTCGCACACTATCTGTGTGACGTCCCACAAAGCACTAGCCTGGTACCTATGAGGAGCTGTTAATTTAATTATTACATTTTTATTAAATAAAATACACTAATTCTACAAGTCCTTTTTTAGGGTTCCGTATCCAAAGGGTAAAAAACGGGACCCTATTACTGAGATTTCGATCTCTGTCCGTCCGTTCGTCTGTCACCAGGCTGTATCTCAAGAACGGTGATAGCTAGACGGTTTAAATTTTCACTGATGATGTGTTTCTATTGCCGCTATAATAAAAAATACTAAAAATAAAATAAAATAAATATTTAAGGTGGGCTCCCATACAACAAACTTGATTTTTTTTAGTTTTACGGAAATCTTCGTGCGCGAGTACAACTCGCACTTGGCCCATTTTTTATCTAAATTAATGAGACTTTAATAATTCTAAATACATTTTTAAATGGACACAACTGCACAAGTGCACTCTCTCGCATTTGTACAACGATTAACAAATGTGGCGAAGGTATTGTGCGACCAGAGACAAACCTCTACAAAGCCGAAATTAATTGCCGGATTGCCTCTTTCTAAAGATCGATGTACAAAATTTATCCTGTAGATGCCTATTAAAATATCATGGAATGTGTGAATTTATTTGATATAGTGGGTGTAGTGACGGAGTAAAAAATACTATTCACCAACCCCTATCTTACCCGTGGGTGATCGAAAGAGACGACTAAGGGATATAAAATGCATATAGCATCTATACAAGACAAGGAAAACTCGAAACAAAACCCTATACCAACACGTCTGACCAGCGTGGTATAGTAGGTTCACTTTCCTCGCATTACGGAGGAGGCCCGGGCCCAATAGTGAGACATACATATATGGGCTGTGATGATGATGATGAAATGATCATTTAATCAAACATTATTACGACATTATCTCTTCTTGTAGAGGGGATATGTTTAGTAGTGGACCCCATTGAAGTCTAACATTGTATTGAGGTATAGAAGGAACGGTAGATAATTTTATTAGTTCAAACTTAGAGGTTAGAATATATTTTAGCACTATGTTTTATTCCACCCAGTACTTACACAATATCGTCTTTTGCTCGCCTCATAAGCGAAGCGTTGAGATCTTGCTCTACTCTCGACATATGAAAATCAAGCACTTTTCAAACCTAAAAATGATTGTATTTTTCTCACATTGCACTTATAGGATAATATTATTATACATATGTCAAGAAAAAATATTCGTCTAAACGTATTTGATATTTTTAAAAAGCAATTATTTTATTTAAAGTAAGAAAAAAGTTGATTAAAAAAAATATTCGAGGACGTCCAGATGTTACCGTAAAGTATCTGGCTTTCTCTAGACCGTAAAAATGAATGTATCGAAGTTTTTCTTTTATTAAAAGCTTCATAATCGCAACGCGCTGTTTCCTTTCGAAAATGGCTTGGTAATTCCTTGTCGTTTAATTGCAATTAATAAAAAACTAAACTGCTTAGTTATTAGTGTATGTATACTTTATGAAAATTGGGTTCGTTTTAAGGAGTACCATCTTGCATGGGGGATTAGTCAAAAAAGTGTCCACTTGTAAACAGCAAATTATTGTTCGAACACTCACCGAAATAACGCTAGTGTAGCAAGTGGAAATGATATGAATGTAGCAGTAATAAGCAGAGTGAAGTGTGCTGAGTTACGTAGTCAACTGTGATTTGATAAATAATAATAATATAACCTATGAACCTATAAAATTTGTGGCGCTCTTTTTAAAATGCTTCCACTTGCTACTATAGCGCCACCTTAATTTGCTCCCGTTCATTGGACACTTCTTAATACACTGAGGTGGTACTCCCATGGAAGTAATAAGTACTCTGTACAATAGGAATGGGAATCGCAAAATTGAAGCCGAGCGAGAGCTCAGAACTGTACCTTTTATCCCTCTCTGGCGATGGTGACCATATTGAAATATGATTTAAGGACAATAATTATAAAAAATATTTGTGATCTGACGTCAGCAGATCATTGCTTCAGATGGATTTTAATCGAAGATGCTAATTATAAACTTGCCCTTTGTGGCACTATACATTTCCTGTTTTGATTGCTTTTCACACTCGCGTCATATAGGTAGGTACTTATCTACTGGTTATTGTGGGACACGACATGCAGCTGGACTGAGATAAAATTACGATAAGGTGGTGTGTGGTATATTTAATTAAGAAAAAACAGTTAAGTTTACATTTAAGTTTAATTCTAAATCAGACATTGCTAAATAAGACAGTCTTGTGAAGTTTCTGCCGCAAACCCAGCTTATTCCTTATATGTTTCATTGATTCTAATTTTGCATTGAGTTAAACGTAAATTGAGATATGAATTCGCTAACGCCTTCATCAATGGAATATCATGTGGATCTTCAAATATAGATTGAGGAGGATGTGCTGATTCTAACCATGTATGTAGTTTGCTATTTAATTATATAGATCATCATCATTCTCTTGCTCTTATCCCAACTACTTGGGGTCGTCGACGCAATATGTCCTCTTTTTCCATACATCCCTCTCAGACGTCATCTCTGTAGTCACTCCCTGTTTATACATATCATGCTTCACGCAGTCCATCCATCTTTTCTTTGGTCTCCCTTTACCCCTAAAGCCTTCAACATTCATACTCAAAACCTTCCTCGCAACATTACTTTCATCCCGTCTCATCACATGTCCATACCAGCTCAAACGTTCACTCCTTAACTTATCCGTCACTGGCGCTACTTTCAAACATTCTCTTATACGCTCATTCCTTATCTTATCCATTCTCGTCACGCCGTACATCCATCTCAACATTCGCATCTCCGCTACATGTAATCGTCTCTCATTCGTCGCTTTTGTCGCCCAACATGCTGATCCATACAATACAGCAGGTCTTATTAAAGTTTTGTAAATTTTTCCCTTTAATTTAAGGGGTACTCTGGGATCACATATTGTACCCGTGACCTGCCGCCATTTCATCCATCCCGCATCAACTCTGTGCTTCACTGCACGATCCAGGTCGCCGCTGCTTTGGATAAGCGAACCGAGGTATCGAAAGTTCGAGCATACTGGTATAAGTACTCCATCTAGAGCTATGGGTGTAACATTGGAGAGACCGCCGAAATCGCAGAACATGTATTCTGTTTTAGGTCTGCTGATTTTCAAGCCAACATTCTCCAACTTACAGCGCCACTTTTCCAGCATGCTCTAGACCTCAAGCCCATCTTCTCCGACGAGAACAACGTCATCAGCGAATAGCATGCACCAGGGTGCCTCTTCCTGTATCTCCGATGTTAAAGCATCCATTATCAACAGGAAGAGGTAGAGACTTAGCGCCGACCCTTGGTGCAGGCCCACCTCAATGTTGAACCCGTCGGAGTCTTCAACAGCAGATCTTACATACGACCTGGATCGCCAGTACATTGCACAGATTAACCTAATATACTTCACAGGTACACTTTTCTCTTTCAGAGCCCACCACAAAACCGCTCTCGGGATTCTGTCATAAGCCTTCTCGAGGTCAACGAATACCATGTGCAAGTTCCTATGTGCACCCCGATATTTTTCGCATAATTGGCGCAGTGCAAATATGGCATCCATTGCCCCTCGGCCCGACATAAATCCGAGCTGGTTTTGGCTTATCTCACTTTCTTCTCGCAATCGCTTCTCAATGACTTTTTTTCCACACTTTCATACTGTGCGACAAGAGCTTTATTCCTCGATAACTGCCGCAGTCCTGGACATCACCCTTATTGTTAAAAATGGGCACTAGTGTACTATTGCACCATTCACTGGGGATTACTTCCTCATGCAGCAGCTTATCGAAAAACAAAGTCAGCCACATATATCCATCCTCTTCCAAAATTTTCCATACTTCAACTGGTATACCGTCAGGCCCTGCAGACTTTCCATTTTTCATGCTTCTCACTGCTTCTATTACCTCATCTATTGTAATTGATCCTACCAAGCCGACGTTCTCTGGCACATAATCTAGCACTCCACTCCATAAATTCTCTTCGTTCATTAACCTTTCAAAATATCTCTTCCAACGTTCTTTTATTTCATCTTCTTTTATCAAAACTTGACCTGTTTCATCTTTTATACACCTGATATGCCTAATATCTCTCACTCTTTCTTCTCGGGCTTTAGTTATGCGGTACAGTGCTTTTTGTCCTTGAGGCCCTTCTAACGAGTTATAAATTTTGTCTTCGGCCTGAGCTCTCGCAGTAGCTATCGCCCGCTTAGCTTTTCTCTTGCACTCCTTGTATTCAATCTTTTTTGCTTCCTTCAATCTTTCATTGCTTTCTTTCTGCCATTCCTTAAATACATTCTTCTTTTCTTTCAAGATCTGTTGCACATCTTCATTCCACCACCATGTATCCCTATCAATTATACCATTTCCTTTTGTTTCTCCTAGTATTCCTTTAGCTGTATTTCTAATACAGCTAGCCATTTCATTCCAACATTCATTCACAGATTTATCCTTCATATCATTCATTTCAATCATTTTATCTATCACAACTTGTTTAAACCTACTTGCATACTCTTTTCTTTCAAGCATACTCCATCTTATCTTAGGAGGGGGCCGGTTTCTGGTGTTAATGGGTCGTGTTTTTATGCGCATTTCTAGCAATAAAAGACGATGCTGAGTTACCAGTGCCTCACCTGGCAGCACCTTGCAATCTCGTACACAGAACAACTGACTTCTCTTAACAAGAAAGTAATGGATCTGCGTACGGTGGTTGCAACTTTTATAGGTGGTTAGGTGCTCCTCGCTTTTTTGAAACCACGTATTTGCGATGGCCAGGTGAAATGACGAGGCCACTTGAAGCAGCGTCTCACCTCCAATGTTTCGTTTGCCGTACCCCCATCCTCCATGCACACTCTCATAACTATCATTCGCTTCTCCTACGTGTCCATTAAAATCACGTCCTATACAAATCTCCTCACTTTCTGGTATGCCTATCATAATTTCATCGAAATTCTGCCAAAACTCGTCTTTCACTTCATCCTTACATCCGGCTTGAGGTGCATACGCGCTAATCACATTTAGAATGATACTCTCCCATACTATTTTCACAACTATCAATCTATCATTCACCCTTTTTTCATTTGTCACACATTCTTTCAAATTCTTATCTAACACTATTCCTACACCGTTCCTTTTACCATTTCCACCGCTGTAATAAAACTTGTATCCCCGCCCGTGATGCAACACACGTTTTCACACGTTTTACAACACGTATTTAATTATATAGATAAGACATGATAAATCTTGATTGATGAATATATCCTGATAGTATTGTTTTGATTTATTTTATTTTATTACCATAAAATACGTATCAATCTTATATGTATATCATCGAACGACACCTGTTATCCCGTTTACTCTTATTATTCTTATCGTATGACTACTAGATGTATCACGGTTTCGCTCACATAAACGGTAAAAAATAAACTAATTTTGATTGCAGCCTTGTTTTTAATTATTGTTATTCTTGAAATAAAACTATTAAATTGCGTTTTTATAAGACTTATAATTGCCCGTCGTTTTGAATACTTTACAGTGTTCATGGTCACGGAAGGTCTAAGCCTCTAAGGTGTCGCACGTCCAACAAGTATTCGTTATTACAGAGATTTATGTACACCACCTATATGTGTATATACATTTCTGTAATAACGATGATTTTTTGGAAGTGAAACGCCTTAGTCCTTCCGTGACCATGAATGCTGTAACGTGTTCGAAATGTTAGCAAATGTCATAGGAGGACTGTGACTGTGACTGACCCTAATATGGAGAAGGTACATGACCAATAATAAAGCTTTAAGATATATTAATTTTTATAATAAACTTAAATTATTATTATTATATATATATATATATATATATTTTATTGTAGTGCGACGAATGTTTTTTGATGATTTGATGATATGGGATGATAAATATATGATAATTCGCTCAAACGTCAAGATGATAATAATATTTATAATAATAATTGTAATATTACATTCTATTGTACGTCAAATAAATAATTAACAACTTATAAAACGAGTAATAAATTATATCACACGCATGTTATCGCCTCGAATCATAGCAGAAGTAAGTAATACAAACAAATAGGTATTTTAATTGAATTTATGAGATAAATTATTATAAAACAAATGTTATCATAAATTTTCAACTATGTATTAAGATAACGCAATCTGAAATTTCATATTTACGTCTTACCATATGACGCAAATAGTTTTAGTTAAATTGTTATCGTAATTATATCTGTAAATCTCATATTTCTGCCAGTGATTATAAAATTTTGTTTATGAATATTATCTAGCATTTTGTTTCGGCGTGTATTTTAGGAACACTGATTTATTTTATGCATATAATCTTGTAGTAAAATATTTACATATGTATATTTGTGATGATTTTTCATGTGGTGACGGAGTAAGAATACAATTCACCACCCTTTGTCTTGCCTGTGAGTGTCGCATAAAAGTACTGAGGGATATAATATGTTTATAACGAATGTGCGAGAGAAGGTAAAACTTGAAATAGAAGCCAACCAACTCGCCTGACCAGAGTGAATGGTATAGTAGGTCAGTTTTCCTCCTTTTATGTAGGAGGTGTGTATAGTATAGTAAGTCAGTTTTACTCCTTTTATGAGCTCAGCAGTGGGACGTATATGAACTGAGATAAATCATCATATCAAATATCAATCTGCGATGAAAGTATTCAATCAACTTAAATAAGAATTCATCAAAAGATAATGGCGCAAAATATAGTGATGTTTGAAAATTATACATACATACATACATATGATCACGCCTTATCCCTTGCAGGGTAGACAGAGAGAACAGAGTGCCAGAGAACTCTATCCTTGCATACTTCACTCGCTTCTTCTACATTCATAATTCTCTTCATACACGCTCGCCGTTTTCGGAGACTCTTGACTCCACCTTCCTTCAGTACGTGACCAATCTGGTCTAGGTAGGTTAGTCTACCCGTACCTACATCCTTCCATTGAAAATTATATCTTCGTATTTATGAAAGATCTTTTAAAATTAAAATTTAAGCAATATTCGTATGTAAACTATGATCTATGTTCCCAGTTTTACTTGCATAATAGAACACCGTTTAAAAGTTGTGTTTCTAAACTCCGTAAACAGGATTGTTTATCGGATGAAAGATAACCTGTATTATCTTCTGTATTTCTTACACTATATGTACATTTTGTGATAATCATAAGTATAAAAACATAAAAAAAACTACGTTTAAAAAAACCGACTTCAAAAACTGAAGAGTACAAAATAACTTAAAATACTATCATTTGTATGTGCTATCTATTGAAAGGTTTGAAATCGGTGCCAAGCCCTAAACAAAATTGTAAACAGCTTAGATACTTACTGTAATGAAATTCCAACACTAAAGATACCGATACCAGCACCAACTTCAAACCTATCAATAGATAGCACATAAAAATGTTAGTGTTTTAAGTTATTTTGTACTTTTCAGGTTTGAGCTACTCGTTCATTTATCGCACTCATACTTAATGCTAATTTTAGATTTATATGGTTTTCTCATGGATGCCATTGTCAGAACTGGACCAAATTGAAATGGGACTACACGGGAAGCACCAGCTTTCAAATAAAAAAATAATAATTAAAATCGCTTTGCCCAGTCGAAAGTTATGAGGTCACAAACATAAATAATAATACAGACGAATTGAGAACCTTCTCCTTTTTTGAAGTCGGTTAAAAAGTAATACATTCGCATTTATTAATATTATAGGAATATTAACATGAACGTTTGCGTATGTGATAGCCGATACAAAGCTAGTATAAACTAAATGTAGTAGATATATGGTGCATTGCCATGGCAAGCAGTAATATAGACAGCCATTACACCTATCATGTAACATTTCATCATTTGAAGCCACGGCATAAATTTGTGCCACACCTTATTTTTGTTTTGATTTATGTCTGTCTCTCATTACTACATTTAATCACAATATTGACGATTATATCAAATATTATTAGCATTATATTTCTTTTTACAAGATGAACTCGAGAATGTAAAGGCGAAAATTTGATGGAATCGATGTATGTATATGTATATGGATATATATGACTGATTCTCGGCAAACCAATCATTAATCAATCAAGTAATCCACGCTCCAAATCTCTGTAATACATATGGCATAGTTGTGTTTAAGTAGTATATATCATGTGTCAATTACTTTGCCATTTTAGGTAAATCCTAAATTTACTTAAAATTTAATGGAATATGGGTATAATAATATGATATAAGTATTGTCACAATATAATATAAGTCGTGCCAGTGCCATTCAGTTTGAATGGAAAGGTGCAATCAATTACACTTAGTTGGTAAATTCGTCCTATTTTTAAAAAAAAAATGGTCTGAGTGTACTCCAATGGCCAGAACTCCGATATGATAGAAGCAACATGGAACCTCATAACTACCCGCGCATCTTCTTACTGAGCCAATTGCTGGCAATGTATTTAGTAGTAGTTATATTTATGTTGGCATAGTAAGTACTAAGTGAACACTAAATATTAAGCATACTGTAGCATATTATTTAACATATTATTACTTAACATATGATGCAAGTTTAATAAAAGTATTTATGAAATTATTTTGAAAATAAAGATTTTTGAAGTTATTCTTCTTTTGGCGCGTTAGGGAAAAAATATGAGAGTAAATATTTATGATGCGCGCGCACACCGTCACGAAAAACCGACAGCCTGAAGTTATCTATACTCAATATTCTAGTTTTTTAACTAGACAATGTATTATAATAAAACTTTCAATGTATTAAATACCTTTTTCTATTGTTAGTGTCGTTTTTTCTACAAACGTAGAATAAGGCGAAAGATGAAATTTTTGAAAAGATTTTTATCTTGTTACGCCAAAGAAGTATAATTTCTAACGCGTGTACATAAGTACATACACACTTTTTTTTTTCATGGACCAAATATCAATAGCAGAGAATAGCAAAAATATGAAAATATCATCTAGATATTTCTATACCATATTCCACGAGGTTGGCATAACATATCTTCATTCTCTAATGTATTCATTCTTCTCTCTCTAAAAATGTTGTATGAGGCTATGGCTTTCTTACTATAGGATTACATTAAAATAACCTTGGTAATATAAATGTTGCTCAGACGACTCTATTGGGAATGGGCTTAAGCTGGTGCAGCGCTCGTCGAGTTTATGATCAATGTTAGGGTCTATAGTGTTAATAATCACCACTTTAATGATGTGCATTAAAATATTTGACTTATAATCTTTAAATTGACATAGCAACCCTTTGTTTGATACAAATAAATAAGTCGGAATATTACCGTAAATCAATTAAGAGATACCTATGGACTAGATAAGATTGGCAATACTTATTTGTCATAATTAAATTGTGAAAATTGATCATCTGCATGATTAAGAAAAGTGAATATATTCAACACTAAAATTATTTGGTATTAACTTTTACGGAGAAATTTTAAATTTAATAATAACAGTTGATAATAAATAAATTATTAAATAACTAGCTGACCCGGCGTACTTTGTTCCGCACAACAGTCAATGAACAAGCAGATTTAGGATTTAAAAATTACTTCAAAATTATTAAGTTCAATTCTTTATTATGATAACAAATCATCATTCTCCTACTCTTATCCCAATTGCTTGGGGTCGATACAATATGAACTCTTCTTTCATAGTACATATTGTAAAAGTTATTGGCAATAGTTTTAAGACCGGCCGCCTGCCAGACGTCAACCCTCCTTGGGAATGTAATTGTTGACCAAACAGCATCAGATGGAGTTGGCCCAGGTCGTTATAAGGCTCTTAGTCGTCTTTTACGACATCCACGAACAAAGTAAGGGTTGGTAGTATTCGTAGCCGCTACCACACAGCTTATTATAATATAGGTATTATGATAATAAATAAAATAAAAATTAAAAAATCAAGTATTTTAATAACGTGCTAGCAAGAATTGGTCATGTATTTTGGTGCATTAGTTGCACTCTGCAGTGAAGCATCTTAAACTATACGACAGTTTTTCTATTGTTATCAGGCACAAGAACATTTTTCTTGCGTGTCATAATTTATCTAGTTGTTGATATTTGAGGTTTGCTCCACGATTTCGCATTGCCAACCAAGCCGTTTCACGCCCCGGCTCATTTTGCTCTTGTAATTGAGAAGAATAAAGACGGGCCATACTAACACGGCGCTTTTCACTTGCAATGTCTTATTCTTCGAAACCTAATTACATTACGGCTTTGTCGGGAAATATTAGATTTTCTTGGTCGGGACATTGTTAATAATAATATCGGCATAATAATAAGATTTGTTATAATAGCACTTGTAGCACTCGCACAAAATAAGCACATCGACCGGTCAACTTTAATCTCAACGTTTCATGGTATTTTCAAAACAAACCATAATATTACGTAAGCTGTCAGTTGCGTTTTGTTATATCATGAACAAATGAACGGTTGACTTGATGTTTTGACCGATATTTTTTAATGATAATTTTTTGTTGATAAACAGCCGTTCTCGACTTATAAATGGTGTAACTAACATGACTTTCTTTTATATATAAAGATTTACAAATAGGTATATACCAGATGTTAATATTGGTCTATATTTGCATTATTATTTTCAGTTAATAAAAATAAATGTACTTAAATTTATTAATTTAACTTAATTACATACATACAACTTATTAAGTTATATATATATATATATATATATATATATATATATATATATATATATATATATATATATGTATATATATATATATATATATATATATATGGGAGAAGGAATTTCGTAAAATCCTACTTCATCTGACCTTTACAGGGAAGAAAGAAAGTCCACACCAAATATCAAATCAGTAGGGACAGTATTGGAAAATGTGGATTTTTTGGGTTAACACCTAGCCAATCCCTTTTAGGAGTGGAATTTTTAAAAAGCCGTTCTTAGTTTACCTATGTATCGTAAAATAAATTTGCCGAAATTCAAGTCTGTAGGAGCTATATTTAAAAAATGTGATTTTTACACCCCAGCAACCCACCTTGCGGGTAGAACTTCATAAAATCCGTTCTTAGCTGACCTCTACTCGGCGAAAGGAATTTTCCGCGCGGCTCCCGCAGGGGAAATTATGCGGACGCCCATGTTGTGCGGTGTTCCGCAGAGGTCGGTTTTGGGGCCGACTCTGTGGGACATCAGGTACGACTGGGCACTGAGAGGGAGTCTCCCCCCCCGGGCTGAGCTTGATATGCTATGCTAACGATATGCTCGTCACAGCCTGGGGCAGGACACTCGTAGAGGCGGCGAGCCTGGCCACTCTGGCACCGAGGAGATGGTCAGGTGAATCGAAGCGCTGGGGCTCAGGGTGGCCCTTAAGAAAACGGAAGCGCTTTTATTCCATGGGCCCCACGTAAGGCCGCCTATCGGCGCCTCGTTAGTCGACAACTCTATCCACATCAGTATCCGGGTCCATATGAAGTACTTGGGCCTGGTACTTGACGGGCGATGGGCGTTCCGGGAGCATTTCCGCCGAATTGCTCTCCGGCTGGTCGGCGTGGCGTCCGCCTTATCACGGCTCATGACGAACGTGGGCGGACCCAACTTCGAGGGCCGACGGCTGTATGCGGGGGTGATCCGCTCATGGCCATGTACGGCACACCCGTGTGGGCGAGGTCTCTGACCGTCCAGCTCAGGGCTTTTCTGTGGCGCTCATAGAAAGCCATGACGGTCAGAGCCATCTACGGATATCGCACGGTGTCGACCGAGGCGGTATGCGTGTTGGCCGGGACACCCCCGTGGGACATAGAGGCGGAGATGCTCTCCGACCTCTACCGGCGGGTTACCTCAGTGCGTGACGAGGGTGACTCCCCATCGCTGAGCGAGATAGCCACCTGGCGCGAGGACGCCCGCAGTGACGTCATCACCCGTTGGGTTACGCGTCTGGAGAGGCCTAGGCACAGTGTTCTTACCGCTGTGGCCCGCCGGCCCGTATTGACGGAGTGAATGCAGCGGCAGCACGGGGTCCTCTCTTTCCGGCTGGTGCAGGTGTTGTCGGGGCACGGCTGCTTCGGCAAATACCTGCACATGGTCGTAAGGAGGGAGTCGACTCCGTCCTGCCACCAGTACACGACGCAACACACGCTGGAGGTCTGCGTGACCTTGGCCCAGCAACGCTGCGAACTCGTCGCTGTCATCAGTGCCGACCTAACGCTGCCGGCTGTTGTGAAAGCGATGGTCGACAGCGTCAGGAACTGGGACGCGGTCGCCGCCTTCTGCGAGGCTGTCATCTCGGAAAAAAAGTATTGATACATCTTTTGTAGATAATTACGATCTACAATTTTTGTCTGAAGTATTTTATGATAAAACTTATCGTTTTGCTGAAAATTACGAAGAACTAATTTTTTTGACCTTTCAACTTGAATATTTTTTTTCCATACAAGGGAAAGATGGGGCACTTTCCTTTCAAATTTTATTTTTAATCACATTTTAAACAATCTTACTGATTTTCGGCTTGTTGGGACTTTATGTAGCATTACTCTTATTTTTTGGTCTAATTTGACCGGACTATCAATTATATTATTGAAAAATAAAAGATCTAACCTAATCCTGCCCCACTGTCGCTACGCAGTTGTTTCTGATTAATTTTTCTGTAATGGTTATTAATTTTAGGCCTAAATGAGTAAAATTTTAATATTTATTTATCTATTTTTTTTAATTTTTATGTTTGTATATTCATTTATATATTATAATACATAACAAAGACATTTGATACTTAGAGCACAAGTCATCTTTCAGCCTTTCGTCGTCCATTGCGGGACCTAAGTCTCCCCCATAGAACGCCACAATAAGTGGGTATTTGGTTGTAGACGGGAGATGATGGCATCATTTTTACTAACCTGCTTCTCTTTCTGCGAGGCAGACGTCTCGCAGAAGGAGGCGGTGGATTGAGTCAGATAAGAGATTCTGTACGCTGACGCACTCCGTGACCGCTACGTGCCTGCGCGATTGCGTGCACCTCATGCCGTCCTAGGCGAGATCGCGGGTGGATGAATTTGGGCTTAGTACGCCACCCATAGAGAGTGGTCAGCCTAATGGTGATGGGGAGAACATATGATAGGTTATGGGGCTGCGCGCCAACCTTCTATCGTCTCAGATGGAGCGAGGTGTGTCCAGACCACTAAAAAAAGTCACCTCACACAAAAAACCGGGTTAGTCGATGAAATTTACTCAAAGATTTTGCCCTCTTTCCTGGTATCTTTAGCCGATACAACTTCCACGGGAAAACATAGGTATATAGCAACAATAGCATTCTTATTTTGGCGCCACACAGGGACGCCACGGAACGTCATCTATGCAGTCATTATAAATAATATTCTCTTGAAAGCTAAATAATATTCTCTTTATTTTACAAATAAAGTTATAAACATATTTTCAGTTTTATTACATAATAAATTTTAATATTTTATGTTCTTATACTATATAAAATATTAAATTAAGAAAGATTATAACTAAAATACTACACATGTAGTAGTATTATATCTTTATTAAAATTACATATTCTGAAATAAATACAGTGACAGCTAAGTATATCTTCCTATGATGAAATGAAGAGAAACAAACTTTAATTCTACTTTTTATTATTTACATTGGTAAGATTTCGTAATAGCTTCGAGGCATTTATATTACGTACTTACATCTAAAGAATTTTTAATTATTATATTTAAAGATTTCTTTACCTGCCTCCTAAAGGAAACAAATGAAAAAAATATTTTGCTACGAAACTCTTTGTGTTTATGAACCACTTTTTTTGCTCTTCAAATATTTGTTTGTATATTAATAAATTTTCAGGCTTTCTTTTTTTAAATTATTACTTTGGTATGGTAACACTCCGCCCACCCGCCATTTGGGCGGGCTACCGGTGTTAGTCATCGGTTGCAATTCATTTTAAAGCTTAAATCATATTTGTAGTTTAGTTAGGCTGGCCGATCGCATTCGTAACGACGACGTAAGAGAGCGAGTAGGTATGAAAGAGAGTATTGGTGTAACGATGCGAAAGGGAATGCTCCGATGGTTCGGACATGTAGAAAGAATGCCGAACGAATGTCTGGTTAAGAAGATATACAATGCGAAAGTGAAAGGATGTAGGTACCGGGGGAGACCGAGACTAACCTACCTAGACCAGATCAGTCATGTACTGAAGGAAGGTGGAGTCAAGAGTCTCCGAAACCGGCGAGCGTGTATGAAGAGAATTATGAATGTTGAGGAAGCGAGTGAAGTATGCAAGGATAGAGTTCTCTGGCACTCTGTTCTCTCTGCCTACCCTGCAAGGGACATGGCGTGATGATATGTATGTATGTTATGATAACTTTATTTCACTGATATAGTCACCAGCAGTATTTATGGTCATGCTGTAAAGTGTTCGAAACATTGCGAAATTCAAAATCAAATACAAACGCTATAGAATCCGTAAAAATAATATATAGTTTTATTTCAAATGTGTAATACTCGCGTAAATATCAGAAATCCGTAAGAGCCAAAGATTACATTAAGAAAACTGTGTTGTGGTTGGAACCTGAAAAAAGAATAGATGGAGAATCAAGTTTTCAAGGCAAATTGTAAATAATACGATGGAAATGCCTTTGAATAATCTATTTTTTCTTCTTTATAATCCACTTACGTTCGTTATTGGTAGTTTTTTCCTAGTCTTTTCGCCATAATGGTAGATTTGCTATAATATATCACGCCAGTTAAACGTGTCGACATAGGGTCTTCTTTTCCTTTTCACACAATGATATTAAATGCGTCACGTATTTACGCATTACGCGTTATTACGCATTTGTATAGCAGTTAGACTTCAAAAAGTACATTTTGACGCCTCTAAGACTTTATTTCCACATAATTACGTGAGTTTTAAATCGTTATTGCAGTTATTACATTATTCTTGGAGGTCGTTTCATTCGTTCGTTCTTTGTCTAAAGGACGCACAATTCGAAATATCGTGTTGAATATTGCCAAATTTATAGAGTAAATATTCAACGATAATAACGTATAAGCTGAGATTCAAATCAAGTTTCGCTTTTGGCAGTCATCTATGTATACTAGTAATTAAAACTAGGCAAACAATTTAATAATTTCACATATTGCAACTGGAAAAATAACATTTTTGCTATTTTATATTTAAAAATATGCACTAGATTAATTAAGGTTTTTATGTTATGATATCTCATGATAAGATAATCTAATTAAGGAATAAAAACAATTATTTAGAATTTTAGTACATATGTTATTTACAACAATGATTCACATTTACTTGTGTTTTTATAAGCTAATTAGTGTGAAATGGAACAATATTTGGAAACGTGAGTAACGATTTGAGACGTATTTATTTTAATGCTCAAAGTACTGTATTCTTCGTGTGGTGACGGATTAAGAATACAAAACACCACCCCCTATGTTACCCGTGGCTATCGTAAAAGACGATTAAGGGATATAATATGTAAATGGCATCTGTGCAAGAGAAGGAAAACTCGAAACAAACTCTATACCAACACGTCTGACCAGCGTGGTATAGTAGGTCAATTTCCCTCCCATTGTGGAGGAGGTCCGAGCCTAACGGTGGGACATATCTGGGCTGAGATGATGATGATGAAATACTATATTGTTTTAGCATAAAAAATAATTCGACGAGATTATGAACTTTCTTTTAGGGAGCTATCAACGTGCTTGAATAACTTGCGAAAGGGTAGAATGCACCCTGCTTATGTCAATTTGCCCGTCTTCCCTATGTCACTTTGAACTAATGGAGTTCATACTAGAGGCTACAGTTCGCTAATTATAGCATCTACTTTGACGTCATCGGAAAAGGCCACAAGATCAAAGTTTATAACTGAGAAGTTAATGGAAAGGGTCATAATTTTAAGGAAAAGCTACAGGTCAAATTAAAGGGAAACTAAATTAGTGAGCCATACAACGGTAGAACTGGCTTAAAGAGATATGTATTGCCATTATGTGAAGGCGTGGTGTTTTTTTTTTGTTGAAGGAAGGTAGCACGTTAAGAGTGAGGTTGCCGTTGGGATGGACTTTTAATCACCGTCAGAAGACAAAACCAGACAGTTAAAAACCTTGTAGACGTAATTGCAGCTCTTAGATGTAAATTATCTTTGACCAAAATTTCTTCCTTTGTTTCCATAAAACAATAGGTGGGGCTAATTTCAATGAGATCTGAATAACAATGTTTTGGCAAGCAAAGCTACATTCCATCGAATCACAGACTAAATTTCCCAAATGCTTGTAAAACTTAAAGCATGTTAAGTAAGGAAACAAGCATGTAATATAAGTTGTGAGATTAATACAAAATATCTGGATGGCTTAGCTCGGTATTTTCTTTTTCTTTTTAATATATATATATATATATATATATATATATATATATATATATATATATATATATATATATATATATATATATAAATATACATATATATATATATATAATATATATGCAATATGATATAAAGAAATAATAAAGAATAGTATTCTTCCCTAGTACATATTGTAAAAGTTATTGGCAATAGTTTTATGACCGGCCGCCTGCGAGACGTCAACCCTCTTTGAGAATGTAATCGTTGACAAAACAGCATAAGATGGAGTTGACCCAGGTCGTTATAAGGCTCTTAGCCGTCTTTTACGACATCCACGAGCAAAGAAAGGGTTAGTAGTATTCGTAGCCACACAGTATTTATCACTCATATTCTAAAAATATTATATGAAATTATATTTTTATTGGCTGAAAACACTGGCAAAACAATATTTTATATAGATGAAACCTAGATCAATTTACCGTCTGTGAAACCACGCACACACGTGGAAATAGTTGGTGCCTTTGCTGAGACTGAAAATATAGAAATATGTATCTATATATATATATATATATATATATATATATATATATATATATATATATAAAATGCTTTGTCCTGAATGATGAAACAACGCACATCCTAAACCACTGATCGTAGAGAACTGAAACTTCGAGAGTGTGTTCTTTTTGAGACGTAGGCATCCGATAAGAAAGGATTTTTTGAAATAACTCTCCTAACGGTGTGAAATAGCAGCATAAACATTTAAATCTCCACAATATAATAAAGATTGTTCTATTTTATATGTAATCAAACATTTGAACATAAAAAGTTATATGTTATAACAAAATTAAGAACGTAAAAAAACGAATCTAAAATCCTATTACAACTATTTTCAAATTCTATGCAGACGAAGACAAATGCTAGTATAAATATACAACTATTGCTTTTTTAAAGATATTAGATTAATAATAACGTTTTTTTTATTGCTTATGTTGGCAAACGAGCAAGCAGCACACCTGCTGGTAAGTGTCACTGCTGTCCATTAAGCTTTGCTATACCAAGGGCATAGTAAGGTCGCTGCCTACCATTACAATCCCCAAACTCACCCAGTTGGGGTTCCGGGTACGTTATTTTGATATACATTTTGTTTCATTGCATTATGCGCGCTTAAATTGTTATTACAAACACAGCTGTAGGTACTGGCAACTATCAAGTACCTAGACTTACGTAGGCGCTTCCAGAATATATTTAGCGTTATTATTGACTATTATGTTTGGAGAAATACGTTTATAATTTCTATCTTCCATTATCAAATTGAGTTTATTAGTTATATAATTGTAAAACAAGTTTATATTTATAGTAAATTGAATTGTAAATGGGAACATGTAGTGGATGAGATCAACAATATCAAACACGAAGGACTTCTCAAAAATTTATAGCTACTTGGCGTCTACAGGATATATCTAGATTTTGTTGCTGCTATTAAGAGTTGTGGGGCTAATCCACGATTGACGCTTTACCAAACCTTGAAAAAATATATACTTATGTCATTGGACTAACGAGTTACACTACTACTATAACCCCAAATTTGGTAGTTGGTAATTGTAGCCGGTGTTGTAAATTTCCACCTAAGGTATTAGTGCCCATTATACTAGCGAATCCTTAGCCAATTTTGACGACTGTCACGGAAAGGTATGAGTCTTTGAAAAGTAGGAGGTGGTTTTAAATATTTTGCATAGCGTCATCTAGCTGCATCGGGTAAATTAATTCCATAATGTTATGAAATTACACAGGTGGTCACACATTGTATTCTTAATCAGTCAATATAATTATGAGGACTTATTAACACAACCCGCTTGTAAGAGATTACGAGGCCTGAATGGAGCATGTTTAATAGAAAACTTTAAGGAATCTCGTATTGAAATTAATCTTCCGTGTGTGTTTTGGAGTAAGAATACAATTCACTACCCCTATCTTACACGAGGCTGTTGTAAAAGATGACTAAGACATATGATATGTAGATAAAATCTATGCAAGAGAAGGAAATCTCGAAATAAACCCTTATACCAACCCGTCTTATAGATGCGGTATTGTAGGTGAATTTCCCTACTATCGTAGAAAAGGTTCTCACTCAGTTGTACGTATATACCTACGACCATATGAGCTGAGTTGATGATTTCAATTATAATTAAATTAAATTAAGAAGATAACGATGAGTCAATAATACTTAGTAGTTATATGTGATCACTAAACAAAAAAGCTTGAAAAAGCTGCAGGTGGATATACGGGAGACAGTCCACCATTATCAATAACTACGTAAGAACGACGTCGGTTAATCAACTTTAAAGATATGTATATTTAATTTGTTTTTGTTAAGTGAGTAACAAAACCTCTAAGATACTAGCGCCATCTATCGTGTACTAATTACACTGTGCTATGTGTTTAATACAGTCAGTTCGTTGTCAGCAACTGTGTGTTTCATTTATAAGAGGTTATGGGCTTTTTTGATTCTAAAAGAAATAAGTGAAAATAAGTTTAAAAAATGTCTACAAGTTACATCTCAAGCATACCTAAGCTCAAGGGGCGTGAAAACTATGAAGAATGGGCGTACGCGGTTGAAAATTTTCTAATATTGGAAGGAATGGAAACGTGCATTACAAAAGATGGCGGAGATAACGACGCCAAAGCGCGAGCGAAAATCATACTCACGATAGATTCAGGACTTTATGTGCATATTAAAGGTGAAACCAGTGCTAAAAATTTATGGACCAAACTCAAAAAAATGTTTGACGACACCGGCTTCACGAGAAAAATTGGATTGTTGCGGAATTTGATATCGATCCGAAGAGAAAATTGTGAATCCATGAATCAATATGTGACTGCTATTGTCGAAATAAGCCAGCGATTAAATAATACCGGCTTCCAAATCACTGATGAGTGGGTTGGTTCGCTATTATTGGCAGGTTTGCCCGATAAATTCTCACCCATGATAATGGCCATAGAGCATTCAGGAATGCAGGTAACGACAGACGCCATTAAAGCAAAGTTAATTGATATGGACAATCAAAGTGAAGTTAGTGACAGTCAACAGAGTGCATTTGTTTCTAAAAGTTGGCAACAAAAAAAGTATGGCGGAAATGCAGCTATCAGTAACAAAACCGATACGTCAAAGTCGAAAAATGTCAATGTCAAGTGTTATAAGTGCAAACAAATCGGACATTACCAAAATCAATGTGATTTTAAACAGAAAAAGAAGCAATCAAACGCGTTTAGTGCGATATTTCTTAGTTCAAAATTCAGTACTACAGATTGGTATATTGATTCGGGAGCGAGCATGCATTTAACAACAAAAAAACATTGGATGAGAAATGTTTCGACTCAACCTAGTATCACCGAGATAGTCATAGCGGATAAAACACAGGTATCTGTAGAGTGTTGTGGAGATATTCAGATCACAACAATGGCAAATGGCACGGAATACGAGATACCAGTTACAGGAGTAATGTATGTGCCGAGCCTGGCTACAAACCTGTTGTCTGTCAGCCAGCTCATAGAAAAAGGTAACAAAGTGATATTTAATGATAATCGCTGTATGATTTATAATCAAAATAATGAACTAGTTGCGACGGCAGATTTGGTGAATGGTGTTTACAAACTGAATATCAAGAAGGTTGATTGTTTGTTTACCTCAGTATCAGAACGTGTGTGGCATAGGCGATTTGCACACCTAAATAGCACAGATTTAAACAAAATGAAGGAAGGTGCTGTCACAGGCATGTCATACACTGATAAGAGTGAAGTTTACCAAAAGAACTGCACTGCGTGCTGTGAAGGAAAGCAAGCACGGTTACCATTCTCCCACACTGGTAACAGAAGTGATAATTTGCTTCATACAATACATGCAGACATTTGTGGACCAATGGAAATAAAATCGATTGGTGGTTCCAAATATTTCTTGTTGTTCGTCGATGATTATAGTAGGATGGCTTTTATTTATTTCCTGAAAACCAAAGATCAAGCTTTTGAGTGTTTTAAAACATTTAAGACAATGGTGGAAAATCAAACTGATAAAAGAATGAAAATCTTACGAACCGACTACGGATTAGAGTTTTGCAACAAGCAATTTGAAAAATATTTGGAGCAGTTTGGCATAATACACCAGAAGACAAATGCGTATACACCTCAACAGAATGGCATGTGCGAAAGGCTTAATCGAACTGTAGTTGAGAAAGCCAAATGTCTGTTATTTGATGCAAAACTAGAAAAAAAGTTTTGGGCAGAAGCGGTGAGCACCGCAGTTTATGTGAGAAACAGGTCCTTGGCATCAGGACTAAATAACAGAACGCCGTTTGAAGTGTGGACAGGTGTAAAACCTGATGTTAGTCACCTACGTATTTTTGGAAGCAAGGTGATGGTCCACATACCGAAAGAAAAGAGGCTTAAGTGGGATAGAAAAGCAAAGGAATGTATCTTAGTCGGCTATCCAGATAATGTCAAGGGCTACAGAGTCTACAATCCCAACAACAACACCGTTACCACCAGTCGGGATATTGTTGTGATTGAGGAGGGGATTGAAGAAGCCTTCCCAGTGAGTATATCTAATGAAACCAGTGAATTTGAATTAAAAGAAGAAGAATTTACAGATTGCCAGGAAACAATTGAGGATACAGAATATTCCAAGGTACCAGAAACAGAGGCAGTTTCTTGTGTGAAGGCAGAGGCTACAGAAATATGGAAGACAGATACAAAGAAAGTAGCAAAGGCTTCGAATATGAACCAGCAGGGTCCAGAAGTGGCAGGCAGCAGTTCTGATGATGATGAGCTCCCTGAACCAGCTCAATCACCAGTGGATCCAGAAGAGCTAGTGCGTTCGCGACGTATTCGTAAAGTGCCAGATAGGTATGGCCTTGTTAATTATGGTGCATGTAGTGAAGTGGACTCTAGTGAAATTACTCTTGAGGAGGCCCTAAATGGCCCTGAGTGTAATCAGTGGAAAGATGCCATGGACAGTGAACTAAAATCCTTTGAGGAAAATGAGGCTTGGGAAGTGGTGGACTTACCCGTTAGTCATACTGTGGTTCCGTGTAAATGGCTATTTAAACGCAAAGTAGACAGTAATAACAGTGTGAGATACAGAGCACGGTTAGTAGCTAAAGGGTTTGCTCAAAAACCTGGAATTGATTTTGAAGAAACTTTTTCTCCTGTATTGAGACACTCATCCTTGCGATTATTGTTTGCTTTGGCAGTTCAAATGAAATTAGATATAACCCATCTAGATGTAAAGACTGCTTTTCTTAACGGCGTTTTAAATGAGTCGGTTTATATGAAAATACCAGAAGGGTTTAAAGTTGATAATTTAAATAATAAAGTTCTGAAGTTAAGAAGAGCAATCTACGGTCTGAAACAGGCTTCGAGAGCCTGGAACCAAAGAGTCAATGATTTCCTACAGTCAATTGGCTTTAAAAGGTCTCAGTTAGAACCTTGTTTATATACTAAGATTAACAATGATGTTAAACTTGTAATTGCATTATATGTAGACGATTTCTTTGTATTCTCCAATAATTCAAGTGAAACCGATAAATTAAAGGAAAGTCTGTCATCCATGTTCAAAATTAAAGATTTGGGTAGTGTAAAACAGTGCCTGGGAATGAGAGTAAATATAGATAAGAAAAATGGCATAATAACTTTAGATCAGGAACAGTACATTGATGAATTGTTAAGAAAATTCAACATTCATGATTGTAAACATGTAACAACACCAATTGAGTCAAAATTAAATGTCAGTAAAAGTGAAAAATGTAACAGTAAACTACCTTATCAACGACTTATTGGTTGCCTTATGTATTTGGCTGTACTTACCAGACCAGACATAGTATTTTCTGTAAACTATCTAAGTCAGTTTAATAATTGTTTTGATGAAGAGCATTGGGCTTATGCTAAACGGATTTTAAAATATTTGAAAACTACTAAACATTTTTGTTTAAAATATACAGCTAGAGGTAATTCAAGTTTGCAAGCATTTGTAGATGCTGACTGGGCCAGCAATGTATTGGATAGGCGATCCTATACAGGATTTTTCTTTAGTCTATCTAATGGTGCAATTTCATGGGAAACCAGAAAGCAGGCCACTGTTGCCTTGTCAAGTGCCGAGGCAGAATATATGGCTCTATCTGATTGTTGTAAAGAGGCTATTTATTTAAGAAATTTACAATATGAAGTAACCAAAAATTTGTATACTGTTAGCCTTTTTAATGACAATCAGTCAGCTCAAAAATTAGCAAAGAATCACATGTTACAGAAACGATCCAAACACATAGATATCCGCTATCATTTTTTAAGAGACTGTGTTGATAATAATGTTGTAAAATTGGAATATTTGTCAACTGCAGAAATGCCAGCAGACTTACTTACTAAAGGATTAAATTCTATTAAACATTACAAATTCATGGAAAGTTTGGGTTTGTGTAATATGTTGAAATAAAACTTAAGTTGTATTATTTGTTTTATATTTGTTTTGTTAAGAGGCAGTGTTAAGTGAGTAACAAAACCTCTAAGATACTAGCGCCATCTATCGTGTACTAATTACACTGTGCTATGTGTTTAATACAGTCAGTTCGTTGTCAGCAACTGTGTGTTTCATTTATAAGAGTTTTGCTATGAGATGTGGCAGAATGTAATCATTGCTACATATTTTTTACAACCGCACGGGTACATACATCGTTTTGTTTTTTTTTTTGCTCTGACTAAGGCACGTCACGCCCCGCTATTCCGGCCGGGGCGACAGAGAATCGGCGAACGAGCCCGTAGACCCGCCCTACATATAGGTATGTCTCGACGCCGTGCGAGCGGGCCACGGTCTTCTTCTTCTGTGGCCCAAAACTGCATTCAGCATTTTGTGAGAATTAAACTCACGATAGTATCGTGAGTTTAATGTAGTGAACCATCTTTGTTGAACTCACGATAGTATCGTGAGTTCAACAAAGATGGTTCACTACATAAACCACTATTCTAATTAATAATTTCATAAAGTATTTGCCTAAAAAACATGTAATTCTCGTCGTCGTTCATCGTCCATTTGACTGTACAGATGATGACATGCTAGCATATCTTCTTCAGGATTCGATCTTCACGCAGAGCAGTTCTTTGTGCGATGCAGAAACGATTCTTTCGAGGCACGATGTTAGTTGAACCCTTTAATCGTATGTTTGTAAAGTCTATAGCCACACTTATTCCATAGTGCGCGGTGTTGTCTTTTAAAATGAAAAGAAAAAAAAAAACTAAAAAAAAAGTATGCAAATAAAAATCGTGAATAAATTGTACTTTTTTTTTTTTTGGGGTGGGCTACGTTTGGCGCACTCCTCGCACCACTCCATCCAGGGTGACAGAGGGGCGTAAGCACGCACACCCGTAACTCACCCGTGACGTCGCCTTTGTCGTTGGGCCGACCACCGGAGCAGAGTGACTTGACGTCAGTGGTCGGCCCGACGGAATACCCCTGAGGAGTACCCTCTCCTCGACCGACATCCCCCCCTCGGGTAGGATGTCGGTCTTTCCTCACGCGGTCGGCCTCTCGGCGGGTGACGGATTAATTCCCCGATCCAGTCACCCGCGGTCTCGGCTAGGGCGGCATCAGGCGCAGGTAATCGCGCCTGGGCCGCCCCAGTCGCCAGCGGCGGCTCGCGCCGTCGAGTATCGCCCTGGCGATGGTCGGCAGCGTCAGGTTGGCACCGATGATTGCGACGAGTTCACGACGCTGCTCTGCCCAAGCGGCACAAACCTCGAGCGTATGCTGCGCCGTGTCTTCGTCGCAATCGCAGTGGTGGCAGGACGGTGTACTCTCCCTCCTGACGACCTTGTGCAGGTATTTGGCGAAGCAATTGTACTTTAGACTCTTATTTGGAAGTGCTAAAACGACGTAAGTAATTATAACACCAGTTTTAGTTCTTTGTTACTTAATATGAAAATGACATATGCTTTATTTATAAGTTAATATCTGTTAACAGAATTATCTTGAGTGATAGCCGACTGTTAATTATTTTTATCGCATTATTATTAGAGCTATCGCCAACTTACCTGCTAAGCGAGGCGATAATTGTGTGTGTGGTGAAATGATGACGTTAAGCCCCGCCCCCAAAGGAGAAGCTTATTTCGAACAGTGAATATCTATGTGTTGACAGATTATAATTTGACATAATAAATAATTGTATATAAATTAAACTTTGACCTCGAATAAATTTTGACTTTTTTGTTATTTCTCTAATTTTATACAAATTATGTTTGTATTTTTTGCCATTGTAGGTTTATTTTATTAATAACCAACTTTTAAAATTTTAGTGAAAATAGTTTTTTTTATATTAACATAAGAAAAGTTGATGTAAAAGGACATTTTTTACCGACTTGTAAATCGTTTTGACTTTAGTTCAGAAAAAGCCCAAAGTTAAGGATCACCTTAGTGACATATACATATATGCCATTAACGATCGGGAGATCCAAGATATACAAGCAAAAAATATTACTAAATTTAGTCACTGACAAAAAAGTGAAAGAAAAAGAATACAACTTTAGCCGTAATTTCGCGATGGTATCTCTCTATGTAAAACAATGTCAAAAATGCATGTTGTTTATTCAACTCATTCTCCTACTCTTATCTCAATTATTTGGGGTCGATGCAATATATATTTATTCTGTTCTACTTATTCTAAAAGTTGTTAGCAATAGTTTAATGACCGGCCGCCTGCCTGACGTCAACCTCCTTGGGAATGTAATTGTTGACCAAACACAATCAGATGAAATTGGCCCAAGTCGATATAGAGCTCTAAGTCAGTGGACGTCAATAAACTGAATGGAAACAAACGCGTGTGTTTCATCCATTTTTATCTTATTATCTTCGTTTGGGTGAATAAATTACATATTTGTTGCTATTATTTTGCTTTGTTCTTATGTTGTTTATACTCATGTAGAACGATTTCATAATAATATGTAATTGCCGTGATGTGACTGATTAATATTTGTTTTCATCAAGAACCTTTAAACTTTAAGTAACACCTAATGTGAGTTAAATATTCTTCGAGTGGTAACGGAGTAAGAATGTAATTCCCGTTCTCTTTTCTGGTCCGTGGGTGTCGTAAAAGACGACTAAGGGATATATATATCTCAGTACATATAAATTACGCGTCACGTTGTTTTTCCGCGATGGACTCCTAAAGTACTTAACAAATTTGCACAGCGTGTGTAGTTTGATCCAACTTAAAAGATAGGATAGCTTCCATCTCAATTTATAGTCGCAATATTATTTTATTGCAAATTATTTGTCTATTATTTGACAGTCACAATTATCTGTTATCTCCAAACGATTGTAACAGATGGTGGTATCTGTTGACTGGATTGAGTAAGTCTTTAATAGATGGGGGGTTAAACGTACAGACGTCTCATATAAGCTACAATTAATTAGCATAACCAACTGGTGTTAATGAGGCTACCTTAGCCACAGCAACGCGTGGTCGGGTCTGCTAGTATATATATATATATATATATATATATACTAGCTTTTACCCGCAACTTCGTTTGCGATATTGAGGTAGTCATTTAGGGTAAGTAGGTCATCATCATCATTTGCCTGCCCTCACTCTACGCTAAGTGGGGTCGGCACAACATGTTCTTGCCTTATACAAACTTCTTGCAGCTGTCACCTGTGCCTGCATTCGCAGCTTTTATGTACATATCCTCGTTTATACAATACATCCATCTCATTTTGGGTCTCCCACGATTCTTACGTCCATCCACAAGCATATTGCTAACCCTCCTTGTCACATGCCTTTCATTTTTCTTCATCACCAGTCTCTACCAAGACAATCTCGCGCTCCCGATCTACTCTATTACGGATGCCGCTTTTAAATTCCCCTAATATATTAATTTCTTATTTCATCTAATCTTATTACCCCACACATCTATCTTGACATACGCGTCTCAGTAGCATACAATGCAATCTTCTCTCATCCATCTTTTTCCATGCCAAACATTTAGATCCATTCATAACGACAGATCTAATGACACTTGTAGATTTTAAGGGGCATCCGCGCATCACATATTGCTCCCAAAACCTGTCGCCATTTCATCCAGCCTGCATGAATAGTTTAACTAACTTTCCGGTCAATATTGCCATCGTTTTGGAGAAGCGACCCTAAGTACTTAAAATTAGAGCAAATCGGTAGGGATCCCATCTAAGACAATGTGAGAGAATTGGGAAAAGCCACTGAAGTTACAGAACAAATGTTCAGTTTTGGTGCGGCTGATCTTAAGGCCAACTCTTTCCAACCTCTCCTGTTATTTTTGCAATCAGCTCTGTACCTCAACTGCGTCCTCTCTGACGATAACAATGTCATCTGCAAACAGCATACACCAAAGTGCTTCCCTCGGTATTTTCGATATCAGAGCATCCATCACCAAGAGGTACAGGTACAGGTATACTGTCTGTGCCAACTTGTTTACCATTTTACATACTCTGAACAGCCTTCTTTACTTCATCTGTACTTACTTCCTCTACCAAACCCAATATTATTGGTCGATAGAATCTCTATTTTACTTTCGTTGTTCTCATTTTTCATAAATTTCAAAATAACTCTTACAGCACCATTTTCTTTCTTCATCATTCATTAAAACTCTACCATTACAATCTTATAAACATTTAACATTCACAATATCTCTAGCATTCCTTTCTCTCGCTTTCGATAGACTGTATAATTCTTTCTGGCCATTGAGACTACCGAGACTTTGATATAGTCATCGCTTTGATATAGTTTGATAAAGTATATAGTGTCATACTTCTAGCAATTGCGACATATTTTTTACTCTTTTTCTTACATTTCACATAGGCTATACTTTTTGCTCTTTCAACACCATTAGTTATCAACACTCACACTTTTCCAGTCTTTAAAAGCATTCTTCTTTTCTTTCAAAAGCTTTTGTACACTATCATTCTACCACCATCTATATATCATTCCTTTACTCGTCGTCTCACCAAGAATATCCTTCGCTACTTCTCTTACATAGGAAGCGATGGCTTCCTATGTAAGGGATTCCTATGTAATGAGATGTCATTCCAACATTCATTTACAGTCTTTTCTTTCATTCTTTTCTTTATCTTAATCATTCTATGAACTACTTTCTTCCGAAATTCTTTCACGCAATCTTCTTAGGTTTACTACTAACTTAGCTATTTGCATTGAGATTTTAACTTCCAGAAACAGTAAGCGATGTTGGGAAGTTAAGGCTGACGTGGTATTTGCTTTGCAGTCCTCTACTGCGCATATGTTATTTCTTCTAAGAAGAGAGTAATCTATTTGGCTGCTGTAGTTCGCACTTTAATGTGTTATTAAGTGACCTTCGCGCTTCTCAAACAAAGTATTGACAACAGCAAAATCGAAGGCTGACGCAGCCCGCAGTAGAGTTTCGCCTGCCGCGTTTCGCCTCCCTAAGTCCCACCCGCCATACACTCTCTCATACGCTGCTTTCATCCTTCCTACATGTCCATTAAAATCACCTTCTATATGGATTTTCTCACTATGTGGGATACGCATTAATAAAATGTTCAATATTAAATTTTCCAAACCAGTTTAATTATTATAATTCTGTCATTCAGTATCTTTACATCTGTCAAACATTTTTTCAATTCCTTATCCAACACTATACCCACTCCATTTCTCTTACCATCGCCTCCAGAATAGAAAAATTTAGAACACTTTCCAATCTCTCTAGCTCTCATACCCTTCCATCTTCTCTCTTGCACGCATGCTATATTCACTCGTCTTTTTTCCAGAACATCTGCTAGCTCTTTTCCTCTTCTAGTCATTGTACCTATATTCCAGCTTACCATCCTCATTCTTACTTCACGGACTCGCGGCTTGCGTCGCACCCGTCCCTGATGCGACAACACTGTTTTTTTTTTTGGAAGGCTAAGGTCTAGACACACGATCGACACTTTAAACTCTGAGCGATATCCTATCGCCAATTATAATGTTTAAAAACTAATAACCTAAATACAAAATTTTATTGAAATAATGTAGATAAATACAAACACTTTTATACCTACTAAATTTGCGCTCCTTTTAGGGATTGAATTTACAAAAAGGGTTATCGGCAATAATAATTTTTAGGAACTTATAACCCAAATACAACATTTTATTTAAATAACTTCAATAATCAGAGAACTTTCATACTAACTTTGCATTCCCTTTTTACCTCCTTAAGGGATGATTATCGAAAAAATATTTTACACGTATTTTATGATTCTTAATGAAGAACCTTTATACTGAGTTTCATTCAAATAACTTCAAAAACGGCAAAGTTTCATACTAACTTTGCACCACCTTTTAACCCCCTTAGGGGATGAATTTTCAAAAATCCTTTCTTAGTGCTCCTCTACGTTATAAATGGAACACCTGTGCAAAATTTCAAGTTTCTAACCCTTATAGTTTAGGCCCTGCGTTGATATGTCAGTCATTAAGTCAGTCGGCTTCTTCTTTTATATATATAGATATATATATTTATATAGATATATATATATATATATATATATATATATATATATATATATATATATATATATATATATATATATATATATATATATATATATATATATATATATATATATATATATATACATATATATATATATATATATATATATATATATATCTATATATAAATCTCGAAATAAAATCCTATAACAACGCGTCTGACCAGTGTCATAGTAAATCAATTTACTTCTTGAGGCTTGGGACCAGCAGTGGGTATACGAGCTGAGATGATGATGATGAGATGATATATTTTTATATTCATTGATGGTAAATGACATTACAATTTTAGGTAAGGCCTGAGTAGATATAATTACACTTCTTAAGTGTCATTAATGTTACGTGTTCTTAATATTGGACTTAGATTTTAGATACAATTTAAGTTTCTGTGATGAAAATGGGAATAAGTATACTATTTGTCATCAACCCCTTACTTTACTGTGGGAATCACAAAAACCGCCAGAGAGTTTGCCAGCAGAATGGTAGTCTGATATTCATAATCGTACCCAACAGTGCTCTCCATAAGCTTCTGGAAAACTCATAACACGTACAATGATCATAAATCTTCCTGCCAGGCAGGTGATCATAATATTATCTTTCCTTGTAAATATTACGTCCATCCGTTGACTTGTATAGGTTAATGGATGATGGTAAATATACAAATGATAAATTAATCATAACTTTATATTTCACTTTGCTAGAAACTATTAAACGACCACGTCTACCGCATGGCGGGTAACTTTAAATTTAAAAGGTTTGCTTTGTCCAAACTTATAATTGAAACAAGTTTGTTCTGACCGTTCATTAAAACTTAAACATAATTTCATATTGAGCTGTGCGCAAACTGTGTTCATGTTCAATAAACAGAACAACGCAAAACTTTGTTGAACCTGGCTTAAGATAACAAGAAGTGGCAAAACTTATTAAAGTTTTATGTTCAATCTTATCGCCTAGCCGCCACTCCGCTACTACTGATGTTGATCTTGTCCAGACAAAGTACACGATAATATTACAAACTTTAACTAGTCGAATTGAATATATTTTACTTAGCAATGCAGCTATGATTAAATATTTTATTAAAGTAAATTGATATTTTATGCGTACAGAGTAGATTAGACGGTAATTTATTTAGAGCTATTATAAGTACGGTTGCAAATTTTGTTAAAATATTTCATCTCGTATAACAAAATAACCTATTTGGAGCATGATATTTAAATATTTAATGAGAAATAAAGAGAAAAGTAATAATTTCCAACAAAAGAATAGGAAGAAAAATTAAATTAATTATATTGCCCTTTTCGAATTAAAAAAATGACTAAGTACACAGTCAAGCTATAAGTCAGCGACTAATACATATTAAATAATATGAGTGCTAGGCAACAAATCCTATAATAAAAGAAAACGATCAGACATCTAATATTTCAAGGAAAGCTCAACAGCAATTTGATATTTGAAGTGGGTAGGCAAGTTAGATTGACGTGGTAACATGTATTATAATTTACTAGCTATTAAAATACAAGTATTGCAAGTAGTTTAACATTTACTCGCTCGTAAATTTCAGACTAAGAGTACTATGAAATTATAATCAAATTAAAGCCACTTTATAACTTTAAAATAGCTTAGCTTCATTTTGACATGTAATAGTAACCAGTTTCAGTTTACACTGTAAGTTCACTTAGTTGCTAATAAGCATAAGCACGCCTGTCCTACGCTACGCTAAGATACATACATACATACATATCATCACGCCATATCCCTTGCAGGGTAGGCAGAGAGAACAGAGTGCCAGAGAACTCTATCTCTGCATACTTCACTCGCTTCCTCAACATTCATAATTCTCTTCATACACGCTCGCCGGTTTCGGAGACTCTTGACTCCACCTTCCTTCAGTACATGACCGATCTGGTCTAGGTAGGTTAGTCTCGGTCTCCCTCGGTACCTACATCCTTACACTTTCGCATTGTATATCTTCTTAACCAGGCGTTCGTTCGGCATTCTTTCCACATGTCCGAACCATCGGAGCATTCCCTTTCGCATCTTTACACCAATACTCTCTTTCATACCTACTCGCTCTCATACGTCGTCGTTACGAATGCGGTCGGTCAGCCTAGCTCCACAGATTTTCCGCAGAGATCGCATTTCGACCGCATTAATTTTACTATCATACTCTTTTCTGCATACCCAACTCTCGCTTCCATACAGTAATGTTGGGACAAGCACTGCGTTATGTATTGCTACACGTGCCTTCTCGCTGAGGTGGTGGCTGCCGAGAAGTTGCCCCAACGCTCCGTTCACTCTATTTCCCGCATTCACTCTTCGCTCTATATCAGTGGTGTACCTTCCATCTCGGCTAAATCCACATCCAAGATATACAAATTCATCCACTTGCTCTAGTACATCATTACCTATTGTATATATACCTAAACCAAGTCGACATTCCATCATCCAGCCGCACACAGGCTCTACAGCCCATGTAAATGGACTGCACAGCCTGCAGCAGTTTACCGTTAATACCATACTCCGGTAAAATGTCCCAAAGTTCCTTTCGTACAACCGTGTCAAATGCTCTCTCCAGATATAACTAGTATTGTTTATTATGTCAGTGATATAGGGCACTGACACATAAAGAAATAATATCTTAGGTCATGATAGAAATTTTAGCAAGTAAAAGTTAAGTTCTATGGCTGACTTCTTCACTCTCTGCGGATAATTCTGTTTCTGATATGCAGCACATTTCATTGGATTCCTTCTATGAAGTACCTATATTATTTTAAAATGAAGCCATTTGCCATACTTACATTTTAATGTGACAACTGCAGTTTCCAAATTTATTAATTTAACTAGATTTAAAAGTTTACAGTAAAATATGTTAATCTGATAATAATAATAATAATATTTAAAAATAAATTGTAAACTGTTATTTAATTTCCTTTTTTGGGTTCCGTACCCAAAGGGTAAAAACGGGACCCTATTACCGAGACTTCGCTGTCCGTCCGTCCGTCTGTCACCAGGCTGTATCTCAAGAACGGTGATAGCTAGACAGTTTAAATTTTCACAGATGATGTATTTCTATTGCCGCTATGACAACAAATACTAAAAATAAAATAAAATAAATATTTAAGGGGGGCTCCCATACAACAAACTTGATTTTAGTTACATCACATATTTTTTTTTTAGTTTTACGGAACCCTTTGTGTGCGAGTACAACTCGGACTAGGCCGATTTTTTTAACTCCAATGAGAGTGCATACGTATGTATACGTACACTTACGCTAGTCTTACAGATGAGTAGGCAGAGACTATGAATTTCCACATGCTATGAAATACTTTTTGATAAGAGTAATCTTAAACTGGTCTTTCGCTAGCAAGTCACCAATTTTTACCCAAAAAAATCGACATGGTTCTTAATTTATAGCCTCACATTTAACCTGTAAGATTGAAGAAGCAATAGCAAATATTTCGTAAATTTTCTCCTTCATTCTGTATACGTTTCAGGTCTCGCTCCTCTCCTCCTTTGTTTTGTAGATTTCTCATTTTAACAATATTTATTCTAATTTCATGTCTCTCTGCCATATTATGTGCCTAAGAATGCAAGCACATAATATAAGCATATTTATGTGGAATTGAATGACGTAATAGCATTATTGTCTCTCGCAGTAACCGTCTGGGAATCAATCACTTGTCCTACGTTTACTCTGTTTACATAGCAAGTCTTTGTTACCATAGTATTCTGACTAGGTTTTGATGTACATACCCTGTCTTCATGTTAAGACATATCATAATTACTTTCGTTGTTATCCTAAATAAGATTTGATCTTACGTAACGTGTAATAAAATAATACCTCCATTACTTTTGCTCTGTTCGAGAATTGAATATTTTTCTGCGGCTGAGTGCGCACACATATAGAGCTGAATTACGTCACATACGCAATTTATATTTATATATTATATATTATTTACATATTTACTCTTTCGCATTCGAGACACGAGCGTTTCGATTATCTCTCGTCTAAGGACTATAGAAGCGAGAGTGTATCGTTTACATTAAAGAGAATGTCGTACGTAAATCGGAATAAATTGATATGAATATGGTTTAGTTTTTATTTTGCAAACACTGAAAGTCGTATCGTAATTGTGGAGTTCTAGTTATAGTGTTTTTCTATATACTATTGAATCAATTTTCGAAATTCGTGCTATGTAGTAGCGACTACGAACAATTCTAACCCTTACTTTGCTCGTGTTGTCGTAGAAGATGACTAAGAGCTTTACATCGATTTAGGTCAGTCCATCCGAGGAGGAGGGTTTTTTTAAATGGTACCAATCCCATCACACATTCCAACCATTGTAACTCCTGTAAGGCCGGATCCCCAGTGCTCACCATAAATGACACCAAGGTTTGACCTTTAGGCAATCCCGGGAGATGATTTTAATTGTCTCGGTACCCGCAAAAATATTTAATTAAAAAAGGTTGAAGAGGATTGAAAGAATGATTTCACGATTGGAAAGAATGATTTCACGTTCTTCCTAGACAAAGGGGGAGACAAGGAAAAAATTGACTAGTCAGCCAATAAGTATAGGGGTATACCGCTACGATAAGCGAAGCAGCACAACACCACGGATATGGAAGTGCTTAACGGGGCTTATATGCGAGCCTTAAGATTGATTGCTACAGTAGGTATAGCAGAAATGCCTAAACGCACGGAAATTTTATTGAGGTGTCATAAGGTCTGCTTCGGCAAGTACCTGCACACGGTCGTGTGGAGGGAGTGGACTCCGTCCTGCCACCAGTGCGATAGTGATGAGGACCCGGTGCAACATACGCTCGAGGTATGTACGAGCTGGGATGGGCAGCGCCTTGACCTCGTCGCTGTCATCGGTGCCGACCTGACGCTGCCGGCTGTCGTGAAAGCGATGGTCGACAACGTTAGGAACTGGGACGCGGTCACCGCCTTCTGCGAGGCTATCATCTCGCAGAAGGAGGCGGCGGAACGAGTCCGGGAGGATTTCCTTGACTCGGGCCGCCGCCAGCGGCCGGGGCGACGCAGGTGCGAATATCTGCGACTGATGCCGCCCTAACCGAGGCTTCGGGTGATCGGGCCGGGGAATTGTCCGGTCACCCGACGTGAGGCCACCGCGTGAGGGCCCGCAAGGGTAAACCGCCGGGCGGTTTGCGGGGTAGGTCCATGGGGTTGCACGCTGCTTCTCCTATCGCCCCAGACCGATTGGTTGGGGCGCGACCACATCCATGGTCCACCTTGCAAAAAAAAAAGAAGGTGTCATAAGGTCCATATAGTATACTGTTACACAGGTGACTTGCAAACTGTCTGACTTAAAGTCACGCTCGTTTTGCCAGAGATCGCACTCCTAGAGAATGTGATATGCTGATTGGTCAATTGGTCAGGTGAGGACCATTGACATAAAGTTGAGGGTACGAGTTTAAAAGAAAATTATTCACTTTTAAAGTTGCCATGGCCAGTTAGAAATTGGGCCACAAAATGGTTTCCAGCCACGTTTACTTTCCTTTCTCCTGGCGTTTCCGGATGCATGAGAAAAATAGATAAAGATGACGGCCTTTTGATGATGAATCCTATCTTTCTGGCTATCCGGTTTAAAGCTCTTTATAGACAACGGATTGTGGCGCAAACAATCTAGCGATTTTTTACGGTCACGCGGTAAAAGGAATCTGTGTGTGGAAGAAAATCTGTGTTCATAGTGAGAGAGAGAGGAGTAGGGTTGACGTCGTCGTCGTTGGCAGATAGGTGACGCGCCATAAAACTACAGCCAATAACTTTAACAATATGGGTAATAGAAGTGGAGTCCATATTGGGTCGGCTTAAATAATTGGGATAAGAGTAAGTAAAGATTTTTCCGTGTGGTGACGGAGTAAGAACACAATTCACCACCCCCTATCTTACTCGTGGGTGATCGTAAGAGACGACTAAGGGATATAAAATGCATATAACATTTATTCAAGAGAAAGAAAACTCGAAACAAAACCCTATACCAACACGCCTGACCAGCGTGGTATAATAGGTCAATTGCCTTCCCATTATGAAGGAGGCTCGAGCCCAACAGTGAGACATAATGAGCTGAGATCATGATGAGATCATGAAGATAAGGCTGATGATGATGATTTTAAACACATTAAATTTTTAGGTAGTTATACAAGATTTGGAGAAAATGGAAGCGCTATATCGCAAAGATATCGTTGGGACTTTAAATTTACATAACTGCTTCAGCTACAAAGTTCGAAGGTTAGCGGTGACACACTAAATTATGAAAGTTTTACCTGCATGCCGTTGCTACATAGAACAATGCCAAATCGTTCGCTCCTAAATAAGCGGCGTTAGAACATTGTAGCCAGTTCCAACTGTTATTTTCAATTTCAAATTTGCCTCTCCAATGACAATAGAATTGCACCGTTTTATGTGAAAAGTTTGTTACCTGCTTTTGTTAAGGCCACTTGAAGTTTTGCAAAAACACTAACTAACCATACTTTTTTGTTTCTTGGTAGGCTATGGTTTAGGCACTAACCGGCCGTTCTGTTCTGGGTGATGAAAGGCCGTCGCGTGGCCTCATAAACCACCGTATTCCCTCCCCATCGCCATTGAGCCGGCCATTCGTACCACTTCCTTGACATTTGTGGAATGCCCGGCGGGAAAGTAACCATACTAGGGTTTATTTTATATAATTATTGTATAGGTATATAAAATAATCCATCCTCTTGTTGCGCTTTATTTAATAATAATAATCACAGTAAATAATTGTAATACATTTAAATAACTACTAAATTACTATTTTAATCTTAAATTAAAGCTAAGTTTTAAATTAAAATATTTACAGAAAAATAGAAGAAAATAGAATAAGGAATAAAAAATAAATAAATAAAAGAAGAAACAAAAGGCGCAAAATTTCCAGTGTGAGCTTACCGGCGTTCCTATCATCGGTCCATAGCACAGAAGAATTAACCAGGAAAATTTTAATGCGCACACTGGTTAATTCAGAAGTATTATGCAAGACTGATGCTTTGAATGCTTGGAAAATGGCTTGTCCAAACACTGACTTGCCCACCAACCCTCTCTCTCAGAGACAGTGGGACTTGCCGCTTTGCAGAGCAATTAGAGAAAATCTCTTAAATACATCTGTTGGATCTGCAGAGCGCGCTCGTTTGCTGGCTGTGTCAGAATGGGAATCTGGTATTTGGATACAGGCACTACCGTCACCCAGTATAGGTACTATGCTGGATGATACTACCTTCCGTATTGCAGTTTGCCTTCGTTTGGGTGTTCCAGTTCTTTCTCCGCATCAATGTCACTGTGGACAGCAAGTTGATAGTCTCGGACACCACGGCCTATCGTGCGGCAGGAGCGCAGGTAGAATATCAAGGCATGCCAATATCAACGAAATTATCCGTCTAGCTCTTGTCACCGCCGGTATACCAGCTGTTAAAGAACCCAACGGCTTGGTACGCGACGATGGTAAGAGACCGGACGGCATGTCTTTGCTGCCCTGGAGGATGGGTAGGCCTTTGGTGTGGGACGCGACCTGCGTTGACACCCTTGCGCCATCACATCTTCCAAACACGTCAGGTTGTGCTGGCGCTGCTGCCGCATCTGCAGAGAAGCTCAAACGGCGAAAGTATAATAACCTTATTGGAAATTATATTTTCGAGCCGTTTGGGGTCGAAACTCTTGGGCCTTGGGGTCCCAATGCGCGCATTTTATTTAAAGAGATCGCAAAAAAATTAATCGCTGCTTCACGTGATCAGAGGGCTGGCCTATATTTTGCACAAAAGGTTAGCATTGCCATTCAACGTGGCAATGCTGCTAGCCTTCTGGGCACATTACCAGTGGACAGTGATGCGGAGGAATTTTTCGATGCCTGATTGCGCCTTTTGTTTCTTCTTTTATTTATTTATTTTTTATTCCTTATTCTATTTTCTTCTATTTTTCTGTAAATATTTTAATTTAAAACTTAGCTTTAATATAAAATAATGAATAGAATAATACCTCAGTTTTAATATTTGGCATTGACAAAGGATCTAAGCTTATTCTTTTTCTTAACCCTTAACTAGAGTCGGGGGTCAAAAACGACCCCCATGATTCATTTTTTCGACATAACTTCGCAGTTTAAGTGCCTACACTCGCGCGCCTTTACGTAATCTCACTACGTCGCGGGGTGCGGTGGGTGACGGACGCACTTCACTCTAATATTTCTGGAAGTAGAGGTACGTACATACGTGGGGTCACAAATTACCCCCGACTCCGAAAGTGTGTGTTTTTTGCGTGAATGTTTTCTAATGTTTTATGGTCTTTTCAGTAGTTAACCATCATCATAGCTGGTATTTTGGGCGACGACAATATTGCATTGCATTGATTATTGCACATTGCGTGTTGTGATGATTTCCACGATGCACTACGAACAATCTGTTGACACTAGGAGCGGCAAGACAGAAATCATAACATTTTATAATAGTACAAAAGGAGGCGAGGATTTCTTAGACCAGAAATGTGCAAATTATTCAGTGGCTTGACGATGGCCGCCGATACCGCCAAAACAGTCACTTGTACCAAATGTTAGAGTCAACATTCAATATTTATAAAGCTATTTTATTCGTTTTTGTGAAGTCCATAGATTTACCGTGTCATTTTTCTATTTTTAGCTGATCTCGGTAACTGTGGTCATTTTATATTATTTAGATAATATTAGAAAAAGATATACCGAAGTGACTTTTTGTTATTTTTGCTTTTACTTTATTTTTTGCATGCCTCATAAGCGAAGCGTTGAGGTCTCGCTCTACTCTCGACATATAAAAATCAAGCACTTTTCAAACATAAAAATGATTGTAATTTTCTCACATTGCACTTATACGATAGTATTATAATACATATGTCAAGAAAAAACATTCGTTTAAACGTATTTGATATTTTTAAAAAGCAATTATTTTGTTTAAAGTAAGAAAATAGTTGATTAAAAAAATATTTGAAGACGTCGGAGAAAATATTTTGTATCTGGCAGGATCACGACCGTAAAAATGAATGTATCGAAGTTTTTCTTTTATTAAAAGCTTCATAATCGCAACGCGCTGTTTCCTTTCGAAAATGGCTTGGTAATTCTTTGTCGTTTAATTGCTATTAATAAAAAACTAAACTGCTTAGTCTTTAGAATATGTATACCTTATGAATATACCTTATGAAAATTGGGTTCGTTTACATTTTTTTGTTCGTCCATTCGGACAGGCAAAAGAAATACATCCCATTCAGCCTATACAGCTATGTTTAGCTCTACGTCGAGAATGGCACGAAATTTCAAAAGTATTTCTTTTCTTTCATTACAAGCTTATATTTAGTTTCACCTGTACCGTTGTCTATATATATCTTGTCTATATCAAATCTTGCAAGTTAAATTTGATCCTCTTCCTGGTTTCCGATTGAGCTGAAATTTAGCATGCATATATAAATCGGATGATAATGCAATTTTATTGTGACATAGAGCTGATCTGATGATGGACCTGGAAGCTGGCCATAGGCACTCCGTAATTAAACGACGCAACCCTTTCGAGTTTAGGCTCATTTTATTTGTCTTGACGATTACTTTAATACTATATGGTAACCAGGGTCTGACGATGGACCTAGAAGCGGTCCAAAGAAACTCTGTAATTAAACGACGCAACCCCATCGAGTTTGGGCTCGTTTGATTCGTCTTGACGAGTACTTTGATACTATATGCTAACCAGGGTCTGACGATGGACCTGGAAGCTGGCCATAGGAACTCCGTGATTAAACGACGCAACTCCATCGAAATTGGGCTCATTTGATTCGTCTTGGCGAGTACTTTGCTACTATATGAAAACCAGGGTCTGACAATGGACCTGGAAGCTATCCATAGGAACTCCATAATTAAACGACGCAACCTCATCAAGTTTAAACTCGTTTGATTTGTCTTGTCGAGTAATTTGAGATTATATGGTAACTAGGGTCTGACGATGGACCTAGAAGCTGGCCATAGGAACTCCGTAATTAAACGACGCAACCCCATCGAAATTGGGCTTATTTGATTCGTCTTGGCGAGTACTTTAATACTATATGAAAACCAGGGTCTGATCATGGACCTGGAAGCTAGCCATAGGAACTCCGTAATTAAAGCGACGCCACCTTATCGAGTTTAGGCTCGTTTGATTTGTCTTGTCGGTTACTTTGATACTATATGTTAACTAGGGTCTGACGATCGACCTGGAAGCGGGCCATAGGAACTCCGTAATTAAACGACGCAATTCCATCGAGTTTGGACTCGTTTGATTCGTCTTGACGAGTACTTTGATACTATAATGGTAACCAGGGTCTGATGTTGGACCTGGAAGCTGGCCATAGGAAAAAGAAGGTGCTAAATGTTCTTAATCATACCATCAAAATGTAACACGCTTTTATTTATAAAATTGGGACTGTGATAGAAAAGGGATGATTTAATAATTATGGTGTAAAGTTTTAGTGTTAAAAATATATAATTATGTACGATATGGAATTATTTTGTAGTAGACGAAGAAGCTTAATTATCGTTAAAGGTTACAATGAAATTATAAAGTGTTATATGTCTTATTAGAGTTAATTTATTTTTAACTTTTTATTTTATTAGCAAATAATAAAAGCTTGTTTAAAAAAAAAAGGCTTTTTTCTTTAATTTTATTTAATTTCTGGCATTGACTAATAGTAAATGATAAATAATATAAAAATTATGAGGCGTGCACTTTTGGATTTTCCAAATTATTTAATCTCTGTAGTTGCCTCTTAAAAATTTTGTATTTAAAAGTAGTGATAAGTTCGAATGAAGAAAAATTATTAATGATAAATAAAAAGTGCCATAAGTGTGAACTATTGTTTAGATTATAAGTTGTTTTTTTGATAATTAAAACAGATAAATAAAAATATATGCATGGTTTTAATAATATACGTAACACCAACGTGGGGGTAAGTTTTGACCCCCGACTCCAGATACGTTGCCATTTTTAGCGACTCCAGCTAAGGGTTAATATCCTTCTATTTCTGTGTGATTATGGAGTAAGAACACAGTTCAACATCTGTCTTGCCCGTGGGTGTCATACAAGACGACTAAAGGATATATGTATATAACGTCTATGCAAGAGAAGGTAAACTTAAAATAAAATACCTATACTAACCCATCTGGTCAGCATGGTAAAGCAGGTTAATTTCTCTCCTACTGTGGAGCAGTCGAGTCCAGCAATGGGGTTATATAAGCCGAAATGATGATGTTTGTCATTGTGGACCTAAATATATTCCAACTAAAATATAATTAAAATGTATTTATTCTTGATATTTCTATGAATAGGTATAGGTAAATATTATTTCTATGAATATAGTATCACTATTAATAAAAAAATGTAAAGTACAAAAGTTTTGAATGGCGCAAATAAATTAGCGTTCACTATGACCTTGACACCACAATATTCAAAGTGAATCGACACAAGAATGATACGCGACGAGGATTAAGTATTTGTATATGTAGTACGTAGACGAAGTACGTGCTCAGCGCATTAATATACTTAGTAAGTAAAATCAATTTTCAATTACCTTTTATGTATTCCTGAGCAATATTATTAATACATTAAAATTCGTCAAAAATTGAATCGGCACACACCAGGAACGTACAGCTGGGCAAAATTATGGAAATTAATTTGCACCGACGTAGAATAACTCGTAATGGAATGCATTAATGTGGAGAGGGTGGTACATAAGCTCCAAAGAGCACTTTGTAGCAACTCGTTCCGAGCAAAAAGCGTAACGTAGACATGGATGTACCCTCGGGCTCGGCCTTAAGTGCTGCTTCATGCTAACATGTCGGCCACTCAAATGCTTTGCTTTTCAGACTTCCAGCTTATAAATTTACAGAAGCGGAACGTTACATACATTACACATACACATTAGTATTACAAGTGGGGAAGAGTACCGAGTTTGATTACAAGTGGGAAAGAGTATCAAGCTTGATTAAGAGTTTCTAATTTCTCTACTTTGTAATATGTCTGTATTAAATTATCACTACAAACTTCCCATCTATCTATGTCTATAATTCAAATATGTGGGTCTGTCACTAAATCTAAATAGCTACATAATATACCTACCATCATACATCTAAATAGCTAGATACATCTTGATGATTTTTTTTTCTTATTTAACTATTTAAATAAGAAAAAAAATCATCAAAATTTCTCTTGTCTCCTGCTATCTGCTTCTAACGGTTCCCTTTTTTTTTGCGGTGGACTATGGATGCGTCTCGCTCCGCCAAATCAGTCCGGGGTGACGTAGGAGGCGGCGCGCAACCCCATAGACCCACCATGCAAACTCCTCTCTTCGTCGTGCGAGCGGAACACCGGTACCCGATCTTTGTCTTCGGTGGTTCTAACGGTTCCCTGCAGTTTTTATGATGTTGTCAGTACATATAGAGAAATGCTGCTCTATAATACTTGGCTCAAATTATGTTTCCTTTTCAAAGTCCTTCCTTCACCATTATTTCGTGCAGCAATGTAGCCTACCCATTTCCATTCCTAAGTCTTTGGGTATTGTAAATTGCAACCGTTCTCTTAAAGTACCACATATGATTAATTTTATCGTGTCTCGTTTCTGACATCTCGAACTTAGTTCTCTCCATAGCATTCTGAGCGGATTTGATCTTAGTTACAAGGTCAACATTCAGGAACCACAAAAATTACACACGACAAATGTGGGTTGTTTCATGTTTATCCATATCTATGAGGTTAAAGGTTTAAAGGCTGTATAAAAAATCATGAACTTAAGTCATCTTCATAGCTCAAATACATCTCAGCTCAAATACATCCCAGCTCAAATTCATCCCACTGGTGGGGTCGAGCCACCACCACAATGGAAGTGAAATTGATCTGCTACAGCATGCTGGTCGGATGGGTTGGCATAGGGTTTAATTTTTAACTTTTTATTTTACGACCTCTATCATCACCATCATCATCATCATCACAGCCCATATATGTCCCACTGTTGGGCTTGGGCCTCCTCCATAATGGGAGGGAAATTAACCTACTATACCGCGTTGGTCAGACGTGTTGGTATAGAGTTTTGTTTCGAGTTTTCCTTCTCTTGCATAGATGTTATAATTTTTTTTTATCGCTTATGGTGGCAAACGAGCCAGCAGCACACCTGATGGTAAGTGTCACTGCTGCCCACGGACCTATGCAATACCAAAGGTATAGCTTAGGCCCAAACCCACCCAGTTGGGCTTCCGGCTCTCTCGCTCACTGAACGAAGCACAATAGCACATTGACATTACTCAGACGTCGATCTTCTGTGAGATTGTGGTACTACCCCGGACGGACCGGCCCGCGGCTGTAGACAGAGAACCATCGACAGCGTGTTCCTACCACTAATGATAAAATTATATGCGTTTTATATCCCTTAGTCGTCTCTTACGATCACCCACGGGTAAGATAGAGGGGATGGTGAATTGTATTCTTACTCCGTCACCACACGGATAGTCAAATAAGTCATTACATGTCAACAATGTTATCTAAATGCTTCATAAAGAATAGTATTGTATAATAGACATTAGCAGTGAACAATAATTTTCATTTTAAATGTTGTGAATTGCGCGGATGAAATGTTGCCATTCATGCTTTCACTGTATTGTGTGATGAATAGCTTACATATTGTCAGCAAATGCCTATTATATTTCAAATAAATTTATCAATACTGCTGTTACTCTATTGTGGGTTTTATTTTTTGTTGTTTTGTGATATATATATGTGATGTGATATGAACTTGTGTTAGTTATATCAATTGAATATGTTAAACTTTGATCAGTTTTTAAATAAATAATATTATATTTTTATTTGCCCTTGCTATTGCCTATTACGATATATTTTTTTTATGTGAATATGGCACATTATTCCGTGTGGTGACAGAGTAATAATACAATTCACCACCCCTATCTTACCCGTGGGTGATCGTAAGATACGACTAAGGGATATAAAATATATTGAATATAATTTATTGTACACCAAAGAAAGAAAAAGTATTTTTAGAAACAGTTAAATCTGCCAATACAATCAATACTTTATTATAAAAAAAATATAAGTAACATAAATCAAGAAAATTCATACCTTTCTCTAAAACATAATATACGCATAAATAAATGTAAATTCTGAATAATCTAAGTAGACAGAGACTGAACGGACACATTTATCACTCTCATCTCACTCTGAAATGACTTTGTGATGGCTATTAAAATTAATTCATAACAACCAAAATATTGCAGTCTTCCTCAATATTTTTTTTATAAATAATAACACGTAGTCACTATAATAATACTTATACATCTTTCTTTCCATGCCATATAAGTTCCGTTTTTGCACACAATCCTTCTTCACAATAAGAATGAGTTTTATTTACTGTGTTATTTTAAATAGATGGCTTGAAATAGAGTTTATTTCTTCTTCTCCTACATTAATCTTCTCACATAAATATCTGCGGAAAATGAGCTAGTATTAATACATTTTAATTTACAATCTCTCTCATAATAATATTTAAAGATCTATTTTAGCATTTGTACAAATATTGAAAAAAAATGTATTGAAAAAAAAATTATTTAAAAAAAAAACATTTTTTTTTTACCTTATCCACGAGAAAACTGTTATTTAGTATGATTAAAATTAAATTAAGTAAGTATGTTTTTTTAGTAATTAATTGACATACTGTATGGTGACGGTAGTTGACATGTTTTACAATGAAAGAAGAATAGATATTTGGTCGATCCCGAGTACAGTGAGATACACAAACCAAACGTTCCACTGCGACCAATAGTAAGTAAGATCGACACACTGACTTACAAATTAGCTCAGACGGTTGCAAAGGTCCTCTCACAACTTCGAGGACACACTAGTGCATTTGTGAAAGACTCTTACCATTTTGTTAGCGAAATTAAAGATCTACATCTCGCTGATAATGAGCTTATGGTCAGTTTTGATGTCACATCACTTTTCACTTGCTTACCTGTTGAGGATTGCATCAAAACTGTAACTAAGAAGCTATCTGACAATAATATGCCCTTGGAATGTGCTGAACTGTTACGTCAATTCCTAACAACTGGCAATTTAATGTGGAATGATGAATTCTACAAGCAAGTAGATGTAGTGGCTATGGGCTCGCCTGTCACATCCAGGTTCTATAAGCGGTACGTAGATGACACATTCACAATATTACCATCAGACAAAGTAACCATATTTCTTAACCATCTTAACTCCATCAATCCAAAAATTCAATTCACTATGGAACTGGAGTCAAATAACTCTTTAGCTTTCTTAGACATACATACATACATATCATCACGCCATATCCCTTGCAGGGTAGGCAGAGAGAACAGAGTGCCAGAGAACTCTATCTCTGCATACTTCACTCGCTTCCTCAACATTCATAATTCTCTTCATACACGCTCGCTGGTTTCGGAGACTCTTGACTCCACCTTCCTTCAATACATGACCGATCTGGTCTAGGTAGGTTAGTCTCGATGTCCCTCGGTACCTACATCCTTCCACTTTCGCATTGTATATCTTCTTAATCAGACGTTCGTTCGGCATTCTTTCCACATGTCCGAACCATCGGAGCATGCCCTGCTTTCTTAGATATTTTGGTTATTCGTAAACCCAATAACACCTTGAGTCATACAGTATATCGCAAAGCAACCCATACAGTTAAATACTTGAATGGTGATTCTCACCATCACCCTTCACAGTTAGCTACCGTTTCAAAATCTTTGTTACAGTGAGCACGAGGAACCTGTGACGATGAACACCGTGCAGGGGAGCTGCAGCATGTCAAGCAGGTTCTACGTGCAAACAAGCTGCAAGTTCTTCGCCCCCGTCACGGAGACTGTGTGAAACCACCAACAGTTGACCGTCTCCCTGCAGTCCTTATGTAAAAGGAGTCACTGACAGGATTGGCTATATCCTAAAACATGCTTCTATAAAACCCTATTTTAAGCCACTGAAGAGAATTAGTCAGTTCTTACCACCTATCAAGTGCCAGATCCCTCTACAGGATGCAGGAGTTTATAAATTAGACTGTGACTGTGGTCTCTTTTATATAGGCCAAACAAAGAGATCTGTAAGAACTCGGATCAAGGAACATATAGCTGATGTGAAACACCCCCGACACACTAAGTTTGCAGTCTGTGAGCACAGTCAGGACCACGCCCGCCATTACAGCAGGTTTGATAAACCACAAATCGTCGCAAAAGAACACCAATACCTGCCTAGAATGGTTCGCGAGGCTATTGAAATCAAAAAACATAAAAATTTCAATAGGGATGGCTGGGTATTATCATCAAGCTGGGATCCTGTTATTCACTTAATCTATATACATATATAAAAGAAAGTTGTGTTAGTTACAACACTTATAACTCAAGAACGTCTGCACCAATTTTTATGATTTTTATTGTGTCTATATTGTCATCAACAATGCCGCGACCAATAAGATCAAATCTTTGCCGACAAAGCCGTAACGCAATTAGAATTCGAAACATCACGAATGTAACCACGGCAGAAGAACAATTTATTGCTCTCTAACTCCGTGCTTCTTAATCACAAGAGAAAAGCGAGGCAGCCCGTGCCGTTGACAATGTAAAATCGTCGAGCAAATCTCAGAGATCAACAATTAGATCATTTTTAACGCGCATGAAGAAAAATTTCGTATAACACAAGGTACTTCTTTGTCTTGCTGGCATGTTATTAAGATACTTGATTTTTTGAATTTATATATGATTCATATTTATTGTCATAATAAAAAAATGACTTAATAATTTTGAATTAATCGAAATCTGCTCATCTCATTCATTAACTGTTAGGCGGAATGAAGTGTGCCGGGTCCGCTAGTTAAAAATAAAACTGAGAAGACCACTACAAGACTGCAAAATACTGTGAGCACTTATTCTATAGATTTGACCCACAATAATAGTTAAATTTTAATTTAATTAATTTTAGTAAGATAAACTAGGCCGCCACTCAAAAATTTAATTATTAATCCTTTTCTTCGCTTTCTTTATCTTTCTTCTCAATCTATAACGCGATTACATTAAAACTATTTTGAAGTAAAGATTAAAATATGATCATGTCTAATTAAAATCGCAGTGAATACGAATAATAATTTGTATAATTTAAAATTATTATAAACGTAAATACTCGCTTCAATCTTACGTTCTATATAATATTAAGTATTTTTCAAGGCTTATCACTAACAATCTACTTTGGTTATACACATTCGAATGTGCTGTATTATGGTAATTGTTACAAATTATTAGTACAACTAAAATTGAGTTCTGTTTAAATAATTAATTAACATTTTCGCGTTTGATCAAATGGTTTGAAAGCAATCGATAAAAGAGCTTGCAAATTTTCACGGTACAACGGTAACACAGTGTGGGACGTCTTCCGAGAAAGACGATAGTACAGACGAAGACTTGCTTCTTATACGCAAGCCCACGCTCGTCTAAGTGGTAAGATTTTGATAGTTCGAATTTTCAGTAGACGTGGGTTCAAATTCTACGTGTGTCAATCATCTTTTACTCGTAAAAATAGCTTTTTATAAATATTTTATATATTCACGAATTAGTAGTAGCAGTATTACGAATTAGTAGTATCAGAGTTGTGTGGTAGCGGCTACGAATACTACCAACCCTTGCTTTGCTCGTGGATAAAAGACGACTAAGAGCCTTATACCGACCTGGGCCAACTCCATTTGATGCCGTTTGGTTAACAATTACATGCCAAAGGACGGTTGGCGTCAGGCAGGCGGCCGGTCATAAAGTTATTGCCAATAACTTTTACAATATCTACTATGAAAGAAGAGTACACATTGCATCGACCCTAAGTAATTGGGATAAGAGTAGGAGAATCATGATGATGATATTCTACGAATTAGTAAGTCTGTAATAGAATGAAGGAAATAGTCTCCGTATTGTATTAATTAATTATGTTTCATTTTAAATAACTTAGACAGTATTTAATTCAACATTCAAACTTTATTTGCTCTAAAGAATAATTATGTTGAATTCTTGTGATTGATTACATCTTATGATAAGGCAAAATTCTCATGCGAAGGCTAATAAATCATGCCGACAGTAATGTGTTGCATCGTTTTTGTACAATGATTTCACTGTGTTGAAGTTTATTGAGGGCGGGTGTAGAGGCAAGCTCGCAGCCTCCATGCGCGGCTGTCGTGTTAAACCTCCTACCCTCGTTTTTGGCCCCTTCCTCCCGCGCTGTCGCCGGCTACCGCCGTCGCCCGTCCCCGGGGCGCGAATCCAATTTCCTAACTTGTACCCCGTTATTGTGTCCGCCACTGTTTGTGTTCCCATAAGAAAACTTTTCTTTTGTAATAAATAACCTGCGGTCAGCGTGTATTGTTAATAATTCATATGACAATTTATTGTTATTAAATATCACAATAAATTTAGACGAGGCATATTATTTCTTTAATTTACGGCGTGTTATATTTAACAAGGTTTATTTGTTCTGTATTTTATTATTGTTGCCTTAAATTATATTTTGAATGTCTCTAGCAAATGTATCGGCAGACTCATTATAAGAAACGCGCTGCTGATAATTGTAAAGTTTCAATAAAACAATACAAACACATTTATTTACAATATAAATATACTATTCTTACATATTTACACTGTTAATTTTTTTTGTAATATTACAATTGTTTTACAAAATAAATAAGAGCAGAATTCTAAACCAGCGTATATATGGGCGCTGCTTTGATTATTTGAACGAAATATCGTTATCACATATCTGTGTATGAATTAATAGATAATTACTGCTTTCGTTTATTATAATTCATTAATGTAATTGATTAATTATAATATTAATTTAATATGATTATTTTGGCATTTATTTGATTTATTTAGTACAAGTAATTAAAAATAGAAAGGAAGCTAATATGACTTGTTTGTTATAAAATATTTTAAGTGTTTACTCCTTGGAAAATGTTTAATTATAGTGAATGCATTTGGTATTATCAATATTTAATTATAGAATAATTATTATAGAATTTAAAACAGTGTAATAAAATCTATGATAAATCAGTTGAAATTTAAAATGTTTACCGGAAGTAATTAGCCGGTGATTTTATGCTATTTAAAGGCCAACGTTCTTAACGGCAGTTCAGTTGTTCGATATCTACAAAAGGGTTGTTACTCCATTGGATTGTATCGTGTGTGTGTATATATATAGGACTTATTGTAGTACTAAAATAAACCAGGTTCGTGAAGTATTGTAATTATTATTTCACCGAGATGGATTCCGAATACCCGAACGGCAACGCCACGCCGACAGCAGCGGTGGGATCGCATTCTCCAATTCTGGGCACTTCACGCTCCGAGAAGAGAGCTGAGTCCACCTTCACGGTGCAGGAAGTGATGGGTCTACTCTCTTCTATAACTAGCAAGGCAGCCTCAAGCGCAGTTACTGCCGCTTTGTCTGCTAGTTCTACTCCAACAATGAGAGGTAATTTCTATCTGCCGCCATTTGATCCGGATATACGATGTCATTACGTTCGAGATTGGTGTGCAAATGATGACGAGACGATCATGGCCTTCAACATATCACCGCAAGAAGCAAGAATGAAAGCCATTCTTCAGCTCAAAGGTAGGGCCAAGATTTGGGCAGACACATGGTCGCTCCAATCAACTACATGGGAACAAGTCAAAGATGACCTCATTCGAACCTTCGGCAAGGAGTTTCGTTATGCTGACGACGTCCAGAAGTGGCGCAGTTACACCTCTGAACAAGCAGACAGTTACGCAGATTACGCCACAACGGGCTGGACTCTGTTCAAGCGTGTGAGACCAGAAGCTACGGACTCTGAATTCATCGACGCCTTGATAACAGGTATTTACCCTGAATTCATAAGATCTGAGTTATTGCGAAACACACCAGACTCTTTGCCCAGGCTCGTGTGTGTATTGAAAACTTATCGTAAGCGAAAAATTGAACGCTTTGATAGTAATTATAAGCAAATTAAGAAACCTCGAATTACCACTGATAAGCTTTCTAGTAATTGTTTTAACTGTCATAAGCCGGGACACTTTTCTCGTGAATGTAAAGAGAAGCATCCGCTTATCACGCCTGCAGAGCCTTCGACTTCTAACATCCATAAACCCGCCAATACGACAAAGTCTATAGAGTGCCATTATTTATAAAATCCGATTACGAAATGAAAAATGATGTCGCAAGCGGGATTCGAACCCGCGCCTATTGGGATTCCGGCCCAATCGTGCTGCCACTACACTACCGCGACTAATTGTAGGACATGCAAATTTCATTTTCGTATTGTATTTACGTCTTAAGGTGACGGTGTGCTATCTACCCGACAATGTTTACACATTGTTATAGCTTAATACATCAAACTTTACAGTTAGAATTGTATTAAACGATGACACAACCTTGTTATTTAAATTACTGAAATTTAGCATTTAATATGCTTAATTATTTATAAAATCCGATTACGAAATGAAAAATGATGTCGCAAGCGGGATTCGAACCCGGTAGTGTAGTGGCAGCACGATTGGGCCGGAATCCCAATAGGCGCGGGTTCGAATCCCGCTTGCGACATCATTTTTCATTTCGTAATCGGATTTTATAAATAATTAAGCATATTAAATGCTAAATTTCAGTAATTTAAAGTGCCATTATTGTCATAGAAAAGGCCATAGTGAGAATAATTGTTTCCGTAAGCAAAACGATGAGCGCTTAGGGTTGACTAATAATCAGACTATTAACTTTTGTACTCCTAGAGATCGTAGCATAACCAATATCACCATAGGTAATAAAGTTTACAATTGCTTATACGTCACTTCTTACATGGACGATCCTTTAAAGTAGTAACGGATTGTAATTCACTTAAGGCTTCAAGGCATAAAAAGGAGCTTACTCCAAGAGTGCATCGCTGGTGGGCATTTCTTCAAAACTTTCAGTTTGAAGTAGAATATCGAAAGGGTGACCGCTTAGCTCATGCAGATTATTTTAGTCGCAATGCTTTAGGTAAACCGCAGGCTTCAAAACGTAATAATTGTTTATATGAATCTCTACGTCTCGCTGTAAATTCATCTACCCTTGACCATAATTGGCTTCTCATAGAACAGAAGCGTGATCCTTCGCTGAAGGATATTGTTGACAGATTAAAATCCGATTCGATCCCTCAGACAGTAGCCGATACTTATATCATATTACAAGATAAATTGCTCAGACGTAAGGTTCAAATAGATAACAAAACTCGAAAACTCATTATTGTTCCACGTAATTACCGTTGGAATCTTATTTGTCACTACCACAATATCCTACAGCATTTTGGTTGGGAAAAAGTACTGGCTAAAATCAGAGAACAGTATTGGTGCCCGGATATGTCGAAACTGGTTCGAAAATTTGTAGAAAATTGCGTTAATTGTAGAATTCGTAAGGGGACATCAGGCGTAAAACAAGTGACCTTACACCCAATTGATAAAATTGCAGTACCCTTTCATACCGTGCACGCTGATATTACGGGCTGTATGAATGGCAAACGTGATCAGGCAGAATACGCATTCGTTTTTATAGATAGCTTCACTAAATATGTTCATTTAGTTTACACTAACGACCGCACGTCACAATCGGCTATTAGGTCTTTCCGTGAAGTTGTAACCATATTTGGAACTCCTACTCGCCTTATAACAGACCAGGACAAAAGTATGACCTCGGTCGAATTTAAGAACTATTGTCAGGAATACGGTATTAAGCATCACGTTGTAGCTAAGGGAGCCAGTTGAGCAAATGGTCAAGTTGAACGCATTATGAAAATTATTAAAGATAATATGTCTGTAGTAGAGCTTGATAAACCATGGCACAGTGCTATTCAGGATTTGCAATTGGCTATCAACTGTACAATATGTAAAAGTACTGGCAAAAGCCCAATGGAACTGTTGTTCGGTAAAAAATGTTCACCGCCACTTATTAAGATTTTGCAGGTAGATGACGACGAACCAACAGAAGATTTAGCGTCTGTGAGATCCTTATGTAAAAAGAGGATGGACGAGCGATCTTTTCAGGATAAAATTAGATTTGATAAAGGTAAAGCTAAAATAAATCCATTTAAAGTTGGTGACTTTGTTCTCATGCGTCGTCATGAACGACACACTACAAAACTCAGTTCAAAATTCGTGGGTCCCATGGAAATTTTGGAGGTTCTGCCTAATGACCGATACAGGGTGAAGCATGTTAATCTTCGTGGATGTAGTGAAAAGATCGCTAGCCATGACTTTTTACGACCAGCGCCAGTTGCGCAGACGGATCCTTTTTTTGACCAAAGCGATGCCGTATGGGCGGATGAACAATAAGTAAGTGAGCTTGATTTTCCTATCCAAAACATCCTTCCTAAAACGCTGGCTGGCCACCACGCGTATCCTTGTAACCCGGTCTTGTGGTTGGCTAGATCCCATGGTGGGTGATGCCTTGTGGTTGGCTAGATCCCATGGTGGGTGATGCCTTGTGGTTGGCTAGATCCCGTGGTGGGTGATGCCTTGTGATTGGCTAGATCCCATGGTGGGTGATGCCTTATGGTTGGCTAGATCCCATGGTGGTGATGCCTAGTATTGGCTAAGACCCTGTAATAGGTGAAGCTTTGTTTGTTAGACCCGTGATGGGTGATGTTGGCTAAGACCCTGTAATAGGTGAAGCCTTATTTGTAATCTAGTGTAAGGTTATTATGTAGTGTTTAGTGTTATTATATCTATACATATTTCAATTAATATTCAGCGCAGGGAGAGCGCTGGATCAGAATGGCCGTATGGGCGCTGCTTTGATTATTTGAACGAAATATCGTTATCACATATCTGTGTATGAATTAATAGATAATTACTGCTTTCGTTTATTATAATTCATTAATGTAATTGATTAATTATAATATTAATTTAATATGATTATTTTGGCATTTATTTGATTTATTTAGTACAAGTAATCAAAAATAGAAAGGAAGCTAATATGACTTGTTTGTTATAAAATATTTTAAGTGTTTACTCCTTGGAAAATGTTTAATTATAGTGAATGCATTTGGTATTATCAATATTTAATTATAGAATAATTATTATAGAATTTAAAACAGTGTAATAAAATCTATGATAAATCAGTTGAAATTTAAAATGTTTACCGGAAGTAATTAGCCGGTGATTTTATGCTATTTAAAGGCCAACGTTCTTAACGGCAGTTCAGTTGTTCGATATCTACAAAAGGGTTGTTACTCCATTGGATTGTATCGTGTGTGTATATATATAGGACTTATTGTAGTACTAAAATAAACCAGGTTCGTGAAGTATTGTAATTATTATTTCACCGAGATGGATTCCGAATACCCGAACGGCAACGCCACGCCGACATATACTAATACAAAACATAATACAATTTGAGTAAAATTACAAGATATGTGAAGGAATGAAAGAAACTTACTACAGTGAGTTGCAATTTTAAAATCTTTTTGTTATAACCCTACACGTATTGTATAGTAAATTTACAAAACGGAATTATAGTATTACTTTCTTGTTGTGCTTAAAAACTCCCAACGTTTTTTTGTAAAAAGATTGCAGACATTTTTAACAGTTTTTTTTTTTTTTTTTTTATTGCTTATGACGGCAAACGAGCAGACAGCACACCTGATGGTAAGTGTCACTGCCGCCCATGGACCTTTGCCAATGGTATAGCTAGGCCGCTGCCTACAAATACAACCCTGAACCCACCCCAGTTAGGCTTCCGGCTCTCTCGCTCACCGAACGAAGCGCAATAGCACATTGCTATTACTCAGACGTCGATCTTCTGCGAGAGTGTGGTACTACCCCGGACGGACCGGCCTGCGGCTGTAGACAGAGAACTGTCCACAGCGTGGTCCTACCACAATAATAGTGTACATAACCTTTCAACATAACACTAAATTCGCAGGTAAGACTATTTAGGATAACTCTATAAGTTAAAGTACAGTAGATATGTGAAGTGTTGTTATCCGTGTGGTGACGGAGTAGGAATACAATTCACCACCCCCTATCTTACCCGTAGGTCATCGTAAGAAACGACTAAGGAATATAAAACGCATATAACATCTATGCAAGAGAAGGAAAACCCGAAACAAAACCACGTCTGACCAGCGTGGTATAGTAGGTTAATTTCCCTACCATTACGGAGGAGGCCCGAGCCCAATAGTAGGACATATATGGGCTGTGATGATGATGATGAGGTATGTGAAGATCCAATGGGAGTCAGGATTATTAGTAGTAGTAGAAGTGCATTTGGTAGTTCTATGGGATCTTAGTCATTGCGGACAAAAGCTTTTCATGAAGCTAATGACGTAGCATAAAATCGCCACAGAATTAATGACATTATAGAAATGACAGGTTGTCGCTAAACTTTGACTGCACAGATGGTGCTGTAGTTAAGATAACGACCTTTCATGCTAGTTCTGTGGGTTCGATGTCCACGCAGACAGGTTTTGAGTTTGGGTGTAATTTGTCTGCGTCAATTTTATGTTTGTAAAGTCCCCTGCTATACAAGGATAAAATCATTAAAATAAATTAAGAAAAAATGTATGTTCCACACCATTGTGCCGGGATCATCTCTTAGTAATGCATCTTAAACATTCGAAACACATTCCAAGTTTTAAACCTAGGACATCCCAATCTATAGACCTATGCTTATGTTGTACTACACGAATCTAGAAACTTGAGCTGATTCACGCGTGTTCCAACGTTTTTATCATACTCATTGCTGGACCGATATTCGCTACAAAGATTTATATTTTCTCTCACTTAATGTGATATAATTAACGTTAACGTACTTAAATGTTGGGATGAACCACGTTAAGTGCTTGTTTCTTTATGGCGAATACAGGGGACGTCATTGCCCGTTAGGTAACGCGGTTGGAACGGCCTCGATTCGGTGTCCGTAAGTTGATGCCCTCCGGTCCCTGCTGATTGAATGGATGGAGCGGCGGCATGGAGTCCACTTTTTCTGACTGGTGGAGGTGTTGTCAGGGCACGGATGCTCTGGAAAATACATGCACACGGTGGCAAGGAGGGAGATGACTCCATCCTGCCAACAGTGCAGTAGTGACGAGGACACGGCGCAGCATACGCTTGAAGTCTGCGTGACCTGGGATCAGCAGCACCGCGCACTTGTCGCTATCGGTGCCGACAATTTTTTTTTGGCGGCGGGCTTTGTGTGGTTACTCTCCGTTATCGGTGCCGATCTGACGCTACCGGCCATTGTGATGGTGGAAGTGATGGTCGACAACGTCAGGACCTAGCACGCGGTCGCCGTCTTCTGCGAGACAGTCGCAGAAGGAGGTGGTGGAGCGTGCCCGAGAGGACATCCTCTTCGGAGACCCGAGCCGCTGCCAGCGCCTTGGGCGGTGCAGGCGCAAGTACCTGCGTCTGATGCCGCCCTAGCCACGGCAGCTGACTGGAGCGGGAATTAGTCTGATAGTATGAAGCGAGAGGACGACGCCCCGATGGAGATGAAGGTCGAGCTATCCAGGCGTCGACTCGAGAGGATACCCGTAAGGGTAAATCGCCGGATGGGCCACTGAAGACAAGGACCGCGTTCTGGTAGCCCACTCGCACAGCGACAGAGTGGTACAAGTAAGACGGGTCCGTGGGATCGCGCGCCGTTTTTTCTGTTGCCCCGGACGGATTTAGCAAGGTGTGACCACTCAATAGCTCATCAGCAAAAAAGAAACGACCAATATAGGTGTCAATTTTAATCATTCATAAATGGTGCGTTAGCTTTGGCGTATCTGTGCTTTACTGCTGTGCATATGGCAGCTATTTACTTTCTATTTTTATTGCACGATTACTAAATTTTGTAGCCTATCGTCTGTGTTGTATAAGAACAAAAAGACTTATTACTGTTTTTTTTTTTAAGAATTAGATTGGAATTGATTTCTTTAGGTCTTAATATATTTTATAGCCCTTCCCGTACTACAAAGGTCTATAAGCTGAAGTAACACTAAACATCAGGTGTACTATTTGCTCGTTTGCCATCATTGCAAACGAGCAAGTAACGGAGTAAGAAAAAACATAAAAAAAAACAAAAAGTAACCTGCAATGTTTTTGTAGGTATTCTTAATCTAAATTTTATATTTTTTAACTTTCATTTAAATTCAAAAGAGAAATTTAATTTGTCACAATTTTATTTAGAAATGGGATGCTTTTATTGATTACGTATAAGATATATATATGTATATAGAAGCATATTAACTATTTATGGTAGTGGCAGCTGGCTGTGCCACTTTGCACCCGTGTTTTCCTGTCAAATCCAGTTAGTAGCCCAAACTATATTTATCATTCTAACGAGATTTTCGCCTATCCTTCTGTTGTTGTATCATTTTCACAAAGAAATGATATTCAACGACCTAATTTAATGGTTTGTAGTCGAATATCATATTAGCTGTGTGGTAGCGGCGTCGAATACTACCAACCCTTACTTTGTTCGTGGATGTCGTAAAAGACGACTAAGAGCCTTATAACGACCTGGACCAAATCCATCTGATGCCGTTTGGTCAACAATTATTCCCTAGGAGGGTTGACGTCTGGCAGGAGGCCGGTCATAAAACTATTGCCAATAACTTTTACAATATGAACTATGAAAAAAGAGTACATATTGTATCGACCCCTAGTAATTGGGATAAGAGTAGGAGAACGAACGTAGTCGAATATCATATTTACTAAACACGATATTTTCAAATAGTGCAATGCTGACGTTTTTAATAATATTCAACCGTCAATTAATTGCCTAGATTTAATATTCAGCGTTACAATATGAATTACTATTGCTAATTAGTGTAGCTTGGTTTTTGTACTTATTATTACTATTTTTTAATATTAATTACTTATAATGGATTGCGAATTCTTTCGACATATTATTTTAATTATACTTAATAAAAGGTCTTTTTTTCTGAGTATTAGGCACTAATCTCTCTTTCTGTTTTGACAGGCTATGGTTGTCTGATCCGTTTGGGGTGACGAAAGGGCACTGTACGACCTCATAACTTATTAACATGGTGGTAATAATGCATTCACTTTAAAGTGAAAATATAAAATGTATAATATTTTCTGCATACATACATTTATAAGTGAAAACAGATTAAGAAACGAAATATTTTAACTTTTTTGCGGAAAACTTATGGTGTTGGCTGTCTCCATAGAAAGCAAGAGAAGCAGCAGAATAAGTCAGTGTAGAAGAATCTAGAAAAAAATCCAATGCAAATCTGAAATGAATAAAATAATAGTAATCATCAGCATCGACATTGTCGCAATGCTATATATATATATATATATATATTATATATATATTTTTTTTTTTTTTTTTTTTAATTCTATTTTATTAATTAGGAGTTTTGTCGGTAACCGACCATGCCACTCCCATAGTAAAATTATCTTATTATACTAACTTAACTTAACCTAAGATATCTAAATAAATATCCATGAGAATCCTGGCTTCATCTGATACAGGTGAAGCCAGAATGCTATTACACTGACCCACATTCATGCAAATAATGCTATCCTGTAAAAGATTATTATTACGTAGGGTATCGCCCCGGGCACATTCCATCAACAGATGCTGTACGTCTTCAACCGAATTACAATACTCACAATTCGGTGAATCCACCTTGCCCATTAGGTATTTAAACACATTAGACGGAATGTGACCAGAGCGGATCCTCATCATGGCAACTATCTGCTTTCTGTTCATGGGTATCTTTTCGAACCATGGGTGACGAGGAGGCTCACACTCTATTGTTCTGTACCATATTCCCCTAAATCGTGACCGTTCATCGAAATATTCTCGCCATAGCTGTTGACATTTAATTTTAACTTGGCTCAACAATTCACTGTGTATCGGGAGATGATGACACAAAATCCCATCAGTTATCGCTTCTTTTGCCATTCGATCAGCCTCCTCGTTCCCCATGATACCGATATGCGAAGGAATCCACTGCAGCACTACTGTTTTATTTTGCCTTGTGAGATTGCGAATGGAATTCAGAATGCTATAGGCTATAGAGTAGCCTCGAAAAGTCGAGGTTATCTTAGCCAGATGTAAAAGCGCACTTTTTGAATCAGTCAGTATAACGAATTTGTTACTGTCTATAGAACTAATGTAAGCCAAGGATTCCAAAATCGCTATAAGCTCACAGTGCATTATTGACATATTTTCTTGGAGCTTAAATTTTGCATTTAATCCTGTTTGTGGATCAACAAATGCTGCACCAGAGCCCCCCACACCTATAGAGGCGTCCGTGAACAGTTTATAGTGTAATGGGTATTGTTTGTATAGATAATCATTACAAATGTTCCTTAAATTTAGTACATTAGCATATCTTTTAGGAAGGAGTGAGTTATCTATTTCTGTAACAATAAGTTTAGCTAAATTAAATCTTGTTATCCAGGTATCCAATAAATAAATATGTATTTTGCTAAATGATTGCATTGGTAGATCCTTTAACATTTTATTGACTAATATTAATTTTGGGATTTTCTTTCTAAGCCAATAGGGATCATCTATAATCGAATTAAGTTCTAATATACACTTCATATTAGTATCGTTTTCGAAAGATTTTGATTTAAGCCAAAATTTGGACGCTAAATAGGTTCTACGTATATACAACGGTGGTAAACAGAGCTCACTTTCCATGACATGGATAGGAGTGCTTTTAATGAAGCCTCCAATTATGCGCATTGCTTGGTTTTGTACCCTAACGACTTTGTCTAAGTGGCAATTGGCACTGGTATCATAGAGGAAGCTACAATAATCTAGCCTGCTGCGTATCAAAGCTATGTAAAGTTGTCTGAGGTGTTTTGGGTGAATACCCCATCCTGTTCCGGCCAACACCTTAAAAAGATTTAAGAATTTTAACGCTTTATTGCAAGTGAATTCAATGTGCTTTCTCCATCTCAGACCTAAGTCTAACCACATACCAAGATATTTCACTTCATACACCTCTTCTACGCTGTCACAATTTATTTTTAATTTAATATTATTTTTTGACTTACCCCTTCTAAACATTATTGACTTAGATTTCTGATGTGAGATGTTAAGTCCTAGCTCACTCACCAAAGTATTAAAGATATTTAAAGCGTTTTGAACGTGCAAGGTTGTTTCTAAAATATCATTTCCGGTGTGATAAATGACAAAATCATCTGCATATTGCGATATAAATACCTGATTGATGGTGTGACATATCCTGATTGTGGCAACGTTAAATAACAATGGAGATAAAGGATCTCCTTGAGCTATACCAGCACCTGTTGTCCTACTTAATATTTCTTTATCACTTAATCGTATTGTTAAGGTTCTTTTGTGTAAATATTGCCATAGATAATTGCACAAGGCCGAACCCGCCCCAAGCTCGTCAAGTATTTTAATGAGGACTGTGGGATTGACATTATTATACGCACTCTCGATGTCTACAAAGCAAGCTATGGTTGGTAATCCTTTAGTAAGACCTGTCTGGATACGAGAAACTAATCTAGTCAGGTTGTCCAAACATGAGCGTGATCGTCTGAATCCAACCATTTCATTAGAAAAACAGTCATTCTTTTCTAGAAACCAATCTAGTCTACGGTTGAGAATCGTATGGAAAACTTTACAAGGACAGGGCAGTAAAGCAATAGGCCTTATACCAGATGACGTATTACCACCACTATTTGGTTTCGGTATAGGAACTATATTAACTTTCGTCCATTGCTTGGGGACAAAGCTCGAGACTAAGAATCTGTTATATAAAGTTACAAGGTACGATTTGGCTGCATCGGGTAGATTACTTAACATCGAATACGAAATGCCATCTGCACCGGGGGCTGTATCTGAACATTTTATACAATTATTTAGTTCATATACTGAAATTGGTGAGCACAAATTTTCGTTAATAGAAGCGAACTGAGGTTTATCTGGACTAACAAAGTCAGGTGTAAGACTATATAGAAGTGTTTCTAATTTAGTACGCTCTACTTGTGTTCTAGAGACTTTGTAGCCCTTAATCCATTTCATGCGTAGCCACATTTCTGTTGTCGATGTAACATTACTAATATTCTCACATAGGTCTTGCCATGCTTTGGCTTTTGCTCGACGAATGTCTCGTTGTGTTTCTGCCACCCTTTGTTGTAATATCTGTAAGTTACTTGGAGTTGGATTTCTTCGAAATTGCGCTAGAGCTTTTCGACGCAGAGCGACAGATCGGGAGAGTTTTGGGGACCAATAAGATTTAGGCTTAAAACGATTATCTCTGAGGGGGTTTTCGTAAATTTTTGTTGTTGGTATATAAGCATCAGCTGATTTATTCATTAGATTAGTAAGGTGATCATAAGCAATCTGATTGTCATGTGGTATTATGTAGTTGTATAGATCTGCCTCTATCCTATTTCGATATTGAGGCCAATCCGCCATTTTGTAGATTCGCCGTTTTCGGAAACTTCGTAAGGGTGCAATATCGATCTTTAACTTGAGCACCAAGTGATCACTATTAAGATTTTCGTTCAACACATGCCACGTGAAATTAAGTGCTATATCTGAAGATGCTAAAGAGAGATCAGGGGATGTTTTCTGTATTATTCCATTTACGAGCTTAATTCTTGTGTGGCTGCCATCGTTTAATATAACGAAGTTACTATCAGACACCGAGTCCATAATTCTAGTGCCTCTCTGATTTATGAATGTTGACCAGTTGAGATGGTGCCCATTGAAGTCTCCAGCAATCAGTGTTTTCTGATTTACATGTGAAAATAATGCATCCCAATCTCCTTCAGTTATGGTAGCCGTTTGTGAGCAATATATAGAAATAACGTTTTGTAGGTGGTCACAATTCTGAATTAGGATGTGAACTATTTCCAGGCCAGCTCTAATTAAATTGACTTCGCACTGTTGTGCCTTAATTGACCAGTGGGTCAATATCGCTGCTCCACCCCATCCGTCGTCTCGATCACATCTAAAGATATTATAGCCATTAAGGTGAAAGGAACTCTCTGGCTCTAGCCAAGTTTCGCTGACTATGGCAATATGTATCTTTTCCTGATATAATAAAGCCTCAAAAACGGCAGTCTTTGGCCTTAAGCTATTCGCGTTCCACTGCATTATATTCACTGTATTGGAATTTGTTATGTAGTTATCTTGTTGTGTGTTATCCATACTTATTTAAGAAATCTAAGGAAGACCATTCACTAATGTACTGCATTACCATTCTAAAAATCTCTTTAAATATAATATGTATGCTGCCTGTAATCTTTTCTTCCCATGACATATTTTTCTCAAGTATAGCATTTTTCAGCTTGTTTAATAAAATTTGCCACCATGTTTTATTTTCGTTCTGTTTTTCTTCCTGATTCTCATTTTCTGTTTCTCTCAATTCACTAATTTCTTCATCCATTCGTTTTGGATGTTTTTCCGCATCCTCATATGTTCTACTGGCTGCTACTGCTTTATATCTTTTTTTGCTAACAACTTTTGCATAGGTATCTGCAGCAGTATTCGATGTGCGTATATTTCCAGTAGATATAGTATTCGTCAAATCTAAGTTATTGCTTTCGGTGGAACTTACAGCTGTCGTGGGGAATAACTGCTCAGGTGTAGGAGGCTGAGACGGTTGTGATGAAACAATCAAAGGGTTTGTCATGTACATCATAAGAGCTCGTTTATATGAGTAGTTATGATCAGCCATCAGTTCTCGAATCTTTTTCTCTTTTTTAAATATAGGGCAAACTTTCGCCAAGGCCATGTGATCACCTCCACAATTATTACATGTAAAATGTGTAGTCTCACAATTAGGATGGTCATCACCACATTTTGGACATACAGTTTTAACAGAGGAACACATTCTGTTTGTGTGGCCATAACGCCAGCATCGAGAACACTGTGTTACCGGGTGCATGTATGGGCTAACTTCAGTTTTCACGTCGAATATGTGCAGATATTTGGGTAGTACTGACCCTTTAAAGCAGACACGAACTGATTCACTTTGCTCCCATCGACCGTCTAAGCTATTTCTGCGTTTTAATCGTTTTACACCCATAATCATAATCTCACACCCCAGTCCTTCCAATATTTCTTCTTCACCTAGCTCTAAATCAATCCCCTTGATCACACCATAAGATTGACTCATATCAAATGACCTTTGGCACTTAAATCCGTTCTCATTAAATATTTTACAATTCAAAAAACTTTCCGCGCTCTCATCCTTGCTAAATTGAATTATTACTTTAAATGAATTAATGTATTTCACCCGAGTAACATCACGAATGCCTGCCTCTTTAAGACTTTTGGCAAGCATAAATTGTTTCGGTATTTTTTCTGAGCATGTTAGACACATTTCAACATGTTCTTCTGATATTCTCGTTGACTCGTCAATATCAGCCGAACGAGCAAACTTCTTTCCTTTTCTTCCAACGACGGTCCATATCTCTTCTTTATCTAAATGCCGATTTCTTTTCGACGGCCTTCCTTGTTTATCCACAACATTTTCGCAGTCCATACTTTTATACGTCTCCATCTCAATATTTTCTTCACCTGCCTCTTCCAATTCAAATGAACTTTCAGTGCTCCCTAACATCTCACTTTCTTGGTGAATCAAATCTCGATTATTCATAATTCCAGCGATAATATAATAAACGCATTATAACAATACGCTTCAATGTACGTGGAATGCGATCGAACCGGATATATGCAGTAGCGATCGACTCGCTGCGTAATTACTTGCAAAGTCAGACGATTTAGCGCGCGTCCGCTCAGTGCGTGCGCCTACACGGGACTGTATATATATTATATTATATTTATAATTTTGAGTATATACACATTACGTGATGCACGGCTATTGCCGACTACTATACATAGTTTCAGAGTTCGTGCTTGCTTTTGAGAATTCCTGACCTATAGAATTCAATCGCCTCATAAGTAGTAGTCGCTAATATTTATAAGCTACCAAGAAAGCAATTATCGTAAAGGTTACTATGAAAAAAAAAAGCAACACCTAAGGGTGGAAATTGGTCGAACAAATGTCATTTATTTGTTAGTATTTATACATATGTGAAACCGAGTAGCTAATAGATGTTAATATTGTATTTCTTAGAAATCATTATATCACACCCATATTTCGCCACATTATCTTCAGTCCCAGGGCATGAGGAGAATACTAGCCTCTGATTTTCGGGCATAAGATCAAACACTGAGCTTGGATTCCTTGACAAAATTTCTCGAAAACCCTAGACAAAACTTACTTTTCAAGTACTTTATGATGAGTAGTTTCTTTCGTAAATACAATGAAATAGAAAGTGTCCAATATACACGAAAAATATAATATTTTAACCCCTTTCATCCTGTTTAAGAAACAGCTGTTTAACATAATAATATATTCCAAACATGGAGGCATTTATATTTTATACAAACAAAGAGTAACAAAAGAGAAGTTTTGGTTATGTGACTTTTGCTATAAGATGTACATACTTCAGTAGAAAAACACCAGAAACAGTTCTCTTACTTTATTCAGCTGATGTACAAGCTAGTGGGTTAAATTTTTAATGAGTTACTTTCCGCCTCTCACTGATACTCCAGGTAAATTTTGTGCCAACGTGTAAGTCTCAAAATAAAAGAAATTAAAAAGGTATGTGTGTAAACCACAATGGATAGGACATTTAGTATGAATTAAAATATGCAAGACTATATAACTATAATATAATTATTAAAAAAGGAGCAACAAGCTGAGTTAGTTGACTGGAAAACCAATAGATTGCTATGCAGAGTCCGAACGCCTGTAACGGTGTTCTTCTCTATTTTTTGGGTTTGTTAAACGGTCAATTAAATATCATATAATAACTTGAAACTTTGTGAAGATAATAAGTAAAATTTATAAAAAAATATTTTTGAAGATATAAAATATATGTGCTTCGAATATCATGTTTATTTTGCTAGTCTTGACTGTCATAAACTTATATGATTTATACAAGGCGTTAGTATACTATATCCCCCTATATCTAGCCTAATCCCTAGAATATTCTTATTGGCTTCGGTAGTCAAACGGCATTTACTCCGTGGCAAAAGATATTCTCCCACAATTAGACTGGAATGCCGATTGGTTGGGCGTCACTCATTTGATGTGTTCATCCGATGGACACTTTGGGTTGGAGAGGCCGGCGTTTAACATTTTTGACCTTTGTATCAGTAAATACTTCTAAATAGTTGTACAGAAGAAAACTGTATTATTTCAGTGAGGACATTGCCTAAGGTCGAACTTGAGGTCTGCGTGGCTTGGCAAAGCAGTATCGCTGCAGTCATCGGTGCTGATATCGGTGTCGTGATCTCACTACAATCATTTCGGGGACGCGATTATCCATAATTGGATTAGGAATAATAAATGTTCACAGGATGATACATTTCGTAAGCTATTTGTCGTTAAATAATTATCTCTTTTAATTTAATAGCAACTATTTAAAACTACTAACATGCGCGAGTTAAAGATTACTCTACTGCTGGCAACACTAAACACAGGTTCATTCAAATTTGGTATCCTGCAAAACTCATGCAAAGTCACGTGCTACGGCAGAATGAAACCTACCAAAAGACCCCTTCAGAAGAACATTTAAATACACTCATTAGGTGATTTATTATTATGAGGGTTTTAAAATAGTGTTAAAGTTTGGGATAAAAAATATTGGGCGTTGGCAAACTTTATGAATAATTAAGCAAATGATCGGAATTTATGTACAAAATAGTATTTTCAAAATTATCTATCTCCTAAAAGGTCCTATAAGGATACAAAATTTGTTTTTATAACTTGTATTTATAAAGTTTTGTATATTATTATGTTTTACACAAGAATTTAAGAAGATTTTGTTTGTATTATGTCGCAAAACAGCCCCTAAGAGCTTTCACAATTAATGGAGTCACCAAGTTTATACGAATATGGTATTTTTTTTAATGCTATTCTATTGCCGTTTCCATAGAAAATTACTTAATATATGTTTTCTTTATTTTTAAATGGTTAATTCAATGTTTTTTCCTAAAGTATTCGAATGTAGCGGCGAAGAAAATAAAAAAAGAAATTAAATCCATTCAATAATTTTTCAAGTTTTTGTCACACCAATCACCATCCCCTATTATAAGCCGTGAGTGATCGTAAGAGACGACGAAGGGATATAAAACGCATATTTTTTTATTGGGACTAATCCCACCACTGTAACTCCTGTAAGCCAGGATCTACAATGGTATGGAGCGGCGGCACGGGGTCCTCACCTTCCGACTGGTGCAGGTGTTAACGGGGCACGGGTGTTTCGGGAAATACCTGCATACGGTCGTGCACAGGGAATGGACTCCGGGCTGCCATCATTGCAGTAGTGACGAGGACACGGCGCAACATACGCTCGAGGAATGCTCGGGCTGGGACGGGCAGCGCCGCGACCTCGTTGCTATTATCGGTGCCGACCTGACGCTGCCGGCTGTCGCGAGGGCGATGGTCGATAGCGTCAGGAATTGGGACGCGGTCGCCGCCTTCTGCGAGGCTGTCATCTCGCAGAAGGAGGCGGCGGAACGGGCCCGGGAGGATTCTCGTGACCCGGGCCGCCGGGGCGGCGCAGGCGCGAATACCTGCGCCTGATGCCGCCCTAACCGAGGCTTCGGGTGATCGGACCGGGGAATTGTCCGGTCACCCGACGCGAGGCCACCGCGTGAGGACGACGCCTCGACGACGAAATCTGTCGGGGCGTCAACAGGAGAGGAGCCCGAGAGGGCATACCGCCGAGCGGGCCACCGAAGACAAAGATCGGGTACCGGTGGCCCGCTCGCATGGCGAAGAAGAGGTGCTTGCAGGGTGGGTCAATGGGGTTGCGCGCCGCCTCTTCCGTCACCCAGGACCGTTTTGGCAGGGTGCGACGTCCATGGCCCACCACAAAAAAAAAAAAAAAAAAAAAAGGATCTACAATGGTCTCCGTATAAGACACCGAGGTTTGACCTTCGGTAAGTCCCGGGTAACGCTTTTAACTGTCTTGGAACCCGCAACAAATTTAATTAGAAAAGAAAAACAGGAGGAGTTGAAAAAATTCCACTTCCCTCCTATGCAAAGCGGGAGACATGAAGCAAAAATTGGCTAATAGGCCAATAGATAAGAGGATGTACTGATACGTGAAGCGCAGCAGTACAGCACCACGGATATGGCAAAGCTTATGGGGCCTATATGTGACCCTTAACATTGATTGCAACAGTAGGTATGGCAGAAACGCCTGAACGCACGGAAATTTTCTCGACTTGCTACAAGGTCCGTATAATATACTACCCCAGACGTGATTTTCAGACTGTCTAACATGAGATCACGCTCGTTACGCCAGAGACTGCACTCCCAGAGGATGTGGTGAGCTGTTTGCTCAAACTCGCAATTAGATGTAGAACATTGACAAAATGGTGAAGTTACAAGTTTAAAATAAAATAAAACGCATATAATATCTATGCAAGAGAAGGAAACCTCGAAACAAAACCCTATACCAACACTCTTGACCAGCGTGGTATAGTAGGTCAACTTCCCTCCTATTATAAATGAGGCTCGAGCCTAACAGTGAGACATATATGGGCCGAAATAATAATAATAATAACACCCCTAGCTACTTGCACCAATGTTGCCCCCTGTTGCCCGTATGGCTTGTGTGCCTGTGGCGACTATTTAGGGGGGCCATTCAGTGAGTTGGCGAGTCACCGTCTGCCACCGTTCATCTCTCAATATGGGTTTGAAGGCAAACGACAATTTAAAATTTCATAGTTTTAAGATGAACCAGTCCACTAAGCACCCACTCCCATAATCAGATATTAGCTACCATAATCACACAATAGTTTTACACTTACCGCTGGCAGTCCACGTATGTTATGTGCAGACATGGAATGTCATCGGTAGATGTCCCATCCCAATATTGAGATTAAATTTCTCCAAAGGCCTCTGCATGTTGGATCCATATCCCCATGTAAGTCTCCCAAAGGACCGGGCATCTTCCCTATGGAAGATCCCGTGAATAAATGGAGATACAAAATAATAATAATAATAATTTTATTTATTTTCTCTATCACAAAGGTAAATATAAATTACACACATACAATATTTAGTTATGATTATACTCATTATTTTGTGAGAGACTGGTGTCTGTAATAGGGAACCCTGAAATGATTCTAAGTATTCGTTATTTTATTGTGGGTAGTGAATAATTTTCCATCGATGTATGGAGTGTGAGGTGAAAACAGTTCACGAGGGACATTATGGGTCGCGAGCTTGTCACATTAAATATATATTCGATTCTTTACAGAGGGCATATCATTATAGCCTTGTTATTTATTCATCGAAAGAAAATCGAGAGCGTTTTTTTAGCAGGCCTTGGTCTGAACACTACTCATTCCGTTGGGGGCGATGGAAGGTCGGCATGTGGCCACATAAGCCACAGTAATCCCTCCCCATCGCTATTGAAGCGACCACTGGTACCACTTCCTTGATATCCGTGGCTGGCCCAGCCGTTTACGCTTTTGGGTATCATCTCATCAACATCGTAAATGCTACCGATTCTTTTTTACCAAATTGGAGTGCACAGATGGCGTAGTAGTTAAGATACCGTACCAGATTTCGTGTATTCGATTCCCATACTGGGCAATATTACCTAAAAGTTGTAGTTCTGAGTGTGGGAATAATTCGCATCCACTATTTATATGGTTGTAAAATGCTCTTGCAGTACAAGGATTATCAGATGGTTATTTTAAAAAAATCTTAACCTAGCATAAAATGACTAAAATTAAGTTTGTTCCAGTTATATGACGTTACGTAGAAAGAAAAAAATATTAACACGTGTTTATTGTATCATTTAACTCGAATCAATAACATCGTCATCCTTATTAGATTATCAATACCTATATCCTGTAGAATTTAGGCCTCCCTACCAATGGGATAATGTCATAATCACTACGTTTGGTAGGTGACTTTACAATCACAGTTGGTGTAATAAATTTACCAGAAGACTACAACTTTTTTTTTGTTTTTGCGGTGAGGTACGGTGCGGTCACACTCCGCTAATCCGTCCGGGGCGACAGAAAAAACGGCGCACAACCTCGCAGTCCCGCCCAACAACGTACCTTTCGACGTCGTGCGAGTGAGTCACCGGAACCCGATCTTTTTCGTCAGTGACCAGAAGACTACTACTGCTGTTTCCTTATTCCATCAGCACACGGCAAATAAAAGAAATATTATATTTATGTCTAATAACGGTTCCTAGTGAAGTATGCAAGGATAGAGTTCTCTGACACTCTGTTCTCTCTGCCTACCTTGCAAGGGATATGGCGTGATGATATGTATGTATGTATGTATGTATAGCCGTTCTTCATTAAAAACTGTAAATTCTCAATGTCAAAATAATACCATCGTGGAGTTACATTTAGAACTACAGTTTCACACAGTTTTCATAACAACAGTCCATTATTACATGCCATGTGATAGCGACTATGAATAATACCAACCGTTACAGTCCTCGTGGGTATCGTAAAAGACGGCTAAGACTTTTGCATCGACCTGGGCAAACTCCATCCGGTGTCGTTTAGTCAACAATTACATTTCCGAAGAGGGTTGACATTACTCAGACGCCCGGTTATAAAACTATAGCTAATGAATTTTGTAATGTGTACAAAGGAAAAGCAGTACATAATGCGCGTCAACACCTAGAAATTAGGATAAGAGCAGGTTATGTTAATCAGTCCATTATTACATGGTACTACAAAAATAAAAATTACAGGACGAAATGTCAGTATTCTATACCTATGCTTACACGTTCAAGGCAAAGATGTAAGGATATAAACGTATAACATAAATAGTCTTTGTAAAAAATAAAAATGGAATAACATTTTTTTTTTATTTGTCACAAAACAAATTGAAACCGTGTACATTTTTAATTTTTAAAAGTAATTAAGGCTGTTGTGCTCAGACAATTCATGAATGTTGATTTTTATGATACTAAAGGGAACAGTCAATGACCTAATATAAAAGAGTTCGAGGTACATGATGTATTTTTTATATTGCTAAAATAAATTCAAGGGGTGAAATCAATACAAAGAAAGGACTAAAGAAAAGTTCTAAACAATAGTATCCGACACTGAAAGCCTTAAAACAGCGTAATCAATTGTTAGTGGTTCGGTCACAACTTACAATGGTGTTAATACATCAAAGTAAAAAGTTATTTTTAGTATCAAAACTCAAGCCAAATAATTTACTTCGTAATAATAAATTTGTATAAAATAAATAGATTTTACTAAATAGATTTTACTCACGTAAAATGTATTAATTTTGTTTTATGATAATAATAATCATATCTGCAGGCGTAACGCATGTTTATTCTACATAGGGACTTGCCAAGCTGTGTTGTGGGATCGATCCGCATGCAAGACAGCTCTTTAGAGTACCGTACTAAGGGATAAATTCTGTTATTATATCATAACTAAACAAATATTTTTAGTGTCGATCTGAATTAACTACTTAACTACTTGATTAATTTAATTATTATTTATGTATCTGCTAATTGAATACCTATAAAGTCCTATGCAACTCTAGTAGGTATGTATTCCTCAATGCGGAGTTTAAAAAAAACAACATTGTACTAATGTGTCTATTTATTTCGGGATAAAGCTGTGCAGTAAATTGGTATAGAGACTGATTATAAAACTAGTATCCGTAACTTTTGAGTCGCATAAAATTGACAGTGGAATTATTGCGTGATAGATGTGGCCCTAATCAGACATAGAATTAATACACTCTACCATTTAAAGTGCATAATTGTTCTTATTTTATTCTCTATATCATTACTTCCTAATGCTCTTGTATAGCATATTTAGATATATTTTAACAAAATAAACTAGGCAGATAAAAAATACATCATTGTTGATATGGTGCTTGCTGGATGATCCATTTTCCCCAACAATGTAACTGCTCAATAAATGATTTTCTCCATCAGAATAATGGCCGGATTTTCTGTGTATTGAGGTGATTGATTGAGGCTTAGCTGGTACTTTTCCAAGGGGAAATTACTTCGTTATTTTCTGTAAGTGTCTAACTATAGGCAAGAAAGTATACTATCAATATTCTTTAAGTATTTTATTATTACTTCTATGTTCTTTTGATGCCGTACTTGCTTGTGTGGAAATAGAAATGTCTTTTTATATTACGTATGACAGAATTTTCTTACCAGATTGTAAGGTATGTTTAATTAATATATTTTTTTGTATGATTAATAACTATAATGGATGACATTAATTCCGTGGAAGATGGGTCGACCTTTGGTATGGAATGCAACTTGTGTTGAAAGGGGGGGCTTAAGGTTGCATATCAATGCAACCTTAGCGTCGTCACATCTTCCAGGAACTGCAAATAAGGCTGGAGCGGCAGCTGAATTAGCGGAGAATCTCAAAAGGCGCAAATACTGTACTCTAGACAGTGTATACATATTTGAGCCTTTTGGGGTGGAAACTTTAGGACCGTGGGGGCCTGGGGCCCATAATATATTTAAAGAATTAAATAAGCGCCTTAATGAAGCGACACGTGACCGGAATGTTGGGCTTTACTTGGCACAGAGGTTGAGCATTGCCATCCAACGTGGCAATGCTGCCAGCATTCTGGGCACGTTACCTACTAGCAGCGGTTTATTTGAATAAGTATTTAATATGTTTTTGTTTTTCTCTTTAGTAAACATTTAATTAGCCTTTTGTATTCATAATTACTTAATTTAGACTTAATTTGAATTTAATGAATATTAATAACAACTAACTTCATTGATACATTTGAAATTTTGAATTTCTCGAATATAATTAAAGACATATACACAACGATTTATTACAGTGAAATAACAAGGGCATAGATACTGTTTGCAAATTGTTCAAACAAGTAACAATGTGTAGCTATAATTATGCAACGATACAGTCGTTATGTGCCTTAGCGACAACATATAGATATATATATATATATATATATATACATGTACGTTTAGAGGCATTAATAACGATGTTAGAATATATTCTATACACATCGATTGATAGCATGACTACAGATAATCGTTGGTGTCGTTTTGAAGTCGCATGTTTCACGAATAAGCAATAAATAACAAAAATAATGATCACCCTAAAAATCGCTGCGTACAACAGCTCATATTGCTATTGTATGCTATGAAATTAGAAATTATCCCAATAATTAAGGCCACATATATTACGTGTCTATCTATATCTGTGGAGCTAGGCTGATCGATCGCATTCATAACGAGGACGTAAGAGAGCGAGTAGGTATGAAAGAGAGTATCGGTGTAAAGATGCGAAAGGGAATGCTCCGATGGTTCGGTCATGTGGAAAGAATGCTGAACGAACGTGTGATTAAGAAGACATACATACAATATAATATAATGCGAAAGTGGAAGGATGTTGGTACCGGGGGTGACTGAGACTAACCTACCTAGACCAGATTGGTCAAATAATGAAGAAAGATGGAGTCAAGAATCTCCGAAACCGGCGAGCGTGTATGAAGAGAATTATGAATGTTAAGGAAGCTAGTTAAGTATGCAAGGATAGAGTTCTCTGGCGCTCTGTTCTCTCTGCATACCCTGCAAGGGATATGGCGCGATGATATGTATGTATGTACATCTATTACGTAATATTCCCACTGTTAATTTAATGCGACCCAAAAGTTACGAATATCAGTTCTATAACAATTCTCTATACCAATTTAAAATAAATACGAGAGTTGTGCAGAACTTTACAAATATTCAATTAACAGATACATAGAATACCCAGATTTAGAACATCATTTGTTGTACGCACAAAGAACTGTCCTGCGTGGATCCTACGATACTCAACATTGAAGGCTACTTAATTCACTGCGCCATCTACTTTTTCTTTTTAAAAAGCCAGTGCTTGGAAAGTAATCCTTTTATTACGTGGACTTAATAAATATTCTATTTAACGGATACAAATTATATTCAAAATTAGAACAACAGTTTGTGGATCGCACAAAGTATTGTCCTACGCTCACCGAACGAAGCGCAATAGCATATTGCCATTACTCAGACATCGATCTTCTGCGAGAGTGTGGTACTACTCCGGACGCACCAGCCCGCAGGCTGTAGACAACAACCTTTTTTTGTTTTTGTTTTTTGGTAACGCAGTGGTTAAAAATGCATTTTCCGCATACACGCCACGGGCGGGGTATGTGGGGCTCGCAGGCCCTGAAGGGGACACTGAATACCCACTAAAACGTACCAACTGCGAGCTGTTAGCCGAAGGGGCTTTTACAGCTGAACCGGTCTGTGGGCGAGCCGGAAGGCTCTCAACCCGATAGAAGTGTGTTAGGCGACATCGCCCGAGGGCTCACCCTGTGGGGAACGGACCTCGGCTCGGGGCGTCGCTGAGGGCAAGGTGGACGTGGACGTGTCCACCTTTGGATCGGTGATTATTGCGCGCCGTGTTTTCGCACCTCGACGGCGAGGACGAAATCGCGGATATTTGTGGGAGATGGCCTCGCGTGCGGCGTAGGCTTTTATTTGGGCGAGCGTTATAGCGTCGTCATCGTCGTTGAGGACGTAACGCGGACGTCGGATTTTGGAGATACGCGATGGGGTATAGGAAGCCGCCCCAAACACTAATTGGTTGGGGTGTGTCATGGCAGAGTCAAAGTAGCTCTTGGAGCACCGCTTCATAAACTGCACGATGGTCAGCAGTTCGAGGTCGATGTGAAGAGCGACGTTACGGATGAACCACGGTGCTCCCGTAGCTCGGCGCATGAACCTATTCTGTAGGGTCTGTAACCTATGGATCCTGTGTGCCTTGGTGTGCGCAAACACTACGCTCGCATAGGTCATGACCGGCCGTATGCAAACGGTGTATAGTCGGACCTTATAGACAACAACCAAGCTACCTACCTTATAAATAGTAAAAAGTGAATACAATACGTGAGTTATCGATGAGCGAAGTGATAACAAACTGATTGCGCAGCGGACCGCTAGCGATGCACCGTTCGTTGGACACACGAACAAACACCCTGTCTGCTTGTGTGAAAGCTAAGAGTTAGTTAGTCCTGAGTTAATTTGAGTGGTACTCCCTGAAGAGGGCCGTCAAAAATGAACTGTAATTATATTTAAATGGAATGCTAAACAATTTATAATTTAAGTGGAACCAGTTTTAGTAACATATATTTTAAATGTAAACAAAAAGTTACTAAGGCTTAACGGTCAAATGAAATTGACTATTAATTTAAATTAACGTTTTATTGAGTTTATTCTTTCATTAATAACTTGTTTATGTATTAAATGATTCCAAAATACCACACAATGCGTATTACTTGTAAATAAAGATTTATCGCGAATTTAAACTAGAATATGAGAAAAATAAACTTAATTGACGGTGCAATGGTAGGTAGATACATGTTTAAAATGATTTAATTTACGCAAATTGAAGTATAAAGGATGATTCAATGGAGAAAGAATGAATGCATTTTCCTCAGTAATTTTGCTGCAGTGGGATGCTGGCGATATCTTGAAGGATAATTGCGTTTCTTGTCAATGTGAACTTCGTGACAAACATTAGGCGATTTTGAACCCAGTCGAAGTTCAACACGTTAGGTTCACCAAATTAATGCGCAGGTTTTCTTGGTGCGGTCTTAGAAAATGAGGCTTTGAAATACTTAAATATTGGTTTAAACTTTACAATTGATTGTACAATATAATGTTAACAAGTTGGTAGCTTATTACGTACTGATATTTTGAATCTCGATCGAATACTTAAGAATTTACACGCACGCAGACACCACATTGCTTAATTTATTTGAGTAGGCGTTGTTATTAAACATGTTTGTCAAAATCCTTAGATTTTCGAGGAGAAACTGTAGTTTTCTAACGAACAGAGGTTGTGTACAGCACTGCGATTGACGCCCTTGGAAGTAAAGACGTCAGCAACTCTGGCAATCTCATCAGAACCAGGATTGTTTCTGGATGTTTCTCAGTCGCTATTTCAGAGGTGGTGTATTTGCTTCTTTTATGATGACCAAATCGCCTACGTGAAGTCTGGTAAAATCGGTATTCTGTCTGACTCATCCATATAGTGCATTAAAATATAACGTACAACTATAAGAAAGGCCTTGGAATTGACGTAGGGTAACTAAGGGACTTAAGCAGATGAAATCAATGTAAGTGAAAGAAATATACATTATACAAATCCTTTTTACGGTGGTGACTAATGAAGACTAACTGTTCATCAATTGGAAATAAATAGACAAGATTAAGAAGTAGCAGTTATAGTTTAGGGATCAAGTTACTTAGGTAGCTAGCTGGTTAGGTTTATTATTATACTCAGTATTTGATCTCCAGTCACTACAAAAGAAGGAAATAAACAAATAAAATTATTTTTGAGCGTAGCAGTCAAATTTCCATTATGAAATAGGCTCGTGCGTGAGTCATACTAAAAGTTTTTAGTATTAGTCAGTACGAAAAGTGGCCAATGATAAATTTATTTAAAATTCAAATTTGGAACTATAGGAGTCTATGGATGTACAAAAAATCATATGCTAATTGTTTTCGCAAATTGGCGACAGTTTAAAAAGTGTCATATCGTGCATTGAATTAATTTTAGTTAATCTCAATAATTTATTACAACTTTCATTGGGGATTTTCTCAACAACAGTGCTACGATAGACTTCGATTGGGATTTCATAACGAAGTCCCATCCAGGGTCACTGTTTAATGATTTACAACTGGTTTAATAAGCGTAGTCGAATTTAAATCATTGATGATTCGCAAGAAGGACGTTCTTCTACGCCGACTACTGAAAATAGCGTGAGTATTTTGCGGCTAACGACAGAAGCTAATAGACGAGTTAGATTTTAATATAAGTCAATTTAAAAAAAAATACATGAACCTTTAGGTGTCAGAAAGCTTTTTACTAGATGAATAACATTATTTATGATTTAATAACATCTCAAAAACGTTGTGGTTCTAATTGCTGCTGTTCAAATGTTTGAAAAGTATGAGGGAAACGACTCTAATGCTATATATCAAATCATCACAGATGATAAAATCAGGATATATTATTACGGACCCAAAACCAAAGGGCAATCTGTGTAATGGGTGTTTGCATTTGTAGATTTGTTGACAAAAGTAAAACACGATAGAATTCAAATGTATTGATGGTTACCTCGTTCTTTGAACGAACGTTTTATTTGGAAATAGCAGTTAGGCTGAACTGTTACTGCAGATTGGTATGCCAGTAGCTTGTAGTGCTTACCAGTTAAAAGTTAAAACAGCAGTCACTAAGAATCAGGATCCTCCTTCACCATCACAATGTTTCACACTTATAACGAACAAATATTCTATCTGTTATCAAATATTTAGCTATCGAAGGTGTGGAGCTATTGAGTCATCCACCTTACAATCTTGACCTTGTGAATTTATGATTTATAAAAAAAAATTACTAAGGGGAATTTATTTTATTAATCCCGAGGATACATTGAATGCAAATGAATAAGGCCTTGTAAGAAATTTCTAAAGAAGAGTGGGCTCACTGTTTCAGTTAATATGATCCCCGTGTAGGCTAATAGGTTTTTACCATACAGTCGGCCTGTTAATTTAAATCTCATAAGTTTCGTTTCTAATAAATTACTTAGTAATGTAATGCATTTGCATGTCGAAAATATGAATTGATGAAGATTTATAAGATAATATTATAAAAACAACAATTCCATTTAATTTGTTTATTTCTTTGAATATAGTAGTCATAATCTTTAATTAATATTTACAGCAACATATTTACAGGTATACGTAAATAATTGATTAAATCTAGCGATTTTTCTTAAACCCAGCATTCTCCTTACCTACATATTATTATCTAAAATTAATATTTAATGTTTTCTAAAACTAAATTATGATATTATATCTAAAACATTAAATATTTTATAACATTAATATATTACTTAATAATCAAGAAATAATTACTATAATCTCTAGAATGTATCTCTACTAATGATGTATCTTAAAAGTATTAAATATTTGAAAACTTAACTGTTTTCATAAATAATTTATTGCGTTATGCATTATTTAAAATAAATACTTATTATTATTCTTTATTATTAATGATAGTTAACCTCTCTTAATTACACATAAATAACAATCTTTCGGACCGCAATATTTTTTGTGGCAGGCTTCTACAGAAATCAGATCAGCCATCACGGCGAATTTGTTATAGTGTTCATGTGTAGAATTATATTTATTATACAACCTGTTATTAATAATAGAATTTATGTAGTGATATTTTTATGAGTTATCGTCCAATGAATGGCTGCTAACATCGATATATATTAAAATAATCGTATACTAATGTATTGTGGAAATATAATTTAAATATTTCGATGGAATACGGTCCACTGTGTTTCGAGGGCCATTTCCTTTATTTTTGCTCGATGTACTTTTCCAGAGGCCGTTGCAGGAATCGCATCCACGAAGAAAAATCCAGTGCTGAGCTTTCTTCCTTCAAGGAGGTTTTCTGAAAAAATATTTTATAGTTTTTATTGCTATTATAAATAATATATTTCCTATATCTGTAATGCACATTGTTCTTACTTGTATATATATATATATATATATATATATATATATATATATATATATATATATACTGGAAAAATTAAGGGATCAAAAAAAAAATTCAAAAATTCAAATTCCTTATTTTTGGGCAATTTTCAACAGGCCGTAACTACGAGAGAAATGGTCGTACAGGAAATCAAAAAAAGTTAAAATTGTGTAACCTCCGTGGTTTTTGAGTATTCGTAGAAAAACCAGCAATTAAAAAAAAACAAGTTTTTTTTTTCGGTCTACGGACAAAGAAAAAATTTTTCAACTTAACTACTATATTTATCAGATAACTTGTTTATTTAGCTTGAATTTACTTTTTTAAAAAGTTCGATACGATCATTTCTCGCTGAGATATCGAACTTTGAATGGAAAAATCTAGACAATCTAATCCAAAATCTAGACACTTGGATCTACAATTTCCTTTTTTTGATTTTCTGTACGACCATTTCCACCAACTTCGAGAGGAAGTTACTGCTTGTTGAATATATATATATATATATATATATATACATATATATATATATATATATATATATATATATATATATATATATATATATATATATATATATATATATATATATATGGGACGATGTTCTTTAGTAATTTAAAGATACTTACTATTTAATAAATCAAAGAGGTCCTGAAAATCAATCTTATCGCCGTTATTTCTTAATATGGCAGCTATAGGCAGCTCCATACATTCATCTTTTTGAATGTTAACCACACATGCCTCAGCTACACTACGATGGCGTTTGAGAACCTCTTCCATGTATAATGGTGAAATCTACAATTATTTTAAATTCATCAGCTCAACTCTATTAAATTACTAATCGTTTCGACTTTTAAATCTATTCAGTGCCGATAGTATATCATTATCTCATGGAGAGATTTCTATTTAACTTTGATAAATTAAGTGAATAGCAATATTCTAGGATTAGAGAAGTTAAATGTTAGTGTATCAGAATATTTGCTTCTTCATATCGCTACAAATATGTTGATCACCGCTCTTAATTTGGCGGAGAACTCATGAAAATACTTATTAAAATATGTTATAATACTATCATTTCCCCGCGTTTTCATCCGCGTTAAAGTTGAAAATGATTCTAATAGTATTTTTTTTTATTTTTTACGTTATTAATTTTGTTGTAACATTATAAATTATTATGTTTAAATGTTACAATCGTGTTACTTATAAAATATACCCATCTTTATTATAGTGTAAGGATTTAATGGTTTAATAAACATGATGATAAAAAAATCGTAACGATAGATAGATAATAAAGATCGCATTCGTAACGACGACGTAAGAGAGCGAGTAGGTATGAAAGAGAGTATTGGTGTAAAGATGCGAAAGGGAATGCTCCGATGGTTCGGACATGTGGAAAGAATGCCGAACGAACGTCTGGTTAAGAAGATATACAATGCGAAAGTGGAAGGAGGTAGGTACCGGGGGAGACCGAGACTAACCTACCTAAACCAGATTGATCACGTACTGAAGGAAGGTGGAGTCAAGAGTCTCCAAAACCGGCGAGCGTGTATGAAGAGAATTATGAATGTTGAGGAAGCGAGTGAAGTATGCAAGGATAGAGTTATCTGGCACTCTGTTCTCTCTGCCTACTCTGCAAGGGTATATGGCGTGATGATATGTATGTATGTATAATAAAGAATTATTTTGTTATATTTTATAAACACAAAGCTTTTTTCTCAACCGGCTATGATTTGAATACACCCCGTCCATTTCAACCAAGGGATGGAAGGGCGGTGTGCGACTCCATGAGCCACCGTGTTCTCCATCGACATTAGGCCGACTACTAGTACCGCTTCCTTGACGTCCGTAGCCGGCTCGGCGGGTTATTCTTTCGGGCATCATCACCATCGACGCCCCGGCAACAAACAACTATGATGCCGAGGCGTGACGAACTAATACTAGACCAACTACAGTATTTCTTTGTAAATAATATTTTTTGCTTTTCTTTCAGATGTTAGAATTACCAGGCTACTTTATGAGCGTACTCTGGAGCATGTCTCATACAACTGCTTATGCGAGAAGCAGCTTTCTCTCAAGTCTACGCCCGTTACTTTAAGAGTTTCACTTAGAGCTTTGTTCATGGTCATTGCGAAGCAGACATTGATGGCAAACTACACGCTCTGGAATTCGAAAGTACCCCTTTTTTGGTGACACTTCCCACTGTTTAGTACAAATGCTGCCTGCTCCAGATAAGGGCAAGCAGCCCATTCGAGCACGATGGTCGAACAGGTTGGCATAGAGCCTATTATCTCATAATGGAAAAAATAAAGTTAAAAAGACCTACATGAAATCCGTAGTGTCTGATCAATAGCCTTTTTCTCTCTACAAAGTAGTAATAATTGTTGTTGTCTTTATAAAATAAATCTCCCGTCTTTATCCATCCGTCATCTGTTAATATATGTTTAGTTTCCTCTGGATTATTCTTATAACCCTAAAATAAACAAAAAATTCACATTTTATTGCAACATTTACCATCATTATTATATATTTTTGCATAAAAAAATTGGTTTACAATATGTATAATCTAATTAATTAATTAAGTACATTATGTAGTTATGAGATTACGTAAATATCTAAACAAAGGCTTTATTTAGTATTATTGCCAAAAGTAAAATGACCTATTTTAAATTGTGTTATTCTGTAAATTTCTTCTGTAGTAACCAAAATTAAAAACTTTTAAAGAATTTATAGGAATTGATTAAACTTATTTATTTACTAATTCTTTCCTTCTAGAATTTTAAACATCGTCAGTTACGAAAATTGTAATTTTGTGTTTTTATGGTGACGTAGTCTTACTTCGTTACCACAAGAGTAATCATTTACTTCCTTTATCTACTCGTATATTATGTGACTATAAAGATAAAAATACTTACCTTAAAGAATGCATCTCCTTTAATCCATAGCTCACCAATAACGCGTGGCTTTTCAATTGTGTGACCATCATTGTCTATCAGCTGTAATCAAGTTAACATATTTAGATATCATGATTAACTAAAACGATAAGCTAAACGACAAGACAATTTATTTAAATTTTCTTGACTTAAATAAAATTTTCTTCTCACAGTAGTAAATGGTAAGGTCCAACTTAAGAATTTGATCTGCAATTATCGGCTGCCATAAAAATAACGATACAGTAGATTATTATATTTTTGATTATCACATCATACTTTTTCGGGCGGCTATGACCCGTGCGCACGTTGCCCTATCGTCCGGTTTGAAGCGGTATTTCCCTATAGCTCGTCATATGTCCCTGTTAAGCGGGCTACTCGCTTGCTATGGTAACTCAATGAGTAGTATACATTATAATAGTTTTGATTGAGAATTGTTGGCAGGAGAATCAAATATTTTTTTATTTTGACCAAGATTCCGATAGATTTCGTGATTAGTAGTTATACGATTACACTTCTGAACCGAACAAAACAATTTCCTGAGCTGAATTTGGTTAGTGACATGACGCTTTTATATTACTTTTATCTCTCAGCACCCAGTAGTAAATATACCGATACACTAGTATAAGACGATAATACGATAAAATAAGATAATATAAATGAATTAATTACCTATATCTTTACATTTCATTTCCGTGTGGTGACGGAGTAAGAATACTATTCACCACCCCATATCTTACCCGTGGGTGATCGTACAAGACGACTAAGGGATATAAAATGCATATAACATCTATGCGAGAGAAGGAAAACTCGAAACAAAACCCTATACCAACAGGTCTGACCAGCGCGGTATAGTAGGTTAATTTCCGTCCCATTACGGAGGAGGCCTGAGCCCAACAGTGGGACATTTATGGGCTGTGATGATGATTACATTTCATAGATTGTTAATTACAATGTTATGAAGAATCTTAGATAATTATATAACTTACATAAGTATATTTAGTTTTACCTACGTACCTTATATTTATATTTATCAAGAAACGGTTTTCCAGAAGATCCGCTAGGTGTTTTTTCACCAATGTAATCAAAAATAGGAACCAAAAGCTCAGTCATCCCGTAAACAACATTTACTTGTGCATTAGATAGTTTCTGAAATTAATATGTATTATTGAATAAATATAAATTTTGGTTTTCATGAAATTAATGTTCTATTCAGTTATTACGAAATGCTAATTAACAAAATAATATGAACTTAATGTCTATAAATTAAAATTAGCAAGTAAGTGCCTATATAAGTCATAGTGTTAAATACGAACGTGTTCCAATTCCCGCAGACGAGATGGTATAAAATTTTATTTCAAGTTCTCCTTCTTTTTTTTGTTGTAATATTATTTTCTTACGTAAATGAAGGCTTGTAATACATTTTTTGAGAGGGAACTTAGTTATTTTTATAGGTTGAATAACATGTATTCATGTTGATTACATTAACAACATGTATTCAAATCATGTATTTAAAACTATAATCAAAATACAGACTAAAAGTATATCTAAGAACTCTCACAGTATTTCAAATTAATATTTATCATCTTTACGTTTATTAAATTATGTATTTAAAACTATAATCAAAATACAGACTAAAAGTATATCTAAGAACTATCATAATATTTCAAATTAATATTTGTCATCTTTACGTTTATTAAATTATGTATTTAAAACTATAATCAAAATACAGACTAAAAGTATATCTAAGAACTATCACAATATTTCAAATTAATATTTGTCATCTTTACGTTTATTAAGTTATGTATTTAAAACTATAATCAAAATACAGACTAAAAGTATATCTAAGAACTATCACAAAATTTCAAATTTATATTTGTCATTTTTACGTTTATTACAATTATGTATTTAAAATTATAATCAAAATACAGACTAAAAATATATGTAAGTACTATCGCAATAGTTCAAATTAATATTTGTCATCTTATAAAGATGAAGAAGAAATTTTGATATTGATTGTATTTGGATGGATAGATACGTACTTTTAATTTGTCCACTAAAGATTGTTCTATAGTGCCTCCTCCAATAATAATATATTTGAAACACGTTAAGTCACAAACTTTTTCTGCTGCTTCTAGAAATCGACCCAAAAAAAATGGCGTCCATGCAGCAGTTTGAGGCTGAAATAATTTTATAACATTGTACAAATAATTATAGACAAGCAAAATTATTAGTACTTCAGAATATTATGCGTATAATAAAGAGGAAATTATACGAAGAATATAATAAGAAAGTAGGACAATGTATATTTTGCTGGAAAATCAAGTGTGATCTATTTTAAGCCAAACTATGTCTAAAATTTTGAATTAATCGCTTATGCGAAACTGACGGCAAATTGAATGTCGAATTCAAATGTTTATATTTTCCAGATCAAGTTCAAAACCTTGGCCTATTTAATAAGTAACATTTTTCTATTTTGTTTGATTTACTACAATAAGTAGCATAATTGACAAAAAATATTCTGATATACAATGATTTTCTACAGCGTGTTATTTATCTATAATAAAAACGCAATTTAATCTTAATATTAATGCTAATATATTATTATATATTATATACTTTTCGTGTAATGATATACTAGAGCAAGTGGATGAATTTGTATATCTTGGATGTGGATTTAGCCGAGATGGAAGGTACACCACTGATATAGAGCGAAGAGTGAATGCGGGAAATAGAGTGAACGGAGCGTTGGGGCAACTTCTCGGCAGCCACCACCTTAGCCAGAAGGCACGTGTAGCAATACATAACGCAGTGCTTGTCCCAACATTACTGTATGGAAGCGAGAGTTGGGTATGCAGAAAAGAGTATGAAAGTAAAATTAATGCGGTCGAAATGCGATCTCTGCGGCAAATCTGTGGAGTTAGGCTGACCGACCGCATTCGTAACGACGACGTAAGAGAGCGAGTAGGTATGAAAGAGAGTATTGGTGTAAAGATGCGAAAGGGCATGCTCCGATGGTTCGGACATGTGGAAAGAATGCCGAACGAACGTCTGGTTAAAAAGATATACAATGCGAAAGTGGAAGGATGTAGGTACCGAGGGAGACTGAGACTAACCTACCTAGACCAGATCGGTCATGTACAAAAGGAAGGTGGAGTCAAGAGTCTCCGAAACCGGCGAGCGTGTATGAAGAGAATTATGAATGTTGAGGAAGCGAGTGAAGTATGCAGAGATAGAGTTCTCTGGCACTCTGTTCTCTCTGCCTACCCTGCAAGGGATATGGCGTGATGATATGTATGTATGTATGTACTTTCCGTGTGGTGACGGAGTAACAATACAATTCACCACCCCCTATCTTACCCGTGGGTGATCGTACGAGACGACTAAGGGATATAAAACGCAATAATATCTATGTGAGAGAAGGAAAACTCGAAACAAAACCATATACCAACACGTCTGACCAGCGTTATAGGTCAATTACCCTCCCAATATGGAGAAGGCTTGAGCTCAACAGTGGCAGTGAGCAGAGATGATGATGATGATGATTATTATATATTATGGATGGTATAATAACGTAAAAGTTAATAGTTTCATTACCTTATATTTGTTAATAATACCTATAAGAGTTGGCCCCGTTAATGCTGCGCCTGATTGCAGTCTTGTGTAGGATTTTATAGGACCAGCTATGAAATATAATAAACCAGACATCCATTGTAATGAAGACATTGCAAAAACACTCTCAATTTTCTCCGAAACTGGTGACCTATAAAAATAAATAGTAAGAAACTATCACGCACCACATTTTTTTTAGATAAACCTAGGCGCTCGGTATAATACTATGCATCAATTAGTTGACAGATAAAGGTAGCGTACCTACGCATCAATATAATATGTTCAACTCATCGTAACTTACTAAAGATCCTTAATTTAGGTTTATCAATCAATTTTCGAATGACGAGTAACAGATATTTATCTTAAATAAGTTATTATATTGAAGACTAAAAAATTATGCCGAAATATTAGCTAATAAATTAAAATTTTATGTTTTAAATTGTTGCTTAAGGCTTTATTATATAAAAATAAAAGAGTAAAGGGTTTTGTCAGAGACTCTATCGTCAACTTTCAAATTTGTGTTTAAAAAAATCGGCCAAGTGCGAGTTGTACTCGTGCACGAAGGGTTCCGTAAAACTAAAAAAGAAATGAAGTTTCTTGTAAGGGAGCCCCTAACCCCTTAAATATTTATTTTATTTTATTTTTAGTATTTGTTGTTATAGCGGCAATAGAAATACATCATCTGTAAAAATTTCAACTGTCTACCTATCACCGTTCGTGATATACAGCCTGGAGACAAACGGACGGACGGACGGACTGCGAAGTCTCAGTAATAGAGTCCCCTTTTTACCCTTTAGGTACGGAACCTTAAAAATACAAAAGTATCTTTAAGGCAATAATTTCATATAGATTAAAAATACTTACCACCAACAAATAATAGCATTAAGTACAGTTGAAAATGGTATAATGGATACTTTTGGTACGCCTGTTGTACCGCTGCTTAATATTAACCAACCTCCGGTATTACCTTGGTCTATTATAGCCGGCCTGAAATTGTCATATATTATTTATCTATATCAATAGTTTTATCAAACAATTTTAAGCTGAATTTGAAATTGGAAATTGGAAGCATTTTAATTTGGAAATCAATTCTATTCCATTTCTATTATATGAATCTTATATGTGAGGTAATGAAGGTTTTATGTTACTCAATATTCATTCTGTAAATTGATTACTAATTATATATTTTTTTTTGTTGTAGTTCATAAGACAAAGGTATTCATGTTTCTTAATTGAACTCTTAATTTCTCATAAAATCTATTGTCATCTACTAAATATATTTCAACATTTCGGGCTTATACTGAGAGTTTTACCACAAAAGATTATTTTTATGGTTGACTTCAATATTTGAGCTCATGTTTGTTAGAGTCCGCTGTGGAATAACATCATACGATTAGCATAATATTAGACTTCGCACATTGTTTACTGTAAAAGAATTAACAATAAGTACTATAATCTGATATTCTGATTTTCTGAGAAGAAATCATTCCAAAGAAAGTTAAACTAAGAGCTTATGATACTTATAGTAAAGTTTTATATACAATTATAAGATGTGCTATACGATGTACTACTATAAGATGTGCTCTTTTACTTGGAGTGATAAATATATTTTTTTCAATTTTAGTGATGTTTTTTTTGTAATATTTTTGAATTGTTTCACTATGTGAGAAAATCAATTTCTTGTTAGGATTTTCCACCAAATGACGATAATATATTTTCATACACATATGTAACACCTATTTTACACACTTAGGAGACAAATTTATAAAAATGCTGAAATATGTATTTATTCATTTAATATTAAACAGCCAAATACAAATTTTCACGGTATAAACTTTAAAACTGACGAAGTTTTTAACATGCAATCCCTGTTTTATACTCTTATAGGAAAATAATCCAAAAATAATGAAATACGAAATAACCAAACACAAATCATCACAAATGTAACTTGAAAACTGTCAAAATTTTATAAAAATCTTGCAACCCCTATTTCATCCTTAGGGGAGAAATTTCCAAAAATACTGAAATACGTGTTACATTATTTAAAATATTAAATCAGTAAATACATTTTTTACAGATCTAATTTCAAAACTGACAAAGTCTCATACAAATTTGCAAGCCCTATTTTAAACCTTTAGGGGAGAAATTACCCAAAATGCTGAAACAAGTGTTTATTTATGTAATACTAGATTGGTAAATACAAATTTTCACAGATTTAACTTCAAAACAAAGAAAAATGAATAAACAATCGTTGGAGCCTATCTTTAAATAAAAAGGGTCAAGCTTGTAAACATTATTTTACGTGAGAATACATTTTCACGTCTCAACCTAATGGAGTTGGACATGAAATAGCCATAATTTATTTTAACATTAATTGTGTAATATATTATAATAGTTTTTATTATTGTTTATAAATTATTTACCTATAATTGATTGCAACGCCTCCATAGTTTTCGACAAATGCGTTGATGTTAGCCTTTTTATCATCAAACACAATTATTTCACAACTATTACAATTGACTCTAAAAGCTTGTATAACATTTTCTTCACATGATTTTTGGCAAAATATCATTTTTGGTTTAATGTACTTCCATAATTTTTTTAAATCACCTAAAAATTAATTATTTAATATCAATTTATTGCTATCATAAGAAATATTAAGTTTAATAAAATCCCAGTCTAGTAATTTTATTTTTAAATCATTATGGAAACTGCTTTACTTTTATAATATTAGAACGCTGTAAAGGTAGAAGCTGATGCATCCACATATATAATTGCTAATTCTGTGTAATGAGATACTAGCTTATAACCTGTACTAGTCATAGTTATTATCTCCAAGTTTGTTATTTAGAATTTTCTCGAAAATCTTTTTTGATAAATCTCGTAATATATTTCCCTGAATCAGGAGTCAAACCCGAGATTTGATGATTCACACACACTCCAGTGACTGAACTATGGTTATAGTATTGTGGAAATTTGATTAAGCAGCAAGAGTTAATAAAGCATTAAGTATATTTTGGATTTCTTAAAACGCAATTAATAATTTGACCATACCTGCACCCAAAGGATCAATGGCACACATACTGTATCCACCAAAGTGACAAGCATAGAAAGGGATTGTTAGATCTAAATGGTTAGTGCCCATAATTACGACTGTATCACCCGGTTTCAAGCCATATTTTACCATAGCACTCGCGAGTTGGGCTGAGCGTTTCGCTACAGACAAATTAGTTTCTTGTTTTCCTGATACACCATCAATCTAAAAATATAAATGAGCTCATTTAATTCTAATGGATTCACAGATTTATGTGGAGTATCTCTGTAATGACTTAATAGTGATACAATGTGTTAACATATCTTAATTTTGAGGAAGTGTCATAAGTCAACTAAGGAACGTAAGCAAATAATATCATAGTAGTGATATGGAAAACTCATAGTACTCCTTTGCCAATGCATCCACTCAAGGTATATCACATTGTAGGGCTTAATTAGCTCTCATTGTGCTAGAGACTAGAGGCCATTAGTAGACTATTATGAGCTGGAAACAAGAAGATATCTTTTCATCAAATCAAATTTCAAGACTTGGTTATATTTAGATAGTTTTTAGCCAACAATGTATTCGACTGAAGGACTTTGTATCTATGGGCCACGAATAAATATTATTCAAAAAAAATCTACCAAGTGCGAGTTGTACTCGCGCACGAGGGGTTCCGTACCGTTTTCTGTATAAAAATAAATGTGATGTAACTAAAAATGTAAGGTTTACGAAATTTATTCCTTATATGTGCTACAAAACATTGCTTCATAGCAAATTTCAAGATTATAGGCCGTCTGGATAACCTTTAGGCTTTGATTCCTTTGCAAGTAGTTGCGAGTTTCAAAATATGCGTCTTAAATTGCTGTTTCTTTTGATTGCGTTGACATAAAAGTTTGATTTTGTTACAGCTTAAAGGTATTATAGACCCTGAGTATTTGATATGCATTTCAATTTATTACCTCTACGCGTTCACGGGGAAATGGTAGCGAGTTTAAAATTATTAAAAAAAAATTGTATGATAATAACTAAAAATTTACAGTTTTCGCAATTTTTCCAGCTTAAATAGCTGAAAATGATCTCTCTCAATATTATTACAAAATATATCTGTAGTTTTTTATAGCTTCTGTAGCTTTTGTATTTTAATCTTACCTGATTAATAAGATTAGGCTCCTGTAACATGCCTTGTAGGATTAAATGTCCTATATGGCAATCTTTCTCGTCGATAGACCATCTTGCAGCTGCATTCTCTCTTAGCATTCGCACGCGGTCAATTATATTATAATTCTCAATCATTTTTATTATAGATATTTAAACACAATAAAACTACTTACTACTTAATAAAAATCAAAACTAATCAATATGGGCTTATATATGTTGGTGATTTTTTATCTTGCTGTGATTGTTGTAATAAAAACTAATTAAAAGATAATATTGATAGTGGATAACTATAGATTAAATTGTTAGCTATGATATAGCTATATACTTATTCATAGATACCGTCATTACGTATTCAGAATATGTTTGTTTGTTTACCTACCTACTTATATCTTTGAATAATGCGTTATTGAGACTTTATGAATATAAATTAAATGAAATATTTATGTTACACTAAAATATACTTTCATTAATAATACGTATCGTTTATTATAAAAAGATTTTTATATAAAATATTTATTTATTTATTTTAATTGCTCTTGGTTGGCAAACGAGCAAGCAGCACACCTGATGGTAAGTGTTACTGTTGCCTATGGACTTTGGACATACTAGGCCGCTGTCTACCAATGAAAACCCCAAACTCACCCAGAAAGTTGGGCTCCCGGCTCTCTCGCTCACTGAACGAAGTACAACAGCACATTGCCATTGCGCAGACGTCGATTTTCTGCGAGAGTGTGGTACTACTCGTACACCTGACGGACCAGCACGCAGCTTTAGATAGAAAACTGTCAGTGGTATAGCACTACAGCTATTAAAATAAGTAGCTAAGTAAATGTGATTTAACATGTTATTTAAGAAATACCCGCCAGACAGTTTTATTTATTAAGTAAATAAACCTGAAAGTTGATAATTACTTAATTTGATAAAATGATAATCCTTAATAACTAGTATGAAATTTATTAAAAAAAACCGCGCTGCTGGAAGGTAATATAACCAGAATGCTAATGTAATACTAAATTGGATGACTATGCCCAACTTTTGTGATAGGTAAATCTGACATTCTATTCACATGCTGTAACAAAACGTAGACAAGTCTTTAAAAGTGGGTTTTTCTCAAGTATACTGAGTTTTAGTATTTCGAAATCCTAAAGTTCTGTATTTGCTATTATTTAAAGTTCTGTGCTTGTCATCAAATTATGCCTATTTTCAGTTCACAGAAGATGCTAGGCTATCAACACAGATTGGATGATTGGATTGGGGATTCGCTCTCTTCACACAGGGAAGCTTTAATATAGCAATTGTCGGTCAATTTAGAAATACCTAGAAGAATGTGTTTAATCGACATAGCAGAAAGGACTAGCATAAAGAAGAAAGAAGAATGCAGCGAGGACCTCGTTTAACAAACCACAAATTAACAGAAAAAATTCGTGAGTGGTAGGTATTATGAAATAAATCCGTTTCGTAGTACCACTCACGAATTTTTTGATTGATAAGTGTCGGGGCACCCTTGGATGAAGACGGTCCAGAATTATTCTGCATGTTATTCTCGTTAGAAGTAAAAGTGTCAGGGCACTCTTGGATGAAAACGGCACAGAATCGTTCTACATGTTATTCTCGTTAGAAGTAAAAGTGTTTAGGCGCTCTTGGATGAAAACGGCACAGAATCGTTTTGCTTGCTATTTTCGTGGGAAGGCATATGTCCAATAATGGACATAAATAGACTTACAGATGGATTGTTATGTATCGTTAAAAGTAGTTTTCAATTCTATAAGTTAAATTATAATAATATGAAACCGAAACATGGTCTCTAAATTTAGGGCTTATGAATAAGCTTAAAGTCGCTCAGCGTGCTATGCAGCGGCCTATGCTCGAGATTTCTCTGCGAGAAAGAATTCGTAATACGAAAATTCGAAGAAGAACGGGTGTAACCGACATAGCACGAAGAATTAGCACGCTGAAGTAGCAATGGGCAGGCTACATCGCTAGATGAATCGATAATCGTTTGGGAAGATGGGTTCTCGAGTGACGACCGTGTATCCGAAGTGTAAATTGCCCCACCAGGTGGACCAATGAGTTTGGCGGGAGTCGTTGGATGCAGGTGGCACAGGATCGCACTTTGTGGCAAAATATGAATCAGGCCTTATGTCTTACAATGGATGGCGAAGGGATGAATAATGATGATGAATATGAAAGTATAATTGATAAACCATGTTGTTAACAAAATAAATAGAAAAGTACCAGAAATCACCAGTAATGTCTTAAACGAGATATTCATTTATTAAAACAGGAAGTTTAAACAAAAGAAATAATAAAAAGCATTAAAACATTGTCTAAATTCAGCCATTTTTATCTCCTGTCAATCAAATGTCATGCGCGGATTTCAGGCGATGGGTTTAAGGAAAACAAAACTGTTGTTTAAAATTTATTTACTCAAAATTATAAACTTTTCAATAAACAAAATAGAATTAGCCGCTTTCATTAGTTAAGCTTTCTATTATATAACTATGCTATTCATTTAAAATAAAACTACTTTTACGGATTCTATCGTGTTTGTATTTGGTTTTTAATTTCCCAACGTTTCGAACACTTTACAGTGATCATGGTCACGGGAGGACTGATGATGGTGAATCCGTCCATCCAAATGTGTAATACTTGCGTCATTACTTAGAAGTCATTATGCTATTCATATTGGCAGTGGAAGATTTTTCTTGTCCATTAGTTGTTAGTCGATTGAGCTTTAGCGATTGGTGTATACTTGTGTAAATACTCTTTGTTTAACTTTAGAATTTATATACTTAAAAACTATATTGACATTTGTCATTATATTACAATGATTTTATTGGAATAAAACCAAATTACATTGGTTTTGTCTTTATTTATATCAAAGACTTTTGACGGGAATTTGAAAACGTCATGTGGTGCTCTTGTATTATATTCGATATCTTAGTGTTTTAACGTCTTATATTAGATAATTTTAATGGCATTTTATGTAATATGAAGTGGCGGAACTACTGGGATATAGTGAATATCATATAAAAGTGCATTACAACGTTTTCGTTTTCCATCAAAATTCCCACAAGATACCATTAACAGTGTGGCCATTGCACTGTTAATGGCAACAATTTGACTTAGACAATGACTAACTTGAAAGACTACAAACGTGAAAATATTTATAACTTGACACAGGCACCAATAGCTCGTATAAGTAGCTGATTGCCAATATACACTCATTTGCAAAAAAAACGGGCACCTAAGCAATGAACCATTTCAAATGTTAATATTTCTTTGTTTGATAATTATAGGTAGTTTTATCCACACAATTTGGTAAATTAATAAGAAAATAATCGTTTTCATCAGTATTTCATAAAATTTAGATACAATTTATGGGAAATAATGCTAAACCTCGCTAGTAGTGTATATTCGCTAGTAGTGCATATGCTCATGAAGTAAAAATAAAAAAGTTTTTTTGTTTGTTTTTCTTTAATAGAGTAAAAGCAGATAAATGTTTAGTATCGAGTGTGACCCCCTCTAGCTAAAATCACAGCTTGAATTCGTCTGGGCATGCTAGCGAGTATATCCCGGATACTTGCTTGCGGAATACGTTCCCACTCCGCAGTAATCACATTCTTCAGCTCTCTGATGGTCTGCGGAGCCGGGTGTACTGATCTCACACGCCGTTTCAGAACGTCCCAGACATGCTCTATGGGATTGAGGTCGGGACTTCGAGCTGGCCAATCCAAACGACGAATGCCGACCTCTTGCACATACCCATTAACATCGCGGGATCGGTGGGCGCGAGCATTGTCGTCCATAAAAATCGAGTCTTCACCTAGAGCGGCCAATGCGGGTTGTGCATGAGAAATTAGAACTTCCGTTATGTATCGATGCCCAGTCAGTGAGCCGTTTTCAATGAAGACTAACTCTGTACGATCCATTGAATTTATTCCTGCCCAAAACATAACAGAGCCCCCACCATAAGGTGTGATTTCTTCGAAACATGCCTCTGCAAAGCGTTCTCCTTGTCTTCTTAGCACTCGCCGACGTCGATCTTCACCGAACAGAGATATCCTGGCTTCATCAGAGAACAAAACCCTATTCCAATCGTCTTGAGTCCATGATTCACAATTTCTAGCGAACCTAAGCCTGTGAACTCTGTGCTCACGGAGTAATTTGGGGCCGCGGGCCGGGCGGTGACTGCGTATATTGGCAGCGAGAAGCCTCCTCCTGACTGTCCATAGACTAATATGCACATTTCTTACTTCTTGGAGGTTGTTCTTAAGATCCACATACGAAGATTTGCGATTTCTCAATGCGCGACTCACAAGAAAACGATCATCCCGTGGTTGGGTACATGGTTTTCTTCCAGAACCAGGCCTTCTCTCGACGGAACCAGTCTCCTGATATCGCTGCCAGGTCCTTTGGACTGTCGAGCGACTAACATTTAGCCTCCTAGCCACGAAACATTGGCTGCAACCCTCTTCAAGCAGCGCGATAATTTTGGTAGCTTTTACCACTTTATCTACCATTTTTGATACAGCCAAACAGCATTAAATAAAGCTTTGACAGTCAAGGATATGAAATTAATCGATAAAAATTGAATAAAAGTTATGAAAGTCGATGTTAACTTCTGGAACTTCGCGCCAAAAATGTAGGATAAAAAGGGGTTTTCTGTAAAAATGAACATCAAATGAAAAATTGAATTTAGAACGTACTTTTTTAAATACCACAGCATTTTTAAAACCGGCCAGTAACGTGTACAAACGATTGAAACCTTTTTGGTATTGTATCTTTTTAAATATGAATGAAAATCAAAACCGCCCGTTTTTTTTGCAAATGAGTTTATAAGAAGAAGAATTTATATCAATTTAGGACTTTTGACGGGAATTTGAAAACGTCATGTGGTGCTCTTGTATTATATTCGATATATTAGAGTTTTAACGTTTTATATTAGATAATTTTGATGGCATTTTATGTAATGTGATGCGCGGAACTACTGGGATGTCGTGAATGTCATATAAAAAGGAGTTTTACAACGTTTTCATTTTCCATCAAAATTCCAACAAGATACCATTAACAGTGTGGCCATAGCACTGTTGATGGCGACAATTTGACTTAGACAATGACTAACCTGAAAGACTAAAAACGTGAAGATATTTATAACTAGTTATTGGCGAAATCTTGTAAACGCCATTAAAAAAAAAAAAAAATAATATATCAATTTATTCCAATAATCGTATCGTATCCAAATATGGATCCTATAATGCTTCAGTAGAAGCAAGACGTAGTAACGTCCAGACAAACTTGATGCCGATCCGGGTTCACCTACAGCAAGTTTAATTTACCAACATTGGAAAGATACATTAGATAACTATATTGCTTTTTTTTTTTTGTGGGGTGGGCTACGATCGTCGCGCTCCTCGCACCACTCTGTCCGGGGCGACAGAGGGGCGTAAGCACGCTCACCATAACCCACCCGTGAACCTCGCCTTCGTCGTTGGACCGGCCACCGAAACAGCGTGAACTTGTCGTCAGTGGCCGGCCCGAGGGAATACACCCCGAGGGGTACCCTCTTCTTGAGCGACATCCCCTCCCTCGGGGAGAACGTCGGTCTTTTCCTCGCGGTCAGCCTCTCGGCGGGTGACGGACTAATTCCCCGGTCCAGTCACCCGCGGCCTCGGCTAGGGCGACATAAGGCGCAAGATAACTATATTGCTAAGAATACTTCTGCAATTACCGAAGATGTCAAATTAAAGGTATTATTAAATAATATATCTCCAAGTTTATTTGTACATGTAAGGGAAGCGCCAGATTATTTATCAGCTTCAAAGATTTATTTATTTATTTATTTATCATACACACAACTATCATTACAGGATTTGCCTAATGCAATAGCGTGGTAACAAAAAATAAATTATAATTATAACATATAACATTTTATAAATCTTTTATCAAATAAACTTTAGTTATTTGTGTAACATATGATATGTAAAGCGGTTTTTGTAAATTCATTCAGAGAACAAGAAAATATGTCTATTTCTTCAGAAACACTATTTATAGTTCGAAGTGCACGCGACAGTGGCGCCTCAATCAGTAGGTTTGTACGGGCGCGAGGCACTGCTAGCAGGCGTGGTCGTCGTCTTCGCCACACATACCTATCAGGTACATATAGACCCACCCGCTGTAAAATATCAGCATTATATATCTTACCCCTTATTAATTTGAACAAATATGAAGCGAGTGCAAGATATCGCCTGACCTTTAGTTCATTGTATCCAACCATACCCAGAATAAATAGAGTTGGATACATCAGCGAATAATATGGGTATACACCATACTGTCTCAGATATAAAAACCTCAAAAACTTATTTTGTACTCGCTCCAACATGAGACTATATTTAGCTTCATGTGGATCCCATATAATTGCATTACATTCTAGTTGGCTCCTGACTAAAGCATTATATAATGTTGTAATCGCTATAATATTAGTAAATCCACGAACAGTACGTAGCATGAAACCTAAATTTCTATATGCTTTTCTACAGCACTTAATGATATGATTACGAAAAGTTAGTCCAGTGTTAAACTCAACTCCCAAATCTCTAACCTCAGTAGCTTTAGTCATTTCAACTGCATTAATTTTGTAGTTGTACATAATGGGACTTATTGCGCGAGAAAAAGTAATTGTTTGACTTTTTTGTATATTAAATTGTAATCGATTATCTTTAGTCCAGGCTACTATATTTGTAATATCATTTTGTAAAAGTTGGCAGTCTTGAAGATTTTTTATACCAAAAAATAGCTTGAGATCGTCTGCAAATAATAGACAGTTTGCATTTTTTATTGATTGTGGCAGATCGTTTATCATTAAAATGAACAAATGGCCCCAAATTACTGCCTTGGCTTACACCAGACCAGGTATAATATGTATCTGAAGTTTGGCCAGCATATTCAACATACTGCATCCGATCGCTTAAAGATGTTGGATAAACTTTATCTGAAACAGAAAAATGAGGTCCATGCCAGATATATCTTAATGTCCACAAAACAGAAACCTAACGAAACTGTTTCCGATTATGTGCGCAAATTAGAACTATTATCATATGATTGTAGTTTCAGTGCGGTCAATGCTAATGAATACAAGAAGAAATATATTCGAGACGCACTTATAGCTGGTTTATTTTCTATTGAAATTCGGCAGAGGTTATTAGAAAATTTCGAAATAACGTTGGATCAGGCTGTAAATCAAGCAATTTCTCTTGAAATGGCAAAAAATCATTCTAAAGATTTTATTAGTAAATCACCAATGGAGTTAATTCATATTGATACTTAAGAGCAAAATTCTTCTAATTTAGCTGCTATCCCGTCACTCGACTCATCTAATTTAACTCCGACGCCACCACGCCGGCGATGTTTCTTTTGTGGTAGAAATGTTCACCAACGACTTAAATGCCCTGCAGTTCACGCCACTTGCCAAAAATGTAATAAAAAAGGCCACATTGCTAAAGTTTGTAGAAGTGAAAATCAAAGAAACAAATATACTAGCAACGCTATATCAGAACCAGAAGGCCAACAATTGGGAGCAATATTAGCAGCATCTCCTGCAAGTTTGCAGAAAGCTACAGTTTCTATTACTATAAATAATTAATATTACTATCAATTAATTATTAGGGGGGCATAGTCCGGAGCGTGCTCGTCGCGTCCCCTGCCAGTCTAGTTAGACTGCTAATCCGGCTCGAATGCGTGCCGCAGTGCGGCTTAGGGCGTCCCCCGGCGGCGACGCGTACCGACCCGTCCCCGTCGGTACGAACATCGGCATTTGCGGCGATGGGGGCGGCCACCCATCACGCCTTGCCCAGTCAGGCGAGTCGAGGAGAGCAGAGTGCCGGGTGGGCACGTGGAATGTAAGAGATTGTGTGGAAGGTAAGTTGCCCGAGCTGATAACCGTCATGGCGGACAAACAGCTAGACGTGCTCTGTGTAACAGAGACCAAGCGAAGGGGCAGCGACGCCTGCGATCTTTCTGGTAGTGGGATGGCTCTGTGGTCTGGTGTACCACAGAGCGATCGAGCCAGCATGGGGGTAGGAGTGCTGTTGTCCTCTCGCTTGGCCTCAGGTGTGAAGGATTACGGAATGTATGATCCCAGACTTCTTTGGGTCCGTATAAAACTAGGTGTCACCAAGGTATTCATGGTTGTAGCATATGCTCCCGTAGGATCCTCGGTGGCATCAGACCTAGAGAAGTTTTGGGATAATGTTAGGGAAGTTCTGGATATGGCAGAAACCAGTGAACGCGTGATTGTATGCGGAGAATTGAACGGATGGGTGGGGACCAAGTTTTCCGACTATGAGGACGTACTTGGTCCATTTGGTGATAAGAGAGTGAACGACGCAGGTAGGCTCATAGGAGGATGTATGCATGTAGAGAAACCTTATTATGTCAAACACATTTTTCCAACATAAGGACATCCATATGTATACATGGAGAAGGAATCAACAGAAAAGTATAATAGATTTAATTTTGGTAGACAGTCGCCTCCGAAGCAAAATATTGGACGCAAGAGCCTACAGAGGCCCCACAGTCGATACGGACCACTATCTCGTTATTGCGAGATTTAGTGGTCTGTTCAGAAAGTGGAGGCACTGGCGAAAGCGTGTCCACTTCGGAGAGCTTGAAAGAACAGAGGTTGAAAGGTTGCAATAAGAGTGTGTAAGAGAAAAGTATGCAGAGGGTGTCCGAGAACGACTGACAATGGCAAGCCAGCCGCAATCAGACATTGAAGAATGCTGGAGAATATTGAAAGATAGAATGGTAGATACAGCGAAAGAAGTATGTGGAAGTTCAAAGAAGCATAGAAAAACGAATGGTGATGCATGGTGGGATGCAGAAGTGGCAGCTTCCGTAGAGCAAAAGAAGACAGCGTGGCTGGACTATGTCTCTTCTTTGTATATGAATGACAGTATGACTGAACAGAAGAAAGAAATATATCGGCAATGTAAGAATGACACCAAGGCCTTACTGAAAGAGAAACATATCACGTTTCTCTTTCAATTATGAGTGCAGAAGATAGGCTGACTAAAAACTTCGAGGATAATACCAAACTCTTTCGGATGGAGGTGAATAAGTCTCGGTGTGGTTGGTCAGCCTTCAGAATGAATAAAATAAGGTCTAAAGGTGGAGGACATTCTTAGACAAACACAAGATGTGTTAAGCCGATGGAGTGAATATTTTGGCGATATGTATACGGATACTCGAGTTGCCGCCGGTGTAGCATTTGGTTTAGTAGATCAACATTCGGCACCGGCGTCCTCCGATGGCATCAGTATGGATCAAGTTGAATGGGCGAAAAGAAGTTTGAAAAATGGTAAGGCAGCGGGCATTGATATGGTGTCTGCCGAGATGATCAAGCTTGGTGGCTCCTGTGTCTGGAAGGCGTTCCTGTTGCTCCTCAATTTATGTTAGAGCTCGGGAATGGTTCCCAGGGACTGGAATGGCGCAGTCATCGTGCCTTTGTTTAAAAACAAGGGTTCACGTTATGACTGCGCAAATTACAGAGCCATAGGCTTGACCAGTTTGGCAGCAAAAGTGTACGGTAAAATTATTGAAAGGAGAATGAGGATGATGTCCGATGGTTTACTGTGTGAGATACAAGAAGGTTTCAGGAGTGAAAGGGGATGCATGGATTAAGTGTTCTCTCTGCACAACATTGTGGAGAAGCATCTGGCTCTAGGTCAGATGGTTTTCTGTAGTTTTGTGGATCTGGAGAGAGCATTTGACACGGTTGTACGAAAGGAACTTTGGGACATTTTACCGGAGTATGGTATTAACGGTAAACTGCTACAGGCTGTGCAGTCCAGTTACATGGGCTGTAGAGCCTGTGTGCGGCTGGATGATGGAATGTCGCCTTGGTTTGACGTCAATATCGGCGTTAAGCAGGGGTGCGTTCTGTCAGCCAGGCTGTTTATCATATATCTGTATAATGTCTCTAAAGGTTGAACGATATGAATGTGGGATTCCAGATGGGCGACTCAGTGGTCACTGGTCTGCTCTATGCAGATGATGCAGTCCTGCTGGCACAGTCAGCGACTGACCTGCAGACCCTAGTCGACACAATGACAGAAGATTATAAGAAAAGGGGTCTACGCGTGAATGTGAGCAAAACCAAAATAATGGTCTTTGAAAGAGATAAAGCCAGAACAGATGTAAGAGTAACAATAGGTAATAATGTACTAGAGCAAGTGGATGAATTTGTATATCTTGAATGTGGATTTAGCCGAGATGGAAGGTACACCACTGATATAGAGCGAAGAGTGAATGCGGGAAATAGAGAGAACGGAGCGTTGGGGCAACTTCTCGGCAGCCACCACCACAGCCAGAAAGCACGTGTAGCAATACATAACGCAGTGCTTGTCCCAACATTACTGTATGGAAGCGAGAGTTGGGTATGCAGAAAAGAGTATGAAAGTAAAATTAATGCGGTCGAAATGCGATCTCTACGAAAAATCTGTGGAGTTAGGCTGACCGACCGTTAGGGGTGTCGGGGATAGAATGTCAATAGACGATCTCTCCGGCATCCCGTAAAAGCGCGGAAGGGACCGCTGTTAGGTTTTAGTGGGTATTCCGGCCGTCAATCTCATGGCCGGCGAGTCCCACACACCCCCCCGCCTATCACTGGCGGGGGATGTGCGCAAAAGCATTTCCTCAGCGATAACAAAAAAAAAAAAAAAAAAGGCTGACCGACCGCATTCGTAACGACGACGTAAGAGAGCGAGTAGGTATGAAAGAGAGTATTGGCGTAAAGATGCGAAAGGAAATGCTGCGATAGTTCGGACATGTAGAAAGAATGTCGAACGAACGTCTGGTTAAGAAGATATACAATGCGAAAGTGGAAGGATGTAGGTACCGGGGAAGACCGAGACTCACCTACCTAGACCAGATTGGTCATGTACTGAAGGAAGGTGGAATCAAGAGTCTCCGGAACTGGCGAGCGTGTATGAAGAGGGTTATGAATGTTGGGGAAGCGAGTGAAGTATGCAAGGATAGAGTTCTCTGGCACTCTGCTCTCTCTGCCTACCCTGCAAGGGATATGGCGTGATGATATGTATGTATCAATAATTATAAAGCTGATGCACTGATTGATAGTGGAAGTTCTACTAGTTTTATTGACAATAATTTTAGCAATCTAATAAATATAAAGATCAATCATCGGAATGAAAATATAACTTTAGCTTCTAAAAATAATATCTCATCAGTAACTGGAATTCGCTCAGCGTACTATACTACCTGTAATACGGAAATCTGCAGAAGAACGGGTGTAACCAACATAGCACGAAGCATTGGCACGCTGTAGTGGCAATGGGCAGGCCACATCGTTCGATGAATCGATAAGTTGGGAAAGAAAGGTTCTCGAGGCGCAACTGTGTATCGGACGATGCAGTGTTAGTCGCTTGCACACCTGGTGAACCGACGATTTGGTGAAGGTTGCTGGAGTCGTTGGATACGAGCAGCACACGACCGTACTTTGTAGCACAGTATGAGGGAGCCCTATGTCTAACGGTGGATGGTAAAAGGCTGAATGATGATAATATGTGTCTAAGCCCGACTTTTGATAAATTTAGTCAAATGTTTATTCATAACCACCAAAATAGAATATTGACGCAGGATTGTCGGTGGAGGCCGGGTAAACCGAATACCTTAAAGGTTAAAAGCCTAGTAGATTCCCCGGTTCCTTAAAACATCATTGAACTCGTATGTTAACAAAAATAGACATAACCCGTGTTAAAAACACGCGGGTTATGAACATAAATGAACTTTTATTCGTCATTAACCCAATTCACAGTGTACGGGTATCAGCACAATCCTGATAAGGTTCATGGCGTCGAAGGCGAGATCTGCGCCAACGCCCTTCGATACTGCTAGCGTGGTAGTAACATCATCGCTTTTACATCTGGTGCCGCATCACTTGCCAACTCTCGTGAGTACGACAAGAAGGCCAGTGCTCACTCGGTAAGGTAACTGACAAATTTGATGTTATCAAGTCCATCAACACTATGGTAAGGTCGAATCAAAGTTTTTATATATCGAAGCTTGATCCTAATTTACATAATATTGACGACTGATGTTTAGAGGTTAATCGTGTGAAACCTCTGAATAATCTGCGTGATCATGAATATCTTTACTAAATATGAAACGTTTCAAAGGAGACGCCAGACACATGGTATGTGTAAAACAAAATTATAAATACCCTACATAAGTGAATTAGGCAAGCCGTTTTGCTTTGTTTTGCTGAATTGTGGGTACTCTGTTATCGATTACCAACGATAATTGTGATTTGTGGTATTATTGATCCACATATCTGAGCATCTCACATCAATCTCGAGAATTCAGATGACACATGTGCTGATAGTAACCGTAAATTAAAACTTATTTTTGTATCAATGAAATTCTAGGCTTTCCTTTTGTAAAAAAAGTTTGCACGTATAATAGATACGTGTGCTGTGAATCTAAAGTCTAAAGGATGTATGTAGTTGGAACGTTACAAAAATATTTTTTTTTTGACTACATTCGTTTCTTTATCAGTGTAGCTTTATTACTAAAACTAAAGTGTTTGAGTTGTAGTATTACTTGTGGTCAGGGAATACGGTGGGTTATAGGCCACGCGCCGCCCTTCTGTTACCCCGGACGAAACGGAGGGCGTATGTCCAGACCAAAAAAATGTGTTAAACCTTAAGAGCCATTTAGTTGGTTTTTTTTTTATATTATAATACCCCAGTATCAAAAATATGGTATACTGAGCGAGAGGAATTTTAGATCTTATTACGGCTGACATCTAGTTAAATTAAATAAATCTAAAAATAATGCTCCGCGGCTTATCGGCGCGGCGTTGCTGGACTTACTTGCCCACATCATCCAGCAGCACGATAGGCCTGTTGGCCGACGGCGAATCCGGGGGCTATCCCGGCTTTGACAAGAGAACCAATCTCCCTTCTTGCCAGCACTCAGGAAGTCATCCAGCTACTAAACAGTCGTTGTACTGCTACTGTTGCCTGAGGCGAGGCTCCAGGTGCTCGAGGAACAAAGTCAACACCCGGATGGGTACTTCATCTGGGCCGGGGCCGGAATGTATTCTCGCCGCAGTCGCCCCTACGTCTGATTCCGTCACAGGCGGAACACTTTCATTGGCCTCACGGCCATCTCATGGTGAAGCCATAACCGGGGTCGTGTACTCCGACTATTGCGGAAATCCCCTCGGCAACCCTACGGAGGAGGTCGAGCTGAAACATCTTGGTGGTGAAGGGATACAGGCGACCCCGGAGTTGCATCGCAGTTGAGACCGTTCAGCATCTCCCGCCAACTCTCACCCATGGGTGAAAAGGGATGGTTAGCCTGAAAGCAGATCGCGCACTGCGGTAACCCTGATGCAACTGACCCTCCTACTCAGCGTCGCAGTGACGCCGTCGGCTGCGGGTATAGGACATTCGGGTACGGATGCACGCCGCACGAAGATCTGCCGACAGCCTCAGCGAAAAGATAAATCCACAAATATGCTAATGTTTCAAAAATCATATCACTAGAATTATGGAAGATCTTTTAAAATTAAATTAAATTAAGCAATATTCATATGTAATCTATGATCATGTTAGCATGTTATGATGGAACATCATTTAAAACTTTGTTTTTCTAAACCTCATAGACAGTACTGTTTATCGGATGAAAGATAACCTGTGTTCTCTTCTGTTTTCTAACATCATGTGTACAACATTTCATGATAATCAAAAGTATAAAAGTATAAAAAAGTAGTACGTTCGCATTTATTAATAGTATACGATTATTAATATGAACATTTGCGTATAAAGCGGCTATGTGATAGCCGATACAAAGCTATTATGAACTAAATATAGTAGATATGTGGTGCATGACAATCATGGCAAGCAGTAATATAGACACTCATTATACCTATCATGTCACATTTCATCATTAGAAACCACGGCATAAATTTGTGCCACACTTGATTTTTGTTTTGATTTATGTCTGTCTCTCATTACTACATTCAAACACAATATTGACGAATATATCAAATAATATTACCATTATATTCCTTTTTACAAGATTCTTAAGGCGAAAATTTAATGGAATCAACGTACGTATAGATATACGTGACTGATTCTCGTAAAAGTAATCATTATAGAGATATGGCATAGATACATATGGCATAAATGTTTTAAGTATCTATTATGTGTCAATTAAATTATAAGTTTTGGTAAATTTTAAATTTATCTAAAATTTAAGGAAAGGTAATATGATATAGGTGTTGTTACATTCGTGCCCTCTCGCTGGCCTTCTTCGCCCCCATATCGAGTGTAGTTGGTTAATTCGTCCTTTTCATTAAGAAATTGCCAATTGCCACTGGTACCGCTTCCTTGACATCCGTAGCCAGCCCGGCGGGTTACCCTTTTGGGTACCATTGGTATGAGATTGACATAACATATTTTTATTCTCTAATGTATTTATTCTTCTGTCTCTAAAAACGTTGCATAAGGTTATGACTTTTTTTCTTTGAGATTACATTAAAATAGCTTTTATTAATCAGACGACTCTATTTGGAATGTGCTCAAGTCGGTGCAGCGCTCGTCGAATTTATGACCAATGTTAGGGTCTATAGAATTCATAATCACCATTTTAATGGTGTGCATTACAATATATGACGTACAATCTTTAAGCGGAAAAAAAGTTCAATACGTCATCAAAGCCACCGAAGACAAAGAGTGAGTTCCGATGGCCCGCTCGATTGGCGTAGAGAGGTACATGTAGGGCGGGTCTATAGGGTCACGCGCCGCTTCTTCTGTCGCCCCGGAAGGATTTAGCCGGGTGTGACCACTCCATAGCCCACCGCAAAAAAAACGTCTTCAAAAATGTCTCACCTAATGAATGGACGCCCCCTTATAAATCGTTTACTAACGAAGTAACGATGTGACGTGGATTCTAGTATTATTACGTAATTTCTACACGTGCTGTAATCAATAGATATTTATATAAAAATGTGACGTGATTATACGCACCTGTAAAAACAGGTGAGTTTACAACATTATTAGTGTTTTGATTTAAACAATCATATTTTAATATAATTGATTAATTTGCTGTCCTCTAATTTAGAATGTATGATTGATAAATTTTTAATTATTTACCTAAAAAGCTATTCATATCACGCGAGAAAGCAGTGCAGATAAAGATTTTTTTTCTTTTTTTTATCCATCATCGCATAAATTAAATTGAGCTATTATTAACAATATCCACTCGAATATATACATTTATAGGTATAGCAATAGTTTATAGATAAATGCACATTTAACTGCGGCATATATATTAATATTATGAAGCTGCATTTGTTTGTATGTTTGTTTGAACTCGTTCATTTCGCGTGACTACGGTTGAATATCATATGTTCACGGCCATACATTTGTGTGAACTTGCACATAAATGCGCACACACAAACACCCACAAAAACGCACACACGCACGCACGCACATAAGCACGCACGCAAGTACGCACGTACGTACGCACGCACGCACGCAGGCACGCACGCACTCACGCACGCACACACGCACGCGCACGCACGCACGCACGCATGTACGCACGCACGCACACACACACACACACACGTAACAGGGACTTTGACTACATGCAATTAACGGACAAAATATCAGACTCGTGATAACTAGATGTATGTAACTGTGTGTCATCCTAAAGGTTTGTACAAATTATTGGATACAACATCAGACACTCAGCAATTTCTAATTGGGTATTTACATAAGATCATAAGTCATCTCATCATTATCATTTTTAGCATTTCCTCGTCCATTGCTGGACGTAAGTCTACCCCATACAATATAAAGCATAATGTGCGGTCATATATTCATTTGATGGAATATGTTGTAATCGTATGGCTTGGTCAGCGGTCAGTTGGCGATGCCGTCAACATTCAAGCTCAGATAAAATAATTCGGTCTGGCGCTGGACGGCCGATGGTGGTTCCGGGAGAATTTTAACCAACCTCTTTCTGCGAGGCAGACGCCTTACAGAAGCAGGCGGTGGATTGAGAGATCGTACGGAGCGAGAAAACTCCTGTCCTGCCAACGGTGCGGTGGTGACGAGGACACCGCACAGCATACGCTCGAGGTTTGTACGATCTAGGCTCAGCAGAGTCGTGGCCTCGTCTCTACCATCGGTGCCGATCTGACGCTGCCGGCCGTCGTGAAAGCGATGATTGACAGGATCAGGAGCTGGGATGCGGTCACTGCCTTCTGTGAGCCTGTTATAGGCAGGCGACGGAACGAGTCCGGGAGGACATCCTCTACGGAGACTTGAGCTGCCGTTGGTGCCTTGGGTGGCGCAAACGCGAGTACTTGCGCCTGATGTCGCCCTAGCAGCGGGGCAGCGGGTGACCGGACCGGGAATTACTCTGGTCGCCTGGAGTGAGGCCATACCGCTTGAGGACCGAATAGGTCGACCTACGTCTCGCCATCGGGGAATCGACTCGAGAGGATACCCATGAGGGTAGACCACCGGGTGAGCCACCGAAGCCAAGAACCGGATTTCAGTAGCCTTCTCGCACGACATCGAGAGGTACATTTCAGGGAGGGTTTATAGGTTCGTGCGCCGCTTTTTTTGTCACCCCGGACGGATTTAGCGGTATGTGACCACTTCATAGCCCGCCGTCAAAAAAAAGGTCACCATAACTAAAAAGTTATTTCTAGCATCGATTGATTGAAGTTTAGGTCGCGCTTTTCCAAGGGAAATTACTTCGTCATTTTTTTAAGTGTCTAACTATAGGAGACACAAAGCGAAGAGAAAATGCGAAGAAAGTGTACTCATATTCCTTAAATATTGTACATACATATCAATATTCCTTGAGTATTGTATTATTACTTCTATGTTCTTTTGATGACTTGTGTGGAAATAGAAATGTCTTCTTATATAAGTCTAATAAGATATAAGATAATTTTCTTATCAGATTGTAAGGTATGTTTAATTAATATTTTTGTTGTATGTTTAATACACATTCAAATTCTTATAGTATTTAGAACTATTTCTCAAGCTAAATATAAAATACGTCCCCAATGTAAAATATTAATAATTTTATGTTTTTCGTTCACGATAATCTCAAAAGAAATAGGATAAGTTTGAATTAGAGAAGTGATCCTTTTCGTGTGGTGACGGAGTAAAAATAGTATTCACCAACCCATATCTTACCCGTGGGTGATTGTACGAGACGACTAAGGGATATAAAAATCATATAACATCTATTCGAGAGAAGGAAAACTCGAAACAGGGTTGTTTCGAGTCTAGGGGGGTCCCTATACCAACACGTCTGACCAGCGCGGTATAATAGGTTAATTTCCCTCCCATTACGGAGGAGGCCTGGGCCCAACAGTGGGACATTTTTGGGCTGTGATGATGATAATGATGATCCTTAATATTTATAAAACGCGTCATTCACCTTTCTTCACTCAACGTATGAAATTGGAGATGCAGCTAGTATTAGAATAACATTATAAGGTGTGTTATTATTAAAAGGTGTGATTAATTCATTAATTATTAATTTATTACTTGGTTGGTAGTCATCATAACTCTCCTCCTCTTATCGTAATTATTTGGGGTCGACGCAATATGTATTCTTCTTCCATCCTTCTATTATATATATTGTAGAATTTCTCAGTAGTTGGTATTTGGTTTTATGACCGGCCGCCTGCCTTTTTTTTTTGACAGGCTATGGTCTGGATTCACGCCGTTCATTCTGTGCGGGGCGACGGAAGAGTGGCGCGTGGCTATAATAAACCACCGTATTCCGTCCCCATCACCATCGAGCCGGCTACTGGTACCACTTACTTAACACCCGTGGCCAGCACGGTGGGCTATTCTTTCAGGTGTCAACCCTCATAAATGCCGGCGTCGCCCTCAAGCGGTCAGTGGGTACTATTCTCCGGTCCAGTCACCCACGACCTCGTCTAGGTCAGCATCAGGCACAGGTGCCCGCGCCTGTGCCGCCCCAGGTGTCGGTGGTGAAGTGTGTCACCGCAATGGATTTCCTAGAGACGACTGCCTCGCAGAAGGCGGTGACCGTGTCCCAGTTCCTGATGCTGTAGTGCACCTTAGCGATGGTTGGCAACGTCAGGTCGGCATCGATGATTGCGACGAGTTCGCGGTACTGCTCTGCCCAGGCCACACAGACCTCGAGCGTGTGCTGCTCCGTATCCTCATTGCAATCGCAGTAGTAGCAGGACGGTGTCCTCTCCCTCCTCACAACCATGCGCAGGTACTTGCCGAAGCAACCATGCCCCGTCAAGACCTTAACCGACCACCTGCCTGTCATCAACTCTCCTTTGGAATGTTATTGTTGACCAAACGGCATTAGGTAGCGTTAGCCCAGGTCAATATAAGCTCTTAGTTGTCTTTTACGACATTCACGAGCAAAATAAGGGTTGGTGGTATTCGTAATCATAACAAACTCGGTAGGTAGGTTGGTAGTATATAAATTATATGGTAAGAATAAAAAAGTAATTTTAGACAAAAATTTCAACATCTCTTTTATTCTATTTGTCCTTAATAATTATTGTACACTCAGTGTAATAATATGATCTATTTATTTACAATATCTTAATAAATATCAACTAACTTCATTGACACATTTGAAATTTTGAATTTCTTGAATATAATAATTAAAGACATACACAACAATTTATTACAGTGAAATAACAAGGGCATAGATATTGTTTGCAAATTGTTCAAACAAGTAACAATGTGTAGCTATAATTATGCAACGATACAGTCGTTATGTACCTTAACGACAACATATATATATATATATATATATACATATATATATATATATATATGTACGTTTAGAGGCATTAATAGCGATGTTAGAATATATTCTATACACATCGATTGATAGCATGACTGCAAACAATCGTTGGTGTCGTTTTGAAGTCGCATGTTTCACGAATAAGCAATAAATAACAAAAATAATGATCACCGTAAAAAATCGCTGTGTACAACCGCTCATATTATTATTACAAATATATGCTATGAAATTAGAAATTATCCTAATAAACGTATAGTAGTTTTTTTTTTCTAACAATGAAATATAGCCTAATTGATATAAATAAATTTTATATACAGTTTGTGAAATTAAATTTTCCACAATTTATTTTTTTACTTTTCAGTCTTTGCCAAGGGTTTTATAGTCCCCAAATTATTGTGAAATTAATATCTGTTTAACCGTCGATACCCCGTAAGAATGGAAGATTAGTACAGTATTGGTTATAATTGTTAGAGTATCGCTTATAATATACATTTCCTATATCATTTAAAGTAGATTTTCTATTATAATCACATATAGAATATGCATTTGGCTTTTGTAACTATTCATCCGTAATGAGAGGAAATTTAACCTACTATATCACGCTGGTCAGACGTGTTGGTATAGAGTTTTGTTTCGAGTTTTCCTTCTCTCGCATAGATGTTATATGCGTTTAATATCCCTTAGTCCTCTCGTACGATCACCCATGGGCAAGATATGGGGTGGTGAATAGTATTCTTACTCCGTCACCACATGGAAAACTATTAATTACGGCAAAAGTTTGTGCCCAAAATAGTTTAGGACACAAATCGATAGTACAAATTTGAAATACTATTGCAATAACTAGACTACAATTATCGCGATTTGCCGAACAATCTAAATAGTCAGATTTTGTCAAAATTCACATACAAAGTATTAAATAATAATAATTTTATGAACCGGAATTATATTATAATTTTAATTATAAATGCGTTTCATTGAATCGCTAGCAAAGATAATATAAAATAAATTGATTGTGATCATTTATGAAATAATTTTTGGCCAAACTGACGTAGGATTAAATATTAATGTAAACTGTCAAAACTCTTCTGAATAACAAATGTCATAATTGATTGTATTTATCTTTAGGTTAGTTATATACAAAGAAGGTTATAAGGAAATTAAAATTCATTAAATGGGATATGTTCCATGAATTTGTATATAATATCGATTTCTACACAAATACGAGTAGCTGAACCTAACCTAAATTTGTACTTAATTAAATAATATTATATCTTTGATTAAACTATCGAATACTATACACTAGTGAAACCAGCGTTGTCGATATTCGCCATATGCTATGAATTGTGAATTCTGAAACAAAATTAATAAACATTATTTACTTAACGCGCTTTTTAAACTTGTGAAATCAAATAATTATTAATTTCTCACATATAAATGTTGAAAAAAAAACTGTATTCCATTGTTATTTACTTTTTAAATGAATGCTTACTGTACTGGTACAAATTAATATTGTCGTTTCGTTGTAAAAGTGAGCATAGAAATAAAATGATTGTTTTTAAGATAAAAAGCCAATAAAAATACTATTAAGTACTAAAAACTTTTTAAGAATGTAGTTGAAACCATTAAAGTTTCGCAATATAAAGTGGCTACACAAGTATTGATTACACTTACCCACTGCTCTATTACGTACACCTAACACGGAGGCAACTTCTGGTTGCTCCATATCGAAAATTAGTTCGGAGCGTGCTGAATACAGGTTGTATATATTAGCTATACAGGTCAACCGGAGACTACCACGCTCGAATGCTTCATTTCGTACAACGAATGATACCTCTCCTACCGAAGGCAGTCTATTATCCGGACCTGTTCTTTCAAATGATGGTTTTAAACTCTCTTTTGAAGGTCTTCTAATTTCCTCTTTGTGTAAATTTATGTATGATTCGTCTAGGTATTGAATGTTTCCTTCGTCGTGGAAAATATTAAAATTTATATCATCCTCCGGTAGATCTGTTGTTGTCGTCTCAGGCTTTGGTGGTGGATCCCACTTAAACCATGATGGTATCTCATGAGAAAGAGAGTCCATGTCAATCTAAAAAATAAATGTTATAATACAGTAATAGAAGCCGACGTTCCAACGAATAATATTACGAAAACTGAAGTAACAACTTTACAATAAATATATATAGGAAGGTTATGTAGCTCCGAGCTGCTTTGTGATTAATGAACTCGCCTACGCAGTAGGCAGTGACGACGGAAAAACAACGGTCCCGTCAAAGCGAAGTAACTAAAACTGGTCCATTGTCTGCAGTGGACATCCCCTTACACCAATCTATTACTTGATTAAACAGATTTCCTTTTATTTTTTATTATTACAAATATTTTTAGGATCTTAGCGTTAAAATAATTATTTCATTGGCAAAAATAATTCACACTTAACATGAAAACTAATTGACTTAATATAAATAATTAATGCAAATTTTTATGGCAATTTTATTATTCTACGTAAATATACCTGTTTCTAATTTATAAAAATAATCCTTGTCTTATTCTTAGAACAAGTACCTTTTTTTTTAACTTATTACGATGATATTCCCTATTTTTATGTAGTAGCAGGCTCTAAATTTTATAGTTTTTATTTTTGTTATATATTATAACACTAGCTTAATAAAATATGTTGGTTTAAAAGCACAATGAATTAATAACCGATATGTTTTATTGTCCAATTTCTTGTTTAATTAAGGAATTATTAAAAAAATACTTGTCTCCAAAGAAGAGCAAGTATAGTTTGGAAGACAGAGGATCTATTTTAGTTTTATTCCTTACTTTTTATCAAATATAATACCAAATATATTCAGTTAAAACGCTATAATTTTTTGGGTACTTAACATAATATTATATTTGCTAAGCAAAAGTCAAAAGTATAACTGATTTATTTTTAAAATTTTCCATTGCTTGCTCATTTTGTTAACTTTATCTATTCAGTTGTGGTGTATATTTATTTATCCACTCATTGGCTGAACGGTTTGACCGATTTGGAAGATTGAGAGAGGTAATTATTCAGATGTATTTGGAGGTGGTTTTTAGCTCCTTCCGGTTCTGATGTGTCCACTAGGTCAAATTTCGGTAAAATACTCTAACATTATAATGTAGTTCAAAATGTTGTGTAAAAAAAGATACAGGAAAATATTAACTCAAATTCACCGTAGGTCAACAGGCAGTGGGTCAAATTTTTAAAAGCTACTGATTTTTGGTTCGTTTAATGTGAAGATTTTAAATTTTTAATTAACATAGGTTTTAAATAAGATGGTCATGGTCAAATTAGAAAACTATAAAAATAGAATCACAAACTACACTTTGATAAAATTATAATTTTTTATGTAATATTAAATCAAATTATGTGTAAAATTATTTTAATACAGTGATAAGTGTTGTGTAAGTGTGTGTTAGTGTGATTGTCTTACCTCTTGTCCGTTGAGAGCGAATGTTAAGTTTGCGGGAGGATAAGCGGGCGGAGAACCGCAACTAGCCCTTAATGTTGAACCAACGCCGTACCAGGATCTGTCTGATACCAACTTAGGACCCCATTCTGGGGACTCTGTAACAAAAACCGTACATCATAATTTTATTGATTATATATACGAATTATTTTAATAACAGAACTGTCTATTAGAATTCGACATGAATTTGTTTACAAATGCCAATATTTTTTTAAATGCATTTATTACATTTGAGCTTTTAAAAATGTGGTGGTGAGTTAAGGATACATTACACGTCACGGTGTTTGTAATTAAACTCCTCTGAAATGGCTCGACCGATTTTCGTTAAATTTCGTGTGCGTATCGGTTAGGTCTGCGAATCGGAAAACATATATTTTTCATCCCTCTAAATGTTAAGGGTCCACCCCTAAATTCTTTTTTTATTTTTTAGACAATTGTATTTTGGTTTTATTTTTTATGACACATCACACCAAAAAACCATACTTACAACCCTAAATTTTCACCCCTCTACGATCAACCCCTATTTTTTATTTGTTAATTAAAAAAATATAATGTTTTTGGCATGTTCTTTTTATTTTGTCATAACTTAGAATAAAAAAAATCATATTACTCTTAATTTTCACCCTTATGCGATCAACCCCTATTTTTCAGCTCATTATCACTGCTCAGACGTCATTTTTCTGCAATAGACTGGCCCGCGGCTGTAGACAGAAAATTGTCAACATATACATAGGTCTACCACTACTGAATTCTTCAAAGATTTGTCATTTCATTTCATTAAGAAATATGTAAATGTTTATACATCATTCTTGTCTTTATTCTTCATCAGGAAAATATTCTATTACATGCTTCAAAGCAAATTTAATGATGATCTAATATAAAGGATTTTCAATATACAAAGCAGGATAGGGTAGTGTATTTGAACCGTGAAAATAGTGATTTTATTCAGTCTGATAGGCAGGCCATTTCATTCACCGTTTTTCCTCTAAAGTTAAGGAGAGGTATTTTGTTGATAACCAAGTTTGTCAAAAGTAACTGTATTTGGTATTATTGAGTACTTGAGCGATTACAGTTATGTATCATTATTATACAAGTCACTTTTTTATATGCCGTCAAACAGAAAGCATCATCTATATATATATATATATATATATATATATATATATATAAAAGAGCTTGTCCTGATTGACTGATTCATCATCGCACAGCCTAAGCCGCTGGAGGTAATTGCATGAAATTTTGACAGTTGCTGCCTTTTATATTGTAGGCGCTCAGTAAGAAGGGATCTTTGGAAATTTCTCCTCTAAGGGTGGAAAATAGGGGTTGCAAGTTTGTATCTAACTTCGTCAGTTTTTAAGATAGATTCGTAAAACTTTTTATTCATTTATTTAATATTAAATAAATAAAAACGTAATTCAACATTTTCGAAAATTTCTCCTAAAAGGGTGAAAAGTAAGGGGTTGAAAGTTTGTATGAAACTTCGTCAGTTTTGAAGTTCGATCCCTGAATTTTTTTATTAGCTATATAATATTAAATAAAAATTTACCTGTCTCAGCATTTTAGGAAATTCTCCGCTAAGAGTGTGGAATAAGGGTTGTAAGTTTTTTTATGAAATTTTGTAATTTTTGAAGTTAGAACCGATAAAATTTGTATTTCCTTATTTTATATTAAATAAAAAAAGACCTGTTTCATTATTTTTGGAGATTTCTACCCTAAAGGTGAAAAATAAGGGGTTGCAAGTTTGTATGAAACTTCGTCAGTTTTGAAGTTAGAACCGTTAAAATTAGTATTTGCCTATTTAATATTAAATAAATAAACATATATTTCAGCATCTTGGGAAATTCTCCCCTAAGGGTGAAAAATAGGCGGTGTAACTGTGTATGAAACTTCTTCAATTTTGAAGTTAGTCACTGAAAATGTGTTATTATATAGCTTATAATGTTAAATAAAAATTAATCTTTTTCAGCATTTTTGGAAATTCTCCCCTAAGGGAGAGGAATAGGGGTTGCAAGTTTTTTTATGAAACTTTGTCAGTTTTTAAGTTAGAACCGTTAAAATTTGTATTTGCTTTTTTAATATTAAATAAATAAACACCTGTTTCAGCTTTTTTTGAAAAATTCTTTCCCAAGGGTGAAGAATATGAGTTGCAAGTTTGTATGAAATTTCGTCAGTTTTGAAGTTAGTTTCTTTAAAAAAATGTTATTAGCTAATTAATATTAAATATAAATAAACACGTATTACAGCATTTTTGGAATTTCTCCCCTAAGGATGTAAAAATAAGGATTGCAACTTTTTTACGAAACTTTGTGAGTTTTGACGTTAGATTCGCGAAAATTTGTATTTGCCTATTTTTAATATTAAATAAAGAAGTATTTCAGCAGTTTTGGAAATTTATCCTCTAAGGGTGTAAAACAGAAGTGGTTCCAGTGGTAGAGCACGCGCTACCCTTCTGTTGTCCCGGACGGAAGGAACGACGTGTGTCGAGACCATATATTACAAAAAACAAATTGCCCTACCATTTTTGAATATTTTGGAATGGTTAGGGAATAATTTCGCAAGAATTCTTTATTTATCAGTATAAAAGTACTATCATTTATGTGGTTAAATACAATATTCATTTATTGTGCCATCCTACACAAAACATTGCAATTTAAATTACATAAAAAAATTAACACTTCAGAACTATTACAATTATTTTATATTAAAAAGATTATCTCTCAGAAAAATCAACCTTCATTTTAATTTCAACGACTCTTTCACCATCATCATTACAAGCATCATCATCGCCAATCTCTTAAACTGATACAATAGGTTTATGGCAGCTGAAGTAAGAAACGAACAATTTTGATTCGAATCTATTTAAATGTCTAATAAAGACCGAATCAATAGTAGTTTTGTATTTCGATGTGCTAAGATTGCGATCATTTGACACATCGTTAAACCAAATTTATTATTGAAACATTCATTTAAGGGACACATACGCACACTCGCGCAAACGCCATGCGCCGCTTAAACGAAACAGCAGCAGCAGGCATACATTTTCGCCGCGCGGTAGAAAGAACGAAGGATATTTTCGTCTTACGTCCGTTTTCGGATAGTCCTGACGCGAGTTTAATATTTTTTACCCATCACAAAAAAGTGCACAAAAAAGTGCATCGCCGCTAAAGAAGTTTTCACTTTTGAAATAAAACTTTACGGATTCTATCGCGTTTGTATTTGATTTTTAATTGCCCGATGTTTCAAACACTTTACAGTGATCATAGTCACGGGAGAGGACTAAGGTGTCTTACGTCCAATATGTCATTGTTATTAGAGAATTTTTTATCTACCCTATAAGATATTAAATTTTGACTCACATTATTAATACAAATTCATTGCCAGTACAAAAAGAAAATGATTCTATATATAAAATTTTATATTGTTTATGATTTGTTATTATTAAAGCATTTAATTTATGATAATTATTATTGTGGCAATCTACAATTTTAGAAAAGCAACAAAACTATTCAGCTACCTTTGCTAGCGTTGTTAGTTTTTCTGCAGCAGCTAGCTAGCTTTGTTAGTTTTGTATGTATTTGCAAATTTAATAATGAATAAAGAGTTGCGTGTGTTAGCGTTTTTGGCAATTTCTTACCTAAAGGTGTAAAATAGGGGTTGGAAGATTTTTATTAAATTTTGTCAGTTTGGAAGTTATATTTATGAAAATTTGTATTGAGTTCTTTGGTATTAAAGACAAAATACGTGCTTCAGTATATTTACAATATCAACAAGGATGTGGGGTTTGATATTTGTAAGAAACTTATTTTTGTTTGTAAAATATTGTTGTATAAAAATAAAGAAAGGCATGTCTCAGTATTTTAAATCTACCCTTACAGGAACAAAACTAGAGGTTATATTTTGTATAAAAATCGTCACTCAAGTGAAAATAAATTCATAAGGAGCATTGACGTCAAGCAAGCGGCCGATCATAAAACTATTGCCAATATTTTGTTCAATTTATACGACGGAAAGGAATATATATTACACCGACCTGATATTTTTTACCACTAAACAACTAGCTATCACATATCCACGCGGGCGAAGCCGTGGGAAACAGCTAGTTGTAAAATAAAAGGCTAACAAAACAGTATGTCAACCAATTCCGTAAGCTTGTTATAATAAGTCAATTTCCTGTTCATTTTGAAAAAGGCTTGGGCAATGGAAATTCATGTTACTCTAATTAAATATAACGTCCATTAAAGGAAAATATGAAATGAAATATTTTGCTGTCCTTTTGTTTATGTCAATTTTAAGCACTTTTGACGATCAAATTATATAAAATTCAATTACACTCATTTAACCTTGAAAGTTTATACATGTATTATAGGTATCAAATATCTGTGCATGTGTGCCTGTGTGTGCGCGTGTTCGTGTGCGTGTGCGTGTTAGGAATCGTGTGCGTTTGTGTGTGTATAATATTTCCGTAAACACTGTGAGCCAAGATGATAAACGTAGCAAGAATACCATATAATTCCATACCTAGTTGCATATTTAAAAGATCCTATAAAAAGTACAAAAATGAAATGAATTATATAAAAGTTAAAACTAGTTTATAATAAAGTCTGTAGCTAGTAAAGTAATTATTACTTAAGTTGCGTGGTCCATTTAGGTCATTTAGAACTACTTTTAAGTGTAACTGGCACGACGTAAATGTGTTAGTTTTTACCTGAATATGACACGGAATTCCCTTTACAAGCCCTGTTAGTGCACTCTAAAGCTTTCATGTTGTAGTTTGTCTAATGCATGAAAAGGTTTAATATCTTTTAGGTCAGTGGGACATCCCAAAAGTAATATTTTTCGAGTTAGTATGTAACTGCGTATATATGTGTATGCGCAGTTAGGTACCAGGTTAGCATACCGTTTAAATTGTTCAGATCTTGGTAGATGTCATAGGTTTACCTTAATTGTGGCTACGATACGTTATCTTTATGTATCAGTTGAAGCCTATTAATCTGCCATCTGAGACCTGAAGTTCAAAATCTTTGAATACATTCGAAATAATCATCATCATCAATTCAGTTCAGCTATGCCCTACTGTTGGGCTCGAACCTCCTCTATACTGGGAGGGAAATTGACCTGCTACACCACGCTGGTCAGACGTATTGGTACAGGGTTTTATTTTGAGTTTATCTGCTCTTATATAGATGTTATACGCATATTTTATTCCTTACTCGTCATTTATGGTCACCCATGGGTAAGGTAGAGGGTGATGAATTGTATTTTTACTCCGTCACCCCACGGAAAAAGTAAAGATGTTAAGTAACTAAATATCGCAATATTTAACGATATTTGGAGAATTGGAGTCCAAGGTATGTGAATGGTGTACATCTGTGACTCGCCCAAATTGAATGTAAATCACACGACGATATCTACAGCGTGTGAAGCCTTCAAACCGCATCAAACTAGCATAATAAACTTTTAAGTTAACTCATTGCTCCGATGGTTCGGACATGTGGAAAGAATGCCGAACGAACGTCTGGTTAAGAAGATATACAATGCGAAAGTGGAAAGATGTAGGTACCGGGGAAGACCGAGACTCACCTACCTAGACCAGATCGGTCATGTACTGAAGGAAGGTGGAGTCAAGAGCCTCCGAAACCGGCGAGCGTGTATGAAGAGAATTATGAATGTTGAGGAAGCGAGTGAAGTATGCAAGGATAGAGTTCTTTGGCACTCTGTTCTCTCTGCCTACCCTGCAATGGATATGGCGTGATGATATGTATGTATGTCATTACTTCTGAGAATAGACGCGCTTCTATAAGCTTGAATTATTGTTTAAAAAAAATAAACAATTCATACAAATAACATACTTGTTAATAATAAATTATTTGTCACTGTGTATCGATCATCTATAGCAACTTTGGTCGTACATTACCCTCCCCTCATATGACAAAGTAATGATAGTCATTTAAAATAATAGCTGTGAAAATTAGGATATAGAAACCAGAATACTTTAACACCTACGCTAATTTAAGTGTAAGAAGGTTAAGTGTAAGGAGGTTACGTTTAACTAACTCTAGCATTAACTTTAATGACAGAGATATTTCTCATATTTGTTAACTATAGAACTCTAGAAATACCTTAGAAAAATATTTATTCTATATAAAGAAAAATATAAATATATATTATTACATGTCCTTATCATCATCATCACAGCCCACATGTGTCCCACTGTTGAGCTCGGGCCTCCTCCGTAATGGGAGGGAAATTAACCTACTATACCGCGCTGGTCAGACGTATTAGTATAGGGTTTTGTTTTGAGTTTTCCTTCTCTCTCATAGATGTTATATGCGTTTTATATCCCTTAGTCATCTCGTATGATCACCCACGGGTAAGATATGGGGTGGTGAATAGTATTCTTACCCCGTCACCATACGGAAACACATGTCCTACCTTATCATTATTACGATAATACCTCGTAAATAAAGAAGTATTCTTAAATTAAATGAATAATTATATTTTAAGTTAAATGTATAAGTAATAAATTATTATAATTTTAAATTAATGAGTATTATCCGTGTAGTGACGAAGTAAGAATACAATTCACCACCCCCCTATCTTGCCCGTGGGTGATAGAAAGAGGTGACTAAGTGATATAAAATGCATATAAAATCTATGCAAGATAAGGAAAACTAGAAACATAACCCTATACCAACACGTTTGACCAGCGCGGTATAGTAGATTAACTTCCCTCCCATTACGGAGGAGGCCCGAGCCCAACAGTGGGACATATATGGGCTGTGATGATGAGAATGAATTAGTATTCTGCAACAAATGATGTGAATAATTTGAACATCGCCTTAAATAAGATATGATTGTTTAAAAATCTTTCAACGTAGATATATGTATATAAAAGATAAAACAAAATGGATATCGTAGTTTCAAGTCAAGGTCGAACCTTTTTTAAAGATGTTTAATTTATTATACACCACTAAAACAAACATAGTTACTACACTAAACATCCTTACCACCTCAGATACAAGATTTCAAGAAACCAATGATTTGGCTTGATGAATTGCTTTTTATTAATTTATAATAATTGAAAATAGTAATTTATTTACTCATTTATCGAGAGACTTAGAACTTATAAGTATTTCTTTAAACCACAATGAATAATTTTTAACAATATTTCAGTTTTCACTTTATTACCCCGTTTCTTGCCCGTAGGTGTCGTAGGAGACTATATGAAGTACTTGGGTCTGGTGCTCGACGGGCGATGGTGGTTCCGGGAGCATTTCCGCCGAATTGCTCCGCGGCTGGTCGGCGCGGCGTCCGCCCTATCACGGCTCACGCCGAACGTGGGCGGACCCAGCTTCGAGGGCCGACGGCTGTATGCGGAGGTAATCCGTTCGATGGCCCTGTACGGCGCACCCGTGTGGGCGAGGGCTCTAAACGCCCAGCTCAGGGCTGTTCTGTGGAGACCATAGAGAACCATGGCGTTCAGAGCCATTCGCGGGTACCGCACGGTATCGACCGAGGCGGCATACCTGCTGGCCGGGACACCCCCGTGGGACCTAGACGCGGAGATGCTCTCCGACCTCTACCAGCGGGTTACCTCAGCGCGCGACGAGGGTGGCTCCCCATTGTCCAAAGAGATAGCCACCTGGCGCGAGGACGTCCGCTGAAACGTCATCGCCCGTTAGGTTACGCGGCTGGAGAGGCCTAGACATGGTGTTGTTACCGTTGAGGCCCTCCAGCCCGTACTGGATGGAGCAGCGGCACGGGGTCCTCTCTTTCCGACTGGTGTAGGTGCTGTCGGGGCACGATTGCTTCGGCAAGTACCTGCACACGGTCGTGTGGAGGAAGTGGACTCCGTCCTACCACCATTGCGGTAGTGACGAGGACACGGCGCAACATACGCTCGAGGTATGTTCGAGCTGGGACGGGCAGCGCCGCGACCTCGTCGCTATCATCGGTGCCGACCTGACGCTGCCGGCTGTCGTGAAAGCGATGGTCGACAGCGTCAGGAACTGGGACGCGGTCGCCGCCTTCTGCGAGGCTGTCATCTCGCAAAAGGAGGGGGCGGAACGAGTCCGGGAGGATTACTGCGACACGGGCCGCCGCCAGCGGCCGGGGCGGCGCAGGCGCGAATATCTGCGCCTGATGCCACCCTAACCAAGGCTTCGGGTGATCGGACCGGGGAATTGTCCGGTCACCCGACGTGAGGCCACAGCGTGAGGGCGACGCCCCGACGGCGAAAGCTGTCGGGGCATCGACAAGAGAGGAACCCGCTAGGGTATACCGCCGGGCCGACCACCGAAGACAAAGATTGGGTACCGGTGGTCCGCTCGTGGATAAAACACCTTATGGAGGCTTAGCCCAGCCATGGGACGTATAAAAGCTGAGATGATGGTGATGATAATGATTATTAGTTTTATACATACATATCATCACGCCATATCCCTTGCAGGGTAGGCAGAGAGAACAGAGTGCCAGAGAACTCTATCTTTGCATACTTCACTCGCTTCCTCAACATTCATAATTCTCTTCATACATGCTCGTACAAGTTTTTAAGCTTCATACAAGTTTTATATATTTGTGGAAAACATGTCATGACGATTGCATCTATGATGATAAACTAAAATACAAAGTATTATCGTATCATCACCTTCTTATCTTCCAATGGGCGTCGTAATATTCGGTTAATGAAGAATGAACAACAGTACTTGCTCGGGAAACCTATAACGCCAACTGCGATCACTAACTCGCCTAACTAGTGTGGCGATTAAGGCGTTATTTCTCTCTATGGAGCGACCTATATCATATCGTTGATAAGCTTATGCAAAGTACTTGACGTCGTCAAATAGTATATCTCAGGTGGGAACGACTTTTTTCAAGGACTTTTGACGGGCATTTGAAAACGTCATGTGGTGCTCTTGTATTATATTCGATATCTTAGTGTTTTAATGTGTTATATTAGATAATTTTAATGGCATTTTATGTAATATAAAGCGGCGGAACTACTGGGATGTAGTGAATATCATATAAAAGTGCTTTACAACGTTTTCGTTTTCCATCAAAATTCCCACAAGATACCATTTATGGTGTGGCCATTGCACTGTTAATGGCAACAATTTGACATAGACAATGACAAACTTAAAAGACTAAAAACGTGAAAATATTTATAACTTGACACTGGCACCAATAGCTCGTATATGTAGCTGATTGCCAATATATAAGAAGAAGAAGAAGAAGAAGACTTTTTCAAGTTCAATGATAATAACGATTATTCAGTTTAGAACAGTAACGAACAAATAATATAATATACCACCAGTTATCTTGCCGTAATATCGTAAAAGATAACTAAGGAATTTGTTATGTAGATAATATCTATGCAAGACAAGGAAATATCGAAATAATATGTTAATACATTCATGTGACTATTGAAGTATAGTATTATGCCCTCCTATTATATAGGAGGCTCGAGCTCAACAGTAGTACATATATAAGCTGAGATGATAATGATGTATGGTTATTTTAGTGGTGCAATCCTTACTAATATTATAAGTGTGAAAGTAACTCTGTCTGTCTGCCGCTCTTTCACGCCAAAACTACTGAACCGATCTAAATGAACTTTGGTATACAGATAGTCTAAGGCCTGATAAAGGACATAGGTTACTTTATAATGTAAAAAAGTGTTGTAAAGGTGTTTGAAAAGTTATAAGGCGGTATTGTCATTTTTTAAAGCTTGAAACTTATTTTTAGGCTATTGATTAGATGTAAATAAATATGATATTAAAATTTTGTAAAAAAATGTACCCTTAAGGAGTAAAATAAAAATAGAGGATGAAAATCTTTAGGAAAGTAACATTTTGCGCGGGCGAAGCCGCAGACAGAAGCTAGTTTAATATAAAGCAATTCGTTTCAATCAAATCATTACTTCCCGGCGCTGTAACAGATTAAAAGTACAATATGTCATTCCTCGTAGTAAAAACAAGCTATCGACATCATCAAAAAAGAGAGAAGTAGCGCTCTCCTGGGAAACACGTAGCGCTAACTACGAGTACAACGCCTAATCCACATGCCAAGTGTGGAAAATATGACTTTATCTTCCTGAGCTTGAACGCAATAGTGGACATTGATATACTGATAGATGCAAAATCTTTTTTACCATCTAAAAATGCTTCAAATCAAATCATTTATTATGCATAAGCTCCCACATAGGGGCACTTACATATTGTCAATTTTACATTATTTTTTAAAAAATAATTTTAATTAATCTACCACCGGATCGGAAAGCAGCCACATACTAAGAAGATCCGGTAAGAAATTCAGTGGGCTCGTAATTTTTTTGGAACGAAGTTCCTTATCGCGCGTTGTGAAAGGGGGCTAGACGGAAAAAATTCTTACGAAAAGTTGTCACGACACTTTTTGCTATAGTAAGCTATTGTAAGCTGTGCGGCGTCGCTCGTCGGCTCTCTTATAGAAAGCAAGCCAGATATTTTCATTTCTATTTCGCATTGAACAGTGTGGTGTCGCGACGATTTTTTTTATAGATAGAGTGATTCAAGAGGAAGGTTTATATGTATAATATATGCATAATGTACTAGAGAAACACTGATAATTTTAGAGGTTTCTAATGTGATGTCGTAAATAAACACATTATTTTGCGCTTACATTGCAAACGCTGGCTGAACCCTACGAAATAGATCAAAATAAAGTACTACAGTATTATACAGCTTAAAAAGGCCTACAAAAAAGTCCGCGATGGTATATATCTATCTCTTAAGGATAACATACTATATCCATTTTAATACTTTAAAAAATGTTCTATTATAAAACGGTAATTGAAAAGCTATTTACACAAATACTGTATTAATCCTTATCATTTTAAATACATTAGTTGGCTTGAGCATTTCATGAAGATATTTTTTTTCCTTCAGACCATGCAAATTAAATCAATACCTTAAGAGATATAGCAAAATCAAAATAATGCGCAACGAAATTATTTTCGCCCGTGACCGGGCCGCGTGGCCGGCTCGCGTTCGAGCTCGGGGCCGAAAAGTTTTGGTAGTCTAGTGGAATTGTATATCCTATTATTAATATTATAAACGTGAAAGTTTGTAATAATGTATGGATGTGAACATGTTTGTTGCTCTTTCACGTAAAACTACTGAATGGATTTTGATGAAATTTATAGTAATATAGCTTGCACATCAGAATAACACATAGGCTATAATTTATAAAGATATTTTGCAAATTGGCTAAAATATAACGATAAAAATCGCTTAAGGCAGAAAAAAATTATATAATTAAAATAGAACCTCGATCCATCCGGGTGTCCCTTGACACCTCCGGTTGTGTATCATTTCTATTATAAATTTTAATATATATAGTTAAAATTTGCAAAAATTTCTATAGCGCGATTTAGACTAATACATGTCCTCTTAGAATCCATTAACTTTGTTACAGCGCCATCTAGTAATAGATTATGATCCTATTTAAAAAAAATCTGAGTTACTCCCTAGTCGCGCCTAAAGAAGTTTTAAGTACTTCAAAAATATTATTATAACTTAAAAAAAATAAAATTTTATTACAATTCCTTCACTAATTAATCGAAAGGAACTTCGTTCCATCCGGGTGTCCCTTGACACCTCTCGTTTTTTTAATTATATTTTTTCACGAAAGTGATTGGTTACATGTTTAATTTATGTTTACGAGTTAACATTAGAGGACGTCCATTAATCACGTGATCTTTTTTTTAGCATTTTATAACCCCTCCCTCCCCCTTGGTGATACGTGGTGAGGTTTAAGACTATGACCCCCCTCCCCCATCAACACCACGTTCTTTTTTTTTTTTTGTGTGACTCAGTTGTTAGCCTCAGATGGCTATGACAACTTTACCCGGACAGTGGGTGAGCGCTGAGGGCTCTCAACCCGTAGAATCAACATCACGTGACTTTTTATTACCTATAAAGAAGTAGTCCACAGCTCCTTATATTCTCGGTTTTTTGCTTCTTTATACTTCGCAAAAAGGTTTTTACACAGATTATCATCACACATCTACTTTAAACTTCGTTCGTTGCCTGGCAACGGCAAATGAAAGTCACACTACACGCCGCTCAAATACACGTGATATCTTACTACAACCCGACACGAACACACGACAAAAATCACGAAATATCACAAGGGGCCATGCCCCTTGTGATATTTCGTGATTTTTGTCAAACCCCTCCCCCCCTTTCCAACTTCACGTGATTAATGGACGGCCTCTTAGCAATGAAAAGCATATATAATTATGTTATTCCCTGTGATATATAATTGTAGCAAAATAAATATAATATCTAAAATGTGCTTGCTAAAATAAATATTTGATTACAGTAACTAAAGTATACTTTATTCACAGTCATCACATTAATACAGGTAGCTGTGATTATGGCACGTTTGTTTGCCCCCCTTTATGGGTCACGAAGTGTGTTCCAGATAGGGAAAATCAAGGCTCTTTCAATCAAAAATTCTTTTATTAAGGGATGTGATTTAATTTATACGTTTTTCGTTCTAGATTAATATATATTTTGATCGCTTCAAGAATATTTAATGAGACTATTTTTATATGGTATTTTATAAATGGACTGTATGAGTAATGGATCACGTAGATATTACGTTCTTTGAATATAATTAAATCGTGCAGAGAACACTCATCAGAAATGAGCTCGTCAACTGTGATTCATGACAAACAATCACGATATGATGAGACAGGTAAAGCCTATTCCGACGAGTTCGTGAACTTACCACATTATACATTCAGAGAATTTTGTATAATGTGAAATTATTCAACGGTGTGTCGTTTTTTAATTTTCTTATTACTAAAAAAATATAATTTAGAAGATAGATTTAAATATTTGTTAAATTTAAAAACTTTTGCAGCGTACTGTAATTACAATTAACTTTTTTATTACTATGAACTCAAATATTTCATTGAACTAATAATTTTAAAGAAGAAAAGGTAACAAAGTTGTAATTTAGCATAATCAGATTAGTACACGTCCTAAGATAATGCAAAAATAATTGAGAACAGTGTAAATAACCTTAAGATTTTAATTTGCTGCTGCGCAGATGGCCTAGTGGTTTAGATACCGACCTTCCGTGCCAGTGGCGTGGGTTCAATTCCCACGCGGGACATTACTTTGTGCGATCCACATAGCGTTGTTCTGAGTCTGGGTGTAATTTGTCTGCGTTAATTGCATGTTTGTAAAGTTCCCCGCAATACAAGGACCACGCCCCGACGGGAACCCGCAAGGGTAAACCGCCGGGCGGGCCACCGAAGACAAAGATCGGGTACCGGTGGTCCGCTCGCACGGCGAAGAAGAGGTGCTTGCAGGGTAGGTTAATGGGGTTGCGCGCCGCCTCTTCTGTCACCCCAGACCGATTTGGCGGGGTACGACGTCCATAGCCCACCACAAAAAAAAAGGGTGGTATCATTTAAAAAAAAAAAAAACCGGAGGTGTCAAGGGACACCCGGATGGAACGAAGTTCTATTTTAATTATATAATTTTTTTCTGCCTTAAGCGATTTTTATCGTTATATTTTAGCCAATTTGCAAAATATCTTTATAAATTATAGCCTATGTGTTATTCTGATGTGCAAGCTATATTACTATAAACATCAAAATCCATTCAGTAGTTTTTACGTGAAAGAGCAACAAACATGTTCACATCCATACATTATTACAAACTTTCACGTTTATAATATTAATAATAGGATATACAATTCCACTAGACTACCAAAACTTTTCGGCCCCGAGCTCGAACGCGAGCCGGCCACGCGGCCCGGTCACGGGCGAAAATAATTTCGTTGCGCATTATTTTGATTTTGCTATATCTCTTAAGGTATTGATTTAATTTGCATGGTCTGAAGGAAAAAAAATATCTTCATGAAATGCTCAAGCCAACTAATGTATTTAAAATGATAAGGATTAATACAGTATTTGTGTAAATAGCTTTTCAATTACCGTTTTATAATAGAACATTTTTTAAAGTATTAAAATGGATATAGTATGTTATCCTTAAGAGATAGATATATACCATCCCGGACTTTTTTGTAGGCCTTTTTAAGCTGTATAATACTGTAGTACTTTATTTTGATCTATTTCGTAGGGTTCAGCCAGCGTTTGCAATGTAAGCGCAAAATAATGTGTTTATTTACGACATCACATTAGAAACCTCTAAAATTATCAGTGTTTCTCTAGTACATTATGCATATATTACACATATAAACCTTCCTCTTGAATCACTCTATCTATAAAAAAAAACGTCGCGACACCACACTGTTCAATGCGAAATAGAAATGAAAATATCTGGCTTGCTTTCTATAAGAGAGAGAGAGAGACAGACAGAGAAACATGCGATGCCGCACAGCTTACAATAGCTTACTATAGCAAAAAGTGTCGTGACAACTTTTCGTAAGAATTTTTTCCGTCTAGCCCCCTTTCACAATGCGCGATAAGGAACTTCGTTCCAAAAAAAAAAAATTGAATCCATTGTAATTTAAGCTCGGATTTGTTTCTTCATTTACCTTTTGATTGAAATCGATAGCTAGGGTAGATAAGTAACCACCGGAGATAAAGATCGGGTACCGGTGACCCGCTCGCACGGCGAAGAGAGGAGAGTTGCATGGTGAGTCTATGGGGTCACGCGCCGCCTCTTCCGCCACCCCGGACCGATTTGGCGGGGCGAGACTGCATCCATAGTCCACCACAACAAAAAAAAAAGGGTAAATAAGTAACCATTATATCCGTATTACGTCCTCTTATTTCCCAATATATCTTCCGTGCCATCCCTACTTCTATTTCATCAGCACTAGGTGGAGAATGTCAATGGTCTGAATATAAATCGGTACCAGACATCCCAACGAATGATAACCTACGGGTGAACTTGGTTCAACCAAGCAACCAATCACCCAGGTTAGTGAAAGCCGTGCCTACCTGATCTGTTGATACTTGATATATGTATCAAGTGAGTATTAATACTAACAACCTTAAAAATATCCATGTAGTGCCAATGTGTCTGTAGAGACATATAAGTAGTTATATGTATGTAAGCGTCTACTGGTAGTCCCTCTCCAAAATATTCGAACAGAAACCTTTGATTCTCTTTCTCTTTCAATGCTAATTGATTACTAACAGACAACCAATGGAGAGTCTGACAGATAGGCGCTCACCTATTTTGTCAGACTATTTCTTTTACCCAATCTTACTTGGATTGAGTAAAAGAAAGATTTGAGCGAAAAATGTCACAAGTGGGATTCGAACCCACACCTTTTGGAAATCCGTCCCAATCGTGCTGCCACTTACACCACCGTGAACTATTGTAGGACATTCAATTCTCGTATCGTATTTATCATATTTACGTCTTTTAAGGAGACGTGTGCCATTTACACGACAATGTTTACACATTGTGCAGGCTTAATACTTTAAACTTTGCAGTTAGAATTGTATTAAACGATAACACAACCCTGTTACAAATAATCAAGCATATTAAATGTTAAATTTCAGTAATTTGAGAAAGATTTGATCTCAGAACTTAAATATTGATAGCTGCAAGTTACCACTAACTGGATCAATGATATTTTTTTGTCAAATAATCATTGTTAAAATTAAAAATGTTTTCTATTGATGGCATTTATAAACTATATTTTGTTCACAATGCCCATTTATTCACCTTAGCTCACATAGGTAGTACGACCTGGCCTCGAATCTCCTCCACAATAAGAGAGAAATTGTCCTATCATACCACGCTGGTCAGGTAGATTGGTAATAGGGGTTTATTTAGAGTTTTCTTTCTCTTGAATATATGTTATATAGGTATTTTTTTTTTTTTATATTTCTTATGGTGGCAAACCTCTTACATTCCACGTGCCCACCCGGCACTCCGTTCTCCTCGACTCGCCTAACTGGGCAAGGCGTGATGGGTGGCGGCCCCCATCGCCGCAACTGCCGATGTTCGTACCGACGGGGGCGGGTCGGTACGCGTCGCCTCCGGGGGACGCCCTAACCCGCATTGCGGTACGTATTTCGAGCCGGATTAGCAGTCTAATTAGACTGGCAGGGGACGCGAACGAGCACGCTCCGGACTATGCCCCCCAAGATGGAAGGTACACCACTGATATAGAGCGAAGAGTGAATGCGGGAAATAGAGTGAACGGAGCGTTGGGGCAACTTCTCGGCAGCCACCACCTCAGCCAGAAGGCACGTGTAGCAATACATAACGCAGTGATTGTCCCAACATTACTGTATGGAAGCGAGAGTTGGGTATGCAGAAAAGAGTATGATAGTAAAATTAATGCGGTCGAAATGCGATCTCTGCGGAAAATCTGTGGAGTTAGGCTGACCGACCGCATTCGTAACGACGACGTAAGAGAGCGAGTAGGTATGAAAGAGAGTATTGGTGTAAAGATGCGAAAGGGAATGCTCCGATGGTTCGGACATGTGGAAAGAATGCCGAACGAACGCCTGGTTAAGAAGATATACAATGCGAAAGTGGAAGGATGTAGGTACCGAGGGAGACCGAGACTAACCTACCTAGACCAGATCGGTCATGTATTGAAGGAAGGTGGAGTCAAGAGTCTCCGAAACCGGCGAGCGTGTATGAAGAGAATTATGAATGTTGAGGAAGCGAGTGAAGTATGCAGAGATAGAGTTCTCTGGCACTCTGTTCTCTCTGCCTACCCTGCAAGGGATATGGCGTGATGATATGTATGTATGTATGTATGTATGGTGGCAAACGAGCAAGCAGGACACCTGATGGTAAGTGTTATTGTCGCCCATGGACTTTTGCAATACTAAGGGTATAGGTAGGCCGCTGCCTATCAATAACTCACCTATTTGGGCTTCCGGCTCTCTCACTCACCAAACGAAGCGCAATAGCACATTACCATTACTCAGACGTCGATCTTCTGCGAGAGTGTGGTACTACCACGGGCACACCGGCACGCGGCTGTAGACAGAGAACTGTCAACAGTCTGGTGCTACCACTACTAAATTTTAATTTATATCCCTTGGTCATCTTTAACGAGACTCACGACCTGGATGGCGGGTGGTGAATTGTATTAGGCTGAGGGATCATCAAGATTATGGGCAACATCACGCTCCTGGAATATTTATTACATCAACTACGATCGCCAACGTCGTTTGCTAAGAATGGCGATTATGATATAACACTATAGTTATACTATGATACTAATAATTGTCGCGTGACATTTAACTATAAAACATTCTGTTTAGTGACTTTTAAATGAAATCGGTAAACAACATGAACTAGTTAAGGCGATGTTTTATTTTATGTGAATAATAATTTAGAAAGTTTGCTTGTTTTATAATATAAAACTTTGCAATCAATATATGTATACATAGACCCGCGACACCTAAGAGAACTTTTTGGTTGTCAGAAATATTGCGCATTTCTTTACAATATTTATTCATCATTTAAGAAATTGATAATTGTACGCCTCGCGAAGTGTTGTGCTGATGCTCTACTCTCGATATATAAATATCAAGGACTTTTCAAAACTAAAAAAAAATGACTGTAATTTTTCTCACACTGCACTTACAGCCAGATATTATCACACCTTTGTCAAGAAATAACATTCGTTTAAATGTATTTGCTATTTTTAAAAAGCAATTATTTTGTTTAAAATAAGAAAAAAGTTAATTAAAATGATATTGGAAGACGTCTGAATGTTTGTCCGTATAAATCTGGCACTCACACGACCGTAAAAATTAATGTATGGAAGTATTTTTTTTAAAAGCTTCTTAATCCCAATGCGCTGTTACCTTTCAAAAATGGCTTGGCAATTCTTTGTCATTTAATTGCTATTAATAAAAAACTAAACTGTTTTAGTCATGTTTACAATGCTTGCAAACTTTTCTTTGAGCTATGTTTTTTTTGGTTCTGTTCGTCCATTCGGACAGGCAGAAGGGACAAAGCCCACACAGCCAATTTGCGTTCCTTTTTTATGGCATTGACTAATAGTACCTAAATAATAAATTTAAAAAAAATAAGAGGCTTGCACTTTTGGACTTTCCAAACTATTATTTATTTACTATTTATTTACACATATAATCTCAAAGATATAGGTGAGACCATTAGACTCAGTTATCGTTGATGTCAGCGATGAGTATATAAATACTTAACGTAACTTGCGGCGTTATTATGACTTCATATTATAAAGTGGGACATGATAATTGAAAACTTGATTTTTGATAATAATTTGGTTAATGTACTAAACGAAATCAAAAATGGCCACATCCCTTTATAAATATGTATTATATATTCCTCTTATTTACTTTAACATTTATGTCACGTTATTATGTACAATTCTCCGTTGCAGTAGGAGCGAAACCAGATGGACACCATGCAGGTGCTTGCCGGACACGGGGTCTTCGGTAAGTACCTGCACAGAATTGGGAGAGAAGAGGCCCCAGGGTGCCATGAGTGTGGCGCGCCAGTGGACGATGCGCGCCACACATTGGAGGTATGCCCCGCCTGGGGGCCTCTACGCCATGTCCTGTCGGCGGTCATTGGAAGAGACCTGTCGCTGTCGACCGTCATTTCGAAGATGCTTGATAGCGACGGGTGCTGGTGGTCGATGGCCTCCTTTTGCGAGGAGGTCATCTCTACAAAAGAGGCAGCGGAGCGTGGACGCGAGGCAACTGCATCTGCAAATTCGCTCCGCCGCCGGCGGCCAGAGCGGAGGAGGCGTTGACATGCGTCGTCACGTCCTGCCACTGTCTTGAATGACGACAGGGCGTGAGCCAATGGCCAAGCGTTGGGGTGCCGGGGATCGAATGTCAGTAGACGATCTCTCTGGAACCCCGTAAAAGCGCGGAAGAGGCCGCTGTGGTTTTAGTGGGTATTCCGGTCAGGCAGCTGGCCGGCGAGTCCCACACTCCCCTCGCCTGTCACCGGCGGGGGATGGCGCGTAAATGCGTTTCCACAGCGTGAAAAAAAAAAGATGTGTTAACATAAGCCTCCTGGCTTTCAGGATCATTATTCCTTATCGAATCAGGATAATCATACATTCTCCACAACACGAGATGAAAAGCAGGAGTGGTGATAGAATTTATATAACACAAGAACTCAGTTTATATTGGTAATACCTACCAATTGTCTACTTACAATTATGATTATAATTATTTTACACAGCTTAAAAGTGAATGGAATGCAATTATTGAGAAGACAATCACATTTATTGAGTAGGTCTGCATTCTGATGGCCACCGAGGACAAAGATCGGTTTCCGGTAGCCCGCTCGCACGGCGAAGAGAGGTGCATTGTTGGGTGGTGTTGGTCTATGGGATCGCGCGCCGTCTTTTCCATCGCCCCGGACCGATTTGGCGGGGCGTGACCACACCATAGCCCACCGCAAAAAAAAGGCCTGCATTCTGATCACGATCCTAAACTTCACCATAGTCTATAGTCGAGAAGAATATAGTTTGCCACCATTATGTAAAAAGTCGCAAAATTTGTATTACAAATTCAGATGAACCCATCTCATATTTTCATAGTTTCACCTTTCTACTAAATTAACATTGTAATCCAGCGCTCTGTTCATGATTTAATATAAGCTTTTTCACTTATAATCATTTTATTAGGTCAAAGAGTATTATTCAAATGAATCATGTGTTCATTTTGTGGGCTTTAATAATAAAATATGATGATTCATAACATTTACACGATTGGAATAAATTTCATAAATTTATATCGTTGGTTACTTTGCATTGTTTGATTAATTTTATTACGATTAGTATATTAATGGTTAAATATAATAGTAATGGTTAAATTTAATAATGGTAGGACTACGCTGTTGACAGTTCTCTGTCTACAGCCACGGGCCAGTCTGTCCGGGGTAGTACCACACTCTCGCAGAAGATCGACGTATGAGTAATGGCAATGTGCTATTGCACTTCGTTCGGTGAGCGAGAGAGCCGGAAGCCCAATTGGGTGGGTTGAAGTTTATATTGGTAAGCAGCGGCCTAGCCTTTGGTATTGCAAAGATCCATGGGCGGCAGTGACACTTACCATCAGGTGGCTGCTTGCTCGTTTGCCATCACTAGCGATAAAAATAAAATATATTTCCTTGTTCATTTCCGTGATATTCACTGGAACTAACTTTATTTATCTTTAGTTAATATTCGTATTAATAGAAGAAGAATATATTATTCGTATTAATATAAGATATGTTATCTTCTATTAATACATTCTATGATTTCGACGTAGTAATATAAAAATTTCAACATAAATTAATAAGTTGTCACCAGTCATCATTTACAGAGATAACCGTTTTTTCTTAAACTGCTTATAGTCTGGCTCGTAATTTTAATTAAATTGCTTCTTGCATTTATAATAAGTACTTAAATATTGTTATTATTATTAAACTCGAACATTTTGAAGGTTTACATGATGACATAGTTCTAATATAACGATTGCGAAATAATAGTGCAGCTATGGAGTAGCTTAAAATTATTGTGTATTATTGAAAATTTATTTCATGTGTGTTGTTTTGAATGACCTATCAAACCTAAACTGTTTAATGAACCTATAATAAGCGTCTTTCAGGATCTTGGGATATCTAATATATGTATATCTTTATTTGTATCTACACCTGTTTTAACTTTGTAGGATTTACGTGGGACTCAAAGTGGAATGATATGAATTGAAATTTATTACTTATTATACGGTCTTCATGTAGCATGTATAAAAAGTTTTTCATATTTATAACATTCAATATTATAGTGATTATGTGGTAGCGGCTACGAATACTACCAACATTTACTTTGCTCGGGATTGTCATAAAAGACGTCTTTTTTTTTTTTTTTTTTTTTGTGGGTGGGTTACGGTCGGCACACTCCTCGCACCACTCCGTCCGGGGTGACAGAGGGGCGTAAGCACGCGCACCCGTAACCCACCCGTGACGTCGCCTTCGTCGTTGGGCCAACCACCGGAGCAGAGTGACTTGACGTCAGTGGTTGGCCCGACGGAATACCCCTGAGGAGTACCCTCTCCTCGACCGACGTCCCCCCCTTTGGGTAGGATGTCGGTCTTTCCTCACGCGGTCGGCCTCTCGGCGGGTGACGGACTAATTCCCCGATCCAGTCACCCGCGGCCTCGGCTAGGGCGGCATCAGGCGCAAGTAATCGCGCCTGCGCCGCCCCAGTCGCCGGCGGCGGCTCGCGTCGTCGAGGAGACGCTCCTCGCGTACGCGCTCCGCCGCCTCCTTCCGCGAGACTACTGCCTCGCAGAAGGATGCGACCGCGTCCCAGTTCCTGACGCTGTCGAGCATCGCCCTGGCGATGGTCGGCAGCGTCAGGTCAGCACCGATGATTGCGACGAGTTCACGACGCTGCTCTGCCCAAGCAGCACAAACCTCGAGCGTATGCTGCGCCGTGTCCTCGTCGCAATCGCAGTGGTGGCAGGACGGTGTACTCTCCCTCCTTACGACCGTGTGCAGGTATTTGGCGAAACATCCATGCCCTGTCAAAACCTGCAACAGTCGGAAGGAGAGCACCCCGTGCCGCCGTTTTAGCCACTGCATCAGCACCGGCCGGAAGGCCTCCACGGTCCGCACACCGAACCGAGGCCTCTCCAGCCGGACTGCCCAACGGGCAATGACGTCGCGGCGGGCGTCGACGCGCCAGGTGGTGTGCTCCCTCAACGAGACCACACCGCCCTCCGCTCGCACCCCCAACATCCGCCGATACAAACCGGCGAGCATTTCCGCTTCCAGGTCCCATGGAGGGGTCCCGGCCAACAGACACGCTGCCTCCGTCGACACCGTGCGGTACCCGCGTATGGCCCTGACCGCCATGGCCCTCTGTGGTCGCCACAGAAGAGCCCTGAGTCGGACGGTCAGGGACCCCGCCCACACCGGTGCGCCGTACAGGGTCATCGACCGGATGACCCCTGCGTACAGCTGTCGGCAGGTAGCGCTCGGTCCGCCCACATTCGGCATAAGCCATGATAGGGCGGACGCCGCGCCGACGAGCCGTGGAGCGAGTCTGCGGAAATGCTCCCGGAACCACCATCGCCCGTCGAGCACCAGGCCCAAATACCTCATATGGGCCCGGATGCTGATATCAACCGAATTGACGGTGATCGAGACGCCGATGGGAGGGCCTATGCGGGGCCCATGGAACAAGAGGGCCTCCGTCTTGTCCAGGGCCACCCTCAACCCCAGCGCCTCGATCCGCCTGACGATCTCCTCGGTGCCGAGAGTCGCCAGGCTTGCCGCCTCCTCCAGCGTCCCACCACGGGCTGTGACGAGCGTGTCGTCGGCGTAACATATCACGCCCAGCCCGGGCGGGAGGCTCCCCCTCAACGCCCAGTCGTAGCCGATGTTCCACAGGGTGGGTCCGAGGACCGACCCCTGCGGAACACCGCACGTCATGGGCGTTCGCACAACGTCCCCTACTCGGTTGGTGTAGAGAACGCTGCGCCCTTCCAAATAGTCTGCCACTAGCCGCCTCAGGTAAACTGGCACTCCGTGATATCGGAGCGCCTCCCTGACGCAGCTAAATGGCAGACTATTGAATGCGTTAGCGATGTCCAGGGACACCACCAACAGCACTCCCCCGCCGGTGACGGCCTCAGTCGCCACGGCCCTCAGGCGCAACAGAGCCGCGATCGTCGAACGACCCCTCCTAAACCCAAACTGGGCATCCGACAGATCGGGCCCCGTGCCGACGAGGTGCCGCTCGATGCGGGCAGCCAGCACCCTCTCCAATAGCTTGCCCGCATCGTCGAGCAGCACGATGGGCCTGTAGGCCGAGGCCGACTCTGGAGACCGTCCCGGCTTCGGCAGGAGCACCAGCCTCCCCTCCTTCCAACACCCAGGGAACCGCCCGGACGCTAAGCACGCGTCGAACAGCCCCCTGAGGCGGAGACCCAGGTGGTCGAGGACCAGGGCCAGCACGCGGTTGGGAACACCGTCGGGCCCGGGGGCGGTGGATTTTCCGCGCATGCGCGCCACCGCCGCCCCCATCTCGGGTTCCGTGATGGGCGGAACACTGTCATCGTCGGCCTCCCGGTCGGTGTCTGGCGGAGCCATGACCGGGGGCGTGTGTTCCGCCCGTCGCGGGAACAGATCCTCGACGACCCTGGTAAGGAGGCCGGGCTGGAGAGTCTCGGTGAGGGGAGGGCCCCGTGCGCGGAGCTTACTCAGCGCTGCGCGATAGGGGCGACCCCAGGGGTCACGATTGAGACCATCCAACATCTCCTGCCGACTGACGTCCTTGGCGGTACGGACGGCCAGCCTGAAGGCCGACCGCGCATTGCGGTAGCCCTCGTAAAGCCGGCTCTCCCGCTCCTCGTCGCGATGGTGCCGCCGGCTGCGGGTGTAGGCCCTTCGGGCGCGTGTACACGCGACCCGAAGATCCGCTAGCTCCCGGGACCACCAGTGGACAGCCCTCTTCGGGGGCAGACACCGCACACGGGGCATGGCCGCATCGCAAATCTGCGTCAAAGCATTGCGGATACGGCCAGCCTCGGCGTCCACCCCGTCCAACTGGTGGGCAGAGGACAGCCACGAGTGAACGATGGCTGCTTCCGCCAGCAGGTCCCGGTCCAAACGACCCACAGCCCATCGCGGGAACGCGGAACGTCCGTCTGCCATCATAAAAGACGTCTAAGAGCTTTTTATCGACCTGGATCAAGTACAACTGATCCAGGTCGATAAAAGTGAAATTTTTAAATGAATCATTTATGTTATTTCGCTTACATTATTTAATAATTAAGTACTTCAATATTAATAAATTATTAGTTAATGTCCACTTTTGAATACCAACCTTCACAAGTGAGAGTAATACTAAAATCGCAACTAGTGGCAGACGGATTGGTGGTCGCACTTGGTGTTATAAATTTTCAGGCAATTTCTGCTGCACGTTTGCCTGGTTAATACCACACTCGGTTTTTACGACTCCCACGAAAGCTAATATATTTTAAACTTAACCTATCACCACACGCCTAGAAATACAAGAGTTAGATTTATTATCTTTATTATGTAAGCATTAATAAACATTGCTTGGAGAAGTATTTGCATGATAAAAATGAAGTAAATAATCACTATGAGATATGTACTTCAATAATATCGTTAATAATCTTTTTTACATATAAATAAACTGTTAAGTATTTTTCTTGAATGATGAAATAAAATATTTGCGTATTGTTCATAATTTAACTACTATTACTCGTTATAAGTATGAAAAAATCTTTGTAGTCTGAGAGAATATTCGTATTTTACGCTGGTCTAGGTTTTGTTCACGACTTCGTTACCGTAGAAATCGAAAATAATTCTAATAGGATTTTTAATTATTTTTTATTAATCTTATCTAATCACATATAAATTATTATATTTAAATGTTTGAATACTTATAAAAATATAACAATCTTTATTACAGTGTAACTGTATAACTTTTAAGGTTATATAAATAGTGTGTGTCTGTGTAACTTTTAAGGTTATATAAATATGAAAATAAAATAAAATTTTGTTATATTTTATGAACACGAAGCTCGGTCTTTGATCTGGTGAAAGTTACACGGGGTTATTATCTTTTTACAACGAAATCTAAATACTACACCTACCACAGTATTTCTTTGTAAACAATATTTTTTGTTTTTCCTTCAGGTGCTAGAATCACCAGGCTAGTCTGTGCACTTACTCTGGAGCATTTCACATACAACTGGCCGTAGGCGAAGCAGCTTGACTTCAAGTCTACTTCCACTACCTTAAGAGTTTGATCTTAACCTCTGTCTATAGTCATTGTGAAGTGGATATTGATGAGCAGCTCTTGCATTAACAAAAGGAGTAATTTGGTAGTGTGAGGAAAGTCCTAAGAATAAATATAGATTATGTTCGAGAAATTTCAAACTCTACGTCCCTGTACCGCCGTGTCTTAAAAGTGCATTGACTCTCTAAAGCTTAGAAGCCTTCAAAAGCCGTAATAATTAACAGTATGGTGATTTTCGAGACATTCTAGTTTAAAGAGTATTTACATTGCACCAAACTTTTAAGTGAGTGCAACCTTTTTTAATAGATCCAGATTGAGTTTTTAAAAAATGTGTCAAAATCAAATGTAATTTAAATCTAAAGCACTAAGGAGTATTGATATCAACTTCGAAGCAAATCACCCCCAAAATAACTTTCTACCCTTTTTAACCCCGTTAAGGCAAGAATTTCAATAAAATACTAATTGCGTCTTTCGTCAATTCTTTTAAAGAATGGTTATGCAGAATTTCGAGTAAATTGGATCAAGAAATCACGTTCTCCCATACAAAATTTGAGTCACTTTTTCATACCCTTAGTTGAATTTCGAAAAATCCTTTCGTATCAGTCAATTAGGACAAAGCATTTTATATGTATAGATATGTATTTATACTTTTAACATTTTTAATTCGGCAAGGTCCTTTTTTATTTACAGTCCATTTATATCCATTATAGAATACGAAACTTTTTCACAATGAAAAAAAATCAGACCAATAATACCGTGCTGTTTAGTCAGATTGGGGTAGTTTTAATGTGAGTTCCCTTTCTTTTCCTACAGCGATTTGATATCTTTAAGTTTCTGAATTATATCTTATACAAAACTATTAGTACGCCGACATCTCAAGAACTATTTAGTTTGATTATTAGTATTGTAGGGTCTAAAGCATATCATTGGGTTTTTAAATCATAATATTTAATACTTCAATATAGAGAGTAAAAATAATCACAAACAGTTAGTGACAGAATTTGAACCATAGGTATTATAGTTAGCCAGTGTCTACGGCGTAAATAGGGGTTAGAATCTTTTTAAAGACTACAAACGGTATTGAAAAATAAATATTATATCGTAGTGGACATTAGAAGCATATGCTTACATGATACAAATTCAGAACAATTATTTGTTGGTCACAATAATGCTCACATTCGGTTTGAGTGGGGATTAAACTCTTAGTATTATGTTTTTTTTTATTGCTAGAGGTGGCAAACGAGCAAGCAGCATACCTGATGGTAAGTGTCACAGCCGCCCATGGACCTTTGCAATACCAAGAGTATAACTAGATCGCTGCCTACCAGTATAAACCCCAAACTCACCCAGTTGGGCTTCCGGCTCTATCGCTCACCGGACGAAGTGCAATAGCACATTGCCATTACTCATACATCGATCTTCTGGCAGAGTGTGGTACTATCCCGGACGGACCGGCCCGCGGCTATAGACAGAGAATTGTCAACAGCGTAGTCCTACCGCTATTAAATGTACAGCATGTATAGCAATTCGAAGTTTGATCGTCGTAGCAACACGTGCAGTATTATCTATATCATAAAGTTGAAATGATTGTTTGTTTGAAGAGGCTAATCAAACGACCTACAACTGGAATACAGAAAAATCTTATTGTATCAGACAGTATGTTTTGCGATAGATAGAAAAGGATTTATATATATATATAGCCTTTTCTATCTATATATATTTCTATATATATATATATATATATATATATATATATATATATATATATATATATATATATATATATATATATATATATATATATATATATATATATATATATATATATATATATATATATATATAGGTAAGGCATTCTCCTACTCTTATCCCAATTACTTGGGGTCGATGCAATACCATGGAGTGCCTCCGTATCTCTGGAGGCTGTTGGAGGCGTACCTCGAGGGAAGGCACGTGCTCTGGGAGGGGGGCGACGGGTGCATACATCGCAACCGGGTGGAGTGTGGCGTCCCGCAGGGTTCGGTCCTTGGTCCGGTCCTGTGGAACGTCGGATTCGACTGGCTCCTACGGGGTCGGCTTCTCCCCGGGATGGGGGTCATCTGCTACGCGGATGATACCCTCATCACGGTGAGGAGGTCCGACTTCCGGGGGGCTGACCGACTGGCAGAAGAGGGGGTTGCGCTCGTCGTGGGCCGGATCGGCATGATGGGCCTGAGGGTCTCGGTGGAGAAAACCGAGGCCCTCCTATTTCATGGCCGAGGTCGAGCCCCCCCCGAGGAGCACACATCGGTGTGTCTGGGGTTGCCGTGCCGGTGCGGGCCCAGATGAAATATCTGGGTCTGCACCTTGATTCTGGATGGAAATTCGGGCCACACTTTGCCCAGCTCGTCCCGAGGCTCATCAAGACAGCCGCTGCGTTAGGTTGGTTTCTGCCAAATACTGGCAGTCCTGGGTCGTCCTGCCGACGATTATACGCTGGAGTGGTGCGCTCCATGGCGCTGTATGGTGCCCCCATTTGGACGGAGTCCCTCACCGCCCGCAACAGGGCCCTTTTGCGAAGACCACAGAGGGTAATGGCGGTGAGGGCTATTAGGGGCTACCGTACAGTGTCATGGACTGCGGCGACGCTGTTGGCGGGCGACCCGCCTTGGCCGTTAGTGGCAGAAGCTTTGGCGGAGGCCTACCAGATTCGCGTAGCGGCGCGGGCTGACGGCGAGCAAGTCTCCATAAGGGGATTGGGTAGAACATTGGAAGTGGCCCGAAGGGGAGTCATCCGGCGGTGGAGGGAAGAACTGGAGTTCCCCGTAGCAGGGTGGGGAACTGTGGAGGCGGTTGCGCCGTATCTCCACCGCTGGATCAACAGAAGGCACGGCAGCCTAAGCTTCAGGTTGGTGCAGGTGCTTACCGGACACGGGGTCTTCGGTAAGTTCCTGCACAGAATTGGCAGAGAAGAGGCCCCAGGGTGCCATAAGTGTGGCGCGCCGGTAGACGATGTGTGCCACACAGTGGAGGTATGCCCCGCCTGGGGGCCCCAGCGCCTCGTCCTGTCGGCGGTCATTGGGCGGGACCTGTCGCTGTCGACTATCATCTCGAAGATGCTCGACGGTGACAGGTGCTGGTCGTCGATGGCCTCCTTCTGCGAGGAGGTTATCTTTAAAAAGGAGGCCGCGGAGCGGGAACGCGAGGCAATTGCGTCCGCAGACTCGCTCCGTCGGCGGCGGCCAGGGAGGAGGAGGCGCCAATATGCGCACCTTCTCCCACCGCCCTGAATGACGACAGGACGTGGCCAGACGGCCACGCGTTGGGGTGTCGGGGATAGAACGTCAGTAGACGATCTCTCCGGCACCCCGTAAAAGCGCGGCAGGGGCCGCTGTGGTTTTAGTGGGTATTCCGGACGGTCATCTGGCCGGCGAGTCCCACACGCCCCCCCGTCTGTCACATGCGGGGAAAGCGCGTAAATGCGTTTCCACAACGTGAAAAAAAAAAAAAAAAAAAAATGGGGTCGATGCAATATGTACTCTTCTTTCATAATCCATATTGTAAAAGTTATTGGTAATAGTTTTATGACCGGCCGCCTGCCAGACGTCAACCCTCCTTGGGAATATAATAATATATTCATTACGCTACAACAAATAGGAAATGTGGATTATCTACAAATAATAACAAATATTGCAAGATATAGTAACAATAACCGTCAAGAGTTCTGCACAGTGCTGTAGTCATAGCAACTACTGAGATAACATAAAATTATGATGGATGTATTATGGATATTAATAATAATATTATGAACTAGCAAACCGCCCTCGCTTCGCTTCAGTTACGTCAGTTCAGTTGTGTAGTTTACTTTCGCTACATAGAATTCTTTTCGGAGAAAGAATTTCTTAAAAGCCTACTTTATCTAGGCAGAAAGAAAGTCCACACCAAATTTCAAGTCTGTAGGGGCAGTATTTGATAATGTGGATTTTTAGGTTAACACCTCCGCATTTCCCTTTGGGAGTAGAATTTTGTAAAATCTATAGCCATCTGACCTCTACAGGGCAGGAAAATATTCATACCAAATAGCAAGTCTGTAGGAACTATATTTAAAAAATGTGATTTTTACACCCCAGCAACCCCCCTTACGGGTGGAATTTCGTAAAATCCGTTCTTAGCTGATCTCTACTCGGTGAAAGGAATAAACCAAATTTAAAGTCTGTAGGCCTTATGGTTCCAGATATATCTTGATGAGTCAATACAGAGATGGAAATCACTATATAAGTGATTTCCTACTCGTAATAAATATGTAGAAAAAGAAGATAATGTTATGTTAATGGGACGATGCAGTTTTGTAATAATGTAACGATGATGCGCACCACATATTGGAAGTATGCTGTTCCACCTGGAGACTCCCTCATATCCTCTCGGTGAAAATTGTAATGGATCTGTCATTGTCAAGCATTATCTTCAAGATGCTCGTCATTAACAGTTGCTGTTTGTCGATGGTATTATTTTGTGAGGCTGTCATACAGAGGAAATAAGCTGCGCAATGGCAACACTTAGTGCTTGCGTCCGCTAACTTGCTCCACCGCTTGCAAACAGAGAGAGAGTAAGGTATCGACAAGCACATTGCATGCACTTTCGCTCACAAACCTGACTGACAATAGATCTTATTTAGACGGCTATATGCTGGGTTATCAGGGATTGAATGTCATCAAATGATATCACTAGCACCCCGTAATAGTATTGAAATAGTTGTGATTTTAGTGGATATTCCGATCATGCAGTTGAACGGCTTTATTGTTTAAAAGAAAAGATATTTTTGGAGTTTACTCCTTAAGAATCGATTTTCATATAAGGCGCCCGGTATGAGAAAAAAATGAGGAGTTAAATCTAGTGATCAAATGACCTCGTTACATTTTTGGTGCGCAACCTATTCTGCGCACCTTTCACTTTCTGACGTGAGATAATACTTCACTTAACAGTTTTAATAAATGTAAATATAAATACATACATACATATCATCACGCCATATCCCTTGCAGGGTAGGCAGAGAGAACATTCATAATTCTCTTCATACACGCTCGCCGGTTTCGGAGACTCTTGACTCCACCTTCCTTCAGTACAAGACCGATCTGTTCTAGGTAGGTTAGTCTTGGTCTCCCCCGGTACCTACATCCTTCCACTTTCGCATTGTATATCTTCTTAACCAGACGTTCGTTCGGCATTCTTTCTACGTGTCCGAACCATCGGAGCATTCCCTTTCGCATCTTTACACCAATACTCTCTTTCATACCTACTCGCTCTCTTACGTCGTCGTTACGAATGCGGTCGGTCAGCCTTATGTAAATATATATATATTATTTTTAGTCAAATCAGCTTTTTTTGCGCCTGTTTTAATAATCGTACTTAAGGAGTAAACTCCAGTCGTGCGTCGGAGCTGACACACACACTTTTTTTTGTCAGGACTAGCAAAAATCGATCCCAACTGTAGTTGTAGAAATCTATCACACTATATTCTCTATCACAAAGTCAGCGATCTTAGCGCGTACTCAATAATTCTCTAGAGTCTAGATTAATCATTGTCAGGGTTTTGGGCAATTTTGTATTTATGGAGCCAACCACCAAGACCTATTAACCAAGACCTATCAATAATAGGTCTTGGTTAGTCTGCAAATTACTTCTAGAGATGGCGATTGAAATATAGTTTTATTTGTGTTAAATTATAATTACATTAAAATGTCACAAATCGATAGCTCGTAGTACCACGTGAGGTTAGAGATTGTGTCATAAAAACGCGAAGACAATAATGTACATAAAATAATACAACGTAAGCATAAAAAACATATATGTATTAATTATGAAGTAAAGAAAAAGAAAAAATTAAATTTCTTACCAACAACTTCTAAGGGAGCCGATCTTATTTCTGTATGAAAGGTGGGTGCATCAGCTGAAACTTCACATCGAAACCGGCCGGCCATTGCAGGTGTGGCTTGCTGTAGCACTACTCTCCTCGCTCCAGATCTTGATATCTGGTGACAAAAAGCATTATAAATTATTATTCTAGTCCTACGCCCCCAATAAGGTGGAGTGACGATATAGTAAAATTCGCAGGTAACTTTTGAAAACAGGCGGCACAAGAACATTTTGCATAGCAATCTCGTGACAAGAGCCTGACGTCTAACACTAGATCGTCGATTGACTGATGGACACATGGACAAGTATATCTTGTCTATCTGTCAAGCAATATTTAAAGATCGTTTGCATAAAATTAACTATGACCATAGTTATTTTCTTGCTGCTTTTTTTAAATTAGTTATTAATTAGCTTTTTTATTTAATTAGTCTTTCAATAGTTATACAGTCCTCGCATTGAGATTCACTCAACGCCGTTCAAACGTTTGCTGTTTGCGAAGATTAGAGATTAGATTTTTTACCTTTTTGCTATCTAACATTTCTGAATAATCACAATATTATTTGAAATATAAAATTATTTATAAAATATTAATATAATTATACAAAATATTAAAGAACATTGCTAGTATTATCCGATAAACATATTCAATCAAAGAAACTCTTTAGCATTTTTAATAGTAGAATTATATAAATATAATAATATTATAGCAAATTTTAACAATAGAATTATATATAAATAGTGATATATAAATTTAATACGAAAAAGTTATAGATATAATATATCTTTTTATAAAAACATCAAAGATAGTGTAATGACATCATAAGACTTATTCTGTAAAATAGTACAATTTAAAATTTTATTCTCGAACTGCTCGGGAATACGTAAACTTTTATCACTATCGTCTTAGCTCATATATATGATACTGCTGAGCTCGAGGTTTATAGTGGTAGAACCACACTATTGACAGTTTTCTGTCTACAGCCGCGGCCTTCACAAATTGACGTTTGAGCATTGGCAATGTGCTGTTGCTCTTCGTTCGGTGAGCGAAAGAGCCGGAGCCCAAATTTGGTTGATAGGCAGGGGCTTATCTTTATAGATAGGCTCCTGCCTATCAACCAAAGCCATAGACGCTAGTAACACTTACCATCAGATATGCTTCTTACTCGTTTACCACCATAAGCAATAAAAAATCTCCTCCACAATAGGAGACAAATTGACCTACTATGCCATGCTTATCAGACGGGTTGTTGTTAGCAGGGTTTTATTTCGAAATTTTCATCTATTTAATAGATAGCCTCCATATTGTATGCCTTAGTTGTCTCTTGCGACACCCACTGGCGAGAAAGGGGATCGTTAATTGTAGTCTCAGTCCATTACCACACGGAAAACTTTAATAGTACATATTTTGTGTATGTACTTTTATTATATTTTACTTACTACGTATAATACAATCCGTGTGGTGACGGAGTAAGAATATAATTCACCACCCCATATCTTACCCGTGAGTGATTGTAAGAGATGACTAAGGGATATAAAACGCATACAACATCTATGCAAGAGAAGGTAAACTCGAAACAAAACCCTATACTAACACGCCTGACCAGCGTGGTATAATAGGTTAATTTCCCTCCATCTCGATTTCATCCATCACGGAGGAGGCTCAAGTCCAACAGTCATACATATATAAGCTGAAATGAGATGAGATGAGATGAGAAAAGATGAGAAGAGATGATAATGTAACCTAGCTAGTATCTAAATAAGCAATCATATCATTAGATTTGTTGCACTGTAAATATTATGCTACACTAAACTTAATTAATTACTCGTGATTTATTTAGGTTAAACAAAAGTGTGTAAAAAGTGTAATCTGTTATTTCTACTGCATCTTGGTTTATAATTCGCATAATTTAATAATATAGACTAAAATTTCAAGCTAAGAAAGAGGCGTCACCAACATATTTCACTTTGTACCACTCTATAACTTTGTGCTTTCGCTTAAATTTAATTCATTATTACTTAAATATTCGTATATAAATGGCGTGGTATAGTATCATGGAAGAAATTTTTCAGTTCAGTTCAGTGCAGCGAAAGCTATATGCCACCTACAAAGGACTTACTGCATAGATTCAATATACTAAAGACGCTAACACTTAGCTCAGTGTGTGTGTATTTAAAAGTCAATATACCTGTAGCTATCCGTGTGATGACGGAGTAAGAATACAATTCACCACCCCCTATTTTTACCTTATTATATTATTATTACCCACGGGTAAGACCCGTGACCCGCAGGGCAGCTTGTGGCAAGCTGTATATGAGTGGCGATACTGCGGTCCTGAATACTCCAGAGAGTCGATCAGGGCCTCGTCTCCAGCTGACCTTTATTGGCTGGCTAGAGTGGAAACCGAAGAGTGCCCGAAGGACTCTCAGCTCTGGCTTGCCTTAAACAGCTGGTCAGAAAGGGGTTGCCAGAGCTATATGCTCGGGGGTGCAAGTGTCATTTTCAAGGGCATAACTACGGGGAAACCATGGCTCTGTTTATCGCTGACTCAATGGTGAAACCGGCACCGCACCGCTCGACACCCCTAGCCACTTGCACCAATGTTGCCCCCTGTTGCCCGTATGGCTTGTGCGCCTGTGGCGACTGTTTAGGGGGCCCATTCAGTGAGTTGGCGAGTCACCGTCTGCCATCGTTCATCTCTATATATGGGTTGAAGGCAGACGACAGTTTAAAATTTCATAGATTTAAGATGAACCAGTCCACTAAGCACCCATTTCCATATTCAGATATTAGATACCATCATCACACAATAGTTTTACACTTACCGCTGGCACTCCACGAATGTTATGTACAGACGTGGAATGTCATCGGTAGGTGTCCCATCCCAATATTTAGATTAAATTTCTCCAAAGGCCTCTGCGTGTTGGATCTATATCCCCATGTAAGACTCCCAAAGGACCGGGCATCTTCCATACGGAAGATCCGTGTGTGTGTGTGCGTGTGTGCATGTGTGTGTGTGTATGTGTGTATGTGTGTGCGTGTGTGCATGTGTGTGTGTGTGTGTGTGTGCGCGTGTGTGTGTGTGTGTGCGTGCAATTGTGTGTCTGCGTGTGAGTGTGTGCACGTGTGTGTGTGTGTGCGCGCGCGTGTGGGTGTGCGCACGTGTGCGCGCGTGTGTATGTGTGTGCGCGTGTGTTTGTATGTGTGCGCGCGTGTGTGTGTGCGGGTGTGTGTGTGTGTGTGCGTGCAATTGTGTGTGTGCGTGTGAGTGTGCGCGCGTGTGTGTGTGTGTGCGCGCGTGTGTGTGTGTGCACGTGTGCGCGCGTGTGTATGTGTGTGCGCGTGTGTTTGTATGTGTGCGCGCGTGTGTGTGTGCGGGTGTGTGTGTGTGTGTGTGCGTGTGTGCGCGCGTGTGTGTGTATGAACGTGCGCGTTGTTTGGGCGTAGATATATGCATGTATATTATATATATCATTTCTAATGGGTGCCCCTATATATGTGCGAGTGTGTGATAAGATTTGTGTTAAGAGATTATCAGAAGTAATTGTTCAGTAGAATCATAGTCTAATCTTTGAAGCCAATCAAGCAGTCTCCACCTTCTATCTTACACGTAGGTATCGATAATATCGTAAGAGACGACTGAGGGATATAAAACACATATAATCTATACAAGAGTAGGAAAACTCTAAACAAAACCCTATAACTACACGTCTGACCAGCAGGTATAGTAGGTAAACTTCCCCCCCATTACGGAGGAGGCCTGAGCCCAACAGTGGGACATATATGGGCTGTGATGATGATGTTGATACCTGTAGTATAGTGACTACAGGTTATTGACTATACTCGGTAAAAACAGCGGCAAGAAGCGAAGTCGAACGTAGAACAAATTACGAAGTTCCTGTTTTTAGACGAAAATATTTTTAGAACAGATGACGGACGATCGCAGTCACATTATAAACCTACGTATACTTACTAAAAACTGTATTATTCCACGCATCTACCTATTCCTGGGGGTATCTTATTATTGCGTTCACCATGACTTTGGTTAAAGAGGGAGACGGGGCACACATGCGCGCCGCCATCTCCGGCGTACTTTGCTTGACTGGCGATCTAGGCTATGGAGTACATGCTGCTTTGCTATAATTTCAGACAACGAAGAAAGGTTTCTTTATGATGTGTTTTTTTTTAATTTTGAAGCAAAATATAACTCATGATCTAACGCACATGTAAATAAAAATACAATATATAAATTTGTGGTATATTCACATCCCCCATTGCTGTTTGTGCTGAGCATTGCCAGGATTTTCTTCTTTGTATTTTACGAATAGTAATATAGGCTATATAAAAGAAATTACATTTACATAGTATGAGAAAATTGACTTAATATACCGCGCTGATCAGACGGCTTCTTACAGATTTTGATTTCGAGTTTTCCTTCTTTTGTAGTAATTTGCTTATATCTCTATAATAGTGGTAGGACCACGCTGTTGATAGTTCTCTGTCTACAGCCGCGGGTCGGTTCGTCCAGGGCCACACTCATGCAGAAGATCGACGTCTGAGTAATAGCAATATGCTTTGCGCTTCGTTCGGTGACCGAGAGGGCCCGAAGCCCAACAGACCATAAAACAATATCTCTTATTCGTCTATTACGAGGCCCACGTAAAAATAGTTATGAATTCTTACTCCATGATCACACGGAAGCATATGTTGTGCAATGAAATGTAGAAATATGTGATAGTATTTCTAAGTTATCATTCTCCTACTCTTATTCCAATTGCTTGGGTTCAATACAATATATACTCTTCTTTCATTGTACATATTGTAAAAATTATTGGCAATATTTCTATGACCGGCCGCCTGCCAGGCATCAACCGTCCTTGGGAATGTAAAGGTGAACCAAACGGCATCAGATGGAGTTAGCCCAGGTCATTATAAGGCTCGAAGTCGTCTTTTACGACATCCACGAGCAAAGTAAGAGTTGGCAGTATTCGTAGCCACTGTTGGGGCGTCGGGGATCGAATGTCAGTAGACGATCTCTCCGGCGCCCCATAAAAACGCGGAAGGGGGCCGCTGTGGTTTTAGTGGGTATTCCGGCCGGACTGGCCGGCTGGCGAGTCCCACACTCCCTCCCATCTCGACATCGGCGGGAAGGGGTTAGCGCGTAAAAGCGTTTCCACAGCGTCAAAAAAAAAAAAAAAAAAGTATTCGTAGCCACTACCACACATAGTATTTCTAAGTAATTTTATATAATAAGTTAAGCATTCATTAATAGTTAGATGAGAAATCCATTAGATTGTTACGTAAAAGTCTGCAGCTCAAATTTTGATTTCACCATTGTGTGTAGGTATTAACTCATAACCTATTAATCTTCGTTTATTTTAATGGTGACTGAATCTTATACGACAGCTCACACCAGTCTAAGTGGTAGGATGATTGGAACGGATTTCCAGCAGGTATGGGTTCGAGTCTCATATGTTACAATAATTTTTCGTTCGTAAACTAGTTTTAAAAATAACCTATCATATTAAATGGTAAATCTCAGTAATTTGGTTATTGAAGGCAGATGTTGATTGAAGGTTGATCTTTGGCGTAAGAGAAATATATGGAGAAACCGGCATGATTCAAAGTTCAACAATTATAATGAATAAACTAAGCTGTCGCTGGTTCGGTTCGGTAGACATAAACATTTATGATAATCGATATGATAAGTTAGTGCCAGCACAAGCTAGCGGGCGTCAGCATCTGGCAGGTACTGGACCGGGGAATAGTCCGTCACGCGCAGAGAGGCTGACCGCGTGAGGCGACGCTCCAGCCCGCTGCCGTGGCGTCGACGGGGGTTGTTAACCGAAAGAGTAACCCGCCGGGCTGGCCACGGATGTCAAGGAAGCGGTACCAGTGGTCGGCCCAATGGCGATGGAGAGGTAAAACGGTGGGTTATGGAGCCACCGCTCTTCTGTCGCCCCAGACGGAATGGGCGGTGGGTGTCCAGACCATAGCCAGCTAAAAGCACAAATATCTGTTCTTAGATTGTAATTATCTCTATGGATTGTAGTTGTAATGGACTATTGATATTTAATCCAAACCGCTTAGAGTCGAATATGATTGGATATAATAAATGCTGACAGTATCATTTATATTATCATTATGAAAGTATAGATGGATAGCCATAATCAAAACGAAAATGAATTTGATAGTAATAGCCGTTAATTGCAGCTATAATCGTATTTTAATTGATCGATGTCATTTTGATACGCATCTAAAATCTCTAATCCGATAAAAAGTGTATTGAGTTGCTCAAAAATGTGTGAGTACTTTGATTGCCGAAAATTTTCATGGGGACTTTCCTGCTTGAGATAAAGGCTTTAAATGGAAACAAAAAATAAATTACAAATTTTATAATAGACTAGCTGTTTCCCGCGGCTTCGCCCGCATGGATGTATGTATGTTAAAATATGGCTAGATGTTTCAGCGGTCAAAGACTAATTAGTTAAATAATATCTTAAATAAAAAGAACTAAAGAGTAGAAAATAATATAACACTCTTTTGTTTTGACAATTTTATAAATTATTTTTAGCTTTGTGTTTTTTTTTTAACTAAGTTTGTTTTTTTACATGTATTATTATTTGAACTTTTTAGCTTTGTGTAATACTTTAATAACTGCTTTAGTAAACTATATACTGAGGGCTCTCAACTCGGAGATAATTAAAAAATAAAAAAGGAATTTAAAAAATAAAGAATGATGATGATGATGACCTGTTTTCCTAATTACTTGGGGTCGACGTAATATCTATTCCTCTTTCGTCGTATATATTGCACAAGATATTGGAAATAGTTTTACGCTGTGTGGTAGCAGCTACGAATACTACCAACCCTTACTTTGCTCGTAGATGTCGTAAAAGACGACTAAGAGCTTTATAACGACCTGGGCTAACTTCATATGATGCCGTTTGGTCAACAATTACATTTTCAAGGAGGGTTAACGTCTGGCAGGCGGCCGGTCATATAACTATTGCCAATAATTATTACAATATGTACTACGAAAGAAGAGTACCGAACCCAAGTAATTGGGATAAGAGTAGGAGAATGATGATTGGCAATAGTTTTATTACCAACCGCCTGTCTGACGTCAACCCTCCTTATGAATTTATTTATACTTAAGCTTTGATGTACGAAGTTCTAAAGACCTAATTCAAAAAGTGACGATTGTCATACAAAATACAACCTATAGCGAAATAAAACTACTTTTACGGTTTCTATCGCGTTTGTATTTGTTTTTTTTAGTTTCCTGGTGTTTCGAACACTTTACAATGATCATGATCACGAGAGCACTAAAGTGTCTAACGTCCAATAAGTCATCGTTATTACAGAAATTTATATCTACCCGCTACAGTATTAGTTAGTAAAGTTTGACCTATCTATAAATATTAAAGAAAGTTGTGTTGTGTCACTACTTATAACTCAAGAATAGCTGGACTATTTTTTTATGATTTCTATATTTGTGAGTTTGTCTTCGTCAGTAATTATTAAATATTAAAATATGATATTAATTAACAAAAAAAAAAAAAACAATAAAAACATCAATCTAAACGTTCAATTATACACGGTATATCAAAACGCAACTGACAGCTCATGTAAGTTGTCTATGGTTTGAAAATACCGCAAAACGTTGAAATTAAAGTTCAAGACATCATATGGAAAAGATGCTTATTGGTCTTAACAAACGCGGCTACTTACAATATATAAATACATGGTAACGTAAGTATTTTAAGGGATTTAAACACTGGAATATAGATATCTGTATATTTCAGTACTTGCATGACCCTAATACACCGCTTTTGTGCTCTGAATATGTTCTCTCTTTCGCTACAATTACCCCAAAATATAATAACAAATCTTAAAAATGATGAAACCAAACCATGATGCCGTTAGCACAGCTTTCGTATTAACTTTTTTATTTAAGCTATGGAGTGCAAAAGCAGATATGCTCAATTTTTAACAAATTTCATTAGAGTGTATTTTTGATGTTACCTGACTGTCGATGTTTATTCCGAGAAAACACGTATTTGTTACTTCAGTAATTGTTTGACCATTATAATTAATCTTTATTGCAGAATTTGTGGGCATACGCTGGTAAAAATGCATAATATTGGTTTTATCTATATTTATGATTAGATTGTTTTTGTTCATCCAATTTATAATATTATTTAAGGCACTATTCACGTCTCTTTTGTAACTTTTTCCATTTAAACATTTTATGATTACTGTAGTGTCATCTGCAAATGTAGGGTAAGTATTTATGTACAACAAAAATAATAACGGTCCGAGAACACTTCCTTGTTGTACACCATATTCAATCGTTTGACCGTATGAGTAATAGTCTTGTTCGTTGTTGGTTATACTCTAGATATAACAGTGTATTGTTGGCGATCAGTGAGATATAATGTTATGAGTTTTAAGATGTTTCCTCCATAAGAGCTCAGTTTATTTAACAGGATGTCATGTCTCACAAAGTCAAAAGGTTTTGATATGTCTGTAAATATGGTGCAAGTAGGTTCTTTTGTCCATGCTTATTACTACATTATTTAGTAGATCATATATAGCCATATTTATGCTTTTGTTTTTTCTATATCCTTTTTTTACATGTAGGTACGTTAATAATTTTTTAATCAATAAAAATAAAACATAATCCGTTCACTATGGGACGTAAGCCTACCCCACAGATGAAATGAATGCAGCAATCACTACGCTTGGTAGGCGGGTTAGCATAGCACTGAGTTCTTATACGTTTCCCAGGTAGAGACAGCATATTTTGCTGGTAAGACCAACTCTGCTGGTAAAACAAAACGGTCAAATAAGGGGTGGCGATAATTGTATTCTTATCCCATTGCCATACGATAAATAGCATATTAAAGGAAATTGAATTTGTAGAATGAATAGAACTTTGAACAACCTTTTTCTTTAGTGACCGGCGGTATATATACACAGCCCGCCCAATTCGTCCGAGGTGATGCGTGACCCCATAACGCGCCGTACATGTACATCTACGCCATGCGGACGGGCCACCACAACCGAATATTTGCTAGCGGTGGTCCGTCCGGTGGGTTACTTTTTCGGGTATAATCTTGAGTCGAATAGAAGTCGTCCCTCATGAAGTGAATCTCAATACAAGTACTCACACTTGCGATGCTCACACCTCGGCGGTAGAGCGTAGAGTATCTCATATATCATCTATCTCACCGTAGAGTATTTTCTTGAAAAGACTCTTGAAAATTGCCTAATCCTGTTAGACAACTAACTCAGCTGCAATCACATCCCAGTTTTTGACGATGTTGAGCATCGTCCTAGGGACAAACATCCAACACTTTGCATTGCTTTTCTATTTAACTAAGTCAGAGATGACTTCTCCGTGGACGAAATCGCGTGCGAAAGCTAGTGTTATATAAAGGCATTTATTAATAGTTGTATTTACCTCCCCGGCCTCTTTATTTTCGATATCCCTATGTACTATACTTATAAAGCCCAAGAGCATTTGTTTTCACTGCCTGGCATTATCATATTTTATTTGTTTATTGTTTCCGTTACAAAATTTACATGTAACATTACATATATTTTGTTATCAATTTTTCATTTGATAAGTTGCAGGTGTTTAGTAAGATTCTTATCTTACTGAACACCTGTATTGATCTAAGACTGTGAAGTGCTAGTATTGTGTGTCAGTCTTAGATCTATGCATTGATACTTTTTTATAATAAGTTCATTATAATTATTTATTTTATATTATTTATATCAATACATAAAAATGTCAGAATAGCTTTCCACCGTATATAGAAATGCAAGATGTAAAGTACCTGAAGCCCCACAAACATCACTCACAATAATAAGGTAAGCTGTGACGCTCCAAAACACAGATTTTGTCAACTACGACGTGCAAAAGTGTACGCATGAAAAAATTAAGTCCCTTTTTCATTAAGCGTTAATTCAGTTGTTATGCAGCAGGCAAGGAGTCCCCGAATGCGGGCTATCGACTAATGAAAGTAGGTATTGCACGCTTCATAAGCGAAGCGTTGAGGTCTTGCTCTACTCACGATATAAGAAAATCAAGAACTTTTCCAACCTAAAAATTATTGTATTTTTTCTCACATTGCACTTATAGGATAATATTATCATACATATGTCATAAAAAAACATTCGTTTAAACGAGTTTGATATTTTTAAAAAGCATTTACTTTCTTTAAAAAAAATGTTGATTAAAAAAATATTCGAGGACGTCCGGATTAAATGTTCTGATCTGACACGATCACGACCGTAAAAAAATAATATATCAACATATTTTTTTTTTTAAGTTTCATATTCGCGCTGTTTTCTTTTGAAAATAGCTTGATAATTCTTTGTCATTCAATTGCAATTAATAAAAAACTAAACTGCTTGTCATTAGTGTATGTTTACCTTATGAAAATTGGGTTCGTTTACATTTTTTTTGTTCGTTCATTCGGACAGGCAAGGGAAACAAATCTCATACAGCCTATTGTAAACGAACAGCTATGTTTAGCACTACGTCAAGAATGGCACGAAATATCAAAAGTATTCTTTTTTCATTCATTTTTTTTTGCTCGAAGTGGCAAATATTGGTATGACCTTTTAGATATATCTACTTGTTATAACTTGTTTGTCTTCAGTTATAATACAATATAGGTAAATAACGATTCGAACAAAAAAGTATACATACGTACATAGCCTCACGCCTGTTTCCCAGAGGGGCAGAGACTACGGATTGCCACAAACCACGATCCTGACATACCTCCATCGCTTCATTCACACTCATCACAGTCTTCATGCATGCTCTACGGTTACGCGTATTCTTAACCTGACCTTTCGATAATACATCTTCAATTTGATCTAGAAAGGTACGACGTGGTCTTCCCCTTGTAATCGTCCCACTCACACTCGCTTTGTATATTTGTTTAGTCAACCTTTCTTCTCTCATTCTTTCCACGTAGCCAAACCACCTCAGCATTCCCTTTTTTATCTTTGTCGCTACTTCTTCATTCACACCACAGCGCTGTCTTATAACACTATTCCTAATTCTATCTTTCAGACTTACACCACACATACTACGAAGAGCTCTCATCTCTACAGCATTTATTCTACTTTCATGTCTTCCCTGCCAAATCCAACTTTCACTGCCATACATGAGAGTGGGCACTAATAATCCCTTATGTACAGCTAGGCGTGCCTTTTTAGACACATTCCTACTCTTCATAAAAGCGTACAATGCTCCATTCACTTTATTACCAGCATTAACTCATCTTTCAACATCATCATCATTTTTACCATCACTAGTAAACAGTACACCCAAATATATAAATTCTTTCACCTGTTCCAATCCCTCACCATTTATAAAAATATTACATTCCGTCATACATTTATCCTTTTTAAAGACCATTACTTTCGTCTTACTTACATTTACTTTCATACCTTTTCTTTCAAAAGCATCATGCATAGTAACTACTATGCGATGGTAACTACCATCGCCTGCAAATCTTCAGCCGACGATGCAAGTAAAACCTGATCATCGGCATAAAGAAGACATTTGACGAGTAACTCATTCATTCTTAAACCATATTCATTATTTTTCAAATCTTGCAAACAGCTATCCATGAATAGGTTAAACAGCCACGGTAAAAAAAAGTATGTTTGCAATAAAATGTTATTAAGCTAAATTTTCTGCAATATTAATGGATAAATCTTGTTTGCCACGGCATAAGACACCAACACCAACACCAACACCTTCACCTATGAGGTAATGAGCGTATCTATCCCGAATAGCTTTTTTACTTTTAATATACGTGTTTACTTCTTCCATGGTTTGTAAACCCAGAATAGTTCTCTATCTCCACGAGCCAGTAATTATCATTCCAGTAGAAATGTCTTCATAATCTACAAGTACTAGTTCAACATAATTGCGACTACGCTTACTGATCCAATTATCAAGAGTACAACATGTTCTTATATTTTTTTTTATAAATTTATTACATTATTTGCTATTGTTTTTCCAAAAATGCTAAATCGACTTGTTAATATACCGAATGCATTTTCAGCTATTCGACCAGTTCTTGAGAGACAGTAATTGAAATATTATTTTATGTGGTTAGGTTAGATCCGAGAGAGAGAGGTAGAGTATGGTTTCATAATATGTTTTTGGAGAGGAAATGCAGCATCAGCAAAAAAAAATCCTTGCTTACTTGTAAGTTACAAGGAAAATAAAATTCACCACCGCCTTACTATCGATGTTGTAAAAGAGGACCACGGGGTATAAAAGCACGTAACATCTATGCAATGAAATTTTAAAAATGAAGAAGGGCCTGAAAGAAATATTTATCACTGAAGATCTTCCAATGGATGTATTAGAAAAACGAAGAGAATTAACCTCCTGACTATTTGAGATGCTATTTTTTTAATTACACGCTCCAACTCGGGTATATTGTAAATTAAGGTCCTTCTATCTGTAGAAAAATATTTAAAATATAATACATTCATACCATCACGCCATGTCCTTTGCAGGTTAGGCAGAGAGAACAGAGTGCCAGAGAACTCTATCCTTGCATACTTCACTCGCTTCCTCAACATTCATAATTCTCTTCACACACGCTCGCCGGTTTCGGAGACTCTTGACACTTGACTTGTCTCTAGACACGAATAAAAATACTATCGCTATTTTGCCATTGTTCAGAAAAAGATAAAAACATCTCATTGACATATAATATACATCCTGTGGACAATCTTGATTACCTCAAGTAATATTTGGTCATAAAAAGGACGAACTTCCTATATTTATTTTCCATATTATACATTCCTGTGTGGTGACGGAGTAAGAATACAATTCACTACCCCCTGTCTTACACGTGGGTGTCGTAATAGTCGACTAAGGGATATAAAACTCACATAACATCTATGCAAGAAAAGAAAACTCGAATCAAAACCCTATATCAACATATCAAACCAGCGTGGTGTAGTAGGTCAATTTCTCTCCCATTATGAAGGAGGCCCAAGGCCGAAAATGGGATATATATGAGCTATTACGATAATGATACATATCGCGTTGGCTGGTTTCGACAGACAAATCTTGATCAAACACATTTTAGTCGTGTTCTAATGACAAAAAAGTGACACAAGTCATAGCATTAGCGATAGTAGGTCCTCTCCATTGTTGAGTCAAATACATATGGTTTCAACCAGGCTTTTCTGAATCTACTGGTAATACTGGCGATGCTGATATAGGTTGAACAGATTGGTCATCGGCGGAAGAAGTCTGTAAAGAGCTTTCTAAATCGATTTCGCGATTATTTTGTGGAATGAAATCAAATAATCATCATTGGATACTTCAGAGCCATTTTCAAAGTCAGATTGATTCAAAACACAAACTATATTGTTATCTGTTAATGTTAAAATAACAGAAAAACAATAAAAATAAGCTATGTACTATACGTAGGACATACAATTTAAATATATTATTCTTACTTTGTACTATACAAAGAACATTCAAAAACCTGATGATGTGTGGTGATGATTACAAAGGTATTTCGAAAAATCATGTGAATCTTATTATGTAAGTGTATCAGCCACACTGTTACAATAGAGTTTTTCATGGAATTCATAATAATTACTACGATTTAATTTGATTATACTCGCAGCTCCTTTAACGCAAGCGCACATTTCCATCTCTTAAAGCTTATATCCATTTCTTAATTTTGCTAAAAAATATATTTGTCACAGACACGGGTATCATTTTATTTATTTCCTACTTAGAAAACAGATGTCGTTCTATAGTATTTTCAACTCTAAAAGAACAAATAACCGTGAAATTATTTTTTTATATTTGATGTCCTATGTATGTAGTACGAGGGCTATTAGGAGGTTAAAACCAAAACCTACAAGTTTAGGAGTTTAAAACCAAAACCTACAACAACGAGCTATAGAAAATGTTTCGTATTTAAAATACGACCGACTTGTAGTTAAGGAACGAAATTTAAACAATGAAAAAAGAAAAACCGACATTTCAACTTCACCAATAGAACAATCTCAAGCCAAAAAATCAAAAAACAATACTTCAGCAATAAAAGAAAACAGGAAAAATGCATTCGATTTGATAAGACCTAGATCAAACTCGTTCTCTAATATAAAACCAAACTAAACGAAATAGCAACTAAGTATCAGCAACTAGAAACGGAACAACCCGGCTGGTTCCTGTGGGGTTGTCAGACTACCACCCCCTAGAAATGTATCTTTAAAGTTAGAAAGAAATAATAAAATACACCTTGCAACTATAAACGTTAAAACACTAATGATAGACTACAGATTTTATGAACTAGAAGAAGCCATAAGATTTGTTAAATGGAATATTATGTGTGAAGTGAGAAGAGGAGGAGAAGAAATACGATATTATAACGAATATATTTTTTATTATTATAGCGTAAAACAAGGTATGTATGGTATGGGATTTTTAATAAAAAATAATTGAAAGATAAAATCATTAGTTTTGAAGGAATATCAGACCGAATCGCAGTAATCAGTATCCAATTGCCTACATTCAAACAACCGTCTTCGATTATTCAAGTTCATGCACCCACATGTATACGAAAATAGCAAAAGATAAATTCTATGAAGATTTATTAGTATAAATGACTAGGATGAACAAAAATGTAATCGTAATGGGAGACTTTAATGCAAAGATGGGCATTAAATCAAATCATGACGAATTTATTTTAGGAAAATACAGGAATGGAGTAAGAAATTATAACGGGCAAATACTCGCAGAATTTTCTTTTATAAATAATTTTATAATAATAAATAGGTACATTCTTTAAAAATCAAAGGCAAGAAAGTGGACATCGGCATCTCCGAATGGCAGTGAAAGAAATGAACTAGATTTTATTCTAGCAAGAGACAATCGGATTTTTAGTGATGTTAGTATAGTAAATAAGTTAAATTTCAACACAGACCATAGAATGGTAAAAGGAAAAATCACAATTCTAGAAAATATATTATCTCGTCATACAAAATCACCACATTAACAAAACCACAAAATACATTAAACGAACTGGAAAGAAAAAATATAAATATTAACAAACATTCAGGAAAAGTACAACTTTCTGGAAAAATCATTGAAGAAATTGTAAACCGAAAGAAATTTTGTAATTGTAAACCGCATACGTACCACAAAAGAATATAATAACAAACTAGACACAGAAACGCTACAATTGATGCACATAAGAAAGATAATGTTAGATCATAGGAACGAAAATAGGTAAAATATCGCTAATATTAGCAAAAAAATTCAATGGTCAATTTCAAAACATAGAAAGACAAGGCCAATAATAAAGGAACAAATAGAGAAAACAGCATTAGTTAAAAAGGACCTAAAACAACTGAAAGATTATAAAGATTGGATCCACCTAACATAAAAACTGCAAATAATGGAAAGACGAAGAAGTGACATCAAATAGACCATCAATAACTAAAATAGCGGACAAGAAGAAATAACGGGAGACGCTCCTGAAGAAGAAATACCGCGTATATTAGAAAGCGAAATTATATATATATATATATATTAAAGCGATAAAAACACAAAATAAAGGTAAAGCATCCGGCAACGCTAAAATCTCAAACGAGTTACTGAAAAGTACCCTAGCTGTCATACTCAAGCCTTTGACACATATATTCAATGAAGTATTAAAAGATGAGCAAATACCAAGTCAATGGCCGAAGTCCATCATTGTTTTGTTACAAAAAAACAAGGAGAGAAAAACGAAATAAACAACTACAGACCTATAAATCTAATGTCGAACATATACAAAGTGTTTTCAAAGATAATACTTGGTCGGATAACAAAGCATCTAGAAGAATATCAGCTGAGAGAACAAACAGGATTTCGCACTGATTATTCTACTATTGATCATATCCACATAGTAAAACAAATAATTGAAAATCTTAACGAATATGGTCAACAATATTACATGGCATTTGTGGACTACAACAAAGTCTTTGACTCTCTGAGCCATAACTATATTTGGAGAAGTAAACAAATATAAAGGAGTCGAAAACAAATACATAAAAACTAAGTCATAGATGGAAATCGTCAAAAATAAGAAAGAAGACAAAAATCAGCGATGTTATCTCGAAAATAAGATGTCTCAAATGGAGCTGGACTGGACACATTATGAGAGTGAATGTGCCGGGTCCGCTAGTCTATATATATAAAAGAAAGTTACAACACTTATAACGCGAGAACGGCTGAACCAATTTTTATGATTTTTATGTTTTTGAGTTTGTTGTTGTCGGGAATAGGATATAGGATATTAAAATATGATAAAAAAAAAACATTAAAAATACATCAGTTCTAACTAAACGTTTATTTGTTAATGATGTAACAAATGCAACTAACAGCTCACGTCATTACGTGGTCTAATGGTTTGTTTGGAAAATACCGCGAAAAGTTGAAATTAAATTTGGCCGGGCCAGTGTTCGTTTTGGGCGAGTGTTACGAATTTTTACGAATATTGTTATAATAAATCATATTGTGCCTAAGTCAACATCTAGCAGTGGATAATGGTCGTGACGATATTAGAATTGCCTAATTTTACCAAAAGCTAATTAGTATTTGAGATCCTATCTTATCTTATCTTTCTTAATATATATAAATTACGCGTCACGTTTTTTGTCCGCGATGGACTCCTAAAGTACTTAACCGATTTTAATCAAATTTGCACAGCATGTGTAATTTGATCCAACTTAAAAGATAGGATAGCTTCCATCTCAATTTATAGACGCAATATTATTTTATTGCAAATTATTTGGCTATTATTTGACAGTCACAATTACTTGTTATCTCCAAACGATTCTAACAGATGGCGGTATCTGTTGACTGGATTCAGTAAGTATTAAATAGATGGCGCTATGCTAAACGTACAAACGTTTCATATAAGCTGTAATTTCACAGCAACGCGTGGCCGGGTCTGCTAGTTTAGTATATAACTTAAATATGTATGGAAATTTGATCAGTGTATAAAGGCTATTATTATTATTATTATTAACATCTATGCAAGAAAAGGAAAACTCAAATTAAAAACCCTACACCAACTTGTATGACCAGCATGGTATAGTAGTTCAAAATGCAGTTATAAAAAAAAATATAGATGTAATCGAAAAATTATTTATTGGTCGCTTTGAAGATATTGCTCATTGGAGACCTATTTTCTATAATATATATTTCTACCTAAAACTATTTTCTATAATGTATAAAAGTATTAAAGCCAAGGTAAATTACCGAAAGAGAAAATAACATTTATGTACAAGACTATATTAATTACGAGCGAAATGAGAGCGTGGGTATGTAATAACCAATAGTATAATAATATCGTTAATTATGCTAATTAATTATATCAACACATTTAAATGTAACTAGATGTTTATGATATGAATGAGTGTTTATACGCCATCTGTTGACAACAAATAACATTGTTACCATAATGGCACAAACTATTTATTAGAGATTTGCTACGGAAGCAATCGAGAAAACAATTTTAACAACATTCATTTGGCAGGCTATATTTTGACACACCCCTTCCGACCCATCAATAACCTACATTGTATTGGGTTGACTACTAGTACCGATTCCTTGGCTCTATGGCTAGCTTGATCGCTTACCCATTCGAGTAATCTTTCCCCGTCAACACTCCAGCGACAGATAACAATGTTATCAGTCCATTGCCCTTGAACGATCGCCCTCTATATATGGGGTGGACTAATCCCCGATTCAAGTACCTGTGAAATTGGCTATAGCAGCATCAAACTCAGATATTCATGTCTGCACCGCCCAAGGCACCGGAAGCGTTTTAGTATGGACCATCCACTTCCTGATTTACTTCACCACCTTCTTCCGCGAGACGACTACCGCACAGAAGTCGCTGATCAAATTTTAGTTTCTGACACTGTCGAGCACCTTTCTAGCAATGATCGACAGCGTCAATCCAACACCGATGATTAGCGACGAGTTTACGACGCTATTTTGCCCAGGCCATGCATATCTCGAACGTATAACAGGTCGGTGTCCTCTCCCTTCTCATGATCATGTACTTGGTAGTTACTTAATTATTTATCGCAGCAATCATGCCACGTCAAGATTTGTATCATTCGGAAAAAGAAGATCCCGTACCGCTGACCCAACCATTCTATGAGCAGCAGCCGAAAGGCCTCGATGGCCCGTACCCCGAAATAAGGGCTCTTCAGTTCGACTACTCAACGAAAAATGACAACACAGCGGGCATTGTCTCGCCAGGTGAATAGCCAGAGTCGCCGATACCCGCCGGTAAAGCCCGGCAAGTAACTCTTACTCCAAGTCCAGAGAATTCCGGCCAATAGGCAAGATACTTCCGTCACTACTATGTGGTATTCGAGTATGGCTTTGACTGCCATGACCCTTTGTGGTCGCCACGAAAGATTCTCAAAAAGAAGATGGTCAAGGATTTCGTCCACACATATGTGCGACAATGACCTCGGTGCTGCAAATTGCCAGGCATGCCGCCTTCTCAAGCATCCCACCTCAGGCTGTGACGAGACTATCGTCAGAGAAGCAAATTATGTCCAGCCTATTGGCTACATCATAACACCCAAACATAGCCGATGTTTTATAGGGTCGGCCCCAAAACCGACTCCAGTGGAACATCGCATATTATGGGCATTTACTTAGCATCCTCTACTCGGTACAGGAACGCTGCATGCATCCAAATAGTATCCACGAGCCTATAATAATGGAGTGCCTGCCTGATGCAGCTAAATGGCACACTATAAATGCGTTGGCGATGTCGTTGGGCATCACCAACGCAGCACCCTCTCACTCACTCTAGCAAAGCTATGAACAGGGTGCGTTTGATGGGTAGCCTGAAGGTTGACCGTGCACTGTGATAAGACTCGTCCAGTTGGGATTCCGTTGGGCATCGCAGTGACACGGCAGACTAAGGGTGTAAGATATGCCAGGTCCACTAGCTTTAGGGAGAAGGGTAATACTGGTCATTCTTCCAACGATACTTCAGCAAGTTTTTGTAATTTCTACAAGAAAGTAAGAGGTTCTATATCAGTTACGACACCCATGGGCAAGCAAGGTGGTGATGAATTATATTCTTACACAGTCACCACACGGAAAAATCTGTTATGCTTAATTTCAGTATTTTTATAAAAAAAGCTTTTAGTTATTTTATAGGCAAACTATATGCGAAAGCAGTAATTGAGAGTATCATGAAATAAACTGAAAATAAAATATCGTTGAACAAGCAGTTTTTTAAAATGTCGTAGGTTGTGTGGATCAAGTTTTTTCCTTAGTTGCAAATTTTCATCTAAAGGTCAAAATATCTTTTGCGTATTCATCGATTTAAAGATATGTTTTGATCAGTGAGAAGGAATAAATTGTGGTCGCTATTGTCTGTATATGATGTCAAATTTTAGCTGTTTAAATCTATATATGATAATTCAAAACATAAATAGATCCTACACTAAAATGTTTAAATCAGAGGACAGTGTAAGACACTCATTGTTGCCTCATCGTGGCTGTTTAATCTATTTGTGAACAGTTTTGTAAAAAAACTGAGAGTGTAATTGTGGCTTCAAAATAGTATTATAAAAAGCGCTGTAGAAGTAAAGAAGTGTGATCAAAATCTTAAAGTGGGTTGAACATGTAAAAATAATTGCTGTAGAAAAGATTACTGAAGCTAATGCAAGTATGAGCAACGTGGTCGCATATAAACCTTTATGAGCATGTAAGTCCACAGTTTCAAATGTTCACAGATTAGTGCTGCCTGCATTCAATTGTTGCCTATGACTTTACCAATGTTGTCACTCCTCGTATGAAAAGCCCGTTCTTCAGTATATTGTCTGATTCGGATACGTTGCCATTTATGAACTTCATCTCACTCAAGAATCATAGCACGCTATGCAGTTTAGGGATTCCTTACGAGACCAACATTTATAGACGACGTTTAAAAGTCTAAATATGACAATCCCAAAGTGGTCTAAGTATGAAACTCTCGTGCCGAAAGTCACAAGTTCGATCCCCAAGTAGAATAATGCTTTGTGCAATCCAAATTGATTGTTCTAAGTCTGAGTATATGTTATGTTCGTTGACTTTATTTTTATAAAGTCCTACAAGGATTCTTATGCCTTAGTATATTGTCAAAAAAACAAAAGAAATTAAAAAATAGTGAAGATATTATACATACTCGTACTTCCGTTGGTAACATATTTTCCGTGTGGTGACGGAGTAAGAATACAATTCACCACCCCCTATCTTACCCGTAGGTGATCGTACGAGACGACTAAGGGATATAAAACGCTATAACATCTATGTAAGAGAAGAAAAACTCGAAACAAAATCCTATACCAACACGTCTGACCAGCGTGTTATAGTAGGTTAATTTCTCTTCCATTACGGAGGAGGCCCGTGCCCAACAGTGGGACATATATGGGCTGTGATGATAATGATGAAGACATTATGATTTGGATTTGATCCGCTGTAGCTAATCTTTGAAACTACTGAAATAAAACAAACGGGGTAATATGAATTTACGCTATCCCTGAATAAATTACAAAATATATTATGTCTATTATTTCTACGTTATATGTATAGTTATTCTTTTTTTTTTTTTTTTTTTTTTTTGTGTCTGTCTTTTAGCTGTTAGCCGCAGATGGCTGTCACAGCTTAACCCGGACTATGGGTGAGTGCTGAAGGCTCTCAACCCGGTAAAATTTTAAGCGACAACGCCCGAGGGCTCGCCCTGTGGTGAACGGACCTCGGCTCGGGGCGTCGCTGATAGCAAAGTGGGCGTGCCCACGTTTGAGTTTATGACTTTTACGCGTCGCAACTTACGACCTCGGCGGCGAGGTCGGAAGCGCGGATATTTATGTGTTGTGGCCGCGCGGGCCGTGTAGGCTCTTTCTTGAGCGATTGTAATCGAATCGTCAGAGTCGGTCAGTACATGTCGAGGACGTCTGATCACGGATATTTTAGATGGGACATAGTTAGCCGCCCCAACCTCTAATTGGTTGGGGTGTGTCATGGCAGAGGTATAGTTATTCGATGTGCTGCCCATCTATATAGCAACGTGCGGTCTAGCTAGAACCTGAAGTCAAAATAAAGATCTTGTAAATTAATTTAAATTTCAATATGCATAAAATACTGATGTAGAAGGGCTTATAGTAATTATATTCAAATAACTACAAAGGATCACATAGTTACGAGATACAAAGAGATTCCACTATCAATTCTAGAATTTTGAAGATGTAATCAAAATTCGTCGTCATCGTCAAAAATCAAGATTAAAAATGAAATCGAGACGGCAAAACTTTGAATGCTATGAATCTAATATCTTTAAATGAACAATTCTTGATTATATCTATTCATTCATTCATTCGTCTCAGCTCATATATGTCCTACTGTTGGGCTCGAGCCTCCTCCACTATGAGAAGGAAATTGGCCTACTACACCACGCTGGTCAGACGTGTTTGGTATAGGGTTTTGTTTCGAGTTTTCCTTCTCTGGCATAGATGTCATATGCGTTTTATATCACTAAGTCGTCTCTTACGATCACCCACGGGTAAGATAGGGGGTGGTGAATTGTATTCTTACTCCGTCACCACACGGAAAATATGTCACCAACGGAAGTACGAGTATGTATAATATCTTCACTATTTTTTAATTTCTTTTCTTTTTTTTGACAATATACTAAGGCATAAGAATTCTTGTAGGACTTTATAAAAATAAAGTCAACGAACATAACATATACTCAGACTTAGAACAATCAATTTGGATTCCACAAAGCATTGTTCTACTTGGGGATCGAACTTGTTACTTTCGGCACGAGAGTTTCATACTTAGAGCACTTTGGGATTGTCATATTTACACTTTTAAACGTCGTCTATTATTCTTACTACTATTCTATTACGTCACCATATTCTATATATATATATATATATATATATATATATCTATTCTTACTACGTCACCATACGGAAGTCATATCTATAATTCTATATATTTATAATCTCGCAAACGGCTCAAATGATGCATTTAGGAGGTTTTAAGGATGGTAAATAGGTTAACTACACAAATGGGTTAAGATACCGACCTTCCGTGACATGGCAATACTTTCTGCAATCTACAAATTATTTTTCTGAGTTTGGGTGTATTTTGTCTGCGTTAAATGTATGTTAGTAAAGTCCGTCACAATACAAGGATTATTTCTTTAGTAAAGGGTTGGTGTCTTTAAAAAAAATTTTCAGTGGTTTTTAGACTTTATTTCTATTTATTGCCTATGGTGACAAACGAGCAAGCAGTACAACTGATGATAAGTGATAATTTAGGAGTACTCGGTCATCCAGATCATTATCATTCTTCTACTCTTATCCCAATTACTTGGGGTCGATACAATATGTACTCTTCTTTCATAGTACATGTTGTAAATGTTATGGGCAATAGTTTTATGACCGGCCGCCTGCCAGACGTCAACCCTCCTTGGGAATTTAATTGTTGATCAAACGGTTTCAGATGCAGGTGGCCCAGGTCGTTATAAGGCTCTTAGTTGTCTTTTACGACACTCATGAGCAAAGTAAGGATTGGTAGTATTCGTAGCTACTACCATACAACACTCTACTCAGTCATCCAGATATCGTTCATTCAGCCCTTTGTCATCCACTGCTGGATGTAGGCCTTCTTCATATTTCGCTACAAAGTGCGGTCTTTTGCCACCTGCATCCAAAGACTTCCACCAACCTTCACCAGGCCGTCGGTTCACCTTGTTGACCAATACTACGACATCCAATTCGTCCACTCGAGAACCTTTCTTCGCCAACGATTATCAGTTCGCCGAGCGATGTGGCCTGCCTATTACCACTTCAGCGTGCCAATTCTTCGTGCTATGTCGGTTACACCCGTTCTTCAGCGGATTTCTGTATTACGGATTCTATCTCGCAGAGAAATTTCGAGCATAGCCCGCTCCTTAGCACGCTGAGCGACTTTGAGCTTTGTTATAAGGCCTACAGTTAGGGACGACGTGTCCATGCCATAAGTCATCACTGGTAACACACACTGGCCAAAGACCTGTGTTTTCACACACTGAAGTGTGTTGGATGAGAAGATCCTCTTAAGTTTCCCGAACGCTGCCCAGCCGAGTTGGATTTGTCAGCTGACCTCTTTCTCGAAATTGGATCTACCTAACTGGACTGTTTGTTTAAGGTAAACATATTGATCGACAACTTCGAGAATCGCATTGCCAACGTGATATCGTTCAATAAAGTATTAAATTTGTATGTATGTTAAGATTTTCCTCAAGTTTATATTAAAAAAATACCTTATTTAATGTAGTATCAAAAAAAATATAAATATTACAAAATATACTTACATCGACCTCGATTCCAGGTAAAGGAAATACTCTTGTGTGAGGTAGTTCCTTCGGTATATATCTGTAAAACTCTTCCCTTCCCCTATACCATTTAACACTGTATAAGGCTTCTTCATCTTCAAGCTGCCAGCTACATTCTAACGTTACTGTTTCACCCACCAATACAGCATTAGGAACATTAATTTCCAAGTTGTGAAGACCTCGGACACCTGTGGACAAAAATACAATAAATAAAAATTTAAATGAATTAATTAACTAACTCTAAAACATATACCTATCCATAGTCACATCCCCATCATCAAACCACTACTGTTGAGGAAGAAAGTTATTTGAGTGATGTAACATTGATAACGCAATATAGGATAGTCTCTTACCAGGTGGATTGGCTACTCACAAGACACAAAAAAAAAACAAATTAGGTGCAGGTGGTATAGGATCGTATTATGTGAAGTTCTCTTGCAATCTATACTTATATATCCAGTATTGAGCGACGAAAGCCTAATAGATTATAGCTCTAAAAACTACTCGTATTTCAAGAGAAGCCTCTTGTATATATACGAGAATATGAAAGGCAAATTGGTCACGACAGTTATACACCACATTAGCTTAAGTGGTAAAGCATTTAAAATAAATTTGCAATATATGTTTAAGTCTTTCCTATCTCTTTATTATCTCTTTTTGTTTTCACAAAAGAGTTCCATTATTATAAGACTCTATTATTAATCCCATTTAATATTAATCCCAGTGATATTAATCCCAGCATAGCAAAAACTAAATCAATAGTAATAACGAATAATATAATTAGAAAAATCTCAAGTCAGAAAACAGCTTCTATTAATTTAAGTAGTCACATTGCTTACTTAAGTGATCACATTACTAACATAACTTATTTACACTTCGTACAATGTGACGTGTAACAAATCTTTTCACAATTTGACCCATTTTCATTTGATCTAATGTCAATTGGAAGGTACACTTCCTCATTTTCTGGAACATTTTGAAATACGTATAGATTTCGTGTATAGCCAGGGAATTTTACCAAAACTTGACCCACTTCCGGTCGTACAATAGAAACAACTATTGATCTCTCAGATCGATCTAGCTTAGTGTATAAAAATAGCGCCAGACAGATATAAAGACAAATATAACAAATTACACAACAAACAATGCAATTAAAGAAAAATTCCACATTATAAAGTGGTTATATCTCCGAGCAGATATCAACAATAAAGTCACGCGTTTCAATTTGTTTGTCTTCTGCTCGTGATAAACTAAAGAGTTTAATCAAGAAACATTGAATGTACGGATGATACCGATTTATCAATTCACAGTTCTAGATAGATTTGATAAAGTAAGGATGTCACATGTGTCCTACATGTGACATCCTACTTATGAAACAAAATATATAAATAAAACAAATTTATTATCATAACTATTGCCATACACACGTGGATTATATAGCTGCTATCTATAAATTGAGATTAAAATGTGTGGTAGCGGCTATGAATACTAACAACGATTACTTTACTTGTGGGTGTCGTAACAGGCAACTAGGAGCTTTATATTGACCTAGGCAAACCCCAGCTGGTGTTATTTGGTCAATAATTACATTCCCAAGAAGGGCTGACGTCAAGCAAGCCAGTCATAAAACTATTGCCAATATTTTTTATAATATGTCTGTAGATAGAGAAGTGCATATTGCAACCACCCCAATAATTAAGATAAGAGTAGGTGAATGATGAGTGTCCTTACAAATATTATAAATGCGATTATGAGTTTGTTCTTTTAAGTATCCAATTCAAATGTATTTATGGCTCACGATTTCAGCCATAAATGCTTTTCTACAGTGACAATAAGTATTAAGGAATATTTAATTAATTCTTATGAAAATTAATGCATTTGGCGCTTTCAGTATTTCATGTAGATCAACTTTGTTCTTTGCACTAAGTAATTTTGATGTACAGTTTAAAAATATCACGATACTGACTTTAGTGGAACGCCATTAAGCGCCTACTAAGACCATGGCCATAGACTGTTGGGAGAGAACCATCTTTCCCAATAGTCGGCTGCTTAGACCACTAAGCAACGACGCGCTATTACCAACTACGCGACCTGAACAGGCATCTGCCTGTTCGGGTCACACACAACTATCAATGATGTCTGTCTTTGACAGACAGACATATATAAGTTGACCTATAGATCAGTTTTTAGTTTAATTAAAGTTATAATAGAATTGTCTTCTTTAAGTATAGATTACTAGCTTCTGCCTGCAGCATCGCCTGCGTAAAAGGTTACTTTCCTAAAGTTTTACATCCCCTACTTTTATTTTACCCATTAAGGGTAAATTTTAACAACATATTAATGTCATATTTATTTATATCTAATCAATAGCCTAAAAATAAGCTTCAAGCTTCTGGCTTTAAAAATGACGATACTTCCTTACAACTTTTCATCCCCTTTACAGCCCTTTTTTTGCATTAATAAAAAAAATGATTAAAAAAATCAAAAAACCCGACTGCGTAAAAAGTCACCAAAACTACGTACATAATAAAAAAACTGAAAAGAAAAAAATAAGCACTCCGGTGGTCTAGAATTCCATAATATATTATTGAATAAATACTATTGCAGAAAATGAAATATATTTTAATAATAGAACATGACAACTGAACAGTCGGGATCCATTGAAAAATTAGATTTGCTGTCGAATAAAGGATCCCGACTGTTCAGTTGTCATGTTCTATTATTAAAATATAATTCATTTTCTGCAATAGTATTTATTCAATAATATATTATGGAATTCTAGACCACCGTACATCTAAGTGCTTGTTTTTTTCTTTTCAGTTTTTTTATTATGTACGTAGTTTTGGTGACTTTTTACGCAGTCGGGTTTTTTGATTTTTTTAATCATTTTTTTTTTATTTTATACTTTTTAGTTATAAATACCTAGGTAGCTATAGTTATCTTATTTATTAATAAGTAGGTAAGTACCTAACTATATATAGTTTTTCGACTGAAATTGAGTACTAAATCGTTAGAAATTGGAGTTGGGCGACCGTGTCAGACATTAGATACTTTAGGTAGGACTACCTATGGTATATTGGACATTATACCTACTAGATACTTCAGTATATGTCCATCCACATCCAGTTATATGAATTTTTCGTCTTTTCATCGTAAATTTCTACTGTCTAAAAAACCTATATGTGAGAAAGGTTGTTACGAAACTTTAAATCAATATAGATCCTAAACAGCCAGTCAAATCGAAAAATGTTGAGAGAAAACTAAAAATGATTTTTAAATACCTATTTAACGATACCCCACTCGATATAGTTTGTTGACTTTATTTTTTTTAATTTTCGCAATATGGCGTCCAGTAGTCGCCATATTAAATTTTCAATAACGTCATATCTTTAGTGACACTCGCCAGATTAAGAGGAATCGATTGACATACGAATCATAAAAATCGGCCTAGGCGTTTGGTATATATAGTGCTTCAAAGGAACATACAAACATACATACATAGACTGTTAAACACAATACCACTCCTTTGCAGTCGGGTAAAAAGTAGCCTATGTCCTTTGTCAGGTTCTAGACTATCTGTGTACTAAATTTCATTTAGATCGGTTCAGTAGTTTTGGCGTGAAAGAGCGACAGACAGAAAGACAGACAGAGTTATTTTCGCATTTATAATATTAGTAAAGATTTAACTATAGTTTTATCTCTTTAGTTAGGCATTATCATTAGAATTAGTTTTACTTGTAATTATTAAGTAATTTTATTCATTTTTGTTTAGATTATTCCAATTTTGTTAGTTTAAGAATAACGACTATTTTTGAGCATAGGCTGTGTTATAGGTCGTAGGAAAATAGCCTAGCTTTTCTCTTAATTATCTGTTGCAATTGTTTTAGTTAATAGTTTGAAAATTTTTACCAATTTTGTATTTTTTTTAAATAGTACTTATTGCAATGCCGTGAAAGCATAAAGCCTAATATATAATAAAGCTCGCTAATATTACAAAGATATAATAAAGCCCGAGCTCTAAAAAATGCTAGCTAAAGGTAGCAGGGATAAATTTAGATACGTTAAGTTTTTCCACGGTCAGCTTTACGTAGCTTGCTCAAGTGTTTCTTATTCGCAGATTCAATATATTTTCGTTAAACGAAATAAATCATATAACATAGTTTACAATATTATATTGTAATAAGTATAACCTTCAAATCATACCAATACCTATGTATCTTATTTTAATCTTTTCAGTTTTTTGTTTGCTACTTACGTACAATAAGTGAAGCCCCTAAACATATTAAGTAATCCTTTAAAAACTGCCAATGCTTTTAAATCTTCTAATTTCTAATTCGTTTGTTTATCTGTGTGAATCTTTATTTCACAGAAAATCTGCTGAGCTGTTTGTAATAAAATTTTATATGGATAGTCTGAAGCCTGGGCTGGGTGGGAACATGGGCTTGTTATCAAAAAACTACGCTAGCATCTCCGCTGGAGTAAGTTGGTATAACATTTTTTTTTACAAATTCAAATTTATGTAAGAACACGCTGAAAAGATGTGGCAAAAAACTCAGTGAGTTTATCTATTATTCAATTTTTTTTATTAACTTCTTTAACATAAAAATCGCATATGTACTAATAGTACTTATGTATATGCCTAAAAGTATTTACTCCAGTGTGATGCCCTTAAAACTACTATATAATATTATATGCTCCGATGGTTCGGACATGTGGAAAGAATGCCGAACGAAGGTCTGGTTAAGAAGATATACAATGCGAAAGTGGAATGATGTAGGTACCGGGGGAGACCGAGACTAACCCACCTAGGCCAGATTGGCCACGTACTGAAGGAAGGTGGAGTCAAGAGTCTCCGAAACCGGCGAGCGTGTATGAAGAGAATTATGAATGTTGAGGAAGCGAGTGAAGTATGCAAGGATAGAGTTCTCTGGCACTCTGTTCTCTCTGCCTACCCTGCAAGGGATATGGCGTGATGATATGTATGTATGTAATATTATATAATTCTCAAACATAATACAAAAGGTTATGGTTGAACCAGATCCATGACATATTTACATATGTCGTGATAGAAAATCTTAAATAACAGCAATAGCTTATTGAATATATCGACCGTTTAAGTTACAGGATTCGTACGCAAAATATGTACTTCTCACTCTATAAAGCTATGCATTTTAAATAATAAATTATTAATTAGAATGATTTTAAAATATAGATAAAAATCACCGGAAAACATTAATAGCTGAAAGTTACAATAATAAAAAAATCGATGATATATGAAAACCGTTCCCCATAAAGCACGCTAAGCCGTTGGACCCTATTGTAATGATATTCAATATGAGGAATCGGTACCCTCAAATATTCATGATTCAATAATGACATAAGGTTTCATTTAAGAATATCGTTACCCTTTTGGGTCATGGGAAAGTAGTCGATCCATGGAAAATGTTATTTCACTGATATGGTTAGATTAAATAGACGATAATAATATTGAGCATAAAATATGCTAGAAGATTGATAATAGAAGAGTGGTTCCTATTGTATAACTAGCTTTTGCCCGCGACTTCGTTCGCGTAGAAGTCGAAAATGGTTCTAGTAGGATATTTATTTCATTTTTACGTTATTAATTTTGTTACGACATATAAACTTCGATGTTTAAATGTTTGAATATTTATAAAATATAATAAATTTATTATAGTCTAGAGATTTAAAGGTTGACCTTTAAATCAAATAATAAATATGAAAATATTAAAAAAAAATATATATTTTATGAACACGAAGCTCGGTCTTTAATCCGGTGAAAGTTACACAGAGCTATTATCTTTTTACAACGAACGCAATATTTCTTTGTAAACAATATTTTTGTTTATTCTTCGGATGCTAGAATCACCATGCTACTCTGTGCGCTTATATTGAAGTATGTCACATACAACTGGCCGTGGGAGAATTAACTTTCCCTGAATTCTACTTCCCTTACCTTAAGAGTTAGACTTGAGCTTTCTAATCTGATTTAAATACTATTTTATATTTTTATTTTAAACTTTTTTTTAGGTCGAATTTCGAGGCATTTCAATTTTAAATAAAAACTATTTGCATTGCACCAAACTTTTATGTGAATTCTTTTTTTTGAATAAAATCGGATTCACTTTTCAAACATGTGTCAAAATAAAATCTTCTTCTTCTTCTTATATATTGGCAATTAGCTACATATACGAGCTATTGGTGCCAGTGTCAAGTTATAAATATTTTCACGTTTTTAGTCTTTCAAGTTTGTCATTGTCTAAGTCAAATTGTCGCCATTAACAGTGCAATGGCCACACTGTTAATGGTATCTTATGGGAATTTTGATGGAAAACGAAAACGTTGTAAAGCACTTTTATATGATATTCACTACATCCCAGTAGTTCCGCCGCTTCATATTACATAAAATGCCATCAAAATTATCTAATATAACTCGTTAAAACACTAAGATATCGAATATAATACAAGAGCACCACATGACGTTTTCAAAATCCCGTCAAAAAGCCAAAATAAAATCTATAAGTCAATAAAATATAGCATGATCTCTGTGACAGTTCTCACTAGTCCCGCACGCTTACGATGCAGTCCATATTTTTGTCGATATAATTCCTTATTTTTTAAAGTTATTTGCTACTGCAATTGAAAAACAATGCATGAAAATCTTATTGAACTTCAATCAAATAGATGGATGAATCGATTTTAAATTTAAAACAATTTATGAAAATCTTATTTAATTTAAATTAATGGATTTTATTTAATTTAAACTAAAGCTGTTGATTATTTATTTTTATTATTCGAAAGGAATATATCCAAGTTCATCATCACTATTATCATCATCGCTGGAGCATTCCTATAGGTTGATGATGAGTTCTTGGTCACAGATTATTTCATGAATAATCATGTTTATTTTATAAAATAAATTATCTTTTTAATATAATCGAAATGGTCTTATTAATATTATAACTGATGTCTGAATACTAAATTAACACAATTTACTTATTTTATAGAGTAACCATGTGGTTTATATAGGTAATGTATTGGTTTTACTTGTTTTATAAATAATTAATAAGAATGTTATCGATTCATGTTTATCGATTGTCCCATCTCTATCTTATTCTCAGTTCAGTATGATCTTGTACTTGCGTAAACACCATACTTTTATCAAATGGTTACTAAGTATATTAAAACATATGAGGTACTAATTTTGGTGTAAATATTCATATTTTTATATTCATAATTCAGTTGAGATATAACTGGCACCTAAAGAATGAAAATATAGGCGATATAATCAATTATGGTGGGACCACGCTGTTAACAGTTTTCTGTCTACAGCCTCGAGCCGCTCCGTCCGGGGTAGGACCACACTCACGCAGATCGACGTCTGAGTAGTGGCAATGTGCTATTACGCGTCGTTCGGTGAGCGAGAGAGCCGGAAGCCCAACTGGATGGGCTTGGGGATTTTATTGGTAGGCAGCATCCCAAGCTATACCCTTGATATTGCAAAGGTTCATGGGCAGCAGTGACACTTACCATCAGGTGTGCTGCTTGCTCGTTTGCCACCATAAACAATAAAAAAAAATACAAATTAAAATTGTAAACATGACGCGTATTCAAAATTACTTCATCGGTTTTGTCGCTATCTGTCACAGAGATCAAGCTATATTTTAAGGATTATAATTTAAATTAAAAGCTCGTTTCATCAATTCTGCAAAAACATGTTTATGCAAAATTTGAAGTAAATTGTTGTTCTATACAAACTTTGCCCCACTTCTCCACCTCCTTAGGGATAGAATTTCGGCATTTTCTTTCTTATCAGATGTCTACGTAATACACACCGTTCAACTTTCAGGTGTCTACGATCAGCGATTTAGGCTGTGCGTTGATCCATCACTCGAGTCATTCAGGGCAAAGCATTTTATATATATAGACTAGCTGTGACAGTAGATGCGCTTAGAATAATAACACATAGAACCCATGCCACGCACAATATTTGACGCCACTAAATTTGTGACAGACATGACAGAAATTTACCACCGGCCCGTTCGTAGTGTACAAGGTCATTGTGTCCATTTTGTAGTAGTGTACGTGTATATTCGTGTAATCGCTTGCACACTAACAGGATTTTTGGCTTCACTTTTTAAACACTTAAAGTACCGAACTATCCTTCTATGCGTTTTTATTCTAAGGTAGATTCGTTTCTATGTACTAACTTAAATACTGGTATTGTTTCATTTGAGGACCACATGATATTGCGTACGAATTTTATATTACAGGGTAAGAAAATTAGTAAACATTTATGATAACATCGGTGGCTGATATGTGAGGCCTAACAATAAGACTTTAAATAAAATTACATTACATCGAGACTTTTGCGAGAGGATAAAAATATTTAACGACCCCCAACCTGCATATTCATCATCATTATTCAGATCTTCTTCGTTCACCGCTGGACGTAGATCTCCTCCACAGTCTAGTAGTTATTGCCATAATCGCTGAGCTTGGCAAGGAGGTTGGCGATTATAGCAATGTCGCCATGTGGCAATGTAGCATGCAATATGGCCCTATCAATTGTCGTAAGTACTTTATAAGGCACATAAAGATACGTACACAAACAAACTGACTATAAAAAAGAGTAACCACGAAACCAAACCCAAAATATATGCCTAGCGAGGTAAACAGTATGAAAATTTCCTTCGTATTATGGATTGGATTTATATCTATTTTTAGGTATATGTTAGGAAAGAGCAGAAGGCTGTGTGGTAGCGGATTCGAATAATATACTAATATACCAACCCTAACTTTGCTCGTGTATGTCGTAAAAGACGACTAGGAGCCTTATAAAAGCCTAGGCCAAATCCTTCTGATGCCGTTTAGTCAACAATTACATTCCCAAGGACGGACGTCTGGTAGGCGGCCGGTCATAAAACTATTGCCAATAACTTCTACAATTTATGTACTATGAAAAAAGAGTACATATTGTATCGATCCCAAATAATTGGGATAAAAGTAGGAGAATGATGATGTTAGGAAAGAAGCAGAAAAGTAACTCTAATCTTTTCTTCTTCTAAGATTTAATAAATTTTTATGTTTTTTTTTTGTAATCCTTTTTATATTCTTTATAAAACATATTTCAATTACGTCCCATAATGGTTTTGTAACCGTGTATACAATTCATATCAATAAATTGATGAGATGCCTTATTCTATATTTTGTTCACGAAAAAATGTTTGAGCATTCAATCTGGTAAAGCGCTTTCCACATCAAAGCTATGAAGGATTTAAGCGGTAAATGTATTCCTCGACTGTTTTATAGTTGATTCAGTTTCTAACTTTATGAAAAGTTAACTTATTTTCTCCATTATCGTTCTTTAGTTCTGTTTTCTAAAACAATATTTTATGTTAGATAACGGTTTTTTATTTATATTCTATACTGTCTAATTTCAACCCTAAATAATATGATGACTTATTAAATTTTATTAATTTAAAACCAAATACTATTGAACCATATATTGCCATGGTTTTCGACGTGGTGACGGAGTAAGAATATAGTTTACCACACCGTTGATAGGGAATGGTGACCATCTTTTGTAACAATCGTGTTTTGTAAAATGGGTCTGATATACTTAGATGTTATAAAAAACAACTAAGGGATATAATATGCATATAACATATATGCAAGAGAAGGAAAGAAACTCGAAATAAAGCCTTATACAAATTCTTTAGTTCTATATGCAAAAAAAAAAAATTATAAAGAAAACATTTAAAAATGGTTCTGAATTGATAAATGAGGATTAGGTACAAATTATAGCTGGTAAAATAAATTGTGGCTCTTTAAAAAAATTAAACGTTTATAAATTCTAATTTTTGGCTCTTCCGACTCAAAAGGTTGCCGACTCTGGTATAGTTGGTCAATTTCCCTCTTATTGTGGGACATATTTGCGCTGAAATGATGATTGGGCTACATATGTAAAAGAAAATGAAATACAATTTGTACAATGTGAAAATAATGTCGGGTAGATGGCACATGTCTACTTTATAGACAAAAATATAATACGAGGCGAAGATTGAATGTAATACACGTTGGTGTAAATGGTAGCACGTATAGAACGGATTTCCAATAAGTGTGGGTTCGAATCCCATATGTGACAATCATTTTTCGCTCGTAATCAAGTTTTTATAGAAAATGAAATAAAACAGTTTCATTTATCAATTACTATATCGTCATTTCACAATAAATAATAATTAATTAATTATGGAGGTGTTGAACATGTAATCAGAATGACTGTCATGTCTATATACACAGGTTTATATGCATGTGTTTATGTATAAATTTCCTTTTATTTTCTAAGTAAAAAATATTCCATCACACACTTTTCATTTTTTTAATTTTATTTACAGTTTGGTATTTATATTCCTCAAGAGGTAACCAGAGACATAAACACATTTTATCAAACAATCTAATGCGTCTCTATTTAATACATACGTCTAATGCACACACATTTCCAAACATTATTGAAATTTGTGTGAGTCAGATTTTTAGTTTTATATCGAATTTAGAAACTTTACTACCGGCCGTGCAATTACAGTCAATTTGACTCTCATCGGTTTTTGAGCCTGGTGTTCGATGCGATTTATTTCTTATTTTTTTTATCAAAAGATATCGTGATCTTTAAATTTACTAATTAATTATTAATTTTAATTTGCTACTTATTTTTAATTGAATAAGATATATTATATTTTTCGTTGCAGTGACGGAGTAAGAATATAGTTCATCATCATACGAGCAGATTAATGTTATCTCTTTTTATGCTATGCTCATGCCCAATATTGGAACATATGTACTACTGAAGACTAGTGAAGAATAATTATAATCAAAAGTATCTAATAATAAGACGACGCTTAGGTCATATCTGAACAAACAATTCTTTCACTGCTGGACGTAGGCCTCACTCATGTTACCATTATGAGGGGATAATGCCGTAATCACCACGCTTGGCAGGCGGGTTGGCTATCGAAGTGAGATGAAATGTATAAACATTTCCCCTGCCACTCTCCTGGTGAACCCTTAGCCGTTTTTACTACTCCCACGGGCAAGCAAGAGTCGGCGACGCTTGTATTCTATCCCGTCGCTAGACGGGAAACAATTAACATAATTAACGAACCACAATTAATATAATAACTTTTTAAAGGTCCGATTCAAGTATTTGAGATTAATATTATTTATGCTGTTACGTGATGAGCTCCTCAGAAGGAAAGGCTTTAAATGTTATTAAGGCTAGTCGCTCGGTGAACGAATGTTTATATATATATGATGATATATATATATATATATATATACATATATACAGTATTTAAATATATACATTCTCTATTCTTGTTAATTATTGATCATTTAAATGTAATCTATTTAGACGCCAATATTAATGTAATTACGCCAATAGTAATGTTTATCTCTTACAGCGTTCTGACGCTGATCCTCACTGTCGTCTGATACTATTATATTATTTGTATTGTCTTAATTGTACAGTGTAGCATGTTTTACCTAACGAATTATGTATTTATTTATCCAAGCTATCTGTTTCAAATTTATAGATTATGGTGTGGTCATGCTCACTGAAAAGGTCTCTACTTGCGGTAGCTACGTGGGGCGGGTCTCTCCCTTCACTCCAATGTGGTTGAGGGGCGTGATGGGTGCTCTAATAGTTAACTCGTGATCGGGTGCCGCTTGTAGGATCTGGTCCAGCCATTTTTTGTTTCTTTTTTGTTTTATAAATATTCTTAGTTTAATTTTGTATTATATACAAAATTTTAAAAATGAATCTTTACTCAAAGGGCATGTCACTGGAGCTAACATAAATTAAATATGTATTCTACTCTTTCGTGAAAATATATAATTAAAAAAAAATGACGAGCTCACTGAGTTTCTTGCCGGATCTTCTCAGTATGTGGCTGCTTTCCGATCCGGTGGTAGATTAATTAAATTTAATTTAAAAAATAATGATGTAAAATTGACAATATGAAAGTGCCCCTATGGGGCTTATACATAATAAATGATTTGATTTGATTTGAATTATAATAAATAGGCGCAACTTATATAGATTTTTTATTTCATTTACCCCATGAAATCAGTTTCACAATTTCATAAAAATCCTAAAATGAATCATATTTGTTTAGAATCATATTCGAGTGGTAAATAATTTATTGCAATTTATTGAATACTTATATACTACTATAGGAGTGCTGTGACTAAAAATAAAAAGCAATAGTTTTTATCGCAGCACTCCTTTGTCTCTAATATTAATAAGAGTACGAGAGGTATAATCAACTGTAATTAACTTCATAATTTCATCATGTAATAACGCCCACCTTCACTAGAATCGCAGCTGAATATACCTAGTTTTATCTGCCCACCAATTGCAATAACGCGTAACACAAACATACGACATTCCACGTACGCCGAAACGTCGCTCAAGGCTGGCTGAAAGCAGGGAACAGAAAACAAATCACAGAGCATGCTACTGTAGCTGTATGTACACACGTTCAAGCACACTCAAAAGGCAGGTAAAGTACGCCAAGTTATAAGGTTTTAGACTGTTGTCAACACAGATGGCAAAGCATGCGCATATTTCCAGTAACTTTTACAATATGTATTATTTAAGAAGAGTACATATTGTATCGACTCCTAGTAAATGGGATGAGAGTGGGAGCATGATTTTGCCTGCCCAGATTTGCTTAAATTATTCATCATGGACAATAGATTTAATTATCTTTGTTAAGGTGAACCAGCAGATAAAGGCAGAATAACAATGCCCTATAAAGGTCAGTAGTGTTTGGTTAAAATTATTTTGTGGACATAAAATTATACAAAATAAACAAGCAATATTTACGTATGCTGCCCTCAAAGGTTTATCATTTATAAGTTACATTATTTTATACTTTTTAGTTTATAATAATTTATATATGTATTTTTTTTATATCATCATTATTATCCTTCACCCTTTTGCCGTCCACTGCTGGACGTAAGCCTCCTTTATATTTCGTGCGGTCTGAATATTTTTTATAGCAAAAGTATATATTTATTATTATGTTCTTCTAGTGTATACAAATTCTTAGCTTTTAACCACTTTGTTATGATAACAATAAAACATTTTAATCATATATTAAACACAAATTTATCTTCATTTTATATACTCTAATCTAAATATCAATAAAAAATTGCACCAAACATACAAAAATGAAGAGCAAAAACACGTTATAAATTATCTTGCTACACAGATGAACATGAAAATATACCAGCTCGGCCTCGCCTTACTTGTATCCTTTAACCTAAAATTATACAATATATCACTTGTACTTTAGTGTATTTATAGTGAAATAAAAGAAAAAATTTCACCTCTGTTATTTACTTTACGCTTGTGTTTTAATGCACCAGTTAGTTTATTCCTAAAGTAAAAATTTAAAATTACCTCATAATCTGCCTCATAAAGTTTAACACAAGTCTACTTAAATAATAATAATAAATAAATTTATTTCAAGTATCAAAAACTCATAATAATCACAATGATTAAAATTTAACATCTCAATAATCAATATGTCACAATAATTTAAATAAAACATTGTGAATGTTTTATATTTAATAATTATTAAAATTCAAATTACATGTCAAATAATTAATAAATAAAACAAAATAAATAAAAACATTCTATTATTAATCTATAATATTTTTCTACGTGGCACCAGTACCCTCAAATGTGTAAAGGTATACTATAAACTCAGATGAATTAAACTTTAAACTATAACCTATATATTCGTATAATTTTCCTTATAAAACCTATCTGAAGTAGATACTATTTATTCGAAAATTATATGCATTACGGTACCTGTATGAAACAGTTTTAGTTAATTAATCATGATCATATATTGTACTACACTCATGTATTCTAAAACTAAGCGTGATTTGCTTATATGCTAACCTACAATAAACGAGAAGATCAACTAGATGTAGAGGTTTCCTGAAACGTTAGCAAGTTTTGCAATTATTTACCTAACAAGTATGCCAACCTGCATCGTAGGAGCATCTTGTGTATAAGCACTTATATACAATATGTTGAAGATAGTGCCTTAATATATTATTGAAGTATGATTTAAATATATTATATTTGTTATAGTGTAATTTTTATTTCTATGCATGTTTGTCGTATATGCATTCCTATATCATTTATACAATTGGAATAGAATCTTGTACCATCATTATACTCCCACTCCCGTGAACGTCTGTGAAAATAAATAGTCTTAAATAAAAAAAAAACATAGTATCAAAAAAGTTTATCGACGTTATTTTATATTAAGTTATTATAAATTTATTGACTTTCCTTTGAGAGGCTTTATAATTTGATATCTTATCCATTATAGATTCAATTCAATCATTGAGTTCGCTTTGTGTACATTTTATAAAGTCCTTATTAAACACATTAGCATCTACTTTGTTTATTTTTACACCATATATTGGTATGGACTTAAACAGTTGAGTGGTAGCGGCTACGAATACTACCAACCCTTATTTTGCTCGTGGGTGTCTTAAAAGACGAATAAGAGCCTTATAACGACCTGGGCCAACTCTATCTGATGCCGTTTGGTCAACGGTTACATTCCCAAGAAGGGGTTGACGTCTGGCAGGCGGCCGGTCATAAAACTATTGCCAATAACTTTTACAGTATGAGATAAGAGTACATATTGTATCGACCCCAAGTTGGGATTAGAGTAGGAGAATGATGATATTGGTATAGATTTAAACAAGGAAGAAAAAATAAGCCTATCGAATACATCAAAATTTAAAGATGGAAGATATAGGTATAATATGTACATGCAATAAGCCGATATAAGACTGTAAAGGTGAAAGTATGGTTGATCAATCAATCATGCAGATATTTCTTGAGCGCAAGATATGAATAACGGCAAAAATTCAGCTTGTTATATTTAAAGTAGAATAATGAAAAATATTTTACTTCCCTTTCATTTCTCTATACATTCTCATTGATGGCAATAAGCCTACTTTACAATGAAGTAGGGATATGTCTACTACATTAAGTTGATACTCAGCTGATGAATTAACAAAACTTTATTTCGATTTTTTCTCTTGAACGTATGCTTTTTATTATATATGCTTCTCAGTCATATGACGCTTTCTTATTTTTGCTTGACTATATACTGATAACCAGAAATAAAAAGTACTGGTAACCAAGTAAACATTTATGAAATATAAAATTTCCACTGCATAATCTTATTAGAGGAAATTCCATATTTAAAATAATCATCCCTAATAATCACGATTAATAAAATTTATTTTTACTTAACTTTATCTTTAATATTATTTACTGATTTTTTTTATCTTTCTTTCTAAAATTCTTACAAAAATTAATATATTATAGAGCATGTGAGCACAACGAACCACAAATATTGGTCACAGCACTACAACTTTTAGAAGCAGGTACAAATCTCTACAGAATTTACATAATCCTTTGTAGATTGTGTAAATTCTCAATGTAGAGATTATTATTCTTACTACAGAATGTCATTACATATCTAAACTGGTACGGGAAGCTATTGAAAACACCAAATACAAAAATCGAGAAGATGGTTATAACTATTTAGCATTTGGTGACCAATGATTCATTTTGCACAAAGAAAAAACCTAGAACCTAGGGTTGATGCCATTATTGTTGTGTGTCGCAATCGAGATCGAAACGTAGTAAGACCAGTTGTAGTGGTTAAAGTGATACGACCGCGTAATAAACAGTTGAGAAAGCGGGTAGACAGATATGTTTAAACGCAAATGATCTACTCACTAGCAGCTACTTCAGTTCTTCCGTAACCACTGCGCCTGCAACAGTGCCAATATCGAAAACTCGTAAGTCATCATTCTCCTGCTCTTATCCCAATTACTTGGGGCGATACAGTCATCATTTCATTCATTACAGTCCATAAATGTCCCACTGTTGGGCTCGGGCCTCCTCCGTAATGGGAGGGAAATTAACCTACTATACCGCGCTGGTCAGACGTGTTGGTATAGGGTTTTGTTTCGAGTTTTCCTTCTCTCGCATAGATGTTATATGCGTTTTATATCCCTTAGTCGTCTCGTACGATCATCCAAGGGTCAGATATGGGGTGGTGACTAGTATTCTTACTCCGTCACCACACGGAAGGTCGATACAGTATGTACTCTTATTTCATAGTACATATTGTAAAAGTTACCGGCAATAGTTTTATGACCAGCCGCCTGCCAGACGTCAACCCTCCTTGGGAATGAAACTGTTAACCAATCGGCATCAGACGTAGTTGGCCCAGGTCGTTGTAAGGCTCTTAGTCGTCTTTTACGACATCCACGAGCAAAGTAAGGATTGGTAGTATTCTTAGCCGCTACCACACAGCTAAACGAAAACTCGTAAGTAAATCCCGTTAATTATAATTTCATGAGTAATAGTGGCCATACTAGTTTGAAATCCAATACTATATAGTGAGTCCCATCCAGACTTATTTTTGTCTTATAGTAGTAATAAAAAACAGATTTTCATGTAGGTAATTAAAGTTTTGAATTACTTGATTAGCAACTGTTATCATTTTATATATTATCATCATCATCATCACAGCCCATCTATGTTCCACTGTTGGGTTCGGGCCTCCTCCGTAATGGGAGAGAAATTAACTTACTATACCGCTGGTCAGACGTGTTGGTATAGGGTTTTGTTTCGAGTTTTCGTTCTCTCGCATAGATATTATATGCGTTTTATATCCCTTAGTCGTCTCGTACCATCACCCACGGGTAAGATATGGGGTGGTGAATAGTATTCTTACTCCGTCACCACACGGAAAGATAGTTAAAATAAATATAAGTGTTTACTATATTGTAATGGTAGGATTACAGTGTTGTCAGTTTTCTGTATACAGCTACGGGCTGGTCCGTTCGGTGTAGTAGCACATTCTCGCAGAAAATCGACGTCTGAGCAGTGGCAATATGCTGCTTTACTTCGTTCGGCGAAAGAGCCGGAAGCCCAACTTTATGGGTACATTTTGGGGATTTCACTTGTAAGCAGCGACCTAGCTGTATCCCTGGTATAGCAAAGGTCCATGGGCGGCAGTAACACTTACAATTAAGTGTGCTGCTTGCTCGTTTGCCACCATAACCAATAAAAAAACCATTTGCACCACAGCCTCTCATTTAACAGAGAAGCTATAGATGCTAGAATACAATTAAAGTCAAAACGTAATAAATATATACTAATAAGCTTAATAAAGTGTATAGATATCGAGTTTAAATTGTTTCCACCTATTTATTTATGTCCATGCAAAACGATTATATAACGCACCAAAATAGGTTTAAAACTAGTTCACAGTAATTAAATTGTCATTGGTTTTATTATGTAGATCGAATGTTGTATCGCGGATTCAATTTGGAGGCAATGCAAAAAGTTAAATGTGAAAAGTATTACGTTTGTAGCATTAAGATATAAACGGCAGTTTTGTGAAACTTTTGAAGTCGTCTCTCTAAACTGATAACAGAGTTTGAGGTAATTATGTCTAAACTAAATCTTACTTTTTTTCTTACATTTAATTTAAATTTCCAGGTAGTTGTTACGATGTTAGTGATAACGCATATCCTTTTATATAAGTTGCTATAGCTCATTATCATTATTTTACTCTTATCCCAATTACTTGGGGTCGATACAATATGTATTTTTCTTTCATAGTACATATTGTAAAAGTTATTGGGAATCGTTTTATGGCTGGCCGCCTTTTTTTTTTTTTTTTGCGTTGGACTATGGACGTGGTCGCGCCTCGCCAAATGGCGACGGAAAAGGCGGCGCGCAACCCCATAGACCCACCCTGCAAACACCTCTCTTCGTCGTGCGAGCGGGCCACCGGTACCCGATCTTTGTCATCGGTGGCATGACTGGCCGCCTGATAGACGTCAACCCTCCTTGGGAATGTAATTGTTGACCAAACGGCATCAGATGGAGTTGGCCCTGATCGTTATAATAAGGTAGGCCCTTTAACTTACAAATATTATACAAAATATATTATTTCATGCCAAAATAGAATAATAGATCATTTTTTGAATCTTGTATATAGAAAACTTAGCAGCTTGAGTTCACTCCCAGCTAATGAGAGTTTATTTAATGTAATTTTTATATTTTTAAAACACACGCTTTTTGTGACTATAAGAAGTAAAGATGCTATGTGGTAGCGGCTACGAAAACTAGCAACCCTTACTTTTCTTGTGGATGTCGTAAAAGATGATTAAGAGCCTTATAATGCCGAATTTGCCTTCAAAGGTCGGATATTAGCACCAAAACGCACAAAATTACCAAATAGTCATTATCTTGTGCACGTGTTACTACTACTTTTCACTTTGATCACGTATTACTTACTTATCACCAACCTAATATAAAAAAGTACCAAATATCACTTTTGGCAATTCAGTACAAATCGGCTCGACTCGATGTTAGTATATAGAACCATATTGCCGTTTGTTATTAGTTAGAGTTATTCTATTGGTTATGGTGGTAAACTAGCTAAGAGCCGCAGCCGCTGCCTACCAATCAACAAAGCTCTCACCCACAACTCACCCACAAAGTTGGGGTTCTCGCTCTTTGAACTAAGCGCAACAGCACATTACTACTCAAACGTTAATTTTCTGCAAGGGTATGATATGTCAGACGGACCGCCCTGGAGCTATACTGTCAGAAAGAAAACTGTCATATAATAGTGTAACCATTTTTTTTTGGTAGGGGCGTCCGGGGCGACGGAAAGGCAGCGTGTGGCCCCATAACTCACCGTGTACGCTTCCCATCAATATTGGGCCGCCCACCGGTACCGTTTCCTTGACATCCGTGTCCGGCTACAGTGTAACTCTACAACTACAAAACACTTTATAGTGGTAGGACCACGCTGTTGACAGTTTCAGTCTGCAGCCGCGGTCCGGTCCGTCCGGGGTAGTACCACACTCGCAGAAGATCAACATCTGAGTAATGGCAATGTGCTATTGCGATCCGTTCGGTGACCGATAGAGCTGGCAGCCCAACTGAGTGGGTTTGGGGATTGTATTGGTAGGCAGCGGCCTAGTAATACCCTTGATATTGCATAGGTCCATGGGTGGCAGTGACACTTACTATCAGGTGTGCTGCTTGCTCATTGTCACCTCTCATTAGAAATAAAAAAAAACATAGCCACGAGCCTCCTCCCGATGAAGAAAATTCTCCTACTACAATATACTGGATTGCACAAACCATTGACAGGTTGACATGGGGTTTTATTTTCTATCTCTCGCAGTGATATTATATACTTACATCCCATAGTCGATTTTTATACAATACCTTCGAAAGGGATGGACGTTGATTATTATATTGTTAGTCAGTCCACGTGGTGACAGATCATTTATATTAAATATAAGAAAAATAATCATATTTTTAATAGCAAATGTCAGTAAACTAAAATGGAGACGTGTTTATACAATTGGCACTGACTAAGATAGATTGGAAGTTTCCTGCCAGTGAGTGATACAAATGTCGCTTTAATAGCTTTTAGTGAGACAAGGGCTAATTTATTTGAAGACAACGAATGCCATGATAACTTCCTATTCAAGACTTAGGAGCTGCTAATTCTGTATTCGTATAATAGCTAGCTAGCTAAGGATTAATTTAACGGCTCGTTGATTTAATGTTATAAAAATCATCTCATCATCATAATCTCGGCTCATATATGTCCCACTGTTAGGCTCAAGCCTCCTTCGTAACGGGAGGGAAATTGACCTACTAAAGCACGATAGTCAATGTTGGTATAGGGTTTTCTTTCGATTTTCCTTCTCTTGCATAAATGTTATGTGCGTTTTATATCCCTTAGTCGTCTCTTACGATCACCCACGGGTAAGATACGGAGTGGTGAATAGTATTCTCATTCCGTCACCACACCGGTTATAAAAATGCAATCGCCGATTCTGAAATCTCAGCACCAAATCTAAGGTCGAACAAAGTGTTTGTAAATGTTAATGTAAGACATATTAAGAATAACAAGACATCTTAGCTATAATTGGTGCAGATTTCTATTATGAAGGAATTAAAGTTACAGCGTTCTTAATGCGGATGTACCTACTATCTTTTTTTTATTGGAATTAACCCCACCACATATTCCCATCGCTGTAACTCCTGTAAGCCAGGATCTACCATGGTCTCTGTATAAGATACCGACGTTTGATTCTCGGGAAGTCCCGGGAAACGTTTTTAATTGTCTTGGGACCCGTAACAAATTTAATTAGAAAAGAAAAACAGGACTAGTTGGAAAAATGCCACTTCCCTCCTATGCAAAGCGGGAGACATGAAGCAAAAATTGGCTAATAAGCCAATAGATAAGAGGATGTACTGATACGTAAAGCGCAGCGGTACGGCACCACGGGTATGGCAATACTTATGAGTGAGCCTTAACATTGATTGCACCAGTAGGTATGGCAGAAGCGCCTGAACGCACGGAAATTTTCTCGAGTTGCTACAAGGTCCATATGTACTATCGTATGTGGATATACTATCTATCTGCTTAGCTGAATAAAGTTATAAAAGACACATTTACTACTCCCTGCTTACTACAGGAGCTTACATGAAGTTCGTAGAGTTTTCCTTCTCTTATTGTGATGTTATTAGTTTCCGTAGTCCATAAACCAGACCAGACCAGACTATAGTATTATTGCACCATCAACACGCGGAAAACTAGCATTAATTGCCTGCTCATATCTTGATTTATATGAGATTAGCTCAGAACATCATTTTCCTTAATACAACTATAAGAAAAGTAAAAATACCCTGTACTGTGTTTTGACTACTTTTTAGGGTGAAGGTGTGGCACCCGCGAGGGTGAACCGCCGCGCGGGTCACCGAAGTCAAAAATCGAGTACCGGTGGTCGGCTCGCACGGCGAAGAGAGAGGAGTTTTACGGTGGGTCTATGGTGTCACGCGCCGCCTTTCCGTCACCCCGGACCGATTCGGCGGGGCGAGACGCATCCATAGACCACCAAAAAAAAAAATAAAGGGTGTAGGTGTGGCCTATAAACCTTCTTTGGGAATATAATCCTTGACTTAAATGGTATAAGTAGCATTCACGTATATCGGGGTTGAGTGGTTAATTGTCTGTTGGGATATCCATGACCACCTATTAGTGTACAGATAATCCAGGATTAATATGCCGATTGTCGATTGGCTTGATCTGTGATAAACAAATTAGATATTAACGAAGTGACCATATAAATTATATTTGCTTGGGAAAATAAAATTAAACGAGTTTAATGCTAATAATATAATATAATTTGTTTGTATAATATAAATTGTTAATAATAATTAAACTTTTAATTTTCATCATCTGTCATAATCAGCAGTATTTATTTCAATTATATAACTGAATCCGTGTGGTGACGGCGTAATAATACAATTCACCATCCCCTATCTTACCCGTGGGTGATCGTAACAGTCGACTAAGGGATATAAAACCCATGTAACATCTATGCGAGAGAAGTAAATCTCGAAACAAAACTCTAATGCAAGAGAAGACAAACTTGAAACAAAAGCCTATACCAACACGTCTGACCAGCGTGGTATAGTAGGTCAATTTCCCTCTTATTACGTAGGAGGCTCGAGCCCAACAGTAGGACGTATATGAGCTGAAATGATCATTATGATGATGATGATGATATAACTGAATCAATGAAAGTTTCATGACGATCCTCTTGTTGTTATTGCAATTATTAAGGTTGGTGTATGTATGTAGTCTTCTTTTTTCATACATATTGCTACAATTTGGCAATAATTTTATCACCCACCGCTTACCTGATATCAAACCGAGAATGTAATTATTGACCAGACGGAATCAGATGGAGTTGATCCAGATTTATGATACACTCTTCATCGTCTTTTATATTACTCAGGAGTAATATAAAGATTGGCAGTAGTAGATTTCACTACATAGCATCAATCAATGAAACCGTAATTAATGAAAGACTATCAAATATAATCAGTTGCTGCAGACTATCATTTCCTCAAGGATAAATTGCAATCTGGCCTTCGCAACTCAAAGGGTTAACGATAGTTTGATATTGGACCAGATGTCAATATAAAGTATATAGGTTACTACTGAATTATTCAATTGTCTGCCATAGATATTGATAACAATTAGGATCGATAACTTAAGCAGTTTTCAGTTATAGTTCTTATACTTTCTTATACTTACAGATTTTCCATGATAAAAATCAATGGAATTTATAACGCACTTAACTTAACAGTGCACGTTGTGGTTTCATAACTGACATCGTTGAGTTATATAGTCTTCATCGTTCATCTCTTCATTACTGTTTTTTTTATAAATTTGCAGTACTTTACAAAGTGGATTTTGAGACTCTTGTAAAACTCTATATATGAGATAAGTTTTTATGTATATTTTCTTAAACTACTCTTTTGTCTACTCAAAACTCAAAAGTATAAAATGATTTCACTCAAGATTGGACATGAAAAACATGGAGCCGCCTTATCGATTATTTGTTGCATATGTCTCATGTTTATCTTTTTATTTTATATTTTTTAGTTCTTATTACTATTTTTTCATAATTTCTTGAATTAGAACTTGAGCGATATGCGTATTTAATTGAACGTCTTCAAATCTTCATTTGTTTAAAAATAGATATTTAATAACTAATGTATATAATTCTTATTTCTTCAATTTTGAACTTCGACATTACGTTATTAAAGCAGTTACAAATAATTGACATAAAAATACATTTTTTTTCTAATATAAGAGATAATTAGGTAATACAAGTTTTTTTTTACATTATAGTATTTAAAATATTTTTTTTTGTGAACCGAATACCACAAACAATTTCGAGTGCTGTGAGTATGATATAACTGTGGCTTACATATGCTTTCGTTTTCCTCCAAAATTCCTAAAAGATACGTTTAACAGTGTGATCATGGCACTGTTGAAGGCGATGATTTGACTTACTGACGAACGATGACTTTAAATGAAGTTAATTTATAAACCAAGATTAGGCTTAAAGGTCTTAGTAACCAAGTCATAAGTTCCAAAAAAAAAAACAGCCTCGTTTGTGTATGTGTTTGTTTAATTTTAAGGACTTTCAAAGCGAAAGTGGAAGGATTTAGGTACCGGGGGAAACCGAGACTAAACTACCTAGATCAGATTGGTCACGTACTGAAGGAAGGTGGCGTCAAAAGTCTCCGAAACCGGCGAACGTGTATGAAGAGAATTATGAATGTTGAGGAAGCGAGTGAAGTATGCAAGGATAGAGTTTCTGGCACTCTGTTCTCTCTGCCTACCCTGCAAGGGATATGGCGTGATGATATGTATGTATGTACTTTCAAAGCTTTGGCGCCAAGATTCGTTTACTGCGTTTAGAAGTAATGCTATGAAAGCATTACGAGCAATAATACGGATGAAGCTCTTTTCAAGGGACTTCATTTGTGCTTATTGGAATATATTTATTAAAAATACTGTCAACATACAAATTAGATAAGCAACAGAGAAAGATGCGGAAGATGAGCAAAAACGCATTACATTATTTCTTTTATGAGATTTTATCCATTGGCTCAGACTACAAGGCAAACTCTATATTTTCTTGACTATACGTATGAGCATTATGCCTACTGGAAAAAAATAATTATGGATTTGCTACTTACTACTGCCATATTCTCCTAAAATGTCTAGGCGTAATTAAAACTTAAAGTAATTTTTCATCAAAGCAATTCGATCGTAAAAAAAAAATTGTAATATTCGTTTTCAATGTGGATTATAAGAATTCTTTTGTTAGTAGCTCATAGTAAAAATTATATACTTAAGCATATTCTTGCGCGGTCCATCTACAATTACATTCCACTGTTGAAACTGCTAATGGACCGAGGATTAAAATCCTTATTTCAACCGTCATACTATCTGTTTACTTCTAGTTATATTTCTAGTTATACTAGACTTCACGGAGTTATGTTTGACGACGCCTACAGGATAGTAAGAGGTGGTAAATTGTGTTATTATTTCGTAGCTCCAGAGTTTTTATATCGTTGTAATATTTACCCACGAATATGATATTGAACAGAAGACAACAGTCGACAGGATACAATGTGTCAGCTACTCTCACTTTCCCATGGGCTATCACCTAGGTAGGTACTACCAGCTTCATGGGTAATTTATAAAATTAACTCCGATTGCCAATCCAATTCCTAAACGTGGTGATTTTGACATTATCACCCATCAAGAATGCCATCAATTAATGTCTAACAAACATCGATCAGTTGATGCATAACTAAATGGGGTCTACAGATGACTAAATATAATATTACTTAAATATAAATTTTCACAACTTACCCATTCCCCAGAAGACGATAGCAAAGAAAGCCACGAGAATGCGGCTTCCACTAGAAGGTATCACCTCCATCACAGCTGATCGATCTCTAAATATATCGTATATATTAAACACTTTTAGTATATAATCCGTAACGATTATAATATCACTTTAGTATTTTTCACTACACAATATGTCTATTTGAGATCCTCAACACAATGACACACATCTTTGAATTTCACTTTTTACTATAATTATAAATAAATTTTACATACCACACTCAAAATGTCTTTAATTTCTCAATTTCTTGTCCCTAATAGTAGTTAGGCAAACACCTTCTCCACATAAAGGTCTCAGGTATGTCAAGCTGAACAGATAGCTTAGGTGAATGATTTTTAATTAAATTTTTTGTCTCTGTTCTATTATCTGTTTCTGTTTGAGATACCTGCATGGATGTATCGAGTGCGTGTGTGTCATATTTTTATTTCCTACTCCGTCGCTATTTGAAATATATTATGGAACGACCAAAGCTACATTTATGAAACATTGCCAACATAGCAAATATTAATTCTAAGTTCCCATACATAGTTTAACTACTCAAACAATAATTATGAAATTTTGCCTACATGATATATAGAAAAGGACATAGCTTTTATATAGAAAAGGTACTCTTTGCAAGACTTTTAATAGAATCTTTTAAACTGGGTGCCGATTATACGCAAGTAAAGCCGCAAACAAAGATAATTTAGGTTAGTTAAAACCCCGCATTATTAAATAGATTAAAGTAAGTAAAATGTGTTATCTATTTATCTAAGTCTGAGTGCTCCAGATTTTGTTAAGAGAATAGACGAGCCTTTTCAATAGCAACGATATAAAATTTGATAATGGACCAGTAAAAGTAATTTATTTTTATTTTATTACGTTTAAGGTTATATAAACTAAAAGCAATTGTTAATTGAATCGAGAAGGTATCTGAAATTTTGTTTTACTTATTATAAAAGTATTCATAGAAAAGCAACAGCATGTTTCATGGAGATCTCAAAAAAAAAATAAGACATACCAAGTCGTGCTCGCAACTGAAGTTTTTCTCCTTAAAAACTTTGCGAGTGTTTTGATTATTTTTTTGTTATGTACCAAATATGTTTTTGTTACGAAAACAATGGCATATTTACGTCATAACACAAATACTAATTTATTTTATTTTCAAATTAAATTTTCGAAAGATTCTAGATATTAATAAGACCACATTTTTGTGTTTCAAACTGCTAAAATGATAATGAAATACATTTACAGTTAAATCGCGATCATGGGGTATGAAAAGTGGCAAGGGTTTAGTGTCTGTTAGCGTCAGCTGGAAACATAAAGGTTGAGGACAACTGATGAAACGCAGCTGTCGCCGATTGCCTCTGGCCAATCTCGTTGCTTTGGTTCTTTGTTCTCTGTTTCAATTTTACGTTTTGTTGGTTTGGAGCTAAGGCCTTTCACAACTCTTATCATATTGATTCAGACGGGACATTTAATCCTTCAATTCAGCGAGCTCTTTTCAATATCTCTGAAATAACCTCTGATTGAATAACCATAATACAGGTCTTACGACTTCTTGTACTAAGTGTTATGGGTTTGGTCCCCAAGTAGGACATTTTTTTGTGTGATTCTCAAATGATTATTCCGAGTCTATGTATAATATGAGTTCGATAATATTTTTTATTGTTTATGGAGGCAAAAGAGAATGCAGCACTCTTGATGGTAAGTATCACTACCGCCCATGGACATTTGCAATACCAAGGCCGCTGCTTACCAATACAAAACCCAAACCCACCCAGTTGGGCTTTCGGCTCTCTCGCTCACCGAACGAAGTGCAACAGCACATTGCCATTACTCAGACGTCGATTTTCTGCAAGAGTGTGGTACTACCCCGGACGGACCGGCCCGCAGCTGTAGATAGAGAAAAACAGGGTGGTCCTACCACAACTGGAATAATAAAAAAAATGTAAAGTTCCCAGCTATTCCAGGATTTATTCCTTTATACGCAGTTTTGTATTTAAAAAAAAAAAAACAATTGCGGCTTGATTTACATTACCCATTTCCAACAATTTCAGCAAATGCAAGCAAAATTTAATGTTGGTTATAAGTTTACATTCAAATTTAGATTAAATGAAATATATCATGGCGGGTATTAATAACAAATCATAAACTCAGTTTATCCGTGGGTTGACGGTGTAAGAATACAATTCACCACCTCCTATTTCAACCATGGGTGATCGTAAGAGACGGCTAAGGGATATAAAACTCATATAACATATAGATTTCGAGTATTCCTTCTCTTGCATAGGCAAGAGAAGAATACTCGAAATGAAACCCTATACCAATTATACCCTATACCATTATGAAGGAGGCTCGAGTCTAATGGTGGGACGGATATGTAAATCAGCTTATATATGTCTCACTGCTTAACTCGATCTTCCTCCATAATGGAAGCAAAATTGATCTACTATTCCACGTTGATCGGACAGATTGGTATACAGTTTTATTTCGAGTTTTCCTTATCTTGCACAGATGTTATATGTATATTATATCTCTTAGTTATACAAAATCCACGCGCGGTTCGTCACCACGTAAAAAATACTAAATAAAAACTCAATATTACTTTCTCTTAATGATTCCTAAGGAGGGTTGACGTCTGGCAGGCGGCCGGTCAAAAAAACAATTGCCAATAACTTTTATAATATGTACTATGAAATAAGAGTACATATTGTATCGACCCCAAGTAATTGGGATAAGAGTAGGAGAATGGTGATTACATTCTCATAAAGATTTGATGTCAAGCAAATGACTCGTCATAAAGCTTTGGCCTAAGTCTTAGTCTATGTTTGCAGTTTTCAAGCTTACGTATGGTTGAGTATAGTATAAAACAATGCTATAATCACTACGCTTATGGTGGCCGCAGTTGATGTTATAAATTCCTCAGGAGAGTACTGCTACCCAGTCTCCTAGGATCCTATATCCACCACTATATGGACACGAGTTATCTAAATATTGAAGGAGAAATTGGACTACTATATAGCGCTACGCAAATGTATTGAATAGAATATCTTAATATATATAAATTACGCGTCACGTTGTTTGTCCGCGATGGACTCATAAAGCATTTAACCGATTTTAACCAAATTTGCACAGCATGTGTAGCTTGATCCAACTTAAAAGATAGGATAGCTTAAATCTCAATTTATAGTAATATTATTTTATTGCAAATTATTTGTCTAATATTTGACAGTCAAAATCATATGTTATATCAAAAGGATTTTAAAAGATGGCGGAATCTGTTGACTGGATTCAGTAAGTATTTAATAGATAGCGCTATGTTAAACGTACAAACGTTTCATATAAGCTACAATTTATTAGCATAACCACCACGTATTACTGAGGCTACCTTAGCCACAGCAACGCGTGGCCGGTCTGCTAGTTGTTATATAGATTCTATTATTAGTTTAGGTACCTTCTTAAACTGCAATGGTACGTATGGTACAATACGGTGCCGTACTTTCACCGATACGCTTATAGGAAACCAATAGGTGGTTACACAATGTATTTCAGCCGTGGTGGACGCACAAATATATTTTAAAATCTTTTAAATACGGATATACACAATTAACATTTAATACATCATCATCAACTTGCTCTTATCCCAATCTATTTGGGGTCGACGCAATATGTCTTCTCCTTCCATACAACTCTATCAGACGTCATCTCTGTGGTTACTCCTTGTCTATCCATGTCATGTTTCACGCAGTCCATCCATTTTTTCTTCGGTAACATTTAATACAGTACATATTAATTGTAGTAAAATTAGACTACTACTACTATTATAATACTACTATTTTTAACAACCATATCAGATGGGTAATTTTTATACAATGCAAATTACGGTATCATTGAATCAAACTAGGTACATGTTCGTGACGATCAATTAAATTAGCGAATTTATATTGTGCCTATTAACCGTAACACCAGACAATGTTCCATTGTGTACCTATTAGTTATTATTATATATTATACAATACAATTGACCAAACGTCAATACTACTATTGCATTGTACTTGTATGTATGTAGATTTTAATCATCATCATTATCTCAGCTCATTTACGTTCCACTGTTTGGTTCGAGCCTTCTCCATAATGGGAGTGAAATGGACTACCTACCTACTATACTACGCTGGTCAGACGTGTTGTAGGTATTAATATTATAAAGAGCGGGAATAGAGTGAACGGAGCGTTGGGGCAACTTCTCGGCAGCCACCACCTCAGCCAGAAGGCACGTGTAGCAATACATAACGCAGTGCTTGTCCCAACATTACTGTATGGAAGCGAGAGTTGGGTATGCAGTAAAGAGTATGAAAGTAAAATTAATGCGGTCGAAATGCGATCTCTTCGGAAAATCTGTGGAGTTAGGCTGACCGACCGCATTCGTAACGACGACGTAAGAGAGCGAGTAGGTATGAAAGAGAGTATTGGTGTAAAGATGCGAAAGGGAATGCTCCGATGGTTCGGACATGTGGAAAGAATGCCGAACGAACGTCTGGTTAAGAAGATATACAATGCGAAAGTGGAAGGATGTAGGTACCGAGGGAGACCGAGACTAACCTACCTAGACCAGATCGGTCAGGTACTGAAGGAAGGTGGAGTCAAGAGTCTCCGAAACCGGCGAGCGTGTATGAAGAGAATTATGAATGTTGAGGAAGCGAGTGAAGTATGCAGAGATAGAGTTCTCTGGCACTCTGTTCTCTCTGCCTACCCTGCAAGGGATATGGCGTGATGATATGTATGTATGTATGTATGTGTAATATTATAAAGCTCATGAATGTCAGAAAAACAACTAAAACTTTACATAGACCTAGGCCAACTCTATCAGATATCATTTTTCAACAATTACGTTCCCTAATAGGGTGGTTTCAGGCAGGCCGTTTACAAAATCATCGTCAAAGCTTTTGCAATATGTACGACGGAAAAAAATTATGTTGCGTTGACCTCAAGTAATTGGGATAAGAGCAGAATGATAATGATTAGACACGGGTTTAAAAAAAATATCTACATATTTTTAAAAATATCACATTTAGCGCCTTGCTTTTAGAAGCACTAGTGATTCGCTGTTACGCCAAGATTTTTTTGGACTGCATGCGTAAACCTTATCATTTAGTAACAACCTCAAGAAATTTAACAGTGACATGTGAATGAAAGTCTTCTATAGTCTAATCGCATGCGTGAATTTACGTCATATTATGTAGCACGGCAGAGAAATTCACTTTAAAATAGAACCATTCAGTGAAGGGGCCCTATTTTTAAAGACTATGGTCTTGATACACTACGGAAATAATTAGTGCAATAATTGCGGTATCACTTCCCGTTCCGAATGGGCTGACCACCAGTTCAATTCCTTAACTTTGGTAGTCCGTCCGATCGTAACGTTATTTGATGTCGAGACGTTACTCCCGGGCCGTTGGCTTCTATGTGGGTGACGGACTAATCCCCGATCTGATAATCGCGGAAAGGCACTCTAAGATATAAATATTTTAATGAAATCAATTTCCGTGTGGTGACGGAGTAAGAATACAATTCACCACCCCATATCTTACCCGTGGGTGATCGTACGAGACGACTAAGGGATATAAAACGCATATAACATCTGTGCAAGAGAAGAAAAACTCGAAACAAAACCCAATACTAACACGTCTGACCAGCGTGGTATAGTAAGTCAATTTCCCTCCCATAATGGAGGAGGCTCGAGCCCAATAGTGGGACATATATGAGCTGAGATGGTGATGATGAATAGATCACATTGTATTAAATCGCATTTACTTCATTACATCAAGATTCAGAAATACTAATTGTAGATCGCCTAAAGCAATATCATGTAAAACAATGAATCCACAGTAATAACAAATTATTGCAATTATTCTTTGGTTATTACCGTATAAGTATGTAAAGGGTTATTGAAAAACTGCATACAGTTTATATTAGGCATGTAGGGTAGCTCTGAGAACAAAAGAAGGCTACACAAAGAGCAATGGAACACATTTTGCTGAGCGAGTTGTACCGTGTTCCATATTTCCTAACGAGATGATATGCCAACGTTTACATTCCATGTATCATACTTTAAACCAATGTATTCCATTGCCATATAATTATGTCTAAGATTATATTATCATTTTATATTTTATTTTAATATATAAAATATTACGTCTACTTAATTTGGCTGCCATTAGCATTACAGCAATCCGTTTATAACGAAGAAACTCAAATGATTGACAGCGTTAAGCTTCTTGAAATTATTTTCTTTTCCATTAAAATATTTTAGTACCATAATAATGGTTAATAGTAATTAATTCTGGTAACTCAACGCTCAAAAGGCCGGTCGCCGGTTTTAATTATAATTAATGAAAATCTTAAGATATTAAAATAATTTTATTCTATTTACCGTTACCATAAATATTTTGCAATAGACATAGCTCGTTAATGTTAATGTTTAATTAATAATAATGATTATATTTAGGTGTACGTAAATATAATCAATGTTATATATTATGTAATATGTGTCATTAAAGCCGAAAGTTTACTTGCTTATTTAAAATTCATAAATTTTCAATACGAATTTTTCAATACGAATACGAAAATACAAAATTTTACAAATACGAAATTTTTCAATACGAATAAGTATAATATACTTATAAGTATAGTATAATAATAGTAAGTATAAGTGTGGTATTAAAAATGTACATTAAATATTAGTTTACTGTGAATAATTGTAGACTATGATAATAAAATACTATATAAGAGGTTTGTTGAGGTTTGTCATTGCTAAACTCAAAAACTATTTAACCGATAATTATAAAAATTGGTAAGTATATGTATTTTTTTGACGGAGAAGATTTATATACTATCCCCATTGATGTAACTCACTACCAGGCGGCATTGCGATATATCGATTTTTACAAACAAAGCAACTAGCTGAGTTTGTTAGTTTCATTTAAAATAAAAAGTTGACAATATTTAAGTGAGCTTTTATAGGGCTTACAGATCTTAGAGATAATAAATAATTTGATACGATGTGGGTGACATCAATCATTTATAGAATGTCCAGTGTGCAATTTCACTAATGGGCAACCACAGATATATATATATATATATATATATATATATATATATATATATATATATAGTAGTATATATATATATATACTAGCAGACCGGGCCACGCATTGGTGTGGCTTAGGTTAGCCTCAGTAACACTTTTTGTTTATTCTAACAAATTTTAGCTTATATGAAGCGTTTGTACATTTAACTTAGCGCCATCTATTAAATACTTACTGACTCCAGTCAACAGATTCCGCCATCTTTTAAAATCCTTTTGATATAACATATGATTTTGACTGTCAAATATTAGCCATAATATTTGCAATAAAATAATATTACTATAAATTGATATTTAAGCTATCCTATCTTTTAAGTTGGATCAAACTACACTTGCTGTGCAAGTTTGGTTAAAATCGGTTAAGTACTTTATGAGTCCATCGCGGACAAACAACGTGACACGTAATTTATATACATTAAGATATATATATATATATATATATATATATATATATATATATATATATATATATATATATATATATATATCTATATATAGTTACAAAAGAAAATCTTTTTAAAGTAATAATAAGTAATCAGTATATTTCAAAAGTTTATAGGTTATAAAATATAATGCCGCTATTCATAGGACCGGAGCAGCGACTTAAAATTCAGACGTAACTACACTTATACTCGTATGTATAAAAATATTTTCGTTCCAACATTTTGTAATATAAGAAGATATAAAGGCTCAGAACTGTATTTTATGTGTGATCACGATTGAAGGTTTTTATATCTTATCTCTGTACCACTTTTACACTTGTTTGCTCAATGTGAACATTCTTTTACTTGAATATTATTTTTATATTTTTTTTTAGGGTTTTCAAAAAACACCCTATAAATATAAAAGACGTTTTTCATCTGCTGTATATCAGTCTATAGACGTCCATTGTTCGATATCAGCCTCTTAATAGGAAATTGAATTAAAGTTGATGGCCAGCCACTGGTACCAAATCCTTGTTTTCCGTGGCCAGCCCAGCGGGTTATCCTTTCGGGTACCATCCCCCGATATGATGGTACCCACTGACCCATTGAACTACTCTGATGATAGAATTCAAAGGTAAGAGACATCCTGGATTGTCTATAAGTATACTTATTAATAAAAACTTGTTTATAAGCAAAAATTTAATTTAATACGTGGTACTCGGAGCCACCTATTGTAGCTAGCTGTGTGGTAGCGGCTACGAATACTACCAACCCATACTTTGCTCGTGGATGTCGTAAAAGGCGACTAAGAGCCTTACCTGGGCCAACTCCATTTGATGAAGTTTGATCAACAATTACATTCCCAAGGAGTGTTGAAGTCTGGCAGGAGGCCGGTCATAAAACTATTGAAAATAACTTTTACAGTAAAGAATATTGTACATTACATATTGTATCGACCCCAAATAATTGGGATAAGAGTAGGAGAATGATGACTTGGAGCCACCTATTATAAATCCGTACCAATCATCCTAATACTTAGAAAAGTGGGAGCTAAATGGTAGGACAATTTGAATGGATTTCCAACAGGTGTAGGTCCCACGTGTAACATTCATTTTTCGCTCGTAAACAGGATTTTATATTGAACCTAATATGTTAAATTTTAAATATCAGTAATTTGTTTTCTTATCAAGTTGAAATTCCATGACCACACGGAAGGTCATTAATTCTGTTCATTAACTTCTTTAGTTATTGTTTTTTAATTTTTAATTATTATCAAACCTTTTTTATATATCAACATGATAAACTAAATTATTTAAAATATCATTACTAAAAATTATATAATAAATGGTTTGTTAACATGGTATTCATTTTAAAAGTAGGTGAAAATAATATCGAATTTAATATAAAAAGATAGCAAAAAATTGTACCTACTTTATGCTACAATAAAACCCTCAATGGTCGGGTTCCACTTGACCGGTTTTCGTTTAAGGTTGAAGGCCTTTTAATTTCAAACATTTATAATATTATATTATCTTCCGTGCCCTGTTTATAGAAATTGATATTAAAACAACAATTTCCTTATTATTTCTTAATATTCAAATAATATTTCCTCTTTATATAATATGAGCGAGTAGGTATGAAAGAGAGTATTGGTGTAAAGATGCGAAAGGGAATGCTCCGATGGTTCGGACATGTGGAAAGAATGCCGAACGAACATCTGGTTAGAAGATATACAATGCGAAAGTGGAAGGATGTTGGCACCGGGGGAGACCGAGACTCAACTACCTTGACCAGATACTGGTCACGTACTGAAGGAAGGTGGAGTCAAGAGTCTCCGAAATCGGCGAGCGTGTATGAAGAGAATTATGAATGTTGAGGAAGCGAGTGAAGTATGCAAGGATAGAGTTCTCTGGCACTCTGTTCTCTCTGTCTACCCTGCAAGGTATATGGCGTGATGATATGTATGTATGTATTTCCTCTTTAGAAAATTTTGCAGAAATAGTGTATTAGTGCTGTGTGGTAGCGGCTACGAATTCTACCAACCCTTACTTTGCTCGTGGATGTTGTAAAAGACGACTAAGAGCCTTGTAACGATCTGGGCCAACTCCATCTGATGCCGTTTGGTCAACAATTACATTCCCAAGGAGGGTTGAGGTCTGGCAGGCGGCCGGTTATAAAACTATTGCCAATAACTTTTACAATATATACTATGAAAGCAGAGTACATATTGTATCGACCCAAAGTAATCGGGATAAGAGTAGGAGAATGATGAGTGTATTAGTCTGCCATTCGGGTCATGATTTAAAATCCTAGGCAGAATAACTTTATATTGATCTACAAATTATTGTTTTAAGTCTGCCTGTAATTTGTGCTCGTTAAATGTTTCATAAGTCAGTATTTTTTTTAAGGTCATCGTGACAAAGACTTTCTCTTTATTAAAAAAAAATACTTGTGTATATTTCTATCGCGACCGGTACAATTAGTTACAGAAAAAAATAACATTATCGTTTTCTGCAGATTGGTTTTTAATCATTGTCTCAAAAAACTCAACACTTTAAAGAACAAGTTAGATGTTTGAAACTTTATCCAAAACTTATATACTTAAGTACATTTACAAAAAGTATTTGAAACGTATTGTGTCTTATAATAGTCGAAGGGTTGCTGTTGATTTTATTAAGATGTACTCATCAAATTCTCACTTGGTGATAATGTGCGTTAATTTTCTGTGTGGTGACGGAGTAAGAATACAATTCTCCACTCTGTATCTTACCCATGACTGATGGTAAGAGACGACTAAGAGATATACTATACATATAAAATCTATGCAAGAGAAGGAAATCTCGAAACAAAACCCTATACCAAAACGTCTGACCAGCGTGGCATATAATTTCCCTCCCATTACGGAGGAGGCCCGAGCCCAAAAGTGGGACATATATGGGCAGTGATGATGTGATGATGATGATAATGTGCAGATCTCAGGTGAATATTATTGGTATAAATTCAAATAAAAGAAAAACATAATTCACTAACAACTCGCATAACGAACATACAAAAAAATATGCAGTCGAATTGAGAACCTCCTCTATTTCGAAATCACTAAAAATTTACATTTAAATAATGATGATAACCAAGTGCCTGTGCTTAGTAAAAGCCGTAGGAACCAGTAAAGGTATTTGGATCCGAAATAAAACCCTTGGCAATCGCCCTCATTAAAAGTCTCAAAGTCACTCAAGCTATGGAAAGGGCTATATTGGTTATTTCTCTACTTGTGAGGAATCCACAATGAGGCAATCTTTAAACGACTCAAAGTAACCTGACCTAATTCACGTAGTCAGAAATATATAATAATATCGTTATGAACTTCATGCAGGTCATAAACATTGGCAAAGAACATAGTTTGTTTAAAAATGCAGTTCTTGAGATTCATCAGTTTTAAGAAAAACTTTTAAAACGCCACAATTGCATTCGAGTTTCTTGGTTGCTAAAACTATTTGCAGACTGTACTATTATAAATGAAGGTGCAATATTTGTTTATCTATTATCGTTTATAATTCCATCCTTTTTAATTTAGTTACTGTCTTCTCACTGCATTTACTTCTTCACTTTAGATATAAGTCGAAACTATGTTAGTTATTTTTTTACAATTTGATTTCTTACATATATTTTAGAAACTGTATGATTTCCTTATTAATAATTATATTTAAAAAAAAATGATAATAGTAAGTGAAAAGAAGTAAATTGATGATACTTAGTCAGACAAATTGATACAAGGTTCTTTGACTTAGAATAAAAACACATAGAAGGATAGTTCAGTACTTTAAATGTTTAAAAAAGTGAAGCCAAAAATCCTGTTAGTTTGCAAGCGATTACACGAGTATACACTCATACTACTATAAAATTGAACACAATGACCTTGCACACTACGGAACAGGCCGGCGGTGTAGGGTGACATTTCTGTCACCAATTTAGTAGTGTCAAATATTGTGCGTGAAATTGGTTTTTATATGTTACTAGCTTCTGCCCGCGGCTTCGCCCGCGTAAAAGGTTACTTTCCTAAAGTTTTTCATCCCCTATTTTTATTTTACCTCTTATTTTTTACAAAAGTTTAATGTCATATGTCTTTACATTTAATCAATAGCCTAAAAATAAGTTTCAAGCTTCTGGCTTTAATAATAACGATACTTCCTTCCAACTTTTCATCCTCCTTTACAACCCTTTTTTGCATTAAAAAGTAGCCTATGTCCTTTGTCAGGCTCTAGACTATCTGTGTACCAAATTTCATTTAGATCGGTTCAGTAGTTTTGGCGTAAAAGAGCGACAGACAGACGGACAGACAGAGTTACTTTCGCATTTATAATATCAGTAAGGATTATTGTAAGTTTCTTGACGAGATTTTCTTTCCTTAAAGTGCATCTGCTAATACAGTTATTCGATATTAATGTTAGAGAATTGTTGAGATATCGTATCTTCACTCCGATAATATAATATTAATTATACAGTCGTAAAATAGATTACTTTGCAAGAACACTAACTAATAAAATAACAAGTGACACGTGTATCTAACGATCTGAACATACTGGGCGGAGACCGCGAACTAAGCCCACTACGAAACCAAACGCAATTAGGTAAGATGGTACTTTAGCGATAAGTGCCTAATAACCCATTTAACGCGTAGCTCGCTGACCAATTTAGTTCCGTGTTAAATGTAGGTATTATTCTTAATGGTTGTGTTTAGTTTTCTAAATTAATGAGAAATGAGAATATAATACTGATATGTTGAATTTTACAATTATAAGCGAAAGTAGGCCGTTATAGAACAACCTAATTTCGCTATTTAGATTTCTTTTTTTTTTAATTTTTGTAAATGAACTTTGTTTCTAGCTGTGTGGTAGCGGCTACCAACCCTTACTTTGCTCGTGGATATCGTAAAAGACGACTATTATAGCGACTTGGGCCAACTCCATCTGATGCCTTTTAGTCAACAATTACATTCCCGAGGAGGGTTGACATCTGGCAGGCGGCCGGTTATAAAACTATAGCCAATAACTTTTACAATATGTACTATGAAAGAAGAGTTACATATTGTATCGACCCCAAGTGATTGGGATAAGAGTAGGAGAATGAAAGGGACTTTGTCAGTCAGTGACTATGTCGCCACCGTATGTATATAAACCAAATATATGTATGTCTATACATTTTCACTTATTTAACTGTATCTAAATTGCGCTTTAGGTGTGTGTAGATTTACATCGCATTTTTTTTTATTAGCTAATAGGTCACACCTATGAACTGGTACTTCAAATCCATATTGGCTATGTGATTATATATGTATATATATATATATATATATATATATATATATATATATATATATATATATATATATATATATATATATATATATATATATATATATATATATATATATATATATATATATATATATATATATATATATATATATATTAGCTAATTACAGCTAATTCTTACTTAAACTTAATTATATTTTTTAATCTAAGCAGTCTGTTATGTTATAGTCATGATGAGACTATAAATAAATTAAAGTTATTAATTACTGTAAATCGTATTTACCAATAATAACGATAACACCAATATCATATATTTTACATAGATATATAATGTGCATTCCTATAATTATTCTGTATCATAATAATGCTCTTTGTGGCTACTCTCCAGTTCCAATTGCAATTTTGTCGGTTCGTATTTATAAATATTGTATTCGGATGAATTATTTTAATATTACGTACTTATTTCGTTAAACAAATAGAATTGAAATAACTATTAGAAAGCATTAAACGTCGTTTAACTTAAATTCGAAAACAACTAAAACAAAATTTTCGAGATAACAAAACCTTAAAACTGCAATATCGATCGATCCATTAGAATCGAAGATTAGTCACCTTGTTGAAAATAATAAATCATTACCGATCGAGTCAAATGTCTGACGTATTAAAAATTATTATTTAACTTATGGCTACTATTTAAATTTTCTTCGTGTGATAAAAATTACTGGATTAGTATAATCTAATAGTGGTAGGACCACGCTGTTGACAGTGTTCTGTCGACAGCCGCGGGCCGGTCCGTCCGGGGTAGTACCACACTCTCGCAGAAGATCGACGTCTGAGTAATGGCAATGTGCTGTTGCGCTTCGTTCAGTGAGTGAGAGAGCCGGAATCCCAACTGGAGGGGTTTGGGGTTTTATATTAGTAAGCAGCGCCCTATCTATACTCCTAGTACAGCAAAGGTCCATGGGCGGCAGTAACATTTATCATCAAGTGTGCTGCTTGGCCGTTTGCCACCAAAAGCATTAAAAAAACTACCAGGTGAGTGGCTGATAGCGTTGGAAGCAATAAGATCACCAGCTTACCCATCAAGCATGCCAAATATAGCATGATATTGCTACCTTTATGGAGGGACATATATTCAACAATGTTTTCTAGAACAATATTTTCGTTTGCCGCGTGATCGTATTAAAATCACCAGACTTTTTACACCTCAATCCGTTGTACGCGAAGAGCTCCTGACCGAATGTCAGGCAAGATGGGACTCACCCACGATGGGCCGTCATCTACATCTATTTTTCCTATCTATTCGAGAGCATTTAGAGAATATGTTGGATATTGACCACTATGTAACACAATTCCTCACTGGTCATGGGAATTTTAAAGGTAAATTATTCTATGTTAAACAAGTAGCTTCATCATTTTGTCAATGTTCCACATCTAACTGCAAGTTTTAAGAAACTGCTCACCACATGTTCTGATATGTACTTCCATTATCATCATCTCTGGCTTAAAGGGCGCGCTGTAATGTTAAATAGTCTGCAAGTCCCGTCTGAGGTATTATACGGACCTTATAGCAACTTGAGAAAACTGCTGTACGTTCAGGCGCTTCTGCTGCAGGCCTACTATGGTAACCAATCTTAAGGCTACATTTAGGCAATATAAGCTCTGTCATATCAGTGGTACTGTACTCCTGCACTTCACGTATCAGTGCATCCTTTATATTATCTATTGGGCTATTAGTCATTTTTACTTCATGTCTCCGGCTTAGCTTAGGAGGGAATTGATTTTTTTTTCAATATCCTCCTGTTTTGCTTTTCTAAATAAATTCCTTAGGAGTCCCAAGACAATTAAAGGTATTGCCCGCGACTTTTTGAGGATCAAAGCTCGGTGTCTTTTACGGAGACCATTGTGGATCCTGGCTTACAGGAGTTACAGTGGTGTGAATGTGCGGTGCGATTAGTTCCATTTAAAAATATATCAAACAATGGGCGTCTATAGACTGAAGAATATGTTGATTTAAAATATTTTAAATATGATACTAGTCTATAAAATTAGTGCTATCAAGACCCGATTAAATATGTGAAATAATTTTAATAAATAATCCTGAATGGTGATTGATTAAAAATATAATTTGTTATGTGATAACCTTCCATTCTCCCGAGTATTGTAAGAGACAACTAAAGCGTCTCTGAATGGTGAGGTAATCTCGAAATAAAAGCCTATAAATATACCTTGGTCAATTTCCCTACCGTTATGGAGAAAGATTATATCCAATATTGAGAAGCATGTGAGCTTAAATTATAGAAAAATCGCTATTTTTTATGAAACATCTTTCATTTTTAATATATATATATGAAACATCTTTCATTGTTTATATATTATATATATATATTTTTTTTTTCTTATTCTCCAACCCATATATGTCTCATTATTGGGCGCCTGCCATAATGAGGAAGAAATTGAAAAACTATACCGAACTGTGTACCTAATTTTGAATTCCAATCGATCGACATAGGAATGTCCTCATGAAATTTACATTCAGATGGACTGCTTTAATATTGCGTGTCCACTTCGGGGTATTATTGGAGTTGAAATCAAAATTGGAAAGTACTAACCAGAAAACCAGACTTCAAGCGCAGGTACGATTTTCCAGAATACAGAACGTTAAAATTCTAATCTTGATAATCATATTTTTACAATATTCGTAAGTTAGTATTTTTATCCCGAAACTACACGGATATCAATAAAAAAAAATGAAGATTTTATGCTTTTTCTAATTACACTTTTATTTTTATTCTTCTAATTAGAGAATAACCACTCTTTATTAATTGTATGTTAGACCGTTCTAAGTTGGTCACCTTAATAACCTTTCTTTATCAATTATTATTTATAATGTTTTTTTATATTTACTTTTATATACGCCCACATTAATTTCACTTTCCTAACTCGGGTGACTTAGGTAGGTGAAAATTAATGTCAAGCAGTCTATAATTTGGAAAAGTGAGTCAGTGAGTGATAAGTTTCAGTTTGCAGACGTCATTATCTCATGAATATTTAGAAGGTTTTTTTCAATCGAAATTTAGTAAATAAATAATAGCTTTTCAGCTACACAAAAGTGTCAATTAAATCGACCTTAAATAGAGGCAGTAAATTTAAAAAAAAAATCAGAACATCAAAAGTTCACTTCAACCTTTTGTTTTATTGAAAACATATTACAAAGATGATAATTTAAGCTTTTATTTTTAATTTAAACTTACAAGCAGGTAAAACTGAATTGGATAGGTCAATGTGTAATGACCAAATAATAAAGTGAGAGAGAAACGCTAGGAATAAGCAAGACTTTTAGAAATTAGTTACATGAGAATTGGTTAAGAGTAGTTCTACTTTCTATGAAGTCATATGTAACATACTGTTGTTTGATGAATGGTAATGAAGCAATGCGGTTATGATGAACTGACGAGGTGTATTTTATTTTGTTAAAATAGCATATAGTTACCTAATTTTAAATTAAAACTAAATGAAAGAAAAAGAGATAAAACATAAAGTACTATTTAAATTCATTAAAAACACTTAAATCAACTATTTTAAATCAAAACTAAATGGAATATTGATTGAGTTAGAAAATAAAATAATATTTATAACGATTGAAAACGCTTAGTCAATTCATTAAATTTATCCAAAAAGGTTCAATGTGATCAATTCTCAAAGCATTTTGCGCGTCTGTTTTATGTAGATAGCCAGTGATTTACGAAAGAAAAGGGTAAAGAATCGCCGGAAATGGGTCGATGTATCGGCAAAACGACCGCCGCCGCCAAATTTCGTAATGAAATCGACCACAGAATGGTAAGCCTTTGTTTTGCATTTTAATCACGCCAAAATTGTTATTGTCAATAACTTAGTTTAATACGTTCGTTTCTATTTCTGGTGACTTCATGCAATTACCCTTCCTATTTATTTAATAAGCTTTTTCAACCTATTCTATTTGCTATAATTATATTAAATTTGTTTTAGAAAATGTTTCTTCTTTTATTAATTAATTATAAAAAATGATAAATTAACATTGTTGGAAATTATTTTGTAATCTTTTATGTATACTTCATTAACAGCGTTATTGTATTTCCAAGTCGTAAAAATTTCGATGTTAATCTAATGATATTATCGTTAGTGGCGCTACTAACTTGCTATTTACATTATCGAAATAATAATTAAAACATAAAATTAAAATATACTAATATATTCAAATAGAAAGAACTGATTGTAATAATTATTACAAATCCCTGAAAAGTTTTATAATCCTTTGTAACTTGCACAAAGTCCGTTAAACCATCACTTAATAATCCGCATTATTTTTATTGTAATATTATTACAACTTTAATTTGAGGTCGCACCTAATTAACCATAGTTTTAATTGTTCGAATTTCGATAAACGAGTGACGTAAATTTTAATAAGGGGTAACGTATATACGCGGGCGTCACACGGCGCGTTTCAAACGGTCGCCCGCCCCCATGGCACTGGCTGCGATCTCCCGAGCGCAAGTCGGCTGGCGGAGCGATCCCGTACGAGAGCGCGCCGTCCCGCTCGAACAGGCAAGTGATGCGCGCCAGCCGCCTTAGATCCTGAAACCGGTCGCCTTTTGCTCGTCTAGTACGTTCCAAATTCTGATTTCCATAGCCGCCTAAGCCGAAGCTTTCCTAGATTGTGTGGCCTTAGTGAACATTAATTACACCCAAGTTAGTCTGGTTAAACCTTGAGGAATTATCCGGATTGACAAAATTAACTTTTAACTTAAATTTATGTGGTTCTGTTCAACAACAGTAGGCATTTGGGATCCACCGAAAGTTTTTTAATCCATATAGGGCAGTTTCAAATAGATCTCTAAATATAAATTATATATTATTATATTGATTTATGAATAGAAATACTAGATCAAGTATATAATTATAACATGATTTAATATTGACTTTAAGATGATATCATTGAAGTGACTTACATATACCTTCCTAAGTACCTTCATAAGCCATGGTTACAATTCTCACAGAGATATTTGTGAAAAAGATTAATATTTGCTAGGCGTCAGTTTTACTTACATTTATTTTCTACAACCTCATATTTAATTTTATTACATACATACATATCATCACGCCATATCCCTTGCAGGGTAGACAGAGAGAACAGAGTGCCAGAGAACTCTATCCTTGCATACTTCACTCGCTTCCACAACATTCATAATTCTCTTTATACACGCTCGCCGGTTTCGAAGACTCTTGACTTCACCTTCCTTCAGTACGTGACCAATCTGGTCTAGGTAGGTGAGTCTCGGTCTCCCCCGGTACTTACATCTTTCCACTTTCGCATTGTATATCTTCTTAACCAGATATTTAATTTTATTACTAAATATATAAAAAAACTTATACTATTAATATTGCCAATATTAATTAAGGCATAATTTTGAGTTTGATGCCACTAATTGGTATTAGAATTAATTTTAAATGTACACTAACTTAGTGTTATTAGAAAATAATTAAATTAGTAACATATTGATAGAGATTTATTTATATTATAAATCTAGTTATTATATAGATACATGTACAACGTAGCTATGAATAATGACCATTTAACTTACTCTCCGTTTGCGAGTGTGATTAATCTAAAGAAAATGAGCATAATGGTTCCTGTCATGTTCATGTCACTTATGCGTGTTATATTCCCATAGCCTTCAGCTCTGTTATTAAGAACAGTTCTATTTCACGTAACGAATTGCATATTTGATTAATCAAACCAACATTTTACAATAGCGCTGAGAAATCATTAATATTTTGCAAAGAAAAGTTGTAGAGTATTGAAAAAAAAATGCAATTTTTAATTTTTAGCAATGTGTTTTAATCTGATTCCTATCGTGACAGACATTAACTCAAGATTTAAGTATGTTAATAAAATTTTCGTCATTTCTATTATGATTCGTTTAGAATACTCATCATTATTCTCCTACTCTTATCCCAATTACTTGGGGTCGATACAATATATACTCTTGTTTCGTAGTATATATTTTAAAAGTTATTGGCAGTAGTTTTATGACCAGCCACCTGCCAGACGTCAACCCTCCTCAGGAATGTAATTGTTGACCAAAGTGCATCATCTCTGCAAAGGAGGCCGCGGAGCGGAAACGCGAAGCACTCGCGTCTGCGAACTCGCTCCGCTGGCGGCGACCAGGGAGAGGGAGGCGCCGCTACGCGCACCTCCTCCTACCGCCTTGACGGCTGACTGGTCGTGGCCAGATGGCTAAGCGTAGGGGTGTCGGGGATAGAATGTCAATAGACGATCTCTCCGGCATCCCGTAAAAGCGCGGAAGGAACCGCTGTTGGTTTTAGTGGGTATTCCGGCCGCCAACAACTATGGCCGGCGAGTCCCACACACCCCCCCCGTCTGTCACTGGCGGGGGATAGTGCGTAAAAGCATTTCCACAGCGATAACAAAAAAAAAAAAAAAAGATGCAGTTGGCCTAGGTCGTCATAAGGCTCTTAATCGGCTTTTATGACATTCACGAGCAAAGTAAGGGTTGGTAGTATTCTTGGCTGCTACCACACAACCGCGACACAATACTATATCTCATAAAAACCAGCTCAGGATTCAACATAAGATTGGGCGGCAGCGTTTTTTTTTTTTGGGAAACCTAAAACACTAACCGCTATCACTCAGCCTGTATGCCAAACATAGCGGTTAAACCAATATCTCGAAAGATTCCAGTGGATATGTAGATACAAAGGCTGATGAAGGTATTGCCCTTGTAGTGACGGAGTAAGAATACAATTCCTCACCCATTATCTTGACTATGGGTGTTGTAAAAAACGACTACCTAAAGGATATCGGCGTAACAGAAAGAAAGCTCTAAATCTGACCAGCTTTGCATAGTAGGGAATTTTGCCTACCATTGTGAAAGATCCTTAAGTCCAATGGTGGGACGTGTATAAGCTGAGACGTTAATGGAGGGACAGATGGATAGATATATGTATAATATATAATTTAAAACTATTTTAAGTAGTTATAAGGATCTTTCTAATAAACGTTTTAAACGTTAATACATTTTTCCTTTTATTTTTACTCTTCATTCTGTTTTTATAACGATTACTTGGGTTCAATGTAATATGTGCTCTTCTTGTACGGTACATATTGCAACAGTTATATGTCCGGCCACCTGTCCAGAATGTATTTCTTGACCATGGCGTCAGATGAAGTTGACCCAGGTCTGTCTTTTTTTTTTTTTGCTTATGGTAGCAAACGAGCAAGCAGCACACCTGATGGTAAGTGTCGCTGCCGCCCATGGACCTTTTAAATACCACGGGAATAGTAGTCCGCTGCCTACCAATAAAATTCCCATACCCACCCAGTTGGGCTTGCCTAAAGCTCTTAGTCGTCTTTGCCGCCACTCATGAGCAATGTGAGGGTTATTAGTATTCGCAGTCTCCACCACACAGCAATAATATTATCTAATATATTATTTTTTACGTTTAATGATAGTGTAAATTGTACTGTTTTTTTATCAGCCATAACTTTATCCAGGACATAAGCGTCCCCAAGAATGTAATGCCATAATTGCCACGTCTGGGGCACAGATTAGTGATCGCAGTTAGTGTAATAAGTATTCCAAAAGACCATTGTCTTTACGATATATCAACTGGATTTTACCCACGAGAGAATAGGGTACTTAAAAATTGTAATCTTGACCGGGAACCACATAATTCCCTTCTTTTATACAGTCGTCTTATCTGCTCACGTAAGTATTTTAATCATCTCAAACATTATATTCTCATCATTTATATTCTTACCTCGACATCAAGAAATGTTTGATAATAATTACCTCACCGTGATCATACTGATGGACTATTTAATTAATTATACTCGTTCCAACCATTTATTTTACTTTTGACACATGCTTTAGGACGTAACTGTTTCATTATACGCAATTATTAACTTTGAAAAGAGTGAACAGAGAAATATATAAACTGCCCAATAATATTTATATATCTTAATTATTACCCACTAAATACATTAATATGCCGTAAATAGCTCTATTCATAAAATTTAAGTGATAATTCATTTCCGTTATAAAAAAAGTTACGTTCTCTCGCATCTAGTGACAGGATCAAAAGTATTCGGTGCAAACTAATGAATCGCAAATAATCGATTACACTTATTTGCAGTTAAGTCAGCTGACAACTGAGTTTTGAATTGTTGTAATAGACAACACGTTAAAATTGTATCAGGGAGATATAAAAATCTTCTCATCATACCTATAACATGAAATAAAACAACCAAAATATTTTAATATTATTTTATTATAACGAATCGTCGGATTCTTCATACGAACTCGAATCGTCGCTTGAATCATCTGCAGTGTTTATTATTAACTCTTGTGTAGGTATGTTGTCAAATTCAATTTCCCGATCCCAATCAGAGAATATTATATTTTTTGTCTTGTTGACGACACTCGCCCAGTTTTCAGGCGTCACACTAGCACATGCGTTTTTTAAAAGTTCAAGCATTTTATTTGCTGTGAAAGGAGGAGTTGTATTGTTTCTTGCGGCGTGTCCTTTGACTTGTGCCCAGATCATTTCAATTGGATTATATTGACAGTGGTACGGAGGAATTCTGATTACAACATGCCCATATTCTGCTGCCATTTCGTCGATGACATATCGTTTTGGCTGCTTTTTACTTTTTAATATTTTAAGTAATTCTACTTTTAGTAGGGATTCGTCCACATCTTCCCCATTATCACGAAGCCAGTTTATAATCTCGTGTTTTTTGTTGGCCTGTGTTGGCATTTTATTAATTTGGCGAGAGTGATAGGTTGCATTATCAATAAATATTGTTGATGGCTCTTCAAGTGATGTAAGCATTTCTCTGAACCACTTTTCATACACGTCCGCATTCATTTCCTCATGATAGTCTCCTGTTTTTTTTTATTTGAACGCTAACAGAGCGTCTGGTACAAATCCCTTTGTAGTTCCCGCATGGCAAATGATGAGGCGATCACCTTTCCCCATTGGCACTGCAGAAGTATAAGCAGCAGTATCGTCAGTCCAACCTTTTGGTATGAAATGATTGGCATTGAGCCAAGCTTCATCTGTGAAAACGACATTCGACCAGTCTTCTATTTTCTTCACTTGTCTTAAAAATTCACAGCGAGACAAGGCTATATCACGACGTTCCATTAAAATTTTTCTTTTGTCGGATTTCTTATACAAGAACCCGATTTGGAGCAGCACCTTTGACAAAGAAGATTTTTGACCACGAAACAAGCCACAATTTCGTAGAGACGCTACTAATTTTTTCAAAGTAGGAATCTCTTTGCTTGTGTAATAATTGTATATATGACGACGAATAGCATCAGTATCAAAACTGTCAATTGCTGTCACTTTACGGGGCTGACGTTTTTTCTTAGGCGTAGATAGCTTGTTCTGTTCAATACCACTACTACCATAGGCTTCTTTAGTGATTTTCGCCACCGTTGGAGCACTAATACCTAATGCTGCTGCAACACGGTCTCTAACTTGGGTTACTGGTATAAGGAATCCGCCATTGCGGCTTTCCTTTTCAAAAAATTCACGAAGCCGCAGCACTAACTCTCTGGATTATCCTTTAAGCACCATACCTTTCGGCATTTTGCAAGTAAAATCTTACTGGGAGGAACGATACGCTCAACTCAATCAAAGTAAGAACAATGAAATCAATACGGTGAAATATAAATACTCAACACAGCGTATGAAAAATATGAAAGAGCACTCAGCGAACAGAAATGTGACTAGCACGGGAGTCTTGTTGCGAGTGACAGACAACACAACAAAATGGCGTCGCCGGCGCGCCGTTCAGTGTTGCCAATTCGGCTTAAAAAAAAGGGGTAGGCTGGATGAGAAAATTAGTGATTTACTACCGCAGACGAGGGCGCCATTGTCTCTAAGTAAAGTTTGGAGCAGCGGACCCCGCTTAATGCAAAAATGCTTCATAAAGTAGTTATTTTTTATTTTGCAAAGTACAAAGTAAAATATTTTGGGAGGACTGAATTAGTGGGTATGCAAAAATTAATGTGCCCAAATAACAAATATATTTACAGAAGTGAAGTTTTTAAATAATATGAAATAAGTATTTAAGCAAAAATAAAATATCCGTGTTAAATCGGTTACAAGTTCTTCCTGACTAAAATCGATTATTACAAAACATAGTATCCGTAATACATTGGTACAACACTAATTGATCAGAATTCGACCTGCCAAAAGTAAAATAAATGGTTGGAACGAGTATAAAAGGACTAAATACTTAATTTATTAAAAAAAAAATGTTTCACCACACCACATCTGATAATTAAGTAATCTCCGATGATTCTATTACAACACTAAAATCCGACTAACTGATAAATAATGCTCTAAAAAGTTTCAAACAAGAAGATATCCTTGCCTGATTTTTTTTTACAAACCATTGAATGTGTATGGTTTCTAATACAAATCGTCTTTAACACATCGTTGTTTCTTTTTTTAGGAAATTGTTTATTAAAATTGTATTTAGAATAAAAAACAAATGAAATAATTAAAAAAAATAAAAAAGGGAAACATAATTAAAAAGAGAAAAATAAAGATTGTACCGGGCTGCGTAGATTAGACTGTTCAATTGACCAACTGAGTTACGTCTATTATTAATGATAGTGGTCCCATTTGCTTTCATATTCTAATTATATATTTTCATTGGATAAAAAGACTGACAAATAGATATTTTCTATAAATGAAACTTAGCAAAATCGATTTATCACCACCTGAACTAAAATTCATGGAAATCGTTGGCGCTATACTGAACTTCATGAAAATTGCTACAAACATATTATAGATAGTTAAACAAAGTAATACATATTTTATTATATAATGCACATATATGAAAATATTCATAGTATTTAGAATATAGCTGTGGTATAACGTATACCATATCAAAACAATAAGTTTGTTACTGAAACGAAAAATATAGATACAACATAAATTATGATAAGCAGTTTAAAAGTTATGAGGGAACAAATACAAAAATATTTTTTTATTAAATATAAAATATTTTTATTTAATAAATGTAAAATTATTTTATTTTACATAATACAATAGTTTTCATTTTTAAATTTGGTTGTTTTTAATATTATTTTTACTAAAACGATGTTTTCAATGCTTTTTGCCTTTCAATTCATCAAAAATATTGCTGAAAATTGACATACGATACTGCAGTATATCAATTGAAACTTTTGTAATGTAGTACTTCTGAATAATATTCATAATAAATCACTAACATTTGCATTAAATTCAGAACATCAGAAAAGTAAAAATTTAATTTAATTATATACAACATTTGCGTGTTTTCTGAAATCTGTTTCTGTAGAATTAAAGGCCAGACTTTTGTGAAGTAGAAAAATATAATACAATCTTAAGTAAATATATACCCTAAAATACTTATTAAATTTATATAAAAAAGGGTACTTTATAAATGACGAAAATTTTTCCATAATGACAAACAGATCCTTCTTTAATAATTGCCGAGTGAACTAATACTAGAACTCAGACATAACGCCTAACTTAAACACGCTATATCTCCATATTTTCAAAATGTTAAAATTATAATTATATTAGTCAATTTACAAAACATCTAGTTTTTCTACAAAGCACTACGTTGAATCACTAGTTGTTAATTAAACTATAATTATTATTAACATGTGAAATAACTTGTCAAAACTAATAAGCGTGTATTGCATACTTGTAATATGAAGTTGAGAGGATCAAAAGGCTAATTAATAATTATTTGCCAAAGACAAAAATTTGATAACATTTCATATTCTTAATGTGAAATAATGTCTAATCAAATTTCTTTTCTCAGTCTATATTGATACCAATGTTGGGTAATGGGTCTTTGGCTGAGAAAAAAATATCTACAACCAGCCAACCCGGCAAACTTCGTTCCGCCTAACAGGCAATGATTGAGCAGATTTAGATTAGTTCAAAATTTATAATTAATAAAAACAATATTACGTTAATAAATAACCTGTAAATAATACATAAATTTAAAAAAATGAAGTATTTTAATGACGTGCCAGCAAGATGTACTTCGTTCTTCTTCAGTGGTTTCATTTGCGATGTTTCGAATCCTAATTGCATTACGGCTTTATCGGGAAAGATTAGATCTTCTTGGTCAAAGCACTGTTAATAATAATTTTGACACAATAAAGTTTATTATAACAATACTCGTAGCACTCGCAACTTGTACTCACAAACTCATCGACAACGTGTCGTGTGTGTGTTATTTTATACTAATTTATAATTAGTATAAAATAAACGAATATGTGGAAAGAATGCCGACCGTCTGATTAAAAAGATATACAATGCAAAAGTGGTAGGTTGTAGGTACCGAAGGAGATCAAGACTAACCTACCTAGATCAGATTGGTCACGTACTGAAGGAAGGTGGAGTCAAGAGTCTCCGAAACCGGCGAGCGTATATGAAGAGAATTATGAATATCGAGGAAGCGAGTGAAGTATGCAAGGATAGAGTTCTCTGGCACTCTGTTCTCTCTGCCTACCCTGCAAGAGATATGGCATGATGATATGTATGTATGTAATTTATAATTAATTTATTCGTGTGATATTCGACGGAGTAAGAATAAAACTCATCACACCATATCTTACCCGTGGGTGGTCGTAAGAGACGACTAAGGGATATAAAATGCATATAACATCTTTGCAAGAGAAGGAAATATCGAAAGAACAACCTATACTAATACATCTTACCAGCGTGGTATAGTTGATAAATTTCTCTCCTATTATGAAAAAGGCCCAGCAATGGGATGTATACGAGCTGAGATGAATATATCAAATTGATACTACGAAGTTTTTTCAAGACCCCTTATTACTTTCACACAGGAGGCTCGGGTTCCATTCCCGGTACAGTAAAACACTTTTCCGGCTTCCGGTGGCCACCTCGCACGGCGTCGATAGGTATGTTGTTGGGCGGGTCTACGGAGTCTCACGCCGCTTCTTGCGTCGCCCCGGACGGATTAGGGGGACGTAACCACACCGTAGCCCGCAGCCAAAAGAAAAAAAAAAAAAGACCGCTCATTACACGTTTACCCAAAGATATTATCTGTGAATATTATATTATATATAACTATTAGTGAGACGCCAAAGCTTGATCCACATTATGGAAAAATAGTGTACCTGAAAGTCAAAATCTCAGTCAGCATAGGTGCAAAATGTATAGATTGTGGGTTGACAACTCCACTTGTGGGTCGGGTCGCCTTTTGTTTTTTTTTATCGAACTACAGTCTAACTACATCCCATTCAAATCGTTCGTGACGACGGCAGGACATGTGGGCCCCTTTTTTCAATTAAGTAGGCTACCGGAACCGATTCTTAGATAACGGTAGCTCTTTACGAGTTACCATTCACTAACCATGTCGATATACCAGCAATAAAGCACCTGTCCTCATGTGGATAGCCTCTTTTTAAGTAGCGGACTAATACCTAGTAATCCTGCATGTGGCGTCAGTATTCGGGTGGATGTTGTCAAACATTAGCTTTTCAGATTTACACAATAAATAAGTTAGATTGATTAAAAAATACACGTCCGTGAAATGTCAATAGCAATTACAAAAAAAGTATAATAGGAACATCCCTTTGGGATATTGTTAGCAGATGTAGCAGGATATGTGTTTTTTTTTTCCATTACATGATATAATTTATCGTTGTCCCTATCCCAATTCAATTATCTGTCAGTCTATTGCGTCAATAAGAATGAACGGTGCCCAATTCATGTTAACTCATACATAATACAGCAATAAACAAGACAGCAATAAACGCACATATTATTACATGAATTCATCCTGAAGGATGAATTCATGTAATAATATGTGCGTTTATTGCTGTCTTATCAGGAGTAGTTATCAATTTCGAGACCGTTGCTGGGCATTTCCTTTGAAAATAATTAATTTAAAAAAATAAAGTAGTGGCAGGACCACGCTGTTGACAGTTTTCTATCTACAACCGCGGGCCGGTCCGTCCGGGGTAGTACCACACTCTCGCAGACGATCGACGTCTGAGTAAGCGCTATGTGCCATTGTGCTTCGTTTGGTATAGGCAGTACACTTACCATCGGTATGCTGCTTGCTCGCTTGCCACCAAAAACAATAAAAAAAACTACAAATCGAGGCAATCTGCAGAAAAACCAAATTTTCTTAATCTCACGATTGCAGTAGCAAACTTCTGAGACTTGATCACAGAGACAGTGTAGTAAAGTAATAGTATATTCATAGTAATAGTTGCAACTGTTAGTAAAAATTTAAAGAACTTATAAAACTATGCTATATTTCTTGTTTGCTCTACTGGTCGAATAGTTCAATGAACACTTACATGCCTTTATTTAAAGCGTTGGAATGAAAGGGCTCGGCAAGAAGGTTCACATTAAACATGTTTATGATTTAGTCGCCTCCTATGTTTATAATAAAGCTGAGATTAATGGCGCGAGAGCGGTATGACGCACTGCCACGCGGTCGCGGCTGTTCTATATCCTCGTTAGATTTTTTTATACATACACTCGTCCTATTATTCTGAAGCCGACCGCACACGACTCGCGCGTTTTATTGCTTCTCTTTCCGATGTTGCAGAGTTTTAACGTTATGTTTATAAATTATTTATAACAGTTGTTTTATGAATAACAGTAGTAAAAGAATAAATAAAAAACATCAAAAACAATAGACACTTAAAAGGCCCATACCTGACTGAACGGAAACCAAACTATAGAAATATTGAGTAAAAAAGTTGAACGTACACATCCGTAGCCGCCGTGTGGAAACTCGGGGTGCAAAACATTGAAACTTTCTTGCACTAATGCTTACTAGACAAATGGGCAATTCTTTGTTGCTCCATCACGCAACCATAAAGTTGTTTGAGTTATTATGGAAACAAAATGTAGTATTAAATAACCTATACCCTTTTATATAACTCATATCATGCATTGCCTCGTGGTACATAAAAGTTATGATATGTTTTGGTGGTTTTTTTATAAAATTAACTCAATAGTACTAGATATGTTTTCACAACAAGAATACATTTTATTTAGTTATTGATTTTAGTTTTTTGTAGTGTATGTATGTTTACATATATATTCGATATTATTGCAAAACTGTTAAATCATCATCATCATCTCAGACCATACATGTCCCACTGTTGGGCTCGAGCCTCCTCCAAAATAGGAGGGAAATTGACCTACTATACCACGCTGGTCAAATGTGTTGGTATAGGGTTTTATTTCAAGTTTTCCTTCTCTTGCATAGATGTTATATGCGTTTTATATCCCTTAGTCGTCTCTTACGATCACCCCGCGGGTAGGATAGGGGGGTGAATTGTATTCTTACTCCGTCATCACACGGATAAACTGTAAAATATTTTTCTGTAAATGTCCAGTTGATACACGAGTAAGCAAAAGTATCTTTTAATATTACCTCTCTTGAATCTATATTCGAAGCTTAAACATTTTATATACGATTTCACCACACAATGTACCCTTGCGGCCAATTCTGCGTAGGTTTTTATAAGCTATAACTAGTGTATTTAGGATTGATTTTTAAACTTAGTAATCTATAACGAAGTGATTAATGAATATAAAATTTTCTGTTCGTAATATCAAAAAGCATCTAAAGTAATATTTTTTTTTATATGTAAAATGTTTCGCATTAAATGGAAGTTGAAAGTTCTTGCTATAAATTTAAATCGCATTATTTCGCTATTTAATCTATAAGATTTTTCATTTGATCGATCGCATTCGTAACGACGACGTAAGAGAGCGAATAGGTATGAAAGAGAGTATTGGTGTAAAGATGCGAAAGGGAATGCTCCGATGGTTCGGACTTGTGGAAAGAATGCCGAACGAACGTCTGGTTAAGAAGATATACAATGCGAAAGTGAAAGGATGTAGTAAAGTATGTAGGTACCGGGGGAGACCTAGACTAACCTACCTGGACCAGATCGGTCATGTACTGAAGGAAGGTGGAGAAGAGTCTCCGAAACCGGCGAGCGTGTATGAAGAGAATTATGAATGTTGAGGAAGCGAGTGAAGTATGCAAGGATAGAGTTCTCTGGCACTCTGTTCTCTCTGCCTACTCTGCAAGGGACTTGGCGTGATGGTATGTATGTATTTTGCATTGGTTTTAAGTTTCATAATACTATATCATATCATTAATTATTTATGTGTTCGAAAGATTTGATAATTAAAGCAGAATTGGAATATTAAATAATTACTTGATTTAATTGATAATGACGTAGGCATGTGAAACTTTTACGATATGTCATTTCAGTAAATTAAATAAATATCTTGGTATATTTGATAAAGGAATTTGTTCTTAATTATGCAAACCCCATGCATAATATCGAGAATACAAGTGCGAGAATACCTTTGTGTTTCATATTCAGTAATAAAATATTTATTGAATCTTTCCACATCAACTCGTATGGAGTTTAAACGTTTTGGACGAATCTCAATCTCATGGTATAACATACATACATACATATCATCACGCCATATACCTTGCAGGGTAGGCAGAGAGAACAGAGTGCCAGAGAACTCTATACTTCACTCGCTTCTTCAACATTCTTTACTCGCTTCTTCAACATTCATAATTCTCTTCATACACGCTCGCCGGTTTCGGAGACTCTTGGTATAATATTCAATTTATCTCTCACATATAATAGATTCGTGCTTAACAGTAGAACGTTAAACGTTACGTGAATACGAATATATAATAGTGGTAGGACCACGGTATGAAGAGTTCTCTGTCTACTGCCGCGGGCTGGTCCGTCCGGGGTAGTAACACACTCTCGCAGAAGATCGATGTCTGAGTAATGGCAATGTGCTATTGCGCTTCGTTCGGTGAACGAGAGAGCCGGATGCCCAACTGGGTAGGTTTGAGGTTTGTATTGGTAAACAGCGGCCAAGCTACACCCTTGGTATTGCAAAGGTCCATGGGCGGCAGTGACACTTATCATCAGGTGTGCTGTCTGTTCGTTTGCCACCAAAAACAATAAAAAAAAATACGGTCAACATCATTCTCCTGCTCTTATCCCAATTACATAGGGTCGAGAAAATGTATTGTCAACAATGACAACATTGTCACAAGATTGATCTCTTGCCTGACGTCAACTCTCCTTGTCAATGTAATTGTTGACCAAACGGCATCAGGTGTAGTAGGCCCAGATCCATATAAAGCTCTTAGTGGTCTTTTACGATATCGATAAGCAAAGGAAGGGTTAGGATCGTAAACCTAATAGTATAAAATAAAAAAAAATTACAGTAACGAGTTTTATAAAGCTACAGATGATTTCATGCTGTAAATACCTTTTATAATTTACTTTTTTATACAATTTAAGATAAGCTTCCATTTAAGTAGTGCCATGAAAAAACATTTTTCAGTAGATACAATTACTGCAGTAGACTAGCTCATAATAGACCAAAATAATCCTCTAAAATTAATCCTTACTAATATTATAAATGCGAAAGTAACTCTGTCTGTCTGTCGCTCTTTCACGCCCAAACTACGGAGCCGATCTAAATAAAATTTGGTACACAGATAGTCTAGATAGTCTAGATAAAGGCCATAGGTTACTTTTTAATGCAAAAAAGGGTTGTAAAGGGGGATGAAAAGTTATAAGGAAGTCATTATTAAAGCCAAAAGCTTCAAACTTATTTTTAGGCTTATTGATTAGATATAAATAGGACATTAAAATTTTGTAAAAAAATACCCTTAAGGGGTAAAATAAAAATAAGGGATGAAAAACTTTAGGAAAGTAACCTTTTACGCGGGCGAAGCCGCGGGCAGAAGCTAGTACCTACAACATAAATGATACATAATAAAAAATAATAATACTCGAACATTTCTCATGATAAATTAGTTTCCTGTTATTAAATACGCGTCTGAATAAAAGAGCAATACCGTTTTAGTATATCCAACAATCTTTCACGCCTTAATTATATCTAAAGTATGATGATGCATACAGTGAGTCGCACCTGTGAGCTGAGAAACGGAGCGGACGGACGCGGGTGTGGCGGCCACAAACGACTAGTTTATTTCGAGAACATCCGGTGGCTCCCAGCTGTCCACAACGTTAATATGATGACACTCTACACTGTCACTTTTCATCATTTTAAGAGTGAATTAAATGTTATAATCGAGGAAATGGTGTGTTTCATTTTGTTGCTTATAATAATTGGAATTGTACACAAGATTTTATCATAAACTTTATTTAATTTTTTTCATTGATATTATTATGATTATCTTATTTATATTCGATACTAAGGGGCCGTCCATTAATCACATGAGGTTTGAAAGGGGAGGGAGGGGTTTGACAAGAATCACGAAGTCCTAAACCTTCATGGTCTTAAACCTCACCACGTATCACCAAGGAGGAAGGGGGTTAAAAATGCTAAAAAAAAGATCACATAATTAATGGACGTCCCCTAACGCCCATTAGTATCGAATATAAATAAGATAATCGAATAGTAGAACGGATAGGCAGTGCAATGCAACTGTGATTTACTCCGCCTACTACTCAGTAGGCAGAGTAAATCACAGCTGCCTTACACTGCCTATCCGTTCTACTATCTTCATTAGTGGTAGGACCACGCTGTAGACAGTTCTCTGTCTACAGCCGCGGGTCAGTTCCTCCGGTGTAGTCACACTCTAGCAGAAGACTGACTTCTGAGTAATAGCAATGTGCTATTACGCTTCGTTCGGTGAGAGAGAGCCGAAAGCACAACTGGAGTGGGTTTGGGATTTGTATTGGTAGGCAGCGGCTTAGCTGTAAGGTTCCATGGACGGCAAAGCAATAAAAACAAAACCAATCATGTTGCCTTTTAAGTAATATAATTGATAGATAATAGCGATAAATCTGTTATAATATCCGTAAGCAAAATTTCCGTGTGGTGACGGAGTAAGAATACTATTCACCATCCCATATCTTGCCCGTGGGTGATAGTACGAGACGACTAAGTGATATAATACGCATGTAATATCTATGCGAGAGAAGGAAATCTTGAAACAAAACCCTATAGTATAGTATAGAGATATATATATATATATATATATATATATATATATATATATATATATATATATATATATATATATATATATAGTATAGTAGGTTAATTTCCCTCCCATTATGGTAGAGGCCCGAGCCCAACAGTGGATCATTTATAGGCTGTAATGATGATGATGATGATAGCGATAAATCCATATCCAACCACTCTGATCACAGTGATTTAGTAAGTTATTTTCGCTCCCATCCCCAATGTGAGATGTCTAGAACCCAATACTAACATCAAACAGTTACGAAGAGAATGTTCTTTAGAAAAATGTATTAATATATCATTGTTTATTGCTTCAAAGACACTACACAGAATATATGACTTCATTTTTTATATTATACTCAGACGGGATATTAAAACCTTTCAAGAATAAGAAATAATACGTAAGTATTTTTCATACAAAGGCCTTATGAGATTAAAATTTTATGTATAAACCTTTTATGTAGGTTTAAAAACTTCTTAAAATTGATAGATGTAGTATGAATATGATATTTAATGTATAAGCACATGACAATAACAATGAATAATGTCAAAACGTTATATGAATAAGGTAGGCATCATTAGTTTGTTAAGAAAAGTTAGCTGAAACAACCAATGCATGTAACGCATCTCAATTTGCATTTTGAGCAATATCTACTTGATCCTCACGTTATACACAGGGGACCTTAGTCGCTAATTTGGAATATCTGCTGTTATAACATAAAACGTCATAAAACGTTTTTAACTTAATTTTAAAAAATATCTTAAAATATTGGAGTATCAAACACATATTCTAGCGATGACTTACGGCACTGAAACGTGGTCTCTTAATGTCGGTCTCATAAAAAGACTCAAAGTCGCTCAGCGTGCTATGGAGAGGGCTATACTCGGTATTTTTCTACGTGATAAAATCCGGAATACGGAAGTCCGTAGAAGAACGGGTGTAACCGACTTAGCCCGAAGAATTAGCACGTTGAAGTAGCAATGTGCAGGCCACATCGCTCGAAGAACCGACAACCATTAGGAAGAAAGGTTCTCGAGTGGCGACCACGAATCGGACGACGCAGCGTAGGACGACCCCCGCACTCGGTGGACTAATGACAGTATCTGATGGATGGATGGAAATAGATATTCGCATACCGAATCTCTGTATAATGTAATTTGGTGTGCATATATATGTAGTATATATATATATATATATATATATATAGTTTATAATTATGTAGATATTATATATTGTTATATGTATGTATGTATAATATGTATTCATTAAATACAGCGAATGTAGTGGTTTTCATTACCTCTTTGGTTGATAGAGAATGTTTTTGCATTAAAATTGCCATTGTACTTGTTGCATTAACTTTCTTTTTCTTTACTTAGTATGAAACTCCACCCTGGCGCCATATTCAACGCCTACAGTGACGTGAGTAGCCAGATAGCTTTAACGAAGTGTACGATTTGGAGCATAATCCATCCATCTATTAGTCCGTAAACGTCCACTGGTGGACATAGGCCTCCCCACGAGAATGCCATTCAACACGGTCCCGCGCCACCTGCATCCAGTGGTTTCCTGCGACCTTGATAATGTCGTCAGTCCACCTAGTGGGGGGTCGTCCTACGCGGCGCCGTCTGATTCGTGGTCTCCACTCGACAACCTTTCTTCCCCAACGGTTGTCGGTTCGTCGAGCGATGTGGCCTGGCCATTACCACTTCAACGTGCTAATTCTTCGGGCTATATCAGTTACATTTGAAGCATAAGTTATGTTTGAATTAGATTGTTTTTTCACTAAGCTGAAACGAAGTGAGGATAAGCCGCTAGTAATATGTGGATAGGTACATAAAATTATAATAGCAAACCTAAAAAAGTTTAACAACATCAGCAACTGTTATAATCTAAATAATGACTTACCATGTATTAAATCCCCTTACAACAGTGGTCATACTTGAGGTCGCAGTTATGTCCTTTACTTTCGCACAATCCTAATCGATGTCATCTCCACGTTCACTATCATGCTTCGCAATCCATCCATCTTTCCTTCGATCTTCCCTTACTCCTAAAGCCGTTAACATTCATACTTAAAACTTTTCTTATAAGATTACTGTCATTCGTCTTATTACATGTTCCTACCGTGTCAGGTGTTCACTTTTCAATCACTGGCACTACTATCAAACTTTTTTTTATTTGTTCATTCCTTATACATTCTCGTCACGCCACACATCTATCTTATTATTCTTTTTTTTATTGCTTATGGTGGCAAACGAACAAGCTGCACACCTGATGGTAAGTGTCACTGCCGCCCATGGACCTTTGCAATACCAAGGGTATAGTTTAGGTCACTGCCTACCAATAAAATCCCCAAACCCACCCAGTTAGGCTTCCGACTTTCTCGCTCACCGAACGAAGCGCAATAGCACAATGCCATTACTCTGACGTCGATCTTTCTGCGAGAGTGTGGTACTACCCCGGACGGACCGGCTGGAGGCTGCAGACAGAAAACTATCAACAGCGTGGTCCTACCACTATATTTTCACCTTTGCTACATGCCGTCTCTCATCCGTAGCTCATCCATCGCTTTTGTAACCCAACATGCTGACCTTAAAGTTTTATAAATTTTACTCTTTAATTATAAGGGTACTTAAGAGTCACTTTTGGTACCGCTATTTCATCGAACCGGCGTAAATTATGTACACACACAATCCAGGTCACCATTGCTTTGGATATATAAACCGAGGTATACCAAGTTCGAACAAACATAGCATAGGTACACCATCTAGAGATATGGGTGTGAAATTGGAGAGACCGCCGAAATCACAGAACGAGCACTCTGTTTTTGTTCTGCTGATTATCAAGCCAACGTTCTCTAATCTACGGAACCACTTTTCCTGCATGCTCTGGACTCCATCTTTTCTAATGAGAACTATATCGTCAGCAAATAGCATGCACCAGGATGCCTCTTCCTATTCGCCGATGTTAAGGCGTCCATTATCAACAGGAAGTGGTAAGGACTGAACGCAGACCCTTGGTGTAGGTCCACCCGAACACTGAGCTCATCGGAGTTTCCAACATCTGATCCTATGTACGACATGCATCGCTGGTACATAGCACAAACTAACCTTATAAACTTCACAAGTACACTTTTCTCTTTCAGTGCCCACCACAAAACTGTTCTCGGTATTCTACCGCATGCCTTCTTGAGGTCAATGAAAATCATATGCAAGTTTTTATGCGCACCACGAAATTTTTCACACAGTTCGCGCTATGCAAATATAATATGACATTCGTTGTCCCACGACCCAGCATAAATCGGAACTGATTTTGGGTGACCTCACTTTTCTCTTGCAATCGCTTCTGAATTACTTTTTCCCACACTTTCATACGTACGAATATATTGTATAAATATACCTATAGATTTACAAAGCTTGGATTTCCAACATAAAATATTTCCTTTACATTACTTGCCAGCGTGGAATGTGCTATACATTTGTTGAAGCATTATGGAACAGTAGCCGAGAATTTCTAGACAGTTATTTCACCCAAAGATGTTTGTATATATAATATACACGGCGTATGTTTGAATAGCTACTATGCTATAAATGTCAAAAGGCGTTGCATTTTCTAAAGCTTTAATAGTGGATATAAAACACTGATTATGTATCGCCATCACTTCAACTTATTTAGCTTCCACACCGGGCCTCGAGGCTTCTCCACAATAGGTAAGGGCGAAATTGACAACACCATCATCTCATCATCTCAGCACATATATGTCCCACTGTTGGGCTCGAGCCTCCTCCGTAGTGGGAGGGAAATTGACTTACTACACCGCGCTGGTCCGACGTGTTACTATAGAGTTTTGTTTCGAATTTTCCTTCTCTTGCATATTATATACGTTTTATATCCATTAGTCGTCTCTTACGATCACCCACGGGTAAGATAGGGGGTTAATTGTATTCTTACTCCGTCACCAAACGGATAAATTTATTGACATACTATACTGCAATACTCGTGTTTAGTATAGGGTTATTTCGTGTTTTGTCTATCTGACATGGATTACGACACCCACTGGGAAGAAAGGGGGTAATGAATTAATCATTTTATCATGTAATTTTTTTTTTGATAATATAATCATCATATTGAAGTTTTTTTCTGTATACCAGTGTTAAAAGTAGGTGAAATAAGTTACAAAATAACTTTCAGGTACCAAAGAATATATTGGGCAAACCCGGTACATCAATATTTCAGTTGTAAAAGAATTTAGGCGCATCTTTGTTTTATTATTAATGACTTTTTTTGGCGGCGAGTTATGGAGTGGTCACACTTATATTATTAATGACTAGCACTTTATTCGCGGCTTCAGTTGCAGCATAATTGCGTTATGTGACATAGTTTGTATTTATGTCTTATATTTATAGAATATTATCGAATATATTATATTACCGAACCAAAAGTCACTTTAATTGATTTCTATCAGAAACGTAACATAAATAAAATTATCAAACATAATTTCACAATTTGATGAATGTTATTTTTATTTAATATTTTTTTTATTTAATAAAACAGTCTAAATTATTTATGTAGTATATTTATGTAAAATAAAACAGTTTAAATTATTTATGCTGTGTGGTAGCGGCTACGAATACTACCAAACCTTATTTTGCTCTTGTATGTCGTAAAAGACGAGTAAGGGCCTTATAACGACCTGGACGAATTCCATCTCATGCCGTTTGGTCAACAATTACATGCCCAAGGAGGGTTGACGTCTGGCAGGCGGCTGGTTATAAAACTATAGCCAATAACTTTTATAATGATGTACTATGAAAGAAGAGTACATATTGTATCGACCCCAAGTAATTGGGATAAGAGTAGAAAAATGATGAAAACAGTCTAAATTACTGCTTATTAGTCAAACAGTCTAATATAGCTATATAATAAGCAGTAATTTAGACTGCTTTCATACTACTGCTTATTATATTACTATCAGTGAAAGTCCTGTAAATATGCCGATGTGTAAAATGTTATGTGTATACATATGTTACCTTAATCCGTCCTGACGTTTTCAAGGTTAGCCGACATAAACAGATATACAGATAGGCATAAAAACATATTTATATTCAGTATCGTATATACCATCACATGCCTTTAGTAAAAATAATTTATTTTGATACACATACTCATAATAAACAGACTCATCTCATCTTAGTTCATATATGTCCCTCTGTTGGACTTCAGCCTCCTCAATAGTGGGAGCGAAATTGACCCACTATACCACGCTGGTCAGTCGTGATGCCACAGGGTTTTGTTTCGAGTTTTCCATCTCTTGCATAGATGTTATATGTGTTTAATATCCCTTAGTCATCTCTTACGATTACCCACGGGCAAGATAGGGGGTGGTGAATTGCATTTTCACTCCATCACCATACGGAGAGAACTATAAATAGACACTTCAAACTTATTTATTTATATATACATGTATAGAATATATTTTATTAATTATGGTTGTTGTTGGAAAGATAAATGAGCCGAATTAATTATTTACTAAAATAATGAGTTTACGCTGTTTGCTGCAAAATTTCTGAGTAATCTTGTTTAATTTTTAATTTTCAAGGGGAACCAACCTTAAGGATGAAATATAAATGAATGGTACATCTATAAATTATGTATGTATCAATTTCTTCTTTTTGTCTAAAATCTTTACATTACAATATTAGAAATTGTTCAAATTTAACACAAAAATAGAAAAAAAAACGTAAAATATTAAATTTCAATAATCTTATAACCTAAACGAAAAGATCAAACAGCTTCCGGCCTGTTTTCACAAAAAAAGCGAACAAAAAATTAAATTGATTTATTATATTAAGGAAGTTAAAAAGAAGATTGAATAAATTAACAAGATTTCTTGCTTTCATTTCATCAAATAATGATTTTATAATTAAACGTGTGTATATTAAATTTTCTTTTAAGTATCAAACTAAATTTGACGAGGAAAATATATACATATATATGAAGTTCTATATTCGTAGAAGCGTATAATTTCGATTCATTCTATCACGATATTGCTCGAGTCAGATGTGATAAACATCTAATTTTCTTTATTTTACTCAAATAAAATATTAGAATACTTATTTCACGAGTAAGGCACAATACAATAATGCATACTTAAGATAATGCTACCTTCATTGGTATAATATATCATCTCAGCTCATATATCTATGTCCCAGTGTTGGGCTCGAGCCTCATCCATAAGGGAAATTGACCTACTATACCACGCTAATCAGTCGTGTTGGTATAGGGTTTTGTTTTAAGTTTTCCTTCTCTTGCATAGATCTTATATGAGTTTTATATCCCTTAGTAGTCTTTTACGAACAGCCACGAGTAAGATAGTGAGTGATGAATTATATTTTTACTCCGTCACCACACGGATAAATTAATTATATAAATATTATAAATTAGTATAAAATAAACGACTACATAAAATAAAGCATCGTTTCCAGTGCTAATTTAGTAATTTTATAATACTAAAAAATTGAGAACAGTAGAATAAATTTGATAATTGTATAATAGTACGAAATTGAGAACAGTAGTATAAATTTAATAATTGTATAATAGTACGAAATTGAGAAGAGTATTATAAATTTGATAATTGTAAAATAGTACGAAATTGAGAATAATAGTATAAATTTGATACATATATACATATCATCACGCCATATCCATTTGCATGGTAGGCAGAGAGAACAGAGTGCCAGAGAACTCTATCCTTGCATATTTCACTCGCTTCTTCAACATTCATAATTCTCTTCATACACGCTCGCCGGTTTCGGAGACTCTTGACTCGACCTTCTTTCAGTACGTGACCAATCTGGTCTAGGTAGATGAGTCTCGGTCTTCCCCGGTACCTACATCCTTCCACTTTCGCGTTGTATATCTTCTTAACCAGACGTTCGTTCGGCATTCTTTCCACATGTCCGAACCATCGGAGCATTCCCTTTCGCATCTTTACACCAATACTCTCTTTCATACCTACTCGCTCTCTTACGTCGTCGTTGCGAATGCAGTCGGTCAGCCTAACTCCACAGATTTTCCGTAGAGATCGAATTTCGACCGCATTAATTATGCTTTCATTCTCTTTTATGCATACCCAACTCTCGCTTCCATATAGTAATGTTGGGACAAGGACTGCGTTATGTATTGCTACACGTACCTTCTGGCTGAGGTGGTGGCTACCGAGAAGTTGTCCCTACGCTCCGTTCACTCTATTTCCCACATTCACTCTTCGCTCTATATCAGTGGCAAAAATATAAATTTAATGATTGTATAATAGCACGAAATTGATAATAGTAGTATAAATTTGATAATTGTAAAATAGTACGAAATTGAGAATAATAGTACAAATTTGATAATTGTATAATAGCACAAAATTGATAACAGTAGTATAAATTTGATAATTGTATAATAGTACGAAATTGAGAACAGTAGTATAAATTTGATAATTGTATAATAGTACGAAATTGAGAACAATAGTATAAATTTGATAATTGTATAATAGCACGAAATTGAGAACAGTAGTATAAATTTGATAATTGTATAATATAATAGTACGAAACTGAGAACAGTAGTATAAATTTGATAATTGTATAATAGAACGAAATTGAGAACAGTAGTATAAATTTGATAATTTTATAACAGTACGAAATTGAGAACAGTAGTATAAATTTGATAATTGTATAACAGTACGAAATTGAGAACAGTAGTATAAATTTGATAATTGTATAACAGTACGAAATTGAGAACAGTAGTATAAATTTGGTAATTGTATAATAGTACGAAATTGAGAACAGTAGTATAAAGATAATTGTATAACAGTACGAAATTGTCAACAGTAGTATGAAACTATAATCTAGCAGATATAAGCATTGACGCGTATGATGGTTGATTTTTTATCGTGCAAGCATGGGACGAGGATTAGTTAAGTCGTGTGAATAATAAAATCCAACAAACAATCAACTGGCTTTTAATTATTCCAAAAAATAAACCTGGATGCTAGTTTTCATTTAAATAAAAATAATTAAAAAACATACTATCTTAATTTTTGAAGCTATTAAACTCATGTGAGCCTTTCATTAATACTTTCCTCTAAAGCTATTAACAGTTTCTAGTAAAATAAATTATCTATTTTAACGGCAACTAAAATTAATATATGACACAAGCGTGGAGACATTTTTAAAATTATTTGGTGCGTGCTAAGTGATCAATAGTAGTGAGTGACGTCATAGCACACGTCACTTTGACATGTGAGTCACACATGCCACTACAGAGCCACAATTTCCGAGCCGAATATAACATGTCTTCCGGTGACAAATAGGGTGGTGTAGATATACACCTAAGCTATTACTTTTGTACTTCTTCTTTACACACAATATTAAGGTACTGTTTTTTTTTATTGCTCATGGTGGCAAACGAGCAAGCAGCACACCTGATGCTAAATGTTACTGCCGCCCATGGACCTTTACAATGCCAAAGGAACAGCTAGGTCACTGCCTACCAATGAAATTCCCAAAACCAACCAGAAAGTGGGGCTGCCGGCTCACCCGCTCACCGAACGAAGCACAGCAGCAATTTGCCACTGCTCTGAAGTCGATTTTCCGATACGCCGGGATGGACCGACCCGCGGCTATAGACAGGAAACTGTCAACAGTGTGTTCCTACCATTATAAGGTGTTATGGAATTTCGTTCATTTATAGATCGTCTTAAAAAAAAAAGTGTGTGTGTCAGCTCCGATGCACGACTGGAGTTTACTCCTTAAGTACGATTATCAAAACAGGCGCAAAAAAAAGCTCATTTGACTAAAAATAATATATATATATATATTTATTCACATTTATTAAAACTATTCCGTGAAGTATTATCTCACGTCAGAAAGTGAAAGGTGCGCAGTATAGGTTGCGCACCAAAAACGTAATGAGGTCATTCGATCACTAGATTTTACACCTCAATTTTTTCTCTTACCGGGCGCCTTATATGAAAATCGATTCTTAAGGAGTAAACTCCAAAAACATTTTTGGTATTACATTGTTTTTGATTTTTCTTAAATCTCTTTGTTTTTCTATGTTAATAATAATAAAAGCAAGTATTTTTTTTTATTGTAACCTTAGAAATATTGGTGTTGAATAATTTCACATAGTTTTACCGAGCCGATGTAGATAAAAATTGTATTTAGATAAGTGTTAGGCCTGTATTACATAAATGATAGAACTGTATAACTTAGATAATAAATAGGCAGCAAATTATTAGGGGATGCATAGATCAAGTGTTCTCTCTGCGCAATATTGTGGAGAAGCATCTGGCTCTAGGTCAGAGGGTTTTTTGCAGTTTTGTGGATCTGGAGAGAGCATTTGACACGGTTGTATGAAAGGAACTTTGGGACATTTTACCGGAGTATTAACGGTAAACTGCTACGGGCTGTGCAGTCCAGTTACATGGGCTGTACAGTCTGTGTGCGGCTGGATGATGGAATGTCGCCTTGGTTTGACGTCAATATCGGCGTTAAGCAGGGGTGCGTTCTGTCAGCCCCAGGCTGTTTATCATAATATCTGGATAAATGTCTCCAAAGGTTGAACGATATGAATGTGGGAGTCCAGATGGGCGACTCAGTGGTCACTGCTCTGCTCTATGCAGATGATGCAGTCCTACTGGCACAGTCAGCGACTGACATGCAGACTCTAGTCGACACAATGGCAGAAGATTGTAAGAAAAGGGGTCTACGCGTGAATGTGAGCAAAACCAAAATAATGGACTTTGAAAGAGATGAAGCCAGGACAGATGTAAGAGTAACAATAGGTAATGATGTACTGGAGCAAGTAGATGAATTTGTATATCTTGGATGTGGATTTAGCCGAGATGGAAGGTACACCACTGATATAGAGCGAAGAGTGAATGCGGGAAATAGAGTAAACGGAGCGTTGGGGCAACTTCTCGGTAGCCACCACCTCAGTCAGAAGGCACGTGTAGCAATACATAACGCAGTGCTTGTCCCAACATTACTGTATGGAAGCGAGAGTGCAGAAAAGAGTGTGAAAGTAAAATTAAAGCGGTCGAAATGCGATCTCTAAAGAAAATCTGTGAAGTTAGGCTGATCGATCGCATTCGTAACGACGACGTAAGAGAGCGAGTAGGTATGACAGAGAGTATTGGTGTAAAGATGCAAAAGGGAATGCTCCGATGGTTCGGACATGTGGAAAGAATGCCGAACGAACGTCTGGTTAAGAAGATATACAATGCGAAAGTGAAAGGATGTAGGTACCGGGGCAGACCGAGACTAACCTACCTAGACCAGATCGGTCATATACTGAAGGAAGGTGGAGTCAAGAGTCTCCGAAACCGGCGAGCGTGTATGAAGAGAATTATGAATGTTGAGGAAGCGAGTGAAGTATGCAAGGATAGAGTTCTCTGGCACTCTGTTCTCTCTGCCTACCCTGCAAGGGACATGGCGTGATGGTATGTATGTATGTACAAATTATTATAGTAATATCGATTTAACATATCAGAAAGAAAAGAGTTCAATATAAATACATGAAGGTGTAAAAACATGATATAATCATAAAAAATATATATATGAAAAAGAAAACCGTAAAAATGAAATGGAGTAACTGCTTTCTAGATGCAATTTTGTTTCTTTTCATATACTAATAAATTGGAACAAGTTCCAATATGATGATAATAAACCGTTTTATTATAAAGTGATGTCAATCCATCTTTGATCTGAGGTGTAAATATTTTCATGTACATATGTATATAATTCGTACTATTTATATATTACTAGCTTCTGCCCGCGGCTTCGCTCGCGTAAAAGGTTACTTTCCTAAAGTTTTTCATCCCCTATTTTTATTTTAGCCCTTAAGAGTATTTTTTACGAAATTTTAATGTTATATTTATTTCATTTATCTAATCAACAGCCTAAAATAAGTTTCAAGCTTCTGGCTTTAAAAATGACGATAATTCCTTATAACTTTTCATCCCCCTTTACAACCCTTTTTTTGCATTAAAAAGTAGCATATGTCCTTTATCAGGCTCTAGAATATGTGTGTACCAAATTTCATTTAGATCGGTTCAGCAGTTTTGGGGTGAAAGAGCGACAGACAGACAGACAAACAGAGTTACTTTCGCATTTATAATATTAGTAAGGATTATATTATGGTGTATATGTTTACATACAATTATTATTGTAAGTATATATCCCATCCCTTTTCATTAAATGACTCCATTTATTTTTATTTATTAAAGTTTTAATAAAATAAATGAGCTATGTAGGTATGAACTAGTGTCCTTATTGCAAGTAATATTATAATAAGAAGATATATATATATATATATATATACAAGGCGAAATAAAAATGTTTACTTAAGTAAAATAAAATAATTCAATAATATGCTTAATATCATTTGAATTTAATGTAAACTCACAGAATTTATAAGAGGAGGACGTTACACGATTTCGCCTAAATTCCCCTGGCTTATAATTCCACAATAAAACGATAATAAATATCCAACCTAAATTGATACAAAGAAAGGACAATATCAAGGGTTAACCTAATTTTTTTTTATTGGTTTCGGATCTATTGAAAATAATTTCTGGGTGTATTTATTAAGAAAGAGTTTAGTGATACAATTCACCATTTCGTTTTTTACCTGAGGGACATCCTTAGAAGAATAAAAGTTAACTAAAGGATAATATAGGGAGGTAACGATAAACCCAACAGAAGGAAAGCTTTAAATAAAACCCTATACCAACCCATCCAACCACTGTAGTTGACCAATTTCCCTATTGAGGAGGACATCAAGAGATGGATGTGTTTGAGTTAAAATAAATATCTTAAAATTAATATATAATACTATTAATTACTTTCCGTGTGGTAACAGAGTAAGAATACAATTCACCACCCCCTATCTTACCCATGGGTGACCGTAAGAGACAGCTAAGGGATATAAATAGCATTTAACATCTGTGCGAGAGAAGGAAAACTCGAAACAAAACCCTATACCAACACGTCTGACCAGCGTGATATAGTAAGTCGGTTTCCCTCCCATTGTGGAGGAGGCTTGGGCCAAACAGTGGGACGTAAATGAGCTGAGATGAATCATCATCTCAGCTCAATTGGCAAATTATTATATATTCATCAGATGATGATGAATATATAATAATTTGCCAATTTCCCTCCTGTCGCGGAGGAGGCTCGAGTTTAGCAATGGAACGGATATGAGCTATGATGAGGATGATGATGATTTTGAAAGACCTGTGCATGAGAATCCTTACTAATATTATAAATGTGAAAGTAACTCTGTCCGTCTGTCTGTCTGTCGCTCTTTCACGCCAAAACTACTGAACCGATCTAAATGAAATTTGGTACACAGGTAGTCTAAAGCCTGATAAAGGACATAGGCTACTTTTTAATGCAAAAAAGGGTTTATAAAATCCGATTACGAAATGAAAAATGATGTCGCAAGCGGGATTCGAACCCGCGCCTATTGGGATTCCGGCCCAATCGTGCTGCCACTACACCACCGCGACTAATTGTAGGACATGCAAATTTCACTCCGTATTATATTTACGTCTTAAGGTGACGGTATGCTATCTACCCGACAATGTTTACACATTGTTATAGGCTTAATACTTCAAACTTTACAGTTAGAATTGTATTAAACGATGACACAACCTTGTTATTTAAATTACTGAAATTTAGCATTTAATATGCTTAATTATTTATAAAATCCGATTACGAAATGAAAAATGATGTCGCAAGCGGGATTCGAACCCGCGCCTATATTCATTTTAATTTTATAAATAATTAAGCATATTAAATGCTAAATTTCAGTAATTTAAATAACAAGGTTGTGTCATCGTTTAATACAATTCTAACTGTAAAGTTTGAAGTATTAAGCCTATAACAATGTGTAAACATTGTCGGGTAGATAGCATACCGTCACCTTAAGACGTAAATATAATACGGAGTGAAATTTGCATGTCCTACAATTAGTCGCGGTGGTGTAGTGGCAGCACGATTGGGCCGGAATCCCAATAGGCGCGGGTTCGAATCCCGCTTGCGACATCATTTTTCATTTCGTAATCGGATTTTATAAATAATTAAGCATATTAAATGCTAAATTTCAGTAATTCAAAAAAGGGTTGTAAAGGGGGAAGAAAAGTTGTAAGGAAGTATCAGCATTTTTAAAGCCAGAAGCTTGAAACTTATTTTTAAGCTGTTGATTAGATGTACATAAATATTAAAATTTTGTAAAAAAATTACCCTTAAGGGGTAAAATAAAAATAGGGGATGAAAAGCTTTAGGAAAGTAACCTTTTACGCGAGCGAAGCCGCGGGCAGAAGCTAGTATACTATAAATTATTTGTTTACAAATATTACATAGTCATTCTCTGGTTAGATATAGAAGCATTGCCTGAGCCGGCGTGAGAATTCACACTTTATTGAGGAAACTAGTCACTGATAACCATTGCTTTAACTGAAATTACGCGCCTGGCGGGTTACCCTTTCGGTTACCTCATCGTCGTTTTGACCAACCGTTAGAACATCGTCAGCTAGTACCTGAAATATTAGACAAGCATACATTATTAATTTATTTAACCTTGCCATATAAGAAATATACGCAATAGTAACTCTAGATTTTAATAAGCATATATTAACGAACTTATCTACATATGTTGTACATTATGGAGAGAAATTAGTAATCTTATTACTCCATAAACAATATCATAAGCACGGAGCGTTTCGTATGGAATCGTTGCAAACACCTTTGTTAGGTAATAATGCATTATCATCATTCTCCTACTCATCCCAATTACTTGGGGTCGATGAAATATGTACTCTTCTTTCATTGGACATAGGTATTGTAAAAGTTATTGTCAATAGTTTTATGACCGGCCGCCTGCCAGACGTCAACCCAAAGGGCGTAGCCAGGATTGTGTATAGAGGGGGGCCAGATTAAGAAAATCCTAGACTATATTGTTATAATCGTGGTTTTTAACATATGAGTATTTCAGTATCTCACATTAGTAGTGGAGGTGAGGTAAAAATTAAAAACAAAATATAACAACTAGAAACAGCTTCATTACTTGACGAGTAAAATGCGCGGTTCTTCACAAAATCTATTTGAAACTTCTTTTACAATTTTAATTTTTCTTTTCTTGAATAATTTTCCGGTGTACGCTTAACATACACAGTATGTTTAAGCGGTTTTCGGCCATCGTAGACCTCAGCCACGTTTTGACACGTCGCAGGGTAGAAAAAGACCTTTTTATATTATTGCTTGTTGTACACGGTTATGCCAACGAAATAATTATGGCTTTTCTGCTTGCCGGGAAGAAAGTGTCCGCCTCCTTTCATACATCAGTAAAGTCTAAGACTTAAGTTTCTAGACCTTCTCTTTCCTTACCTTTATCCTTCCAAACTTTATGCCATAATTCCGCATCCCGCTCCGCTACTATCACGAGGTATGAAGCTCGTTACCATTAGCAACCGACCGTTCTTCTATTGGGCTGCTGCCCCTCCCTGCCTGTACCTCGCTACGCCCATGGTCAACCCTCCTAAGGAATGTAATTGTTGACCAAACGGCATCAGATGGAGTTGGCCCAGGTCGTTATAAGGCTCCACCGAAGTTAAAATCGAGTACCGGTGGTCCGCTCGCACGGCGAAGAGAGAAGGTTTTACGGTGGGTCTATGGGGTCACGCGCCGCCTTTCCGTCACCCCGGACCGATTCAGCGGGGCGAGACGCACCCATAGCCCACCAATAAAAAAAAAAAAAAAAAAAGGCCGTTATAAGGCTCTTAGTCGCCTTTTACGCCATCCAGGAGCAAATTAAGGGTTGGTAGTATTCGTAGCCGCTACCACACAGCAATAATAATAATAGTGCATTATATTACCTATATTTGCTACTAGTATTGTGCCTAAGAGATGATATTGAAGCTCATTCATTGCTGCACTAGAAATTACTATTTTTTGTTATATTCATCTGTATCGTTCTTTGCCGCATATTTCTTTGTCCACTCAGTGTGGCTAAGAACTTGACTGATTGATTGAAGATTGATAATTATTCAGCTGTGTTCAGAACTGGTTTTTAACGGTTTTTTTTGTGCCAGGCTCTGGGTACATTTAGTCCATTCCAACCCGGTGACTCAAGAACAGCGTGTCACTTCATAACTTACCATACAATTCCCCATCTTTGAACTGACCACCGACATCGATTCCTTGATTTTCGACTGCAAGTTGCTCAAACGGCAAAATGCTCTGAGAATAAATAATGGGTTAAGTTTTTAAAACGCCATGTACTCGTATATGCCAGGTGTAAATAAGATATGGTGATAATGTGATCGTCAGGAGGGAAGGAGTGTGAACGGTTGGCTACTTATCTCCGATCTGAGATTTTTAATTCAACACCTTTAGCTATATACATATTAATTTATATTATTATGAAAAATAAAATATAGTGTGTAATGGAACGTAGATAACAATTGCAGTATACATCCTTTTTAATTTTCATACAAATCACTATTCAAATATTTATTATAATACATTGTATAAGGCCACCGAAGAATTTTATTAAAATAAGGGAGGGGAAAATATTTATTAAAATTTGGGTGTTTTATTGCTTTTCGCTTGTTGACCTATAATTTTTCGAAAGAACTTAGCAAGCAAGAACAAGCTGCAAACCTTTTTTTTTGTTTTGGTAGGCTATGGCCCGGACACAGGTCGCCCACTCCGTCTGGGTTGACGGAAGGGCAGCGCGTGGCTGTATTTCCTCCCTATCACCATGGGGCCAGCCACTGGTACTACTTCCTTGCCATCCGTGGCCAGCCCAGCGGGTTACCCTTTCGGGTACCATCCCCCATCGACGCCCCAGCTAACTGCCGGGGCGTCGCCCTCACGCGGTCAGTCTCTCTGCGGGTGGAGGACTATTCTCCGGTCCAGTCACCCACGGCCTCGGCTAGGGCGGCATCAGGTGCAGATACTCATGCCTACACCGCCCCAGGCGCCGGCGGCGGAGCGTGTCACCGAAGAGAATTTCTTCTCGGAGCCGCCCCGCCACCTCCTTCCGCGAGACGACCGTCTCGCAGAAGGCGGCGACCGCGTCTCAGTTCCTGACGCTGTCGAGCATCGCTTTAGTGATGGTCGGCAGCGCCAGGTCGGCACCGATGATTGCGACGAGTTTACGGCGCTGTTCTGCCCAGGCCACACGTACCTCGAGCTTATGCTGCGCCGTGTCCTCGTCGCAATCGCAGTGGTTGCTGAAGCTGCACACCTGTTGGTAAGTGTTACTGCCGCCCATGGACCTTTGCAATACCAGGGTTATAGCCAGGCCGCTGCCTACCAATACGAACCCGAAACTCACCCAGTTGGGTTTCAGGCTCTCTCGCTTTCGTATTTGTTTTTTTTTTTTACACTAATGTGCGATAGTTCTGTGCTCGAGTTTATTCTCTTAAATTAAAGATAGCTATGTAATAATGTCAAAATATACATTTTTTTTAACATGCTGAATAATTCATTCTTCATTATTGTTAGAGTTCACATATAAAAAAATATATTCGTATATTTCTAGGCTAATTTTCAATTACTTTTCTCATTTCATTTTCTAATTTTTGCTTTGTTTACACATTGCCAATATCTTTTCATAAATTAGGTTAGGATAACATCTGTCCGATCTGCTAGTTAAGAATTAACGTAACAACGAATATTATCAAATTATACAAAGTGATTCTTCAATCCATCCATTCATCAGCCAATAAACGTCCACTGTTGGACATAGGCCTCCCCACGAGAATGCCATTTTCAATGGTCCTGTGCCACTTGCGTCCAATGGTTTCCTGCGACCTTGATAATGTCATCAGTCCACCGAGTGGGGGGTCGTCCTACGCTGCGTCGTCCGATTCGTGGTCGCCACCTCGAAAACCTTTCTTCCCCAACGGACTCTTCTTTTTTTTTTTTTTTTTTTTGCTTTTCAATGATTCAATGTGATTCTGCAATTATAATGTAATAAAATCATTTTCATGAAAATTAAATATGTAGTCTGGACTGGATTACGCCTAAGAATATGATAACCTGGCAAATCCACAAAAGCGTATTGAATGTTTACTAATCTTACAAAGAGCCATATGACTCAGTATGAATATTTTTATCTTAGTAGATAAAACATACTCGTAAAGAAAGTTTCTACGAATTACGTTCTGCATAAAATATTTCAGATATGTATCATCCAATTGCCCTGGCATAATTAAATATTGTTTAAGTGATTTCATTTACTAGCTGTACAGCAAACTAACTTTACTAGTACCTTATCTTGCCTGAACCAGCTATTTATGTACAATAGTTATTTCTCTTAATATTATATTTACGTCATACATGATATGACTGTAAACACACGGCACAAATAACAGTTACATTACAACATATATTTTACAATTACATACCTGTTCGGTACCAAACATTTTTATTAGAGTTTAATTAATAACATGTAGGGTAGTTCATAATTTTTAGGTTCGCGGTTGGCTCGCAGCCGGAAAAAACTTGCGTTGGAAGTAACGGTCGCGTATGCATATATTTTTGTAGTTGCTACGCCTTTTGTTAGCTAAAGCCGTGAAATCTTAGTATTTATAATATCGCGCGCCACCTTTTGTTTTGTGTGCCGTTAATGTACGCGAATTGATTAGAACTACATATTTGTGAACATTTATAATAAGTCGTGTATGCAAGTAGCAAGCCCGAAGCCCTGAGTTGGACGAGGCCGCTGTTGGATACAAAGCTAAGTGACCCCTCAGTTAGGTTCTATTTGTCTGGCCAGACCGAACGCTGAGTTAGGTTACGTTATAGCTATCTCTGCGGTACCTACTTGTAAGTTTTACAATTATCGGTTTTTGTACTATGATATTTAACAGAACTTTAAATAGCCTTGTGTAATCGCAAGCCATTGTTATTACCCATTTGTTACCCTCACTGGCCTGGTGTTCCCTTCCACTGCGCATCCTAGGTCAGTGGGGGACGGTAGTGAACATATTTGCTGGTAGCAGAGCGTGGTTCTATTGTATCTAGTAATTTAGTTTGGTATTGATATCTACAACTGCCCGTGTTGAAAAAAAAATATCGTTATTTTAATTGCTTGAATTTTACGTATTACGGCCCAGTTTAATAAAAAGTCTGGTTTTGTATAAAGACACACAGAATAAATATTTGTGTGATTGATCATTTGTGTACCTATTGGTTATTAAAAATATAATAAAAATTAGTTCCCTGCAAAATTTGAAATTTGTAGTCGTTTTTGCTTATCATTGTTTACCTGCTAAATATGCCACAGAGTAACAAGATAATTTTCATCGTACACCGTGCCACAGAGTAGTGCAGTCTTGATTGAATGAATGAATTGAACTACCATAGACAATTATTTTTAATATTATTTGTGTTTTGTTTATGCTACGTATAGAGTAAAATATAAATCAGTACGTTTCGTTTTGCGCCAAGTTTTAAAGTTAAACGACGAATATTAAAATTATATAAACATTGTTCAATTTTGTAATTTGTATATTTTTTGTTGTTGTTGTTTCAATTGATTGATTTATTATTTTGTTGAAATTATATTATATTATTTTTTGGTTTATTATTATTTTGTTTATATTAATTTTATTTTGATTATTATGGCTGCTTTTGTTAGCGCCAAGGACTCGGCAGGTAAGCTGCGCTCTGAGTTGAGATGGTTCTCGACTGCAACCGCCTTGGTTGATAGACCTGATCGAAATGAGTCTCTCTTGGATAGGTACAGCAAATTAGATACGCGCTTACAATTTGTTGATGATGTGTACCGTAACTTCAATACAAAAATTTTAGATATTTCTGATGAAGATTACGCACAGACGTATCGTGACTTGGTACACGCGGATTATGACCAGATTATGGATTATGCTGATCGAATCTCACAGCGTGCTAGGGAAATTTCGGCGCTGAAAAGGGGTGAGTCTCCCGCGTCTAGGGATGTGAAACCTTCTACTTCGGGCTTATTGAGTAAACTGCCCACTTTGGACTTGCCGCGTTTTGATGGTCGTTTGGACCAATGGCTAGGTTTCATAAATTTGTTTGAGAGTCTAGTCCACGCGCGTTCTGACTTAGGTTCCGCTCAGAAATTGGCATACCTGTTCTCCGTGTTGGAAGGTGAGGCGAGAGGTTTAGTTCAGCACCTGGAGATCAATGATGGAAACTATCTAGTGGCACGTAACCTTCTCATGAAGCGTTACCAAAATAAGCGTTGCCTGGCAGACACACACATTGGGCAGCTCTTGGGTCTGCCAGTGGTATCTAGGGTCTCGGCTTTAAGGTCCGACTTATTGAACCCATTGATGATTGCGATCAACGCACTAGAAAGGTTAGACCTTCCAGTGAGCACTTGGTCATATATGCTGGTGCACATTGTTTTGAAGAAGCTTCCTGCGGAACTTAGGGCTCGTTTCGAGCAAAAATATGGAGGTGATGATGCAACTCACTTGCCTGCTTTTGATGACCTCAAGAAATTTTTGGAAGATGAGTGCCGGATGGTAGACATGACGGTCGTTGACAGGTCATCTAGTCTACAGTTTCCGCGGTCATCGGCTCCGACCCGTAATCACGCCTTTGGAAGGTCAGAGGTTCGCCGCCCACCACGTTTTGCTGCTATACAGTCGCGACCTGAGTGCACCTATTGCAAGTCCCCGAATCATAAACTTGCCAGTTGCTCAGACTTCACTGCGCTGCACGTTGCCTCACGTAGGCGTTTGGCTAAGGCTCGAGGTTGGTGCTTCTCTTGTTTGGGAAACCATTTTCAGCGTGATTGCCCTAATCCTCGCCCATGTGCGTGCTGCGGAGGCCAGCACTTGAAACTTCTTTGTGCGAATAATAATGGGATTGGTCGTGAACTTGACCGTCAAGGCTCACCTACGGGTAGTTATGAGCGAAGGCACCGGTATGAAAACCGCAGTTTGAGACCTAGTCGCTCACCCCCGCGCGTCGTAGATTCTGTCGCAGTAAGGCGCCCACAAGGCCAACGCTCGCCGTCATCGGAAGCTCGTGGTAAGAGTGATAACCGCGTTTCGCGCCCGTATCGTCACGGGCGGGTACCTACCATTGATGACGCTTCACGTGAACGCGAGAATCACCCGCTACCTAGGCGACATTAGGAACACGGCACCTGCCCCCGTTATGCACCACCCCCGTTTGAAACCGTACTCCTACCCACTGCTTCTGTAAGGGTCTGGGGACGGACAGGTGCCTCTGTTGTGGTCCGGGCAATTCTGGACACAGGCTCTCAGGGGTGTATAGCGTCTTCTTGGTTAGTGGGGCAGGTACGCCTAAATATGCGTGATTTTCCTCACGTCACTAGAGGTGTTGGCAACGCAGTTGTGGCCAATGTTGAAGGCCAAGTTTTATGTGCGTTCTCTCCTGCAGACTCGTCAAGCCCGTTGTTTGAGTGTTCAGCCATTGTTATGAATAATATTTTGGGCACCCATCCGGAGAAACAGTTGTCTCCGTATGCTATTGGTTTAGCGTCGGGTTTGGACTTGGCAGACCCCAAATTTGATAAACCTGGATCGGTCGATTTGTTGCTAGGCGCCGATGTCCTGGGTAGCATATTCTTGGGTAGCATTCGGGTCTTGCAACCAGGTGGCATGGTAGCCATCCCGACCATATTTGGCTCTGCACTGATGGGACCAGTCCTCATGGATACTCGTCTTGACATTGGCTTGATGGTAGGCTCTGCTCTCTCTGATGCGGTTCAGAGGTTTTGGGAAGTGGAGGAACCACCACAAGCTCCGCACACTGATCCGGAGCATGAGGAGTGCGAATTGTTTTATCGAAAAAATACGAGTCGTCTACGTTCTGGTCAGATTATGACTCGATTGCCGTTTCTCGCCGTACGGCCACCACTTGGCATCTCGCGGCCTGCTGCTGAGAAACGATTGTTGGCTATGGAGCGCCGAATGGCTCGTGATGCTCTTCTAAAGGAGAAATACATTGATTTTATGCGTGAATATGAGGAGTTGGGACACATGTCTGTATCGAAATTAGATTGGCGAACAATAGATCACTTCTTTCTGCCGCATCATGCTGTAATTAAGGCATCAAATGGTAAATTGCGTACAGTATTCGATGGTTCTGCACAAACTTCAACGCGTGTATCGTTGAACAATTGTTTGCATGCTGGTCCTAAACTGATCAAGGATCTCTGTGACGTCATCACTCGATTTCGTCGACATCAGATCGTATTTGTGGCCGACATAAAGATGATGTTCAGGCAGACGGTTATTCACCCGGATGACCGTCGGTATCAGTTGATTCTATGGCGTGAACGCCCCCAGGATCCCATGGTTGTTTATGAGCTCAATACAAACACGTACGGGTTAAAGTCAAGCCCCTATTTGGCTATACGGTCCTTGTGGGAGCTCGCGGACCTGGAGCGCTTAAAGTATCCTCGCGCAGCCACGATTTTGAAAGAGGATTTGTATGTCGATGACATTTGTACTGGTGCACTCTCTGAGAAAGAGGCTATCCTTTTAAGGGATGAATTGATAAGCATCTTAGCCACCGCAGGTTATGAGTTACGGAAGTGGATATCCAACTCACCTGCGCTTTTGAATGGGCTTCCGGATGAACATCAACAGGATCCGCATCTGTTTGAGAATATCGAGAACCCTGCTATGATGACTGTTCTCGGCATTCAGTATAAACCAGTCCCAGACATATTCACTTACAATGTCGACTTAGAGTTGCCGCGAATTTGGACTAAGCGTTTGGTGCTTTCTACGGTTGCAAGGACATTTGATCCAAATGGTTGGATATGTCCCGTCATATTTTGGGCTAAATGCTTTTTACAAAGGCTTTGGATGGCAGGACTAGGCTGGGACGAACCTCTTCGGGGAGCTTTGGCGGGAGACTGGACCAAATTTGTGTCTTCACTTCCTGCGATCAATGAGGTATCGATCCCTCGTTCTATGCTTCCTCCAGGCAAGTACCAGGCAACTCTGCATGGTTTCTCGGACGCCTCTGAACGGGGTTACGCCGCTTGTGTATTTTTGCGTACGGTGGGTTCTGACAGCCAGGTGAAGATCTCACTGGTTATGGCGAAGAGCAAGGTGGCACCGCTACGGACTGCTTTGACGATCCCTAAACTTGAATTGTCAGGGGCCACTCTTCTTGTGCGTCTTCTTAATCACGTGTCGAATTTGTTGCGTCATACTATGAACATTAGCACCACATACGCATGGACTGACAGTCAAATTGTTTTGTGCTGGTTAAGGACTTCAGTTCACACCTTAGAGGTATTTGTAGCGAATCGAGTCTCCCAAATTCAGAAATCTGAGACTCCCTTGATTTGGAGGCATGTGTCTGGTGAGCTCAACCCAGCTGATTGTGCATCACGGGGTTGTACAGCCCCCGGCTTGGTGAAGCACTCCCTTTGGTGGGGGCCGGAATGGTTATTACGCTCAGAGTCTGAATGGCCACTGACGCCGGTTTTGGACATAGGCCCATTACCTGGATTGCGATTGCTTGCTGTTGAGAGGCGCGATTGTGAATTTGATCCCAATGTCTTGTTGAATCGGTATAGCTCCCTCGATAAATTAGTAAGTGTAACAGCTTGGATTAAGCGCTTCTATTACAATTGTAAGCACTCACAGAACAAAAAATTAGAGGCTTTTCTATCACCACAAGAGCGACAGGAGGCTTTTTTCCATTGGATACATGTGGTACAGAATACACATTTTGAAAGGGAAATTGAAATTTTGAAAGCTGGTAAGGCTAAACTAACAGGAACCTTGCGTATGTTGAGCCCCTTTTTGGACGACACGGGTGTCTTACGTGTTGGAGGTCGCCTCAGAAACTCTGGTCTGCCATACGGTAGTCGGCACCCTATATTGCTACCCAAGCAAGGTCATTTGGTGCAATTGTTGGTGACGGACCGTCACATAAAAAATTCTCACGCTGGCTGTAACGCCTTATTAGCCATATTGCAGCGAGAATTTTGGATTTTGTCTGCTCGAAGAACGATTCGCAGTGTGGTATTTCGTTGCATGCCGTGTTACAGGCTTAAGGCCAGTACCATGCAACCTTTGATGGGTGACCTCCCTTCTGATCGTGTCAGAGAATCGAGGCCGTTCGCCGGTGTAGGCACCGACTTTGCAGGTCCTTTTTTAGTTAAGACCTCAACCCTGCGAAATAGTAAAACGGTCAAAGCCTATTTGTGTGTCTTCGTATGTCTGTCGACCAAGGCGGTGCACCTTGAATTAGTGTCATCCCTCTCCACCGAGGCATTTGTTGCGACACTCGATAGATTTGTTTCAAGGAGAGGACTGCCTTCTTTGATACGTTCGGACTGTGGCACGAATTTTAAAGGAACTAATAATTATTTGAAAGATGTACATGAATTTTTAGCCAGCAATCACACAAATATTGGTAATAAACTAGCCAGTCGTAGTATAACATGGAAATTTAGTCCGGCAGCGTGCCCACATTGGGGCGGTATTTTTGAAGCCGCAGTTAAGATTGCTAAAACACACTTGCGACGAGTTATTGGTGAGTCCGTACTCACATTTGAAGAACTCGCAACTGTGTTTTGTAAGATTGAGGCCGTAATGAACTCGCGTCCGTTGTGTCCGATCTCTTCAGACCCGAATGACTTGGAGGTTCTCACACCGGGTCATTTTTTGATCGGTCAGCCACTTAATGCTTTGCCTGAGTACCCCTTTGTTGATGTGAGACCAAGTCGTCTCTCGCGGTTTGAGTTGGTCCAACAGCTTACTCAAAGCTTTTGGAAGCGTTGGAGCTTAGAATATCTTCATATTCTCCAGCAGCGTGTTAAGTGGACTGACAAGACGAATCCACCTCGTGTTGGTGACCTCGTTTTGGTAAAAGATACCAATTTGCCGCCACTGTGCTGGCGTAGAGGGCGAATTTTAAATTTAGTATATGGCGCAGACGTGTGCCCCGTTTTGCTGAGGTTCAGGTGGACGGTTCGGTACTGAAGAGAGCGGTAGCAACATTGTCCCGTTTACCAATTGATTAGCGGCCAGGTAGACCTGTCCGAGGCGGGTAGATGTTCGGTACCAAACATTTTTATTAGAGTTTAATTAATAACATGTAGGGTAGTTCATAATTTTTAGGTTCGCGGTTGGCTCGCAGCCGGAAAAAACTTGCGTTGGAAGTAACGGTCGCGTATGCATATATTTTTGTAGTTGCTACGCCTTTTGTTAGCTAAAGCCGTGAAATCTTAGTATTTATAATATCGCGCGCCACCTTTTGTTTTGTGTGCCGTTAATGTACGCGAATTGATTAGAACTACATATTTGTGAACATTTATAATAAGTCGTGTATGCAAGTAGCAAGCCCGAAGCCCTGAGTTGGACGAGGCCGCTGTTGGATACAAAGCTAAGTGACCCCTCAGTTAGGTTCTATTTGTCTGGCCAGACCGAACGCTGAGTTAGGTTACGTTATAGCTATCTCTGCGGTACCTACTTGTAAGTTTTACAATTATCGGTTTTTGTACTATGATATTTAACAGAACTTTAAATAGCCTTGTGTAATCGCAAGCCATTGTTATTACCCATTTGTTACCCTCACTGGCCTGGTGTTCCCTTCCACTGCGCATCCTAGGTCAGTGGGGGACGGTAGTGAACAATACCAATATAAAATAATTTTATATAATGTTTTTATCTGTAGCGGTGACCTCAATAGTTTAGGCCTACCACCGAAGACAAAGATCGGGTACCGGTGGTCCGCTCGCACGGCGAAGAGAGAGGATTTTACGGTGGGTCTATGGGGTCACGCGCCGCCTTCTCCGTCACCCCGGACCGATTTGGCGGGGCGAGACGCACCCATAGCCCACCAATAAAAAAAATAAAAAAAAGGCCTCCTCTAAATCCCTTCACTTTTTCTTCGTCGTGCTTTTTCTCATTCACTGTGGTCCAAAAGCATTTGTAAATATATTTTGCCATCTTTATGTATCTATTCTTTCTTTCTAAGGTGCTGGAAGCGGAGGCGGTGGGTCCGAGAGGAAGAAATCCTTTTCGGTGAGACGCTCTGCCACCGGCGCATGGGGCGGTGCAGGCGCGAGTATTTGTACCTGATGCCACCCAAGCCGAGGCCTCGGGTGACTGAACCGGGGAATAGTCCGTCATCCGTAGAGACTGACCGCGTAAAGGCGACGCCCCGGCAACAGGCCTTTTTTTTTTCTTTTTTTTGTTGACGCTGGGAAACGCTTTTGCGCGCTGACCCCTGCCCGCCGATGTGAAGACGGGAGGGAGTGTGGGACTCGCCGGCCGGCTAGTCCAACCGGAATACCCACTAAAACCACAGCGGCCCCCTTCCGCGCTTTTACGGGGCGCCGGAGAGATCGTCTACTGACATTCGATCCCCGACGCCCCAACGCTTGGCCTTCTGGCCACGCCCTGACGATCTTCAAGGCGGTGGGAGGAGATGCGCATAACGGCGCCTCCTCCTCCCCGGACGCCGGCGACGGAGCGAGTCAGCGGACGCATGCGCCTCACGTTCACGCTCCGCAGCCTCCTTCTTCTCCATGACGGCCTCGCAATACGAGGCCATCGACGTCCACCACCTATCGCTGTCGAGCATCTTGGAGATGATGGTTGACAGCGACAGGTCTCTTCCAACGACCGCCGACAGGACGTGGCGTTGGGGCCCCCAGGCGGGGCAAACCTCCGAGTGTGACGCGCATCATCCACTGGCGCGCCACACTCGTGACATCCAGGGGCCCCTTCTCTTCCAAACCCCCAAGGCAACAGGCCTGGGTTTCCCACGACAATAAGTCGAGGATTGGACAGCAGGTTGGGGCATCGGCGGGGATGCGTACCTGAAAGAGTAACCCACCGGGTCATGAATGTCAAGGAAACGGTACCAGTCACCGGTCTAATGGTGATGGAGATGGAATACGGTGGGTTATGGGCTACGCGCCGTTCTTCCGTCGCCTCGGGCGAAATGAACGGCGTGTGTCCAGACCATAATCTGCCAAAAAAAAAGGTGCTGGAAGATTTTGTACGTAAGCGGCTATCTATAATTTTGTTTTCAGTAATTATTTGTTGAGACCGTTTCAGTTCAATTTCAGAAGCCATAGCACTACATCCGCTCTCTTTAAAGTGACTGGCAACATTAGGCCTGGTATGGGAAAAAACTAATGTCTAATGTCACGTTCATCTCGTTAAATGCTCAAGAATATCTTCTTATCGGACTTTTGACGGAAATTTGAAAACGTCATGTGGTGCTCTTGTATTATATTCGATATCTTAGTGTTTTAACGTGTTATATTAGATAATTTTGATGGCATTTTATGTAATGTGATGTGCGGAAATACTGGGATGTAGTGAATATCATATAAAAGTGCTTTACAACGTTTTCGTTTTCCATCAAAATTCCCACAAGATACCATTAACAGTCTGGCCATTGCACTGTTAATGGTGACAATTCGACTTAGACAACGACTGACTTGAAAGACTAAAAACGTGAAAATATTTATAACTTGACACTGGCACCAATAGCTCGTATATGTAGCTGATTGCCAATACATAAGAAGAAGAAGAAGAATATCTTCTTATCTTCAGAGCCGTGTGATCGCATTGAGGATAATTGATCGATTTGGTGGAACTTACACACTGGCGTCCGTCAGGGCGGTATTCCTTCTCTTTTGTTATTTTCTATATTTATTAACCTCAGTACTTATAATCTTTAGTGTTTGTACCATCTGTATGCCGAATGTTTTTCAGCTGTAGGTACTGTCAAGTGAGCGTGGATAACATTTCGTCAGCAATTGCCAACATCAATAGGAATTTAGAAAACATAAAAAGTTGGTGTATCCTTCCAAGCGATAATTTTAGACAGCATATGATAGGCCCAGTAAACGTAAAATCTCGTCCTTATCCCAATATCTTACAACAGATCTATTGCACCTCTATCCCCTGTTGTCGAAGACCTTCTTAATCGATTAAGATACTTTATACAGATTAAAATCGTGGACCGGGCATATGAAACCCATATGACCAGCCTTCAATAAAATTCGGCGGGGACCGGGCACATGAAGCCCTTGCAACTAGTTTTATGTAACTAGAACGTGAACTGGGTATACTAGGCCCATTTCGACCAGTCACTCCGCTATTCAAGGCTTCTCCAACATTTACAATAACGACCCATTTCATCCATCAAAAATTATCATTACGAATTTATATTCGAGTACCTTCGGATTGATATATGATGCAAAAATTCAAAAATCTCGACTCAAAGGAATCACTTGAAATTCTTACGATCCCGGTCCAGGCTTCGATGTACACGACTACGTGATCTATCAGCGACATCACCCAAGGGCTCCCCTTTGGGGAACGGACCTCAGCTTGGAGTGTCGCAGCACGGATATTTATGTGTTATGTATATGTTACGTGTATGCTCTTTCTTGAGCGATCATAATGAAATCGTCAGTCTCAGTCAGTAAGTGTCGAGGACGTCAGATCGCGAGCCAAACAGATTTTTTGTCTGTCTTTTAGCTGTTAGTCGTAGATAGCTGTCACAGTTTAACCTGGGCTATGGGTGAGAGCTAACGACTTTCAACCCGGAGCGAACCAAACGGAGCTCGCTCGCTTTCTTTTATACGAGTCTTAAAACAAGTTTGCGTGGTAGAGAGTGAATGACGCACCAGGTGGCGTAGTCAGTAAACATGTAGTTAACATGTTTCCGCTAAGCACGTACGACAAATGCAAGTGCCGTTATATTTATATTATTATATGTATATTATTATATATATATTATTGTCTAATGTGCATTATTGAATTTATATTTATATGAGTATATAAGTTGTTTTTATCTTTCTTTGTTTCCATAATGTATTATCTAAGTTTACTATTTTCAAATAATTTTCTCAAAACATTCATCTACCTTTTACCATCTCAGCGTCACCTGTGATTGAGTGGTTAAGAATATTTCTGGCATTAAGTACGCCAATATACTTGTTGCATGAAGTTTAATAAATAAAAAATAATAAAATCAAGGCCAATAACTTTTGCAATAAGTACGGTGAAAGCGGGGTACCTATTTATTGCGTCGACTCCATGTAATTAGGTTAACTCAGAGTAGGACGATGATTATGATTATAATGATAATCATCATCATTAGCACTGTCCTGCTCTTCAATAACATATGTTATGTATCTTATTAACGTGATCATGTGATTACGTTAATTATAATTATTTTTTTTTTATTATTATTTTACTACTGATCCTTCAGGTTTATGTGGTCGTATACTTTTTGTTGAAGTATTACTACTGTTAAACTGATCACTATTTCCTTTCTATTTTTTTTTTCAACTGTCATTGTATTTTTTCTATGAAGTGTAAATTTGTTCTTGTTCACTATAGGTATCTTTCTTTAACGTGTCTTCCGCCGAATAAATGCATTTTTTTCTCTCTTTCTTTCTTTCTAATTGAAATAATAAATTTTATTTTTCTATGATGTGTAAATTTGTTCTTGTTCATTATAAGTATACTATCTTTAGCATGTTTTTCACCGAACAAATGCATTTTTTTCTCTCTTTCTTTCTTTCTAATTTGAATACTAAATTCGTGCAGAGTCATTTTTTTTGTATCTGCTATTATTCTCGCTACATTCCATTTGTCCACGTAAGTGTTGTGAACAATAACATTACGCTATAAATTATTGCGATTGTGAATATTAACACAGTGAATTTAGTGGGACAGCCTTAATTAATCCATAATAATATATTACATTCACCAAATGAGTGACGTAATAAGCAGTAACAGTAGGAAATGTTAATTGGAACAGTCGCATTCATTAGCTGTACTGTAGTGCTACGACTGCACACTATTATATATCTCGTAGCCATGTATCTGTTAATTAAATTCATTTTAGATTAGTTCAAATACTAGTCTAAGTTAAATTTGCAAGTAGATAATTACCTCGATCAAATATCTTCATTCAGTTGTTCACTAAATAGAATGTAGTATGTGTAATGTACAATAATTCAATTAAGCAGACACATTTATCAAGTTGTTCTCGTCCGTACATTATACAAAGAAAAATATACGGATCATATGCTTTGGTGGAAATATTGCTGGATTTACCGTATGTCTACCACCCACATCGTGACAGAAATAGTAAAATCTCGCTTGCACCTAACATTTATAACCTGATGAATGTCTAGTTGTTATTATTAAAAAAATATTGTAGATGTTATTTATTATTATTTATTATTTTTTTAGTAAAAAATATTCTAAATGAAAAATGGACTACACTAAAAAAACTATAGACATTTTTTAAATACTTTATGGTGTATCTACTTTTTTTTTTCATAATACAACAACAGTAATAACAAAAAACAAAATATGTAAGTACGTTATTAACGACCAGATTGGTCACGTACTGAAGGAAGGTGGAGTCAAGAGTCTCCGAAACCGGCGAGCGTGTATGAAGAGAATTATGAATGTTGAGGAAGCGAGTGAAATATTCAAGGATAGAGTTCTCTGGTACTCTGTTCTCTCTGCCTACCCTGCAAGGGATATAGCGTGATGATATGTATGTATGTATGTTATTAACGAACTTGTCAGAAAAAAACTTGTTTAATTTGTAAAGCTACCAATTTTTTTTTTAAATATAAAATAAACTCTGTAGAATTTAGTATCTACTAGTTCTAATTTCGCAAGCACTATGATTCATGAAACTGATATGATTTTTCATCAATCTACATGTTTTTTACAGTACAGTACGACCCGACACTGAAATTTGAATTAACCGTGTTTTTCTTTGTTCAGATCAACTTCAATATTTTTGTATCACTGATATAAAAATATTTCGTAATCACAGAGATATTTCAAATATTACATATTTTTGTAGGTGGTTAAAATATCAACACGGGTTATTATAATAAATTGGATACCTAAAATACAAATTCAAATATTCTGACATCGTAATATCTATATTGTTAAATTTTATTAACTCGTATTCCTATTTCTAAAGTCGCATTGACTTTAGGACCGCGCTGATAGCGTAGTGCTTAAGATACCGACCTTGCCAAGTGTCGCGGGTTTGATTCTCAAACAGGAGTATACTTTGTGCTATCTGCAACATCTTATTGTTTTGTGTCTAGGTATAATTTGTATTCGTTGAATCGCATGTTTATACCCGAAAGTTACGCTACCACACAGCAATAATGATCCATGTAAATCAATAATCTGAACTGACAATTCTAGCACAATGTAACATGACTTGTATAATTTAGCTAAACCACCTAAGACGTATTAGTATTCCGTATCAATTCTCAAGCAATGGTGGGTGAAAAATGTATTTACTTTGTCGCTTGTTATAGAAAAAAGTGATGACTAGAGAATATTGTTCGCTAATTTGAAACAAATACTCGTACGAGTGAATGAGTAGTATTATACTTACGCAATAAATACCTTGTGTATTAATAAAATAGGCTGATGAAAATTTGCTGTCTTGGGTATTAATAAAATAGGCTGATGAAAATTTGCTGCCTTGTGCATTAATAAAATAGGCTGATGAAAATTTGCTGCCTTGCGTATTAATAAAATAGAAAATTAGCTGCCTAGTGTATTAATAAAATAGGATGTTGAATTAACAATCAAATAAGTTAGTAAAATTTTAAGTTCAATTTTCAACAATACCTCTAAAATGAGATATTATTTACAGGTGATGTATTAGGGCAAGTCGCGTTATTTATAGAATATTTTAAATAAACATTATACATTAAAGTTATATTTTCAATGAACTAATGTTCTATTAGTACTCTTCGTATAGGCACATCCTATCCTATTCTGATCTGTGAATAATTCAACAATCAAGGTTCTATCCTGGCCCTTGGTTATAATCAAAAGATCCTTTTAACTGCTTTATACTTTATATTTATTCTCTATTTAAAGAACTTTGATGTTTTCGCAAGTATTAAATGTTGAAAATAATAGTTTTATTTTCAATAATAGTTTTTATATATTTTATCCCGTAGTTTCAAACATTTTAAAGCGTTCGTGATCCAAAGAGGTTGTTATTTTTGTATTTCATATTCTTTATTTTTTCATTATATGCTAAAGTTCTTTTCCTTCTGTTTCTTTATTTTTTTTTATAATAGAAATTCCACCATAAGGCCAGCCACTTCCATAATAAGAGCAAAACTGAACTGCCATTCCACGTTGGCGTAATAAATTTACATAGGACTTCAAGTTTTACTTGTACCTACAAGTTGTGCTTATTTTTTAAAACATTAACGAATGAGTTTCATTTCCGTGAATAATATATAATCTTAAAAAAATAATAAAAATATTATATACATGTTGGCAGAAAGCAAATATTATGTAACATAGGACTAATGCTGTTTGCTTATTAATGCCACCGAATTCGTACAAAATAATACTTCGTAGGTATAGCAATGAAGATTTCCCCTGAGTGTCGTAAAATTGTTAAACCTTCGCATAAATTGGGAAACGTGTTGAAAAATCTCAGGAGTGAGATGGATTCGAGCAATAAAATAACTTTCCAAAAATGGACAGTACTAACAAAACAATTCACTGGATTCAGTTATTGGACTATACTTTCAAACAAATTACGGGACATTTATTTATTGAGTTTAATCGCATTATATCATCCCACCATTGTAATTTGTGTTAATAGGATCCGTTGGTTTTTATTTTTTGTTTTTTTTTTTGCTTTTGGTGGCTAACGAGTAAGCAGCCCACCTGACTAAGTGTTACTGGCGCCCATGGACCTTTGCAATACCAAAAGTATAACTAGGCCTCTGCCTACCAATACAAACCCACCCAGATGGGCTTCTGGCTCTGTCCCTCACTGAACGAAGTGTATTGCACTTGGTCATTACTCAGGCTCGATCTTCTGCGAGAGTGTGGTACTATCCCGGACTGACGGGCCGTGGCTGTAGATAGAATACTACCAACAGCGTAGTCCTACCACTAAACTAAACTTACTGGTGGTAGATTGATGGTTTTCGAGGACCATCATAAGGTGTTTGGAATTTCAACAAATTTCAAGAAGAGCTTTTAATTATGTCGGACCCACAAGAAATTGAATTGGCAAATATGAATAAAACCAGTACTAAAAAATATTTCACAGTTCAAAGTACAAATAACTGATCAGCTAATTAAGAAAAGGAGATATAGCTTCCATATATGTTTTACATCGCGCATACGAAACATTCAACGGTAGCTATTTGCGGGGCTTAAAATTTTCCAGTAGTAGTTGAGATGTATGTGTAGGGAATATGTCAGAGTCATAAGGAACAATAATGTGGATACAAAGTCGTACATTCTCGTACTGCAAGTAATCACAATTACTTTCACAACTATATACCAATTACAATTTACACTAAGTGAACCCACAAAGCAGTCCCAGGCAATCGCCTTTGCACAAACAACTACATGGTACAGGATGACACAGTAAACTGCTATCAGTTCAGTAGTACTAAGGATGACATAGTAACTGATAGATAATACTTCCCCGTGTGACTACGGGACAAGATCACAATTGTCACTACTCTTTTACTTGCATGTGGAATCCTTGGCCAGGAGTTTACCAAAAGAATGAGCAGCAGTTCTTCCTTTGGGAAATACGGCAACAGATAGTTCACTACAGATCTCGCACGTACGTAGGAGAAATGATCGTCGGAAACGTGCAGTCGTGGACCGCATCGTTTCCAAGCGAAATAGATGAACCCTGCTACGGTATCGGAAGACGCTCGATCTCAAACTGATTAAACAGACCAACAAACAAATAAATTACACGACTAGCGCACGACATGTGCACCGTGGCACTCGCGGGCTTAGACTGACTAAACCGCGCGCTCGCCTCTTTTTATAACAAGTTTGCGTGGCGGGGAATGCATGACGCGCTAGGAGGCGTGGTCAGTGAATATGTTAACACGTTGTAACATGTTTTAGCACGTGCAATAAACGCAAGTGCCGTTATATGTATATGAAAACATGAAAATAATTACTAACTGGTAAATGTATTTTACAACTCCAGTTGGGCACGCTTGTTATACTAGTGTATAGAGTCTTAACGAATATTGTAACGTGATTGTTCTTACTAGTAATCAGATGATGATTAACTTTATAAAAAATATCCACTTCAAATTTGCCGTGACCAGTAAGGAATTGGATAATAGTGAGCCAGAAGAAATCTCTCCTTGGCTTACAAAGGAATAAATTTAGAGGTGACAGACTTTTAGTGTATATATGTGTACTTTTATAATATATCATAATATGCTATGCGCCTTATTATATGATTTTTATTATCAAGAAACGAGACTTCAGATGGACAATAATTTTCAACTACGTAGAGAATATATTTCGTTTCTACATTTATTTTTTTGGATGCTTTTTATATTATTTTATAAAAATATCTTTTTAGATCTAAAACAAGCCGACTCTTTCGTTTTTACATTTATTTTGTGGATCTTAGTATGTAGCATAGACCGTAAACTTCATTTTATTAAAAGGAGATATGCTTTTTGAGGAGCGAAAGTAAGTCGATTTTATGTACCCTAACCAAATACTAACTTTAGACACATATTATATATTTACATACCTACTCTGAAGTAAGTAAATTCATATGCATCTACAAACATTTACTAGCTAGAAACACTTATTATTTTAAAAAATAAAGTAGTGCTTGGCAGTATATGACATCATATTGTATTCAAATTACTGAAATTTAAACCCTATTAAGAGTTAAAAGTGACTGTCACAAGTGCGATTCGAACCCACACCTATTGAAAATCCGTTCCAATCGTGCTCGGATTGCCTGTGGGTTCGATGACACACATCGTTTAATACAATTCTAACTGCGAAGTTTGAATATTAAGTCTGTACAATTTGTAAACAATGTCGGGTAGATGGCACACGTCTCCTTAAAGATGATATTTTCGTCATAATATGATGTAAGAATTGAATGTTCTACAATAGTTCACGTTGGTGTATGGTAGCACGATTGGAACGGATTTCCAATAGGTGTGGGTTCGAATCCCACTTGTGACAATCATTATTCGCTCGTAATTGTATATTTATAAGCATATTGAATTATATTAATATACGTCACTACATAAGCACACCGGCTTTGAGTTTGGTTTTTGTCTACATTTCGTACTAAAACATAACTTTCACTCCTGAGAAATATAGTTAAAGAATATAGTAATACTAAGCTTCAGAGAGACGTGAAATATATAATTTTAATGAAACACATTTTACTTGTGGAGTTAGTTACGCTCTTACATCCGCTATAACCCCAGGTGAAGCCTTAAGCCGCCAAATCCCTCGTCTTTTGTCTCTTAAAATTCGTAAAAGGATTAAGCTGTAACTTTTCAGTATATGTCGTGACATAATGCTTCAGTATAGCTGTTATACATTTCTTACTTTAATATTTTAATCATATTATTTTAAATTCAAGTTATTGATGATTAACGCAAGACTGTGCAATTTTGATAATTCCAGGAATATATATTTTTTTAATCAAGTAACAGTCATTTGATATGTATCCATCATCAAAAAAAAAGCTCATTTGACTAAAAATAATATATATATATTTTTATTTGCATTTATTAAAACTGTTCAGTGAAGTATTGTCTCACGTCAGAAAGCGAAAGGTGCGCAGAATAGGTTGCGCACCAAAAATGTAACGAGGTCATTCGATCACTGGATTTTACTCCTCAAATTTTTCTCATACCAGGCGCCTTATATGAAAATCGATTCTTAACTCCAATAAACTCCAAAAATACATATTAACCGAAAATTACTTATTTGTAGTAAATTAAGTTATTAGTTGTCATCATTATTCTCCTACTCTTATCCCAATTTCTTGGGGTCGATACAATATGTACTTTCTCTTATAGTACATATCGTAAAAGTTATTGGCAATAGTTTTATGACCGATCGCCTGCCAGACGTCAAACCTCCTTGGGAAAGTAATTGTGGACCAATAGGCATAAGATAGAGTAGGCCCAGGTCGTTATAAGGTTCTTAGTCGTCTTTTACGACATCCACGAGCAAAGTAAGGATTGGTAGTATTCGTAACCGCTACTACACAGCATTAAGTTATTAGTTGTCATTATAGGGAATAATCGGAGATAGGTCAATGCAGGAGGTATAAATAGTAGATAATTAAATCGACTAATCCTAATAAATACTAAATATAAATACAAGAATCACGCTAATATGATTTAAATCTCAGTGTGTGTACTCTGGTATACACTTTACTCTAGCATGTGGTAACGTTATTGAGACTATATTTTATTTAACATATTCTAAATAAGCGTTTGATTCCATCGTTAACATATTGACATTTATTGTTTAGAATATTATAAGGGAATATTTTCATAATCACCAGACTTGGTAGACGAACGAATGTTCTAAACTAGTATCATACTCTTTTACTAAAGTCATGTGCTTGTAACCATATATTAAAATAGTTTTTAAGTGAGACTGTATATTTCGTTTTAAGTATTCTAAGTAAGCGTTCAACTTCATCCGGCAGTAAATTGACGGCTACTATTTAGGATAGGTAACAAGGAAGTTTTCCGTATGGTGACGGAGTAAGAATATTCACCAACCCATATCTTACCCGTGGGTGATCGTACGAGACGACTAAGGGATATAAAACGCATATAACATATATGCGAGAGAAGGAAAACTCGAAACAAAACCCTATACCAACACGTGTGACGAGCGCGGTATAGTAGATTAATATCCCTCCCATTAAGGAGGAGGCCCGAGCCCAACACATATTTATGGGCTGTGATGATGGTGATGATGATGAACAAGGGGGATTTTTTTCATAATCATCAGACTTAGTAGATGGCCGAAGCTAGTGTTATACTCTTTTACTAAAGTCAAGTGCTGTTAATCACATATTTGTTAACCTTAACGTTAGTGTAATCAAATAAAATTTTTTTTTTTTTTGCGGCGGGTTATACTCTGGGCACACCCCGCTAAATCCGTCCGGGGCGATAGAAGAAGAGGCACGCGACCCCATAGACCCGCCCTGTTATGAACCTCTCATCGCTGAGCGAGCGGGCCACCGGAACGCAGTCCTTGTCTTCGATGGCCAAATAAAAAAAAATACCTGACAATTTAAAAATAATATTTTGCTATTATTTATTATGAAATAATAAATAGAAAGGTAACGAATATACTTTTCTGCAGATGTTGATATCATTTCGAATAGCAATAAAATAAAAAAAAACTATTAAGACTAAAAAGTAAAACTTACATAACTCCATGTCGGCTCTTTGCTTCAATAATGTGTTATCTTGAAAAATTATATTTTAGTGGAGTCTTTTTCAAGTTTCAAAACACAATTGTTTCGCAACGAATATTTTTTTATCGTAAATCTGATTTAAATCATAGATGATTTAGTTATAACATAATGAAATAATTAAAATCATAGGAATCCGGCCCAATCGTGCTGTCACTTACACCATCGTGAACTATTTTAGGACATGCAAATTTCGCTTAATACTTCAAGCTTTACAGTTAGAATTGTATTAAACGATGACACAACCTTTTTATTCAAATTACTGAAATTTTAGCATTTAATATGCTTAATTATTTATAAATAACCGATTACGAAACGAAAAATGATGTCACAATGGAATGGGATGGGTTCGAACCCCGCTTGTTGCTAAAATTTCAGTAATTTGAATAACAAGGTTGTGTCATCGTTTAATACAATTCTAACTGTAAAGTTTGAAGTATTAAGCCTATACAATGTGTAAACATTGTCCGGTAGATGGCATACGTCACCTTGAAGACGTAAGATATAATATGAAGCGAAATTTGCATGTCCTAAAATAGTTCACGATGGTGTAAGTGGCAGCACGATTGGGCCGGATTCCCAATAGGTGCGGGTTCAAACCACGCTTGTGACATCATTTTTCGTTTAGTAATCGGTTATTTATAAAATCATAGGTTTATATATCAATTATTTTTTGAAACTTGTAAAACATCACCATCATCATCATCACAGTCCATAAATGTCCCACTCCTTAATGGGAGGGAAATTAACCTACTAACTACCGCGCTAGTCAGACGTGTTGGTATAGGGTTTTGTTTCGAGTTTTCCTTCTCTCGCATAGATGTTATATGCGTTTTATATCCCTTAGTTGTCTCGTACCCACGGGCAAGATATGGAGTGGTGAATAGTATTCTTATTCCGTCACCACACGGAAAACCACTCCTCTATAATTTCATTTTCTAGATAACATATTATTGAAGCAAAGAGGCGATGTGTACTTTTAAATGTGAGTAATTATTTTTATTCAAAATGCTGAACATAATATAATAATTCTACATGTATTTTGATTCTGAACGATATATCTACCTGACATACCGGCATTGTAAAAAGTAGTATCCATTGCATGGGAATATTCTTTCTTATTATTCATCCTAAATATATACCCCATACCCTTCTAATTAAAGTATAGTATATTTTGATTCGGAACTATGTATCTGCCAGATGGTTGAGTAATACAAGAAAGTATCCATTGCATGAGAATTGTCTTTTCTTATTATTTATCCTACCAGCAGCCTTTCTAATTAAAATGCTCATATTTTCACCGACCTTGATAACGCGATGGGTTTCTTTCCTATTCCTAATTCCAAAATAATCAGTGAGTTATCTTAATTACTTTTGTAATAAGCTTTAGATTTTATGTTCGAATGATTTTAATGACTTTTTACATCAAAAGCTTATAAGTATAATATGAAATGGTAAACTCATTATCCACCAAGCCTTTAATTATTACGAAACGTATAAATTTGGCTTTCTAGTCACATGATTAGTAGGGATTTCATAAATACCTGCGCCTGATGCCGCCCTAGCCGAGGCCGCGGGTGACTGGATCGGCGAATTAGTCCGCTGACGTCAAGTCCCTCTGCTCCGGTGGTCGGCCCAACGACGAAGGCGACGTGTCACGGGTGGGCTACGGGTGTTCGTGCTTACGCCCCTCTGTCGCCCCGAACGGAGTGGTGCGAGGAGTGCGCTGACCGTAACCCACGCCTCAAAAAAACAAGAGATTTCATATATTCAAGTGAAGATTTATTTATAATTTTCTACAGTAAAAATAATAGGTTATGTAGTATTATGAAAAAATAAAAAGAATTATACCTGTCCTTGAAATTTATCTTTCCTTGTAATAATGTGTAAGCCAATTGCCATATTCAGAATATTGATCGAAACAATCAGAGGTATAGCTTATTATTAATATTGGTGTAATTTTCGAAGTGAAAACTTCTTTAGGCGCGTTGAGCGTTTTTGGAGGGGAAAAAACTTATAGGTTCGCGTCACCGACATGCTAATGCTAATAGTATATCTATAGCTATATGAAAACATTGTAATCGTTTAATTAAAGGATTACTGTTCAATATAAAAGTGAGTATTGAACATTTTAATGTTTTATATAGATAAATGAATAATGAAAATAAAGAATTTATTTTCAAATATTTTCAATATTCATATCAATACTTGCATTTAAAAGTTTTTTTTTTTTTTTTTTTTTGTGTCTGTCTTTTAGCTGTTAGCCGCAGATGGCTGTCACAGCTTAACCCGGACTATGGGTGAGCGCTGAGGGCTCTCAACCCGGTGCATTTAAAAGTATGCCATTATTTATTTTTAATTGTATTTTTAATATTTAACCTTTATGTCATGAAATGAGTATCATTGTGGTTTAAAGGTTATCTTACTAGCGTGATAAACCGATTCCTAGATGTTCGATAATATTTTTTATTTTTATATAAAAATTAGAAAATTGTTATTACTTCAATTAGTTTTAAGTTAATAGTTTTCATTTCTATCGGCAGTCCTCATGACTGCCTGTTATTTTTTATCTAATAATTCTATGTTCATATAAACATGCAAAATATGGGTAAAATTTTTCATAAAAACTTGCATTTTGGCTCGATCTAAAATTTAAATATCGCAATCAGCAGCTATGAGTATGTATATGACTATACCAATGAACCAACGTAATATGCAGTATATTATTTATATCACTATGTTAAAGGATTAAAGCTCAAAGCGAAATTAGATTTGAGACAACAAGGAGTAACCGTGAAATAGGATCACTCATCCAACTAAAAGCTGGATTATCCGTTACAGCTCTTACATCAAATGGGGTTTACGTACACAGATCTGGAATTATATTGCTTTAAATTAAGATAGCAAAGAAAGTTAACATTTGAACAGAAAGCAAGAAAAAGTCGTATTTAATACCATCCATCCATCAGCCCGTAAACGTCCATTGTTGGACATAGGCCTCCCCACGAGAATGCCATCTGTAACGGTCCTGTGCCATCTGCATCCAACGGTTTCCTGCGACCTTGATGAAGTCATCAGTCCACCGGGTGGGGGTATTTAATACGTGTTATGTAAAACCTAAGGAGCGCTAAAACAATTATTGATAAATCCTTTAATTGCTTTTCATCTAAACGAAGAAAAATAGAACAGATCTAAAATCTGTACATGGAAGATATTTCTAAAAATATAGTATAAAGCGTGTTGAAATCCATAAGAGATATCGATGATTTTTTTAAATTTGTTTTGCCTTTAATCTTATTTGTGAAATATGCGAACTCATATTTTTTCTAAAAATTAATTCTAATTTTGTAAATATAATTTGATATTAATCTATACTATTTGGGATTTCTCGTAGTTTACGGTAACCCCGTTTTTGTTATGTTGTAGTAGGTAATAGTTACTAAACCACTAGGAAGTTTAACTGTTTAATTACTTTATGTTAGATATCTGAGTCGCACCTTTCGTAATTTTATAATAGTAATACTACACACGTTTGTGCATTACGGAGGATTGTTTATGACTGCTTTTTTTTTTGCAGTATATGAGAATTTTAATTAAGATTACCCTTAGCCTTACGTTACACTATTGAGATTTTTTTTCAGATTCATCAAAAGGATTGTTACTTGCATTATCTGAAAAAAGTATTAATTTAAAAATACAATGAGTGTAATATCTCAACTAGTAAAATATATAAAATAAAATTTATTTAATGCTATGATGTGTGTCATCTGTATTAGAAGAAGGACAATGCGTGGTACGAATTATAATTAAAAAAATATTATTAGAAGCCTGATCTTCAACAATATTTACTTATTGATTGCTTGTCAAAAGCACGTAATAAAACAAAGAAAGAAATCTGGTATTGTGTCTGCTGGACAGCAATAGGCTCGGCTTTCATCGTGGGACTGAAAGTTACATATTCTTGGCAACTGTGAGAGTTTGTAATGTAAGCGAAGAATAAGGGATATATAGGTGAGATGATTAAAAACCATATATGAATACATCTATATAGGTATATACATAAAAGAAAGTTGTGTTACTTACAACACCTATAACTCGAGAACGGCTGGACCAATTTTTATGATTTTGATGTTTTTGAGTTTTTTGTCGTCGGGAATAGGATATTAAAATCTGATATTAATAAACAGAAAAAATCATTAAAAAAAAATTCAGTTCTAAACGTTCATTTGTTGATGATGTAACAAAACGCAATTGACAGCTCACGTAATGGTTTGCTTGGATAACACTGCCAAAAGTTGAAATAAAATTAGACCGGTCAGTGTTCGTTTTGTGCGAGTGTTACGGTTTTTACGAATATTGTTTTAATAAATCATATTGTGTCTATATTGTCATCAAAAATGCCGAAACTAATAAGATCAAATCTTTCCCGACAAAGCCGTAATACAATTAGAATTTGAAACATCATGAATGTAACCTTAGCAGAAGAACAAGATATTGCACGGGTAGACCGCCTCGTTAATATGGCCCGACTTCGTGCTTCTCAATCACAAGACCAAAGCGAGGCAGCCCGTGAAAGGGCTTGGTTGATTCGAACAAATCTCAGAGATCAACAATTAGATTATTTAAAACGCGCAAGGTCCTTTTTCATCTTGGTGGCGTGACGTTATTAAAATACTTGATTTTTTAAATTTATATATTGTTCATATTTATTATCATATTAAAAACATAACTTAAGATTTTTGATTTAATCGAAATCTGCTCACTTATTAACTGTTAGGCGAAACGAAGTGAGCCGGATCAACTAGTTATGTATAAAAAAATAATTAAAAAAATCAAAAAACCCAACTGCGTAAAAAGTGAACCAAATTACGTACACAATAAAAAAAAATGAAAAGAAAAAACAAGCACTTAATAATATTGTATATTATTGAATGAATACTATTGCAGAAAATAATATATATTTTAATAATGGAACACAACAACTGAACAGTCGGGAACCATTATTCGACAGCAAATCTAATTTTCAATGGATCCCGACTTTTCAGTTGTTATGTTCCATTATTAAAATATATATTATTTTCTGCAATAATATTCATTCAATAATATATTATAGAATTCTAGACCACCGGACATGTAAGTGCTTGTTTTTTCTTTTCAGTTTTTTTATTGTGTACGTAATTTGGTTCACTTTTTACGCAGTTGGGTTTTTTGATTTTTTTAATTATTTTTTTTATTTCACACTTTTTAGTTATGAATACCTAGGCAGCTATAGTTATTTTATTTATTAATAAGTAGGTATCTGACAATATATTTTTTTTTCGACTGAAATTGAGTACTAAATCGTTAGAAGTTGAAGATGGTCGACCGCGTCAGACATTAGATATTTTAGGTAGTCCAATATACCTACTAGATACTTTAGTATATGTTCATTCACATTCACACGCACAGTCATACGTTTTTTTCGTCTTTTGATCGTAAATTTCTACTGTCTAAAGACCTGTATGTGAAAAAGGTTGTTACGAAACTTTAAATCAATATAGATCCTAAACGGTCAGTCGAATCGAAAAATGTTGAGAGAAAACTAAAAATGATATAATATCTATTCAACGATACCCCACTTGATATAGTTTGTTGGCTTTAATTTTTTTCATGTTCACAATATGGCGTCCAGTAGTCGCCATTTTGAATTTTCACTAACGTCATATCTTTAGTAACACTCGCCGGATTAAGAGGAATGGATTGACGTGTGAAACATACAAATCGGCCCAGGCGTTTGGTCTATATAGTGCTTCAAAGGAACATACAAACATACATACATAGACTGTTAAACACAATTCCACTCCTTTGCGTTGCGCAGACGGGTAAAAAGTACAGATAAATCTTTCGATATACACGCACTATGCGAGGACAACCGACAGGTTAAAGTCGCTCATAATTATAAGGATGTGAAATTCGCGTGTTTAATTTATCTATAAAAAAAATTGCCGTTTAAAAATATAATAGGTTTGATTTATTTAACTATGGTGATATATGATGATGATGATGATAAGATACCTAATATATACTTGTGCAGTAACAGGTCAAGAATATGATATGTTACTACGCTTTACGGAGTCTATTCTTTCATCATCATCATTTCAGCTCATATATGTCCCACTGTTCGGCTCGAGTCTCCTCCATAATGGGCAGAATTGACCTACTACATCACGCTGGTTAGGCATCTTAGAACAGGGTTTTGTTCCGAGTTTTCCTTCTCTCGCATAGATGTTATATGCATTTTATACCCTTTCCGTGTGGTGACGGAGTAAGAATACAATTCACCACCCCATATCTTACCCGTGGGTGATCGTACGAGGCGACTAAGGGATATAAAACGCGTATAACATCTACGCAAGAGAAGGAAAACTCGAAACAAAACCCTACACTAACACGTCTGACCAGCACGGTGTAGTAGGTCAATTTCCCTCCCATTATGGAGGAGGCTCGAGCCCAACAGTGGGACATATATAAGCTGAGATGATGAGGATGATGATAACCTTTAGTCATCACTTACGATCACCGACCGGTAAGATTATGGTATTCTTACTCCATCACCACACAGGATGTAACGGTCTTTTCTTTGGGAGTCATAAAAATTAGCTGAGAAAAATGAGCAGCACTTTCCTGAGAAACATATAATATCTGCCAAGGGTAGCAACAATGACATTATCCTCGCTTGGGAGGAAGCCCTCATCTAATAATCATATAGCATATCGCTGATGAATAGATGTGTATATAATATACACACGAATTTACGTAACTTTTATTCAAACGCGGCAATGGTGAAGTAGAGGTTGACCACATCTCTTCTGTAATAATAACCAGCTCTTCTTCTGATCACTTTTGCTTGACCCGTGAGCATTGTATCCAATAAAAGACATAAGCAATGAACTGATACTACCAGATTTGTTATCAGAAATGCTTTAATAATAACAAATCATAAACAATATAAAATTTTATATATAGAATCATTTTCTTTTTGTAATGGCAATTAATTTGTATTATAAATGTGGGACAAAATTTAATATCTTATAGGGTAGATATAAATTTCTATAATAGCAATGACATATTGGACGTAAGACACCTTAGTCCTCCCGTGACCATGATCACTGTAAAGTGTTCGAAACGTCGGGAAGTTACAAATCAAATACAAACGCGATAGAGTGCGTAAAAGTAGTTTTATTTCAAATGTGTAATACTCGCGTAAACATTAGAAATCATTAAGCAATGAACTGCATTGTAAAAAAATTAATCCTCGAAACAAACTCCAATAACAATTCCTCTTTTTTTTGGTCACACTGTGGAAATGCATTTACACACTATTCCCCGCCGTTAATAGACGGAAGATATGTGTATAGGATTCGCTGGTCACCTACGCGACCGTAATACCCATTAAAAGCACAATGGTCCCACTCGCGCTTTTATGGGGTGCCGAAGATTTCCTCGATGACCCCAAACTCGACAGTCACTACTGGCGAACGAGTCGGCGTACGCAAGCGCCTCACCTTCCCGCCTTGCAGCTTTCTTCTTGGATATGATGGCCTCACTAAAAGAGGCCATCGATAACCAGCACCTTGGAGATAATGGTCGGCAATGACAGGTGTCATTCTAATAACCGCCGACAGGACATGGGGCTGGGGCCTCTAGGCTCAGCATACTTCTAGTGTGATATCAAATCCTCTGGTCTTATATTGATATATCATATTGTTTAAATAGTTTAAGATAGTTATCGATTTTGAATATTTTTAATATTATTTTATGTATTTTTATATCCAATTGCATACTAATCAATAATTATGAAATAAACAAAATTTACTTTCAACCAGTCGTCAGATGCGTCTTGTGATTATCGTTTGAGCCACTCTTGACGTTAGCGAGTATAAAGAGAGGGGTGCAGTTCTAAGGAAACCGATCTCAAAACAAATCTAATTAAAAGCACTCATGCCGCACCCATACTGCTAGCGCAGTGTCGTACCGCTTCTTGTAAACACTCCACCCTTAACCTTCTGTCTCTGTAAATAAATTAACAGCCTTTTAAATTAATCATCCTTTCTGAATATTATTATAAAAGTCCTATATATGTGTAGATTTAGACAAGTTCAGTACTGCCCTTGAATTATTTTTTAATGTAATATTAAATTACAGACTTCTTTTCTTTCTTTTAATTACATAAGTTTTTTTGTTCCTAAAATTATTGTTGTACCCTGTTTCATCTTTTATTTCACCTTTTAAGTTAAGTTGGCGTAATTATTATATTTGCAAGAAAAATAAATTGTAACGAATTGAATTCTTATTATGTAATATTAATTTTATGGTTAAAAAAATTGTGATAAAATTCGTAATAGCATTAGTAGAAATATCTCTAGATCCAATATTCACATTCGATATTAGTTATTTGGTGACAATTATATTTCTAAAATGGGGGATATCAGTATGTTTCATCTTTTATATTATGGTTTCGGTGTAAAATTATGTGTTGTTGAACGAAGTCCGATATGATCTAATTTAGTCTCGGCAGGAAGGCGGTAAAACGGCGTAATGGCCCTGTACAAAATGCCACTGATTTATGGAGGACAAACCACCCAGCTAGCAATGACATAAATAGAAAATGGCAGACACTTTGCTAAAGGGTAACTATAACGCAAAATATATTTTCAGTTCAATCGATAGCAAAATTGTAAATGTAGAAAGTTTTGGTTTGTCAGTTTGTTTATTAGTTATACTCTTTTGACGAAAAGTTGTATAAAATGAATTGTACTAAAATTTTGTATAAAATTAGTACAGGGACATGAAATTAACTTAGATTAGTTTTAATCCCAATTAAAATATATGATTTCTGTTTCATTTACATAATATATAATTAAACAAAAACCCATAATATAAAAAGTTTCAAACCTTTCTGTCGTCAACCGTCAACTTGGTGATTATTGGAAAATATCCCTTTACCTACCCTACCCTACCCTCGTGATATGGCGTATGTCCAATAATAGATATCGATGGGCTTATCGATTGGGTATGGATTATAAAAAGTATATTTCTTATAACCTTTCTCGTATTATTAGCAGATCGATTTAATTGAATTAATTCTAAATTAAAAATATATTTTTTTTTTAATTTAACTTAGACATTGAAGCTGTATATTCATTTAATTTATCCTTTAAGTACTGTATACAGTGAAATATAAAACCTTTTTAAAAGGCCGCTTCACTTTTAATTAAAATCCTATCTTTTTTTTAGTCTTTCGGTGTATTATAATAGTATATTAGTACAGTAATCCTAGCATAGTAGTAGTATATTATATTTAGCACCAAATGGTGCTAAATTTGAATGGTATATTTATGTCGTAATTATGAGCCATTTAACGCTTTTTCTGCATATTTTACAATAAAATTATAAACTATTTTACCGTTTTCTGCAATTGATATATCACTTATTATTTACAAAGCTGTAAAAACTGGTAGAGTTGTTAAAATCGCTGGAGAATCGCAATATAAGTTTGCGAAACTCATAACACCGACTACGATCGAAAACCCCTTTGCCAAGCAAGCGTGGCGTTCGTTTGTATACTATTTTCAGACTTGTATACTAAAACGTACTTGTATACGTAAGCGTCAATAGGCTGATGGAGAAGGAATGTTACATGTAAAATAGAATGTTATCTTCTTCTCAGACCTCTCAGCCTTCAGATAAGAGAAATTAGTTTAATACATCATACTGGACAGACAGATTGGCATAATATATTTTGTAATATCTTTATCTTGCAGTGACTTTATCTGCTTAGATCCTTTAATCGAATTTTCAATACCCACGAGGCAAAAACGGCGATTATCAATATATTATTTCATTATGGAGGTTACTTTTGTTATCTATCTTTCATTGAGGTTATTTATATTATCCTAACATTTTAGTGTTTATCATTATATGCAATTCTATAACACAACGTGAAAACTTTTGAGTGGAGATTAGATTATATTATAGTATATGTATTAGGTGCTCATAATATATGCATAAGCTTAAATAAGCATTAAATGTAGAACCATTAATTTAGGTTAAAAGTGTAATCATCATTATCATATATCTCAGCTTTTATAAGTCACACTGTTGGGCTCCACCCTCCTTCACAATAGGAGAAAAATTGAGCTACTTTTCCACACTCTTAGACAGATGAGTATAGGATTTTATCAGCTTATTATAAGTTTTCTTGCTCTTGCATATTATATGTATACTATACCTGTCAGTCGTTATTTACGATAACCAACGGCTAAGTTATAGGTATTCTAGCGCTGGTTGCCACCGCAACTCTCCAATTGTATTCTTACTGCGTTACTACACGGAAAAAGGGGTAATACTGAATGACCATTTTTGCAATATTGATCATTAAAAAAATCTAAATTATAATATTTAAATAAAGTGTAACCACGACATAAAATTGAATATATTCGCCTTCAACATTTTATATGTATCAAATGCATGTCTTCTATCTCCGAGTAAACGCTCCAATAAAATGAAACAGAAGGCAAAATTTCACACATAATTTCATATGAAAAATATTTTATGGCTCGTAAAACCAATGATCCGAAAATTGCCCTCTGCTTTGTTTCAACTCAAATAGGGTGACATGTAAAACATCAGTAAAGAGAATTTTATACCTTCAGGCAATACGCCTTAATACGTGTGGGAAAAATTAACGTACAGTAAAAACATGGTTTAAGTTAAATTTCTCGAGACTGCAAAGTGAGTGTTACGATCGACATAGTCATTCTTTTTTTTTATTGGGACTAATACCACAACAAATTCCCACCATTGTAACTCCTGTAAGCCAGGATCCACAATGCTCACCATAAATGACACCGAGGTTTGGTCCTCAGGCAGTCCCGGGTAATGATTTTAATTGTCTTGGAACCCGCAACAAATTTAATTAGAAAAGTTAAAGAGGAGGAGTTGGAAAAGAGTGGTTCCACTTCCCTCCCAGGCAAAGCGGGAGACAGAAAGCAATATTGACTAGTCAGCCCATAAGTAAAGGGTTGTACAGCTACGATAAGCACATCAGTACGGCACCACGGATACGGGATAATATGTGAGCCTTAAGATTGATTGCAGTAGTAGATATGGTAGAAACGCCTAAACGCACGGAAATTCATACACATACATATCATCACGCCATATCCCTTGCAGGGTAGGCAGAGAGAACAGAGTGCCAGAGAACTCTATCTCTGCATACTTCACTCGCTTCCTCAACATTCATAATTCTCTTCATACACGCTCGCCGGTTTCGGAGACTCTTGACTCCACCTTCCTTCAGTACCTGACCGATCTGGTCTAGGTAGGTTAGTCTCGGTCTCCCTCGGTACCTACATCCTTCCACTTTCGCATTGTATATCTTCTTAACCAGACGTTCGTTCGGCATTCTTTCCACATGTCCGAACCATCGGAGCATTCCCTTTCGCATCTTTACACCAATACTCTCTTTCATACCTACTCGCTCTTTTACGTCGTCGTTACGAATGCGGTCGGTCAGCCTAACTCCACAGATTTTCCGAAGAGATCGCATTTCGACCGCATTAATTTTACTTTCATACTCTTTTCTGCATACCCAACTCTCGCTTCCATACAGTAATGTTGGGACAAGCACTGCGTTATGTATTGCTACACGTGCCTTCTGGCTGAGGTGGTGGCTGCCGAAAAGTTGCCCCAACGCTCCGTTCACTCTATTTCCCGCATTCACTCTTCGCTCTATATCAGTGGTGTACCGTCCATCTCGGCTAAATCCACATCCAAGATATACAAATTCATCCACTTGCTCTAGTACATCATTACCTATTGTTACTCTTACATCTGTTCTGGCTTCATCTCTTTCAAAGACCATTATTTTGGTTTTGCTCACATTCACGCGTAGACCCCTTTTCATACATAACATAGTCATTCATCAATATTTCTATTATTTTACCAACTAAATGAATTATTAATATAAAATCTGTTAGAAACGTGCGATATTAACATTTAATTAGTACCCGTCCTAAAAAACAGCCCGCTGTTTTAATCATGACATAAAGATATATGCGCATAATACCTTTAATTGCTTTAATACGTACCTTTGATGGGATTAACAGAATGTTTTATTCAAATTCAATGTAATTTAATCTTATTTGGCGATTCAGATACACACGATTCTTTAAAACCTCTTTTTTTGGTATCTCCATTGTATATATAATTTATTTATATGTATATATATTATATACTTACCCGTATGGTGACGGAGTAAGAATACAATTCACCACCCCATATCTTACCCGTTGGTGTTGTACCAGATGACTAAGAAATATAAAACGCATATAACATCTATGCAAGAGAAGGAAAACTCGAAATAAAACCCTATACCACACACACATACGCACACGTCACACATGTCTGACCAGCGTGGTATAGTAGGTCAATTTCCCTCCCATTATGGAGGAGACTCGAGCCCAACAGTAGGACATATATGAGCTGAGATGATGATGACGATACTTAGATAATCACCATTGACGGTATTTGAATATCACTACAATATAAAGACCTATTATTTTTGCTACATGTTCTTATTATTGATATAAATAAACGATAATATTATCTTTATATTTCTGAACATTATCTTCACAATTCTAATATTAATAAGTAATGTCTTAAAGACAAAAAGATTTTGTTCCAAGAATTTCTATAAATAACCATTAACTGAGTTGGACTTTTTAAAACATGACGGCTGTAAAAAGTATTGAAATGACCTTTTAGATAAATCATTTAATCATTCTCTTCAAAAAATAATGAGACATTAATTTGGAATGATAACGTTTAAATGGGTATTATTTTAATTTGTCACAATTATATCAGGTTTTTTAATCAAGATAAGTATAAAAATATAAATGAAAATTAATAAATTTTGTAAAACTTTAAATCGCAATGTTTTTTTTTTAAATTAAAATGTATAAGATGCGGTCACCCAGTGCTTGAATTTAATTTTTAAGTTCGAATATTATTCAGGTTACTCTATGAGCTCACGTTTTATATCCACCAATAACAAATAGGCTCGCATATAGTAACTCAATTCAGATTATTGCTTGTCCAACATTGGACGTTGATGGACTGAAGGACATTTGTAAGTGTCGTGTAGCGCTAGTGTAAGTAATGTTTATTTTAATTAATGTATTTCTAATGCATATTATATAAAACTATTAGTTTTCTATACACCTTTTTATATAAACTGAGTCAAACTTCATTGCTTTGCATTAGAAAGAGGTAAAAAAGATTTACTTTACATTTTAATAAATACTTTATTTAGTTACTAATTATGTTTATTTTTATTGCTTATGGTGGTATACAAGGAAGGAGCATACCTGGCAGTAAGTGCTACTGTCGTTCATGGACCATTGCAATACTAAGTGTGAAGCTAAGCCGTTACCTATCGACCAAAATCCATTATCAAGATATCCAGAAAATAAGGCTTGCGGCGCTCTCGCTTACTGAACGAAGTAAAACAGCACATTACTACTGCTCAAACGTCAATTTTCCACGGGTATTCCCCGGATGAACTGGTCCATGGCTATAGAGCGTGTGTCTACTAAGAATAATTACCTAAAAAGCCACCATATGTTGCGGGGAAAGAAATTAAATACACACCAGTATCAGTGATCTAATCAAAAGGCGAAAAGTGGTCGCACGTCCGATTGTAGGTCACATGCTGTCTTTTTGTCATTACGAACAGCAAAAATACACTACTTTTTTAATATGCTGCTGTATTTAAGATTATCTTTTTTAAATATTTATTGCTAATACAAAAAAGCACTATTAACAGTCTTTCCACCACAGATTAGATATCACAACAGAATGCTGTCTATGCGTTTGAATCCTCTATTTATACCCGTTGTTCGCTACGAAACCACTCAACCGTTAAGCTAATGTTGCCAGAGCACACTCTCGGTTGCCTTCTTTCGATGGGTGATAACATTAATGGTGATATAATCAGTTTGAATTCTGGATTAAACAGTGCATGAGAGTCGAGCCAATAAGAAAACTGAATTGCTTGACTTTGATCTTGTGGGTTATCCTCCCGGTTAACTAATCCCTTATCACATACCATATACATTCCGGGTTAGCCCTCTCACCTGGTTGAATACTCACTAAACCTCAAATAAAAAGAAAATCCTATCAATAGATTTGGATCCCATGGAATAATTGATCAATCTCTCGAAATTCCTCATCGTGAATGGGGTGGGCTCGGTATTAGTACGTTTTTTTTTATTATTGCTTTTGGTGGCAAACGAGCATTGAGTACACCTGATAGTGACTGGACCGGGGATTAGTCCGATCGCCCGGACGTGAGCCCACCACGTGAGGATGACGTCCGATCGCCCGGACGTGAGCCCACCACGTGAGGATGACGCCCCGACGGCGAAAGCTGGCGGGGCATCGACTCGAGAGGATACCCGCAAGGGTATACCGCCGGGCGGGCCACCGAAGACAAAGACCGGGTTCCGGAGGCCCGCTCGCTTGGCGTGGAGAGGTACATGTGGGGCGGGTCTATGGGGTCACGCGCTGCTTTTTCTGTCGCTCCGGACGGATTTAGCGGAGTGTGACCACTCCATAGCCCACCGCCAAAACATAAAAAAAGTACACCTGATAGTAAGTGTTACTGCCACCCATGGACCTTTGCAATACCAAGGGTGCTAAGCCGCTACCTATCTACCGAAGACAAAGATTGGGTTCCGGTGGCCCGCTCGCACGGCGTGGAGAGGGACATGTAGGGCGGATCTATGGGGTCGTGCGCCGCTTCTTCTGTCGCCCCGGACAGATTTAGCGGTGCGTGAGCACTCCATAGCCCGCCGCCAAAAAAAAAAAGCCGCTACCTAACTATAAAGTACGTACATAAGTCTGTATTACAACCATATATTAATAAATAGAATATTGAATGTATTTTATGAGTATTCTTTTTTACAAAATGTTTATTAAATTTCTTACTGTGTATTGTCTTCCGGTTGAGAATATGAAATATGCCTTTGGAACGTTTGCTAACTTCCGAATAAACTTCAATATAGCTGCCAACTTTATAATTAACATTATTTTAGCCTATGTAGCCATGTTTTCCCTACAAACTATCTTCTTTAATTTCGTTAGTGTACACAAACGCGCATAGATATATTTTAATTGTTTAGGGAGGAAGGCGCCTGTATCTGTCGCAGAGTTTACTAGTTACTAGTTCAGATACCTTCGTTAACTCCACCTATATATGTAATTAAATTTATTATTGCGTAATTTAACTAAGAGAGGATTGTTGAATACACCTGTTTACCGTAAAGATAAATTATTAAATACTAGCTTCTGCCCGCGACTTCGTCCGCATGGACTAGTCTCTAGTTAAAGTTAGCGTTAGCCTAAAGTAACTATTCTACGAGGACGAAGTCGCAAACTGAAGCTAGTCATAAATAAGCACAGAGTACTTCATCATTACTTTGCTGTGTTATTTTAAAACTGTGATATCTTCTAAGACGTTCATTGAAATCAAATAATGTAAAGGGCAATATTGTTTTAAATGTAATACTTGTGATAAATATTTACTTGTGATAGATATTTATTTGGATAAAGATTGATATCATGTTTATAAAAACACCTCCGCAAATATAGCATTATTTTAGAATAAATTTGGTTATCACAAAAAAGGTTATAGTGAGCTAACCCTTAGAGATAGATATATGCTGTGGCGGACTTTTTTTAAAACTTTAAAAGAGGAATAATTCTGTCATACATGATTTTTACGGACCTTTAACTTTTTACGCAGAGCACGCAGCGAAAGCTCTGAAAAGGAAATAAAACTCCCGATTTTGTAACATTCTTCATTGGTATTCTAATCGTATTCATCTTATGTGATGATATATAGCCTAGGTATGATATGCTTTCCTCGATAAATGGGCTATCCATCACTGTAAGAATTTTACAAATCGGACCAGTAGTACCTGAGATTAGTGCGTTCAAACAAGCAAACAAAATCTTCAGTTTTCTTATATTAGTATAGATTAAAAGAAGTGCTAATTTTCAAAATTCTGTTTCATGCAATTCTCTCACAGCATATTCTAATGTCTGCATACGTGCGTTACGTGGATACGTGGATTTAGCCGAGATGGAAGGTACACCACTGATATAGAGCGAAGAGTGAATGCGGGAAATAGAGTGAACGGAGCGTTGGGGCAAATTCTTGGTAGCTACCACCTCAGCCAGAAGGCACGTGTAGCAATACATAACGCAGTGCTTGTCCCAACATTACTGTATGGAAGCGAGAGTTGGGTATGCAGAAAAGAGTATGAAAGTAAAATTAATGCGGTCGAAATGCGATCTCTGCGGCAAATCTGTGGAGTTAGGCTGACCGACCGCATTCGCAACGACGACGTAAGAGAGCGAGTAGGTATGAAAGAGAGTATTGGTGTAAAGATGCGAAAGGGAATGCTCCGATGGTTCGGACATGTGGAAAGAATGCTGAACGAACGTCTGGTTAAGAAGATATACAATGCGAAAGTGGAAGGATGTAGGTACCGGGGGAGACCGAGACTAACCTACCTAGACCAGATCGGTCATGTACTGAAGGAAGGTGAAGTCAAAAGTCTCCGAAACCGGCGAGCGTGTATGAAGAGAATTATGAATGTTGAGGAAGCGAGTGAAGTATGCAAAGATAGAGTTCTCTGGCACTCTGTTCTCTCTGCCTACCCTGCAAGGGATATGGCGTGATGATATGTATGTATATATGCATACGTGCAAAAATAATGTATTTAAATGTTTACATATACATAACTAAATGTGAATGTCGTGTATGCTGACTTTTTATTTCAAGTTATGTTATATAGTTACACCCAGCTCATTCCGTCCGGGGCGACAGAAGGGATGCCGCGCCGCCCCATAGCCTGCCGTGCACGTACCTCTCTAGCTATTCCCGGTTCCCTTTCGCGAAAAGACTGTCCCAAACTGTGGCTTAACCCATTGATTATTAACCGACTTCAAAAAAGGAGGACGTTCTAAGTTTTAAAATCATGAGATTGTAGTCAACAATGCGAAAATTAAAAATATTTTCACTAAACATTCATATAAGTTTTAATCAATTAATATATAGGTACGAAAGACGATAGGCTAATGGGCCAATAGTGATTGATGAGAGATAATAATTTTATGTAACCAAGATACAAAACTTGTGATATTTGTGGAATTTGCGTACAATGATCATATAAAATAAGGACGTATGTACTTATTAGAAGGATTTAAACATTGTGCTAGTGAAGAGTTAAGTCATTGGTCGCGGTATGGACTTGGTATGAAAGACGGTTTGATAGGAAAGTTATATATAGCATATCGTAAGAAACATAAAGATAGACCAAAGCAAAGAATGATTGTGCAAAATCTTAAATGGATGGCAATGAAATAGATTAAACGTCTTGACACTAAATAAATTACATAAGAGCAAAAAGATTTTTTATTGCCTTTGATGGCAAACGAGCAAGCAGCACACCTGATGGTAAGTGTTACTGCCGCCTATGGACCTTTACAATAACCGGGGTATAGCTAGGCCGCTGCCTCCCAATAAAAAATCTAAACCCACCTGTAAAGTTGGGTTTCCGGCTTTCTCCTTCACAGAACGAAGCACACCAGCATACTGCTACTGCTCTGGCGTCCATTTTCTGCGAGAGGGTGGTACTACTCAGGAGGGACCAGCGGCTGTAGACAGAAAACTGTCAACAGTGTGGTCCTATCAGTCTTAAGATGATTTATTATTCGAGAGCCTGTAAAGTCATGATATAATAATACCCAGGGCTATTAATTATAATATACATAAAAAAAAAAAAATTAATGTTCAAAAATGTTTCATAAAACTAAGTTTATATGAATTTCTTTTAGTATTCACTGCTTATATTCTAATCAGTTTAAATATGAGGTTCTCTTATAACTTTATATATTTAACATCCCGGATGAATATTTTAACAATTATTTATTAATGCTTCAAAAGTTTTAGGAACAAATTGCGTTGATTTATAGCTATCCCGCCACCCATGTCGACATCGTTATAAAAATAGAATACATATCCACAAGTCTTGTGCCGTTACTGCTAACTTCTCATAATATACATATGAACACGTGCTTTTGTTTATAAATGACTCTTTTGGACCTATTTATGTGATATTTCTCAATGAATTATGATTGGTGTAGTTTTTAAAATAAAAAGCCACAGTCCGCCACCCGTAAAGAGATTGATCGCAGGAGAGCTAATATTGTTTTTACCCTAGCATCGACAAGGGAGAGTACTCAAAAGGATAAGAAGACTCGGTACCAGTGGGCAGTCCAAATGGCGGTAGAGATGTACAATGCAATAAGTTAAGGGGCTGCACGCGATACCTTCCGTCACGCAGGACTGAGGGTGAGACTGGGCACAGTGGCAAAAAGGAACAAAATAATATTTACCTAAAATACGTAAAAAGGGAAGTGAACGAATGCTTATTGATTATCGTTAAAATTTGATATCGATAATGTACTCTGTATGTATTAAAGTGCTCGCAGCTCCTTCACCATTTCTTATTTATTGCTATTTTTTATGATAAGCTTTATGACCTGCCTCCTCACACAGCTGGAATGCCACAATCTAACAAGTGCATCTGCCACCCGCTAAGTGATCACGCGAAAAAACGCCTCTGTTTGCTAAGTGACTTTAAATTATGATTTTGTTTAACCTTATTTTCCATTCAACGGCTCAAATTATATGCACTAAAATTATTTCATAACTTCAGGTATTTCTGTGTGATGTAATAACAATCACAATTCTTTTAGAATGTTAAGTTAACTGCTTCTGGCCACATCTTCGTTCACATTTCTACCTTAATGACTATTACTATTTTATCAATAAGTTCTTTTTTCTTCCTCTTTCGGAAGTTAATTTAAAACCCTTTAGTTTCTAAACTACCTCATATAATACAAACACTGTGTCAATGCTGTATGTTTTGTTGTATCCTTTCAACTACTTAATATCTTGAAACAAAACTTCTGTTTTAATCAACTGAGTTATCACAGAAAGAATATGTAAATATTATAATATCATAGGCAGATTATATTAATGCCAAACTTTCATTCTAATGTTTAAACATCTCATTGGTTTATATTCTATACATCTTTTATAATATAAATTTTATATTTCTTTTACATTACTCGTATACACGACAAAAGGATGATAATCCCGTCCAATTATTAATTGACTGTCCTCAAAGTAAAAGTTAATAGGATTTTATACATTAGGCTACGCTCATGATCCAATATCTACTATATTGGCATTTTCGAACAGGTGAGTTGTAATCAAGCACGGTTGTTTCAAGTAACAAAAAACTCTGGGGAAATAACGTCATTTGTATGCATATTACTTAAATCATCATATATATAGGCGATACCATAATGAAACGTCTTCTATTCAGTTGATAGGTAAAGAAGAAAGTGTTTCATAGTATTATAGTAGCTTTTCCGTGTAGTGACGGAATAAGAATACAGTTCAATAACTCTTCTCTTACCCGTGGGTATCGCAAAAGACGATTAAGGGATGTAATATGCGTATATCATCTGTGCAAGAGAAAGAAAACTCGAAATAAAACCCTATACCGACACGTCCGACCGGCGCGGTATAGTAGGTCAATTTCCTTCCCATTGTGGAGGACGCCTGAGCCCAACAGCAGGACAAATGTGGGCTGAGATGATGATGATTATAGTAGCTAGATATATAAGAAATGTGTTGCTTGATCTTAAATCAAATTGCATAAATGTTACTATTTTACATATATGGCAATATAATAAGACTAGTTCAGTTTTAATTCTAAAGGAATATAGTAGTAACGCATTAATATAAGTGGAGAGTGATTATTACTCAATTTTATTTAACTCATTCAAATACATATACTTATGATAATCATTTCAACTCTTTTTTAATAGGTAAGAACTAGGTTTTGTGTTCTTATTCTGTTTATTACTTTACTTTAATTTGTTGCTTCTGTGCATACTGTTATAGCTTAATATTTGAGCATTTACTTTCATTTTACATTATATTCATACTGATAATGAAAATCAATTACTAGCTGGCCTTAAATAAATCAATTAAAATATTTAAAAATATTAATTTCAGTGTTAATTACAAAGTTCAAATAATGTAATAATAAATCAATAATGTGATTCCTTGTGTTCTAATAATGTTCTTATTAAATTCTAACATTAATGTCCAATGGCATTAATCAGACTTTTTACATCTACGTCGGAGCCATATCGTAATTAAATGTTTTTAGATAAATGGCATATTTTGTCTACAACTTATATATTAAATTACTAAAAAAATATCTTATTCTTAAATTGTTTATCAAAATAAAATTTGGTTTTATTAATTTTGATTTAAATCGGGGAGCAAATTCTGTTAATTATATATTTTCAAATTCTTCCACAACATAATGATCTTATTCGTTTTAAAATAAAACTACTTTTACGGATTCTATCGCGTTTGTATTTGATTTTTGATCATGGGTCAATGGGGCAGTGGTCACTGGAGGACAGTCTTCCCGTGACCACTGTCACCATGATCACTGTAAAGTGTTCAAAACGTCGTGAAATTAATAATTAAATACAAACCCGATAGAATCCGTAAAAGCAGTTTTATTTCAAATGTGTAACACTCGCTTAAACATCAGAAATCATTATCTTATTCCTTTATAGGTACTGTTCTTAACAAATACATTAGTTTATCTTTTACATCCGTAATAAAAATAGTCTTGGTTTCCAATGCACGCTATATATGCCAAATTTTACTATTAAATCATCATTCTCCCACTCAAATCCCAATTACTTGGGGTCGATAGAATATGTAGTGTTCTTTTATAGCATATATTGTAAAAGTTATTGGCAATAGTTTTATAACCGGCCGCCTGCCAGACGTCAACCCTCCTTGGGAATGTAATTGTTGACCAAACGGCATCAGATGGTTTTAACTCAGGTTGTTATGAGGCTCTTAGTCATCTTTTATGACATCCACGAGAACCTTCTTTGAGAATATGATTATTAACCAGATGATATCAAATGGAGTTAGCCCAGATCCATGTAAAGTTCTTATTCGTCTTTTAGGACATTCACGAGCAAAGTAAGGATTGGTAGTATTCGTAGCCGCTACCACAGAGCAGTTTTTAACAATTTTACTATTAAATATAAAAATAAATTTAAATTGTTATTTTATATTTATTAGAAGCACACAATGTTAAATAATAATAAGAGTACATAAAACAATATACTTGAATATTTTGAACCGTAAACTTAAATGACTATCAGTCAAGATATATTGAAAGTATATTGGTTACACGCCAAGAATGTTAATATGTTTATTTATTCACTGGTGTAAACGTGCGGATAAGCTCTGACTGTTTGACTGTAGCAATTTACTTAACGAGTAGGTTTATTTGTTTACTTAGTTGTCGGTCGACAGTGGCGCGCCCTTCTAATGTTAACCCCATTAACTTCATGCCCACTGCAAATGATAGCACTACCAACTTTATCACTTAGCCGTTAAGGGCTATCTAGCGTGTCTAAGAGCTGTCTTTGTATACGTCTCCGTTGCTTAATTAATAGCTTGTAATATGTCAAGCGATATTCATTGTTAACTCCATGTAATTTCTATTAGAATATAGCAATTCTACAATAATCAGTAATTAAGAAACAATTCGTTCATCTGTAAATAATATTGACATTAGCTAAAAATTTTGTAGTTATTTTTTCATTAATATTTTTTACAGTTTGTAAATAAATGAAATAATATAATAGGACATAAATCAAGGTTTTGTTATAATCGTGGTTCTTAGGTAAGACTTTTGGTCGAAAACAGTTTTGATTTATTACTAATTGTAAGATTTTCAGCTTACGAGAAAGCTACTTTTATTTTCGCTATTTTTGCCAATGTGAAAAATGTATAAGCTTCTACCTGCCATCTAAAGATTGTCTTTATAAAAAAAATACTATATAAAAAAAACTATCACACTTTTAATATATCCCCTAGCCGAGGCAGCGAGTGACCGGACCGGGGATTAGGCTGGTCGCCCCGAAGCGAGGCCACCGCGTGAGTATGATGCCCCAACGGCGAAAGTTGCCGACTCGAGAATCCACCCACGAGGGTAAACCGTCAGGCAGGCCACCCAAGACAAAGTCTGGGTTCACGTGGCCTGCTCGCTCAGCGTGGAGAGGTACATGTAGGACGAGTCTATGGGGTCGTGCGCCGCTTCTTCTGTCACCCCGAACGGATTAGCGCCAAAAAAAAAATCACTTTCAATATAACTAAATAGCTGACTCAATAGATATAGCGTAGAAATAAAATAAAAATTAACTGAAATGCCTATAACTGGATAGCTACTTAGACAGTGAAATTTAATTAATCAATTAGCCAGTGAAAATTAATTTAGCTAATTAAGAATTAACATTTTAATTAAATGTTAATTCTTAATTACCCCACTCACCTTGTCGTAAGTATGATAAAATATGTGAGATCATACGTCATAGGACAGGTCTCTTGCTGCAAAAAAAACGGTCACACTTACGCGCAGACACACAGAGGAGTTCCATATAAAAAATAGGATGTAGTTCAATGATTAGATAAAGCAGAAATATATTTTGATGATTTATGGAAAAAGACACCCTACGTTAAGGATTATGTTTGTATGGCCTCGACCTTTGAAAACATATAATTAATGTATACAAATTATACCCATGTATAAATATAAATATATACTGTTATAAATTCTAAGGTAGCGGGGAACTTTCCAAACAAAACTAATGGATTCACATTATACCCAGTCTGGACGTAATTGAAAAAACATATGTATCAAACCCTCCATAATCAACACAGAATATTGCTACTTACATTAATACGCAATTTGTGCAGTTAAAATTAATTAAATAAACTTCATCGACTTTAATAAGTAAAAAGATGAAATAGTCAATAAATTTCTCGTCGTAATTTTTAGAGACTGCATTGTAAAACTAATGTCTTATAATTGAACATGTAAGTAAAAAAAAAGAAAGCATCACACGAGATTTGTACGCATGACTTGATAAATTCATTGTACTACTTTTATAAAAGGGTTTCTTCACCCAGCATTGTGCTTTCCACTGTCAAACGCCACCTCCACAAATGTAGGGCTAGTGCCCTATTCGAGACGCTAGGTAGACAATTTGGCGCTCGTAATGAGGTGTTATACGTTTCCTAAGAAAGAACTACTGATTTCTAAAGCTCACGCGAGTCTTACACATTTGAAATAAAACTAGTTTAATAGATTCTATCGAGTTTGTATTTGATTTTTAATTGCCTGATATTTCGAACCTTTTACAGCATTCATGGTCACAGGGGGAGCCTGTCCTGTAACCATGAATGCTGTAAAGTTAAAAGTCGTGAAATTAAAAATCAAATACAAACTCTATATAATTCGTAAAACTAGTTTTATTTCAAAAGAACTACTGTCCATTATCTTGATGAGACTGTTAATCATTTTTTATCAACTCGCATGGCTAAACAAGAGGTGGTGACAATATTCTATAAATAAGCAGAAGAAATATGCTTTAACAGTAATGATGAAGCAAAGGTCATATTACTCTAAAAAAATAAGAGCTGAGGTGCTATAATAAAGATATCTTCAGTGAACGGATGAATTTATTTCTATTTAGGCTTTTTGTTCATTTAAACACATAATGACATGATAGAAATATTATGCCAATGTACGTGTACAATAGAAACTCTTATATCACAGACAATCTTATAATTTAATAATTACTTTGAGAATATTATATTTTTCATGTGTAGCAAAAGGTAGTTGATTGAATATTTATGTAGCTGTCAATATCTAGAATTAGAACAATAACATTATAAATAAGCATAAGACAATTTGTAAGTATAGCCGCTGTGGTCTGAAATCTTATTTACTGAAACACAACTGGTTTCAAAGTAAATCAGGTAATAACTAAGTACATTAATAATTTTGTTTTGGAAACTTCCCAAACTTTGTATCCAACAAGTAATTCGAGAATAGGCTTTTTGTAGGCTATTTAAAGTTATTAAGTAGTTTAAAACATAATTATAAACGTCCTTATTTTGATATTAAATTGTAAATATATATTTTGATATTGTAAAATTATTTAATTATAATTAAAATAAATGAATGAGTGAATTTCGTGAATTTAATTTTATGTGTAAAATAATTGACATTATATATTATATTATTTTTTTATCCTACGTTGATAAATAAATTGGGAGTCATCAGTGGAAACCAGCAGGAGCTGCTCATGGATTTTACATACCATCACCCCATGTCCCTTGCAGAGTAGGCAGAGAAAACAGAGTGCCAGAGAACTCTATCCTTGCATACTTCACTCGCTTCCTCAACATTCATAATTCTCTTCATACACGCTCGCCGGTTTCGGAGACTCTTGACTCCACCTTCCTTCAGTACATGACCGATCTGGTCTAGGTAGGATAGTCTCGGTCTCCCCCGGTACCTACATCCTTTCACTTTCACATTGTATATCTTCTTAATCAGACGTTCGTTCAGCATTCTATCCACATGTCCGAACCATCAGAGCATTCCCTTTCGCATCTTTACACCAATACTCTCTTTCATACCTACTCGCTCTCTTACGTCGTCGTTACGAATGCGATCGGTCAGCCTAACTCCACAGATTTTCCGTAGAAATCACATTTCGACCGCATTAATTTTACTTTCATACACTTTTCTGCATACCCAACTCTCGCTTCCATACAGTAATGTTGGGACAAGCACTGCGTTATGTATTGCTACACGTGCCTTCTGGCTGAGGTGGTGGCTGCCGAGAAGTTGCCCCAACGCTCCGTTCACTCTATTTCCCGCATTCACTCTTCGCTCTATATCAGTGGTGTACCTTCCATCTCGGCTAAATCCACATCCAAGATATATAAATTCATCCACTTGCTCCAGTACATCATTACCTATTGTTACTCTTACATCTGTTCTGGCTTCATCTCTTTCAAAGACCATTATTTTGGTTTTGCTCACATTCACGCGTAGACCCCTTTTCTTACAATCTTTTGTCATTATGTCGACCAGGGTCTGCAGGTCAGTCACTGACTGTGCCAGCAGAACTGCATCATCTGCATATAGCAGAGCAGTGACCACTGAGTCGCCCATCTGGAGTCCCACATTCATATCGTTCAACCTTTGGAGACATTTATCCAGATAACAGAACGCACCCCTGCTTAACGCCGATTTTGACGTCAAACCAAGGCGACATTCCATCATCCAGCCGCACACAGGCTCTAAAGGCCCATGTAACTGGACTGCACAGCCTGTAGCAGTTTACCGTTAATACCATACTCCGGTAAAATGTCCCAAAGTTCTTTTCGTACAATAGTGTCAAATGCTCTCTCCAGATCCACAAAACTGCAGAAAACCCTCTGACCTAGAGCCAGATGCTTCTCCACAATGTTGCGCAGAGAGAACACTTGATCCATGCATCCCCTTCCACTCCTGAAACTTCCTTGTGTCTCACACAGCAAACCATCAGACACCATACTCATTCTCTTTTCAATAATTTTACCGTACACTTTTGCTGCCAAACTGGTCAAGCTTATGGCTCTGTAATTTGCGCAGTCATAATGTGAAGCCTTGTTTTTAAACAAGGGCACGATTACTGCGCTATTCCAGTCCCTAGGAACCATTCCCGAGCTCCAACATGAATTGAGGAGCAACAGGAACGCCTCCCAGACACAGGAGCTACCAAGCTTGATCATCTCGGCAGACACCATATCAATACCCGCTGCCTTTTATTTTTTTTTTTTTTTAGGGGTGGGTTATGGTCGGCGCTCTTCTCGCACCACTCCGTCCGGGGCGACAGAGGGGCGTACGCACGCATACCCGTAACCCACCCACAAACCTTGCCTACGTCATTGGACCAGCCACTGGAGCAGCGTGAACTTGTCGTCAGTGGCCGGCCCGACGGAATACCCCCTGATAGGTACCCTTCCCTTGAGCGACGTCCCCCTCCCCGGGGCGGACGTCGGTTCCTCCTCGCGCGGTCAGCCTCTCGGCGGGTGACAGACTAATTCCCCGGTCCAGTCACCCGCGGCCTCGGCTAGGGCGGCATCAGGCGCAGATAATCGTGCCTACGCCGCCCCAGTCGCCGGTGGTGGTTCGCGTCGTCGAGAAGACGCTCCTCGCGCACGTGCTCCGCCGCCTCCTTCCGCGAGACTACTGCCTCGCAGAAGGCTGCAACCGCGTCCCAGTTCCTGACGCTGTCGAGCATCGTCCTGGAGATGGTCGGCAGCGTCAGGTCGGCACCGATGATTACGACGAGTTGACGGCGCTGCTCTGCCCAAGCGGCACACGCCTCGAGCGTATGCTGCGCCGCATCCTCGTCGCAATCGCAGTGGTGGCAGGACGGTGTACTCTCCCTCCTGACGACCGTGTACAGGTATTTGGCGAAGCTACCCGCTGCCTTACCATTTTTCAAACTTCTTATCGCCCATTCAACTTCATTCATACTGATGCCATCGGAGGACGCCGGTACCGAATGATGATCTACTAAACCACATGCGACACCGGCGCCAACTCGAGTATCCGCATACATATCGCCAAAGTATTCACTCCATCGGCTTAACACGTCTTGTGTTTGTGTAAGAATATTTCCACTTTTAGACCTTATTTTATTCATTCTGTAGGCTGACCCACCACCCCGAGACTTCTTCACCTCCCTCCAAAAGAGTTTGGTGTTACCCTCGAAGTTTTTACTCAGCCTATCTTCTGCATTCATATTTGCTCTATCACGTTTCTCTTTCACTAAGCCCTACTTACATTGCCGATATATTTCTTTCTTCTGTTCAGTCATACTATCATTTAGATTCAAAGAAGAGACATAGTCCAGCCACGCTTTCTTCTTTTGCTCTACAGAAGCAGCCACTTCCGCATCCCACCATGCATCACCATTTGTTTTTTTATATTTCTTTGAACTTCCACATACTTCTTTCGCTGTATCTACCATACTCTCTTTCAATATTCTCCAGTATTCTTCAATGTCCGATTGCGGCTGGCTTGCCATCGTCAGCCGTTCTCGGACACCCTCTGCATACTTTTCTCTTACACACTCTTCTTGCAACCTTTCAACCTTTATTCTTTCAAGCCCTCCGAAGTGGACACGCTCTCGCCAGTGCCTCTACTTTCTGAACAGACCACTAAATCTCGCAATAACGAGATAGTGGTCTGTATCGACTGTGGGGCCCCTGTAGGCTCTTGCGTCCAATATTTTGCTTCGGAGGTCTACCAAAAATAAATCTATTATACTTTTCTGGTCATTCCTTCTCCATGTATACATATGGATGTCCTTATGTTGAAAAATGTGTTTGACACAATAAGGATTCTCTCCATGCATACATCCACTATGAGCCTACCTGCGTCGTTCATTCTCTTATCACCAAATGGACCAAGTACATCCTCATAGTCGGGACGCTTGGACCCCATCCATCCATTCAAATCTCCGCGTACAATCACGCGTTAACTGGTTTCTGCCATATCCAGAACTTCCCTAACATTATCCCAAAACTTCTCCAGGTCTGATGCCACCGAGGATCCTACGGGAGCATATGCTACAACCATGAATACCTTGGTGACACCTAGTTTTATACGAACCCAAAGAAATCTGGGATCATACATTCCGTAATCCTTCACACCTGAGGCCAAGCGAGAGGACAACAGCACTCCTACCCCCATGCTAGCTCGATCGCTCTGTGGTACACCAGACCACAGAGCCATCTCGCCACCAGGCAGATCGCAGGCGTCGCTGCCCCTTCGCTTGGTCTCTGTTACACAGAGCACGTCTAGCTGTTTGTCCGCCATGACGGTTATCAGCTCGTGCAACTTACCTTCCACACATCCTCTTATATTCCACGTGCCCACCCGGCACTCTGCTCTCCTCGACTCGCCTGACTGGGCAAGGCGTGATGGGTGGCGGCCCCCATCGCCGCATCTGCCGATGTTCGTACCGACGGGGGCGGCTCGGTACGCGTTGCCTCCGGGGAACGCCCTAACCCGCACTGCGGAACGCATTTTTCGAGGAATGGATTTTACAATAGTAAGAATACACACCAATCCGCTGCTTCATGTATAAATACACTACAACGCTTAAAAGAGTACGAGAATTTAATATTTGTAGCATATACTCGTACTTGATTATGAAAAAACCAAACCATCAAACTCCATAACAATATTTTTCATGTTATATAATATTTACAGGCACTTTATATACGCATAATTTTGTCAATTTCATTTAAAATTATAACAGACTAGCTTCTGCCCGCGGCTTCGCCCGCGTAAAAGGTTAATTTTCTAAAGTTTTTCATCCCCTATTTTTATTTTACCCCTTATGGGTAAATTTTTACGAAATTTTAATGTCATATTTATTCATATCTAATCAATAGCCTAAAAATAAGTTTCTAGATTCTGGCTTTAAAAATGACGATAATTCTTTACAACTTATCATCTCCCTTTACAACCTTTTTTTGCATTAAAAAGTAGCATATGTCCTTTATCAGGCTCTAGACTATCTCTGTACTAAATTTCATTTAGAACGGTTCAGTAGTTTTGGCGTGAAAAGGCGACAGACAGACAGATAGAAAGAGTTACTTTCGCATTTATATTATTATAGTAAGGATATTAGACAAGTCACTGTGATCTAATAAACAATTTGTATATACAATTAAATTTATATGATTACTTTAAATCCCATGCAAATTAGTCTCTCAATTTTCTAATATAGAATATAACATATGCACTATTTTATATAAGTATTAAAACTTCCACGTAACATAAATGCGGAGAAATATTTATTTTTCCATAGAATATAATATATTCATAGAAAGTTGATCATATTACGTTATTGACTATTTTCTATATCTGCTGAAATACTCAGAGATGTCACATCTTATTGAACCCGCCAATACCGTTTGGATATAATAAAACGTTGTAATACTCGTTTAGCACTGAAACTATGTATTACTTTTGTTTTGAATATACGTTTTCAACTATAAATTTCATATTGTCTGCACGAATAGCTATAAATTACGAACACTAACAAAATTGCCTCAAATATAGATCGAAGCAATGATCATCAATCACTATATTTGACACATTCGCGTCACAAAAACTGTCATGGGTACAAATGTTCACAAATTGATGACATAAAAGTATTTATGCGTACTTACGAATAGAAATATTGAAAATATTATACGCACGTAATATTCAGATATTAAAATACATATGTATACATTGAAATAAAACAAGTAGTATCAAAGTGGAGGTCACAAACGAGAGACTCATTATTTTTCATCTGGTGAGACTTGATCAAAACCTAGACCAATCAGCTACCAAGTTTATATAGGGTGCATAATTCTACCATATTGTAGGTTACTTAATAGGTCAGTGGTGACGGAGTAAGAATAATATTCACCACCCCATATCTTACCCATCGGTGATTTTACGAGACGACTAAGGGATATAAAATGCATATAACATCTATGCGAGAGAAGGAAAACTCGAAACAAAACCCTATACCAACACGTCCGACCAGCGCGGTATAGTAGGTTAATTTCCTTCCCATTACGGAGGAGGCCCGACCCCAACAGTGGGTCATTTATGGGCTGTGATGATGATGACGATAATATGTCGGAAAAGAAGTCTTTTCATATATAACGTCTGAACTCTTAATAAAATCTCTTTGGCTATTGTAGTTGCTAGGCTAGTTGTATCTAGCTGGTTCTGATACCATTCACAAGGCTACATTAAAAAAAAAAAAAAAACAATTTAGTATAATGTTTCCTGCCGTTTTTAATTTGTTTCTTTTTGTCAAAGTGAGTGAATCCAATGAAGAGATTCGATACGGACTTTTGACGGAAATTTGAAAACGTCATGTGGTGCTCTTGTATTATATTCGATATCTTAGTGTTTTAACGTGTTATATTAGATAATTTTGATGGCATTTTATGTAATGTGATGTGCGGAAATACTGGGATGAAGTGAATATCATATAAAAGTGCTTTACAACGTTTTCATTTTCCATCAAAATTCCCACAAGATACCATTAACAGTGTGGCCATTGCACTGTTAATGGTGACAATTTGACTTAGACAACGACTGACTTGAAAGACTAAAAACGTGAAAATATTTATAACTTGACACTGGCACCAATAGCTCGTATATGTAGCTGATTTCCAATACATAAGAAGAAGAAGAAGAGATTCGATACATTTTAAAATTTGATTACAAAAAAGGAATAAATATAACGCAAGCCGCCAAAACAAAGTGTGACATTTATGGATCTAATGCAGTATCAGTAAGAGTAGCACAAAGTTGGTTTAAGCGTTTTCAATCCAGGAATTTTAATGTCAAAGATGCACCTCGCTTTGGTCGCCCTGTCACTGATTATATGGACACCATTTTTGAAAAATTGGGATTAGTATGGCATATCAGTAGTTACGATGTAACTGAAGGTCTGCAAATTGACCACAAAACAGTTTTGAAAAAAGCTAGGCATTCAAAAAAGCTCAATAACGAATCGTGTACTCATTTGCAATTCTTTATTGAGACGTAATGAAACCTAACCGTTTTTGAAGAGGTGATAAAAAGTGGATCACGTTCAGCAACGGAATCATCATGTACCTGCCTACCTACCTACCTACCCCTACCTGTAAGATGACAGAAAATCATCTAACAAAATGGCACATATACACATACATACATATCATCACGCCATGTCCTTTGCAGGGTAGGCAGAGAGAACAGAGTGCCAGAGAAATCTATCCTTGCATACTTCACTCGCTTCCTCAACGTTCATAATTCTCTTCATACACGCTCGCCGGATTCGGAGACTCTTGACTCCACCTTCCTTCAGTACATGACCAATCTAGTCTAGATAGATTAGTCTCGGTCATACATACATCCTTCCACTTTCGCATTGTATATCTTCTTAACCAGACGTTCGTTCGGCATTCTTTCCACATGTCCGAACCATCGGAGCATTCCCTTTCGCATCTTTACACCAATACTCTCTTTCATACCTACCCGCATCACTCTTCGCTCTATATCATTGGTGTAGCTTCCATCTCGGCTAAATCCACATCCAAGATATACAAATTCATCCACTTGCTCTAGTACATCATTACCTATTGTTACTCTTACATCTGTTCTGGCTTCATCTCTTTCAAAGACCATTATTTTGGTTTTGCTCACACTCACGCGTAGACCCCTTTTCTTACAATCTTCTGTCATTGTGCCGACTAGCATCTGCAGGTCAGTCGCTGACTATGTCAGCAGGACTGCATCATCTACATATAGCAGAGCAGTGACCACTGACTCGCCCATCTGGACTCTCACATTCATATCGTTCAACCTTTGGAGACATTTATCCAGATATATGATAAACAGTCTGACTGACAAAACGCACCCCTGCTTAATGCCGATATTGACGTCAAACCAAAGCGACATTCCATCATCCAGCCGTACACAGGCTCTACAGCCCATGTAACTGGACTGCACAGCCTGCAGCAGTTTACCGTTAATACCATACTCCAGTAAAATATCGCAAAGTTCCTTTTGTACAACCGTGTCTAATTCTCTCTCCAAATCCACAAAACTGCAGAAAACCCTCTGACCTAGAGCCAAATGCTTCTCCACAATGTTGCGTAGAAAGAACACTTGATCCATATATCCCCTTCCACTCCTGAAATCTCATTGTGTCTCAAACAGTAAACCATCGGACACCATCCTCATTCTCCTTTCAATAATTTTACCGTACAATTTTGCTGCCAAATTGGTCAAGCTTATGGTTCTGTAATTTACGCAGTCATAACGTGAACCCTTGTTTTTAAACAAAAGCACGATGACTGTGCTATTCCAGTCCCTGGGAACCATTCCCGAGCTCCAATATAAATTGAGAAGCAACAGGAATGCCTCCCAGACACAGGAGCCGCCAAGCTTGATCATCTCGGCAGACACCATATCAATGTCTTACCATTTTTCAAACTTCTTATCGCCCATTCAACTTCATCCATACTGATGCCATCGAAGGACGCCGGTGCCGAATGTTGATCTACTAAACCACATGCGACACCGGCGCCAACTCGAGTATCCGCATACATATCGCCAAAATATTCACTCCATCGGCTTAACACGTCTTGTGTTTGTGTAAGAATGTCTCCACCTTTAGACCTTATTTTATTCATTCTCAAGGCTGACCAACCACCCCGAGACTTCTTCACCTCCCTCCAAAAGAGTTTGGTGTTACCCTCGAAGTTTTTAGTCAGCCTATCTTCTGCACTCTTATTTGCTCTATCACGTTTCTCTTTCACTAAGGCCTTGGTGTCATTCTTACATTGCCGATATATTTCTTTCTTCTATTCGGTTATACTGTCATTCAGATTCAAAGAAGAGAAATAGTCTAGCCACGCTTTCTTCTTTTGCTCTTCGGAAGCTACCACTTCCGCATCCCATCCCCATGGCACATATATATTGTAATAATATAAATAAACTTTGAAAAATAATGTCTCCAATTTGTATATAGAATGCGAAGATTTTTTTTCCCCACTGGCATTATTTTTATTCAAACTCAGTCCGTTCAGGTCCGACCACTTAGTTTCGTTTCATGCATTTTAAATTATTTCCTTATTCAATTGTTTTGTTTTGATCGCTATTGTATACAAAACAAGGATCTTAATAAAAATTAAATGATTAAATTCACTAACGTAATGATAAGTATTATCATTTATATCTTACAGCGTCACTTGACGCTGAAGGCAATATTATTATTTAATATTTTATATGTATCTCTAATGTACATATCAGCATTATAAATTATTAATAGAGACAATAAACACGTATTATTTTAATTTCTACTGATATGAACATCCGCGTGTTCTTTTGAATTTCAATTTAGCGAGATTAAAATAAATCAAATACAGTATTTGATTTATTTTAATTATTTATTTAATTTGATGTATTTGATAAATTAATTAAATTTATGCGTTATTATACTTTAACTTGTTTAAATAATTGTATAAGAAGCAATAATAAGTGACAATCTTTATTGCTTTATATACATCGTTACAACGGAATATTATTAATATATGCCACCTCGTCATTCTAGGAGCAAAGCATAAGATAAGCATACCGTTTCAAATAAAGAATCCATTGATTAGGTAAACAGCGTTTTCAACAAATGTTAAATAACAAGTACGAACTTTGAAATTCTCTACTTCAATAAACATCATCAGGCTTGTCATCTACTTCACGTAATTATATATGATGGAATTTGTGTGTCTTATGCGCTTACACAATTACACATGCCGTCGAACCATATGTTCGTAATAACCATAATGATCGTAATAACTAAGTTCTGAAAAGTATTATCTTGCCCACCTCGTCAAAATTAAATTTGTCAGTATAATCTATATTATTACTTAATACTACTTTTAAACTGCAGAGTTTGTTTGAAATCTCTAATCTTACATATTTGATTAGGTTAGATTATATTTGTGGGACAGATATACGCAGAAGTCGTACAGCGCCCTTCGAGTTCAATATAACAATGCATTTAGGATGCTGATCGGGCTGCCCCGCTTTTG